>CM060985.1:120841213-121461630 GCA_030765065.1 Deroplatys truncata
CGAGAATCGAACTCGGGACCCCTCGCGCAGCAAGCAGGTGCTCTGCGGGAATGGTTTGTTTTCATAGACTTTTGTTTCAGTAATACGAATAACCTGCATCAATAAAGACAGAAAAACGCTGTTAACTATATCAATACTCGAGGAAAGCCAAGAATTAAAAAGGGGGTGTGGGAAGAAGAAAGCATGACATATATGCTACGGTTAAAGTAGAAAACGGTTATTTTGAGCAATCACTGGTAAATGTGAACATTGTTCAAATAGTTAAATGAGATTAAAATTAAATTGAGTTTTATTTATGGACGCTCTTTGACTACTATGGTCCTTAGCGTCCCACTCTATATTGGCTGTGAAAGACCGGAAATTTTGCTCAGAGGCCTCTTTATTTGACTTGAGGTTCTTCTACATGCCGTAAATCTACCACCAGCATTACTTTCCTTCCGAAGGAAGCCATGCTAAGGATTTTTACGCCCGAAAAAATCCATCGCCCTCCGCCGGGTTACTTGAACCCGCGACCTCAGGAATGAGAGACTAGCATGGTAACCACTACACCACGGAGGACGACAAATAGTTAAATGTTGGAGATATTGTCAACGTATCACTTTTTCATATAAATTTTCACAATTACCATTTACCTTCGTTAAAAGTTGATAATTTAATGTCACTGACAACCGCGGCTTTAACAACCGAACAACCTGAATAATTCGAGTACAATAATTTCATATTAGCGCGATCCACAATCGAAACGTTTAATCGCATGCAAATTGTACGATTCTTAATAATAATTTTGTCTTAATTCTCACATTTCTTGAAAATAAAATGCAAATCCTTTAGGCATTTTAAAGCATACGTATTATGTTGAAGTAAAATTGGTTTATATTGTGTTTGTACAGTTTTGATTTCCATTACCATTTTTTTTGTTTTCATACTGTGCAAGATAATTAGTTATTGCTGCCTCTAATTTCATGCAAACTCTGGTGTTAATTTATGCGTATCAAAAGTAAAGTCATAATTTTGAAATCTGTAAATGAAATTCCACCGTGCGATCACTTCCTTTTAGGGTTTCAGTATTTGAAAGTACAGTCTGATCGAGCATAAGCGGTGGCAACGCTACATACCACAGTTGTATTTAGGTTGGCAGCCCTGAAGTTGGGGCGGAGTACTAACTATGCTGGGGAGCTATAAGTTGATGTGTACATTTTTGCATTTTTTTGTTGTTGATGTGTTGATTTAAAGGTAGCCCTGAATCTATCAAAAGTTGATAACTGTATGACGAAGTTACCTGGACAAACTTTGATATTCATTTGTGAACAGAATAGTAAAAGCCAGAAGCTGATATGTGACACTTCTCATAATTTTCATACATAAACTTTTGGCTCTACACCACACTTCAACTCATTTGCTATGTTGCCTTTGTAAATGGCTTGCCAATAATAATAAACAGTTTATGATAAAAGTGTGGAAAATATAAAACAATTTCGTTATGCTGCCTGGATTTACCAAGCAACAAGGTAAATGTTAAAAATATGTGTTACATTCATGTGACTTTCTCTACACTTTTTCAACAAACTATTCTTGCAAAAGCTTATTCTTCTATCTACTTCATGTTTATCAAGATAAACATTTGTAGAAATGTTTGTGTTACATATTTCCTTGAAGGTACAATGGGAATAGAATACAGTAAGCTTAAGCGATACTCAAATATTTTGAGAGCTGGTCGCTATGTGAATTTGCTGAAATGCCTTCTGTTTGCATGAGGAGGGGAAAAAAACCAAATAATTTTCCATTTGGGAAACTATATGTATTTGAAAATTCAAACCAATAACAAGGAATATCTCAGAAATCGTTAACTCAAAAATAAATAAATAAATAAAAAAATAAATTGTGCTTTAACGAGATCCACATTTAATTTATCTCTTAAGGTTTATCGGTTATGCAAAAGTCATTTGGAATGAAGAGAACTCGTAGGTTATTCCCAGAAAATTCAAGATATATATATAGGTATACTTCATTTGTCATAAAATATCGTACATATGGCACTTTAATCAAAATCGTTAAGGAAAGAGAATTTTCTGGTAAATCTTCTTGTCGCGTCCTTGAAAGATCCTGAATGTCAATACCAAGTTAGGTATTTAACCAACTTTTCGTTTTTGAGTCATGTTGTTCACACATACGTACGCGGACTTTTTCTAAAAGTGCTTTCTTTGGATTCAAGAAGTCTCAAAACGTCTTAAAGTTTCTGCGAATAGCCTGTGAAGTACTCTTCATATTGAGTGAAATTTGTATAATTTTGTATAAAGAGGAAACCATAAGAGACAGGGAAAGCTCAAGTACTACAGGAAAACTGTGGAGCTCATTAAAATACACAATTTGTGATAAATTTGTTTTTCGTAGCGCTAGCCGTTTTCGAAATGTTGGTGTTATATGTTTATACCTTCACAAATACATCATGTGATGGACATGATGGAACGTATTTTTAGCTAACATTCCGGCATGCATGTTAATGCTATACCAGGTGAGTCAGCTGCCCCTACTTTTGCAGCTTTATACAAGCCGCAGTTTATACTCCAACATGAAAACATCGGCTCCTATGGTAGGATATATCTAAAGTGTGTAACATGGATATCTTTGGTTGTGCACTTAACGAAATTACTAATAATATAGTACACTCGTATTAATTAAAGCTAACGTTTGCACAACTAAAGTGTATACTGGGACAAGCAATACCACATATTATGTTAAATTGACTATCCATCTCTCATGTTTCTAGTTAGCTCAGTTGGAACGAGCAGGTGGTTCGGAAAAGAATCGGTGTGCAGTAAAGGGGGCTCGAATCCCCTGCACTTACTAATTTTTTTTACTGTGTTTAATATTCATTAATAATCGTCTTTAAACTAATATGTTTAACATTGTTATTATCATTTTAATTTTAATTCTTTTTATTTGTATTTAATGTTATTATTGTTTAGTTTTTCTTTATTGGTAAACTACATATAAGGTACTTTTAAACGCGGCATAGATGCATTTGATGTGGATGAAATAAGGATTATACACATTTGATCTAAGACAATAAGGAAATTGTATAAAACAGATTAGCATTAGAAGTTATAAGGATTTTACAATTTTGACTCTTTGATCCAGCGCATAGAAATGCATTTTGTTATTACCATCATCTTGTGTTGACTTTACTGAGAATAATAATAACAATAATAAAAAACGCGTACAACGCCGAGACTCGAACACGTGTTGCCGGTGGTTAACGCTCAGCATACGTCAGAATTTCACTCAGCTACTTGGACGCTTAGTTGTGAGCATATTCTAGGTTCAACCGTACAGCTTGCGTGCCAGGTGCATTGTCAGTGTCACCTCGGAACTTTTCGTGTATATTGTAGCCTTTTAAGACATCTTTAATCTTTTGTTGGACGTTTTAACATTATTGTTCACTGGCATAAGATATTATGCATATTATTTGAGATATACGAGACGTAATTTACGTCAAAATTTAAATAAAGCGTTATTTTTATAATCTGGGGTCTCGATTGGACAGCGTCCATTGTGGATATAGGCGTACCTCTAATTTGTCATAGCCTATTTCGTCGTTTTCTTTTTAGGTGATTTTGATAGTGGACTCGTGTGATTGGTCCATGTTATCAGAGGTATTTATTGAATTGCGTGGCTGTGTATACTGTAATGTAAAAGTTGTAAAATCGTCTAGAAACCCGGAATCCGCTCTCAGAAAATGAGTCGTATGTTTTTGAGTTGTACTTGAGTGCGGAGTATTTTGTGTCCCTTGACAGCTTTTCCTCTGAATTTGAGCTTTAGTCTATTTAAAAACATCAAGTAGTAGCTGTTGGTAAGCGAAGAAATTGGACTTAAACTGCAATTGCGGCTAACTTACCTGTTGTAGTTAGGTTCATTATGATGCCAACTTTGTCATTTATAAATACTGAGGAACAAGTATTGGGTATCTGCTCAGTAACAATACTGTATGGGCTAACTGTTCAATGAATAATCGGAACACACAAGAACACGCTTGAAAATTTGCGATTACTTTTTCTTTCCATCGCAAAAGCAGCCCTTTTACCGCGACTAAACATTCGAATGTTGTTTCTGCATATTGTATTTAAATAAGCACTTACTGGTTAATTTCAAATAAGAAATTTATCGTAGCATAATGGGGTTAGAAGAAACACATTTCATATGAATATTGCAATATATAACGGATATAGGTAAATTTGTCATGGGTAGAGAAAGTCATACCATACCATAGGATTTTTTCTTTCTTTTTGTTTTCTTGTTTTTAATTCTTACACTGTACTTGTCCGTTGCTAGCTGTAAAAGAGGTAGTTAAATTAGTAGAATATTATTAATTATTATAAATTGTTCTTTCAGCAATTTTGTCCTATTTTAACTTTTGAACTTAGGCCTATACACGGCGTGTGTGAAAAAATCTGATGTGTTACACTCATGACTTTCTCTACTCTTGTACAAACTATTTTTACAAACTCTTATTCTCCATCTATTTCATATTAATCAAGATGAACATTTGCAGAAACGATCTTTTGACATGCAAGGAGAATTACATTTTACGCATAGCGACCAGTTCTAAAAATATTTGACTATCGCTTAAGGCGTACTATGTTCCCCTTGTTTTGTATTTGCAAAGGCAATATAGAAATAAAGTAGCCTTTAAGCATAGACATATCTCTTAATAGCTGGTTGCTAGGTGCAGCACCATTCTCTTTGTCACAGATTAATACTCTTTGCATATCCAAGACAAAAAAAATGAATAACGAATTCCCATTTGAGAAAATAAGTATTGAAAAATTTAAGGGAATAACAAGCAATATCTCGAAAATGGTTCACTCAACAACAAAAATGTATATGACATAAATTGTGTATTTTAATGCGATCTACATTTTTTTGTGCAGTAAAATTTTGTCTCTCATGGTTTATCAGTTATGCAAAAGTCGTTCACAATGAAGAATAATTTTGGAGGCACTCGCAGAAAATTCAAGATATACATTTTATTTGTCATGCAAATATCTTAAACATATGATATTTTAATCAAAATCGTTAAGAGCCATTTTTGAGAAAATTAAAAATTTCGAAAAATGTTCTATGTAAATGGTAATCCGGGGTGGGGGGATTTTCTTGAAAACCTTCGTGTCGCATCTCTGGAAGATACTGAACCTAAATACCAAGTTTGGTGTTTATCCGACTGTTCGTTTCTGAGTTATGCTGCTCAGAGACAGACACACACACGGACAAGAATGCTTTTTTTTGGATTCAGGGGGTCTCAAAACATGTATTTCCGGTGAAATCTCGGTATCGAATTTTTGGGTGCAATACAATACTTCCCCTACTTACTATACGTAGTAGAGAAAATAAAAATATTAAGTTTCATTGAACTAATGGTAGTTAAGTAGCTACATAAATTGAGTTTTATTTATGGACGCTCATTAACTACTGTGGTCGTTAGCGTCCCATTCTCTACTGGACCTGAAAGACCGAAAATTTTGCTCAGAGGCTTCTTTATCAGGCTTGAGGTTCTTTTACTTGCCGTAAATCTACAACACGGGACCACCGGCTTTACTTCCCTTCGGTAGGAAGCTATGCTAAGGATTTTTACGCCCGAAAAAATCCATCGCACTCCGCCGTGACCTCGGGAACTAGAGTACGAAGCCCGGGACTTAGAGTACTTACGAGATTGTAAGTCGCCATTAGGGTGCATTATTTCAGATTGAGTTTGGGAACGCCTTGTGGTTTATAGGACAAAATGTGAGTCAGTTGTAGAATTTAATGTCGTACAACATAGCTCAGTTGGTCAGAGCCGTGCTTCATATCCCGGCTATGGCCTTGGAAGTTTGCAGTCTGATTCTACCTAACTTACGAGTAATGCAGAAAAAGCGCTTTAGTTGACCCTCAGCGAAATTAGGTTCTGTTTGTAGGTTGTAGGTTTATAGGTGAATATTGGTGTGTAAAACAATTAAATCCTACTTAAAGAACAGCATAATTATGTTCACTAAAAGGAAGGAGAGTTCCAAATGGACACGAGGTTAAAAATATCGAAATTCTCGTTACTGGTTTTGTGAAAATTTCTATAACAAAAGTTTTGTCGGCATGGTGTTTCTCATAAGGTTTGTTATTTACGAAGTAAATATTCGATAGACTGAATATTAATTAAGATTTTTGTTACCATTAAACACATTAAAACTTTGAAAGTTTAGCAATTTGTTTTGGGGGAGGGGTGTATTAGAAGCAAAGCCATAGTAAGCATAAGGAAGAGAGACAGTTTTTCAAGTTTCTACCTATATTTAATTTTAATTAACACACTATAAGAGCGGTTTTATTGTTAAGGTTTTAAAACATTTTCATGACGTATGTTGCACTAAGAAGAAAGGGAAGAGGGCGTCTGAGATGTAGACTGTATAGAATGTGAGAGGGGTGTGGGAGAAACAGAGGAAGGAGAGAAAGAAAAGAATATCTGCAATGGTCACCATAACGTGGGCGTAGCCGCAGACTCCGTTAATACTGACAGTCGTATAAATCTAGAATGAAAAAAACCCATTCTGCCAAAGCTGAGTAATGTAGTAATAACATAATCAACAGTGTTTTCAGAGAAAATATGGGCAAACTTGCGAGGTGAATCTAACCAAAGATATACAGTTATCCCGCATCTTCCTGACCCAGAATATACAGAATTAATTACCGGAGGTTCGCCCCCCGGTAGAGAGCGTGTTGGTGTACCGCCCACATACTATCGGGGACTCAGAATAGCATTGGCGCATTGTGAAGACACGGCAGATCAAGGGCCATCAACCCGTGGCTCCATGGTGCAAAAGGAAAATCCTGCTTACTCATACCTTTACTTAAAACAAGAGTATTTGCAGAAGAAAAAGGAATCATGGAACAACAATAATTTTGTTGTACGGCCAACTGAATCGGTACCGCACAAAGACGAGATACATTTAATTAAAGGGAAAGGATGCAAGAACGGTATTTTTAGTCAGCGCATATTAAAAGTAAAACGTTGTAACCTCAGTGTTGTTTTTCTGCAGCGGGTGCTGTTGAAACAAAGTAACAATCGATTTGTGTAAGGTGGAAAATACCTGCATTAATATTATAAAGATAATATTTGTATGTATTTACGAGGGTGTCCCAGAAGTACCCGACCTAACAAAGAAATCACAAACATTTTGGGAAAAGAAAATCTTCATTTCTATACATAGTCTCTTTTCAGCTCGATACAGCTTTCCCAGCGATGTTCAATGGCTTCGATACCCTGTTTATAGTGAAAACCATCGAGTTCTGCAAAATAGGCATCAACTGCAAACTCCACCTCTTCATTGTTGGCAAATCTTTTACCACCAAGTCATTTTTTCAACTTTGGAAACAGAAAATAATCAGAGGGGGCTAAGTCTGACGAATACGGTGCATGAGGAAGCAATTCGAACTTTAACTCATTGATTTTGGCCATAGCGATAATGGATGTATGCACTGTCTTAATGAAAAAGAACTTTCTTTTTAGCCAAATGCGGCCGTATTTGCCTGATTTCTCATTCAAACGCTGCAATAAGTTTGCATACTACTCGCCATTGATTGCTTTTCCTTTTTGAAGATAATCAATGAAAACTATCCCACACGCATCCCAAAAAACTGACGCCGTGACCTTGCCTGCAGATGGAACTGTCTTCGCCTTTTTTGGAGCCTATTCTCCCCTTTCAGTCCACTGTTCCTTCGTCTGAGGTGTGAAGTGGTTGACCCATGTTTCATCCATGGTTATGAATCGACGCAAAAACTCTGCTTTATTGCGGCGAAACATCACTAAACACTCGACTGAAACATCCTCACGACGCTGCTTTTGTTCCATTGTGAGTAAACGTGGCACCTATCTAGCGCACAGCTTTCTCGTGTCTACATTTTCAGTTAGTGTGCGATGTACAACACTTTTTGAAATGCCTACGATGTCTGCTAGCTCGTGCACTTTCAGTCCACGGTCATCCAATACCATTTTGTGGCTTTTCTTCACAATTTCTGCCGTGGTCACCTCATTTGGTCGATGTTCGTCTTGGCAGTTCGTATGGCCTCGCTTAAACTCTGCCACCCAATATTTTACTGTTGTAAACGAAGGAGCAGACTCCCCCGGAGTAGAATCTAGCTCAGCTTTAATATTAGTTGGACTAAGGACTTTCAAATGAATGTATTGTATCACGTAACGGTGGTCAGTTTTATCCATGTTTACAAATTCGCTGAGAGTTCACTATTAATGGCTGCTAAACAATTACTAAACAACGTAGCATCGTCATACTTCAAACTTAAGCTTTATAAGGTTGGTACTTTCTGTCATAGTCATTTGTTTGAAACAACCGCTATATATATGTCAGGTCGGGTACTTCTGGGACTGCCCTTGTATTTATGTTGGTGTGTGCAGGGTAACGTCAGAAACCTTTCAACCGATTTTGATAATTCTTTACCATTGAAAAGCCATATTCTTTCGGTCTATAAAAACATCTAATTTCAATTCATAAATTACCAAAGGATTTATAAACCCTGTGTGCTAAAACATAAACAATTGGAGTTGTAAAACTACATACTTGCGAAGTAGGTTTTGACTTTTCATTGAAATTGCTATTGTTAGAAAATAGTTGTTACTCCACAGAAAGTGCGTGTAAAATAAGACAAATGCCACGGATATTTCATTCCAAGCAATATATATGGTCACGATTTAGCAACAGAAGACTCAGAAAAGCAAATGAGAATCGAATTTGCTAATAACCAGGCTAGGGATCCACTCTAGGGAGTGATGGATAGTTTCCTAAAGAGGTGCCAAAAATGTATGGACAACGACGGTGGCCAGTTTCAGCATCTCCTTTCATAAAGTTGGTAATTAAAGCCTTTAAAAATAGCTTTAAAAATGTTGTATGATTTCATCCGCGCCTTTCTATGATAGCGGCAGACAGCAACGAGCGCCGAGGACGCGGACAGGAAAATCACCGCACCGCCGGTTCGTAGTTTTTTGGCTCTCTGTATTAAATAGGTTTGAAGGATATTGCTGTGATTTTTTAAAAAGTAGTTGTGAATATGAAAACAATTTATATTGCTTAAGTAATTAATTAAGCTGAGAAAACTGGAATGCTTATTTCTCATTCTTGTACGACATAAGTAATAAAAGTCTGAAAGTATTAATGATACGGCTCAAAGTTGCTGCTGACAGAGTGTTTTTGTTGCGTGCCTAACCTCAGTAGGGTTTAACCGCAGACTTTTTATTCCGGAATGAACATTTAAGGATGACACTTTCTTGTTTAGGATGGATAGATTGGTAAGGAGATTGCATGCTGCTCTTCGACGGTTGTCTGTTAGGGCGCAGTGGCCCTTCTGCAACTCTAGGTCGTCCTCCGTGGTCTAAGGGTACCATGCTAGACTCTAGTTCATACCCGGCGGACGGCGATGGATTTCGGGTGTAAAAACACTTAGCTTGGATTCCTTCAGAAGGGAAGTAAAACAGTTTGTCCCGTGTCTTAGATTTATGGCACGTAAAAGAACATCAAGCCTGATAAAGAGGCCTCTGAGAAAAAATTTCCGATCTTTCACGCCCAATACCTATAGAATGGGACGCTAAGAACCATAGTTGTTAAAGAGCGTTCATAAATAAAACTCAATTTAATTTTTGCACCTCTAGTGGGAGTGATTATAAAATTCTGTGATTTTGTTGGCTGAGGAAGATTTTTAAGCCAATCAGTTCTCGGTTGGATGGTGTTATCTGGTGTTGTCTGGTGTGCCCGCAAGCCATTCGGGGAAAATGATATCGCTTGAAGCAGCGAGTTCTGGTATTAATTATAATCCTCAAGAGATCTAACCAGAGTGATGTTGAGGCATTCGTACAATTTTGCGGCCCGGCGCCTAATTTGATCTTCCACACATGGAGGGTATGAGCTTCGTGGAGTAGTCTCACGAGGAACGACCAGCCAACAGAATAGATGGACCGGAGTCCTCTATTGTACTCCCGTTGTAGCCATAACAGCCAGTTGTCTGCCACCATTTCCCAGATATCGCAGACATAGTGCATGAGAGGAGTTATGAGGGCTCGGAAGAGATTTAACTAGGCGAACAGGTATCCCGGACGTTAACATGGGATACCGAGAGGTTATAACCCCCTGTGCCGATTATACAGGTCCCGGTTGTGTTCGCGAAAGGTTAAACCCTTACCCAACTTCACTCCCAGGTAGGTGATTGAATTCGTATTCAATCTTTTAACTTCTGCACCTAAAGGTGGAGCAGTCTGCGAAGGTGTGGCGCTTAGCTAGTAGTATGGCATGCTTTTGTCTGCGTAAACGGACATGCGCCAACACCAGCACCAGTCTTGGACGAGGCGAGGTGTCGCTGTATGGGGTTGAAGGCTCCCGGGATGTGTTTGTTGGTGTTGAATAGCGGCATGACATCAGCATATGGGAACATTGACCTGCGGCTGGTTTGGAAAATCTACCATATAGACGCTGAAGAGCGTGGCACAGTCTTCGGTGACTCCGCCTCTTACTTGCGTAAGTGTTGATATCTTCCCCGCGACTGTGACTTTAAACCTGTGCTTCTGAGAAAACTGTCTTGTTTAGCCGTGTAGGTAATCCCAGTTGGGTGAGTTAGCGTAGGAGACCCGCGTGCCAGGTCGTTGAGAGGACAACATCCAGAGACACCACGGCATTAAGGAACTTTCCTGGAAACAAGCATGGCTGCTTCCAACACGCGCAGCTGCTGAGGTGTTGATTGTTCAGGCGAAATCCGAATTGGTGGTCGGTAATAGCATAAATGTCACCCTAGTGAAGACAAGCGGTTGAGAACCATCCTCTCGGAAACAGTAGAGGATTAAAAGGAGGCTGATGAACCGGTAGTTGGCAGAATGTACCGGATCTTTCTCGGGCTTCAAAATGCAAATCACCCGGGCCTCTCTCCACTCTCATGGAAACTGACCCAGGGCGAGAAACATAGTAGATTCAGTGAGAAAGATTTACGTCTTGAAGGGAAGGTGGCGGAGCATGAAGGGTATCAGCCGTTCAGCTCCTGCCGCATTTTTTGGGGGTTAAGACGCATACCTCTCGAAGAACATGTCCGGAAAAGATTAAAGTTAGACGTAAAACTAAACCAAATCGAGATTCGTTATCTGTGTTTCCCTTTTTCTTGATTTTGATTGTTAATGAAGTGGATAATTATTTCTTTCTCTCAACAGCAGATTAAAATGGTTTATTAAAATGCAGAAAGTATATTATAAAATAAATTCCAACCACAGGATTTTTATTTTAATAGCATTGACATAAATTATGATAAATAATAATAATTTACATTATTAATATTTCCATTTTTCCTGTCATTATTTGCAACTTGCCATCGGTTTTAAACACAGTGCTCGTTTTGATAAACACTTTGGACCTACTTCATTCTCTATAGTTTTCAACCAGTCCGTCACTGTGTACAGCGTAAGGAAACTGTACACTCGTACCTGCTCAGCATAGCTGCAAGGCTGTGAATACCACACTGAAAACTGAACTTCCGGCCAGTTGATGATACCTGCTGTAGACATTCGACGTTATCTCCAGCGGGCTGCGTTTGAATCCTGTAAATTGTACAATAGTCTTGTCATTTGCAAGAGACTTCTGGTGCTGAAGTATTATTTCAGAAATGATCGCTGCGAGCGGTCGAGCATTGTCATGCCCTTCACTTCACACTTCCATTCGCACTTGACATGAAGCATTTTCTGACTTTTTGTTGAGATATCAGCTGTACTCAAGTATAAAACACACCTATAACTTCATCACTTGTTTGTGCAGAAGTCGTTCTTCTTGAAATTCTGTCAGCAGTTATTTATTCTGTTTGTCAGGTTTTCACTTTTGTTACGTTCTGTGACCAAAACTAACAGCCTGGCTTGGCTTCACATTGCACGATTTACTAAATCTTGCTAAAAACTACTCCTAGTATGCGTGATACATTGTTTCTGTATATATATTACGTCGTCCTCCGTGGAGTAGTGGTTACCATGCCTGCCTCTAGTTCCCAAGGTCGCGGGTTCAAACCCGGCGGAGGGCATAAAAATCCTTAGCATGACTTCCTTCGAAAGGGAAGTAAAGCTGGTGGTCCCGTGTCGTAGCCTGATATAGGGCCCTCTAAGCAAAATTATCGGTATTTCACGTCCAATATAGAATGGGACGCTAAGGACCACAGCAGTTAAAGAGCGTCCGTAAAAAAAACTCAATTTGTATATATTACATAAAAGATCTGATGTGTAAGTGTGTTATAACACAGTGTGTTATTTTGTACCTATTAACAGTTCGCATGTACCCCATATATTTGTGTTAATCAGGATAAATACTGCTTCTGAAATGGTCAAATTAGGCAGTACGGGGTTTGTTAATATAAGATTAGAAAAAGCATCAACTTTTTACATCATAAGTTCAGAATTGTGAGTGAAGAGCCCATAATGACACTTCAAAGTAAGCTTGAGCATGGATAAACTTAAAAAACAAACAAAAAAAATCGGATCCATAATTTCGCGCAATAACTCTCCGGAACCGTATGTATATTGCAAATAGAATATAAGCTTCTGAGCATGATATTGTTCATATTATAACCGCAAAAAATCAATCAGAAGGCGCGATATGCCATTGCACTCTGGCGTCAGGTTTCTAGTTTTTCTAGCACGTGCTTAGTAGGTAAGAAGGAACTTCGATACCAAAATTTCACCGAAAATACATGTTTTAAGGCCCCTGAATCCAAACAAAGCATTTCTAAAAAAACGGCGCGCGCGTCTGTGTCTGTGAACAACATAATGCAAAAACGAAAAGTCGGATAAGTACCAAATTTGGTATTTAACTTCAGTATCTTTCAAGGATGCGACACGAAGATTTTCAAGAAAATCCCCACCCCAAACTACCCTTTACATGCAATGCTTTTCGAAAGTTTTGATTTTCTAAGAGATGGCTCTAAAATACCACATATTAAAGATCTCGTACATGACAAATAAAATGTATATCTTGAATTTTTGTGGGAGCAGCCTGTTAAGTCCTCTTCATTCGGAAGCAATTTTATAATCTTTATAACTGGTAAACGTTAAACGATAGACGAAAACGTACTGCACAAACAATATCTCTTTAAAACACACAATGTATTTCAAATAAGTTTTTTGTGACATGAGCCATATCCGTTATTAATGGTTCGAATTGTTAATACTTGGTCATTTTCTTAAAGTCCTGTCAACATTCAGTTGTTTCTCGGGATTACATAGAAACAATATGGCATTTTAAGATCCCCAGTTCTTAAACATTTTACTATCGTTGTTACCTTTGTATCTATCACGAAATGTGCAATGTAGCTTTTTCTGAAAAGATTTATTTAGATTAAAACGTAGTAGATGGAAAAATAAGTTTTAGTATGAATAGTTTGTATACCCACCAATAAACGATAGAGGGCAGAGAAAATTATGTGTATGTATCACATCAGATTTTTTTTATTTCATTTGCATTCATATCGGGAGAACTTTTCAATTTTCAAAGGAGTCTCTCATTGATTTATTTGAGCTTCCCCACTTTGAGGAATTGGTTATGTTAGGCAATAGTGTGCAAGTATTCTTATAGATGCGACCGCACTGAAGAGGCCCTTATCACTATGTAAGTAAAACGCGGGGTGCGATATTAATTTTAATAAATGCATTTTGCATTCGTCCATATTAGTATATTTATAAACTTTATCCGTTGTCACTTAATCAACACTGTTTTATCACAACAGTGAATTAGAACGTTTTAATCCATTGCTACAATCTTTTTATTTCATTTCTGAGACTAGACTTCAAGTAGTACTAATTAGGGGCCAATGAATTCACTGCACTCCGAGTCTTCAGGAATAAGCATTCCTCTCTTTTCCATACACATTTCAATTTACGCTTATTCCAACTGCCATCAATGTCAATTTATTTATATCCATTATCTCCAAGGCAACCAGGTTTGGTGCTAACATGTTCCTATACAGTAACGATAAATCCACATGTTTAATTAAAATAAGCACACTGATTTACGATTCAGTAGTGGATAAACCCTTGTATGCCACATGGGATTAAAACATACTTAACATTTCGTGAAAATTATCACCTTCGGCAAAAACCGGGGGTTAGATTTTTTACTCAGTATTTAAGTATTATTTTAATCTCATATACCATAAATGAATATAATCTATCAGTATTTTATTTAGCTGTAAATAAAATGTAGTAGATGAACAGTATATCTACAAAGTTATACGACTTGCTTGAGAGCTCTAAAGTGAAATTTGGGATTGGATCTTGAATGTTATGATTTCCATTCCTGATTTTACATTTGGCATCGCTAATTTCAAGTCATCAAAGACATGCAGAATGAACGGTAGTCCCCTAATTAAACTTTCACAACCTCTAATGAAGGCTCGCGCCCTGAAGGTCGTGCACCGCTGTGATAAGCCACTGAAAGCGCAAGCTGTCAACGTGGGGTATCAGAGTAATAACCAGGCGTAGGAATTCTTAAGCAGTTGGCATCAAGTTAGCTTCACTCAACCCGTTATCAATACAAAGAACGTAAACAACAAGGCCAAGAGTCACCGACGGCAGGTAAAACATGGTCTGGTGAGAGGCTGAGTGGTTTCTGACGGTACGAGGGCTGGGGACGATTTATTATCTGCGACGTCACTGCGTAAGTCCAGTAACAGTTCAACCTATTTCGTGTCGTCCTGTCTTTAATGCTTGGAAATTCCTATGCTTGCTAGTAAGTGTAGGTTTACCCCAAGAATACAATACGATGTGGTGATTTCTTATTGGTTCGCTTTATACGGCTGCAGCGGATTACTCCTCCTTTTGTTTGGTTTTTCCTAGAATACGACTTTGCAAATATGTAAACGTTCTGTGTAATGTCTTAACACAGATTTCTTACGTTTATTGAGATCATATTCATAAATTTTTTCATATTTCATTTTACACTGATCGCAATGCATTTGTATGATATCTCCGTTCTTCTGAAATTCAGTTACTGTGATTCAATTACTGTGGTTGTCCGAGGAGAATGGCATTGTCCTTGAACTGCAAGCGTGCAACGGACTAAGGAGCTTCTTGCCTACGATGCAAATAGTGTAATACCATCAGTTCAAAAGTATTGTCAACAAGTGCAGTTTCACTATCATAATTATGTTGTTTAACATGTAGGCAGGTTTTACAGGTTTACTTGTTGAAAGTATGATCATAATTCTTTTGTTTGATGTATTACTGATGCTACTTCGCGTAATATTTACTGTTCCGGTAAAGAAAGGATAAGTACCTTTGGAACAGGGTGTACAACAATAAAGCTAGAGGGAAGAACAATGCAGCTCTGGCTCAAGTTCGTTTACGTCAACCACACGGTCATAGCTAAACTCTGGAGTCAAACACAGTATCTGTTTGTGTTTATCCTGGCTTGTTTTGGGTCGTCCTCTGTGGTCTAGGGTCACAATGCTAGTCTCTAGTTCCCGCTGTAGCGGCTTCAAACCCAACGGAGGGCGATGGATTTTTTCGGGCGTACTTTACTTCGGAAGTGAAGTAAATCCAGTGGTCCCGAGTCGTAGAATTACGGCACGTAAAAGAACTACTCTGATAAAGAGGTCTCTGAACAGAAATTCCCGTCTTTTACGCCCAATATAAAATGGCGCTAAGAACCATAGTTCTAGCGTTTGCATTTATGAGCATCAGACAAAACAAAGCTGCGTTGTGTTATAACTTGTTTGTTAAATGGCATTTCTCAAAACAATCTCTAGGACGTGCATATCACAGGAAGTTTGATCTGAATGCAAACAAAGAAATAATATTTTGTCGTATTCAAATCATTAATACAGAGGTCAGAGTGTCGTATCTTACTATTTTACTGTTATGAAGAATCGCATTCTATATAAAAAAAGGGGAGTGCTAGTTTTCGTGACGTCAGATGGTTGAGAGTTAAGCAGCCCGTGAAGGACACCTGTTGAAGGCAACCGATAGGCAGGTCTTAAACATCATCCAAACACACTTTCTTTCCTTTGTGATGCCTCTCAAGAGGGCTTTTCTTTCTTTACCCGTAAATTGTTCTTTTTTACTTAAGTAACGGGTGCGAAGTAGTCGCCATGTTGCAGAGAGATCTAACACCCGACTTTTGTTTTTCGTACAGACACGTACACCAGGAATGTTTAAATGTTTACCGACAAAAATATTTGATATCGCGCCAAAGTTATATTAAATTGGAGTTAAAGACTTGCTAGTAATTTATATTTATACTTTGCCGAAAACCTGCGTTTCGCCGAGGAAGCCCAGACAAGCGTCTCATTTCGTTATGCGCTTTTGCCAATGTAACATCAAATATCAATTTGTTGGTAATGAATGACATGCTGATTTTCAATTTCATGTGTTATCCAAATTGGCTGGACAACTTCTTTGAGTTGGCTGCCTTAGTAGTGTGTGGTCAGCTTACCCAGAGGTATTGGGTTTGGTTCCCGGTTAGGGCAGCTGAATTTTTACTTTGTCTACCAGTACATAGTAGAGAAGGTATGGCATTCCACCTAAAAATTCGATATTTCTCCGGAAATGCATGTTTTGGGGCCCCTGAATCCGTAATTTTTTTTTGAAAAATGTCCGCGCGCGCGTGCGTCTATGAACGACATAACTCAAAAGCGAAAATCGGATAAATACCAAACTTGTATTTAAGTTCAGTATCTTCCAAAGATGCGACACGAATATTCTCAAGAAAACCACCTACCCCAAACTACCCTTTTCATGAAACATTTTTCGAATTATTTTATTTTCTGAGAATTGTCTAACGAGTTTGCTTAAAATACAATACATTAAAGATACTTACATGACAAATGAAACGTGTATCTTGAATTTTCTGGGAATAGCTCCTGATGTCCTCTTCATTCAGAAGGAGACTTATATAATGTTGTATAACTGGTAAACGTTAAGCGATAGACGAAAACGTACTACACAAAAATGTAGATTCTCTTTAAAACACACAATTTATTTCAATAACTTTTATCTTGCATCAACCATTTCCAGAATATGTCCCATATTATGGTTCAAATTATTCAATACTCAGAGTCCTGTCGATTTTCAACTGTTCTCGCGATATCATAGACAGTAGAATTTTAAGGCCATTATGTAGAGTCCAGTTCTAAAACATTTGACTATCGTATTCCCTTTCTATAACCAAATGTGTAATACAGCTATTTCCGGAAAGGTTTACCTTGATTAAAATGAATTAGATAAGAAACTAAGCTTTCGTAAGAATAATTTGTATGCTCACTAATAAGCGATAGAGGGTAGAGAAAGTCATGTGAATGTAACAGATCAGCCCTTTTTCTTCTTTGTTAGAGTCATTCCCTAA
This sequence comes from Deroplatys truncata, assembly GCA_030765065.1. Lineage (NCBI taxonomy): Eukaryota > Metazoa > Arthropoda > Insecta > Mantodea > Mantidae > Deroplatys > Deroplatys truncata. The sequence continues at coordinate 120,858,595 of CM060985.1, forward strand.
CTTCCGCAGAGTTTAGAAGTGTGAAAGTGTTTTCTAATGAAAATCAGCTGTTTCTAAAGTCTCAGCCCCCGATAAAACCATAGAAGTTAAACGGGGCTTTACAAATAAGAACTGAGGCAGCTGTGAATGGGCTGCGCAGTGCTCGCAGGCGAGGCAGGTAGTGGAAACGATTTTAATGCGAAACGGCCCAGCTTGTTCTTGCTATTGGAACGAAGAGCGGTTCAGGCAACTCCGAGTTCAGTATGCTCCGTTGAATGACCTTGTTGTCGAGTTTCAATTCAATATATTACCCCCGGTGATTAGGCAACTTCTCTGACGCAGCTGTAATGAGGGTGTGCAGCTCTCTGCGGCGACGACTAGTGGTTTAGATCTATTTATGGACAACGCATTCGGATGTAGAGAATTTCACTATGGATGACAGTGCATTCGGACGTGAAAATTTCACTCTGGACGCCTTATACTCCAGATAAGGAAAAATACTAATAACTGTAGAAAATAGTTTTAATGTTTTGACTGAGAATTTGGCCCAAAAAGTACACAATTGTGGTTTTCTGCATTTTACATATAAATGATTAGTGGCGTTAAATGATATTACAGTTATCTCATTCCATTTTAAGCATGTATTAATTTTGAAACCGCCAGTGAGTAGGTATTTAAAGACTTACATAATGTATTTTATTGCATTTTTCTCCAACATGTATTTTTCAAAATATAAATTGTTCCTTGCTGATTACTTATTGCCCAATTTAAAAACAAAAAGTAATTTGCTCTATCTTCATAGTTTATTCACAAATCTAGTTATTATTTTTCTATAATGGTATTGCTTTGGAGGAAAATAATTAATCATAAAAATCTAGGAAATTTTAATACAATGTGTGAAAGAATTGTCAATAAATAAATGTATGATTTAAAAACTAATAAAATTAGTCGTATTATTTTAAGCTTAGAAGCAATAAAGCAAATTGATTTATAGCTCTACTTCAAATTTTATATTGCAAGGAGCCCTTAAAAGTTTTATCAGGTTGTATACTAAACGTTTACAAAAGATGTTGTTTTTTAATTTAACTATATAAAATAAAAAAAATTGTGCATGCGTTTTAAATAATGAATATATTTACACAATTTTAAATTATATAATTTCAGATTTACGGAATTGTTACTTTCAACCCCATGTCCCCTAAAGTTCTAACTGCCAAGTTCGTTATGCATTTGTTCGCGCACTTTCGTTAGAAGTAGATCGTTTATGCAAGACAGAAGATATTTTATAAATTCATTTTATTAATTCATTAGAAGTAGATAGTTTATACAAGATCTAATATATTTTATAAATGTGTGGTTTAAATAGCTATAAAGAGTTTGATTAAAACATAAGTTTAAACTGCTTGATGATAAAAAAAAACCGCATGTATATCTTTAATGGGCAAGGAGATCTCTCCTTTTATTCATTGATATTTATAAAATCTAGAAGTCATAAGAGATAAGTAGAAAATTAAACATTAGCTCTGGTTAAAACGGGCAGATTAAACCCGAAATTACGGGTTTCAGCAAAAGCTTACGGCATAAATACTGCAAAGAAATAAAAGCTAAATTTCCATTGATATTGCGGAGGGGGGGCAGCAACCAAGAATATCTTGTTGTGAACTGGTTACTGATAGAGGAAGTTATATTAATGTATTACGTTTTCCTTTTTTGCATGAATTTTTTACGTACGAATCTTAAATGACCCTATTTGTTTATAGGATGTAGGTGGTAAAATGAAATGACTTTACTTTCTCTACTATGATAGTAAGTAGGGGAAGTACTGTATTCCACCAAAAAATTCTTTGTCGAGATTTCACCGCAAATATATGTTTTGGGGCCCGCCAAAGAAAGAAAGCAAAAAATGGTCCGTGTGTGTGTGAACTAAAAAACAAAAGCTCTGTTTAATAACAAAGTTGGTATTTAAGTTCAACATCTTCCAGCGATGTGACATGAAGATTTTCAAACAAATCTCCCACCCAAACTATCCATTACATGAACAGTGTTTCCAAAGTTTTCAATAAAATACCACATGTTTAAGCTATTTTCGTGATAAGTGTAATGCATATCTTGAGTTTCTGGGAATAGCCTCTGAGGTGCTCTTAATTCTGAATGAATTTTGTGTAATTGGTAAACTGTAAGAAATAGACAAAATCTTACTACACACAAAAAAGTGCATTTCGTTAAAGCACACAACTTGTGTCAAATATATATATATATATATATATATATATATATATATATTTGATTGATTGCCTCTGTTGCCTGATGGTTAGCATGCTAGCTTCCTAATCCAGAGGTCCCGGGTTCCATTCCTGGCTGGAAGGTAGATTTTGTTTTGGTCCAGAATTATTCCCTATTCTCTCTCGAGTCTGGAAGTATGAACGGGTGTGTGAATGTGTGCGTGAATTTAAAAACCCAACCCAAAGATAAATACAAACAGTAAACGAGCTTACACCATCGCCATGAGCAAATTAATTATTGCTCCAAAGGCAAAAGCCGCAGATATGACTAGATGATAAAGGCGGCATATAAATGGAACAAAAAAAAAATGTTGGGGGTGGAGTTTATTCCTTGTTTTTTTTTAATTTTGAAATACTTACACGTTTCTCAAACGGGATGTCGTTATTCTTCTTTCTTTCTGTCTTTTCTTGTGGTCATGCAAGGCGAACAGAATTTCAGTGGCATCACTAGTGACCAGCTCTCAAAAACTTGACTACTTACTTACTTGTTCCTCTAATCCCCTTTTATACCTATAAGGAAATATGCTATACCATTTCTACAAACGTTTATCTCGATTAACATAAGTAGATAGAAGAATAGTATGTTGAAGATGGGTAAAAAAGGTTATGTGATTGTAACACATTAGTTTTAATAGAGTTTAACAATCACTCCTACTACATACGGCACAGCAGGCGGTGGATACTGGTGATACATGAAATGAAATGACAATTGGGAAAGGAAATTTATGAAGGTTTAAATTTGGGTTACCTCCCCGGCATTTGCCAGTTATTCATTCATTCATTATCTGTTTACCCTCCTCTTATGTAGGACTTACACCCCCCAGGACTTACAGGCGGGTGCCTGGGGTCAGAGGCCCGTCGAGGAGCAGACACTCATGGATCAGACAGAACATCCAGGGTGGGTGATCAGCCCGATGCCTGGTATGGGATGAAGGAAGTGGATGAAGCGAAATGTTGGTGAAATGGATGAAAGGAAAGATGATGATGATGGAGCAGTTGGTGGAATGAATGGCGGGGGAAACCGGAGAACCCGGAGAAAACCCGCCCAGACGCCGCTTCGTCCACCACAAATCCCACATGCAGGTCCCTGGGATTGAACCCGGTCCGCCTCGGTGGGAGGCGAGCGGTCTAACCACTCGGCCACGGCGCCGCCCACTTGCCAGTTATGAAGACAGAAAAAGTTGAGAAAGACCACAGTCAGGGAGGAGGGTCCTGGCGGGATTTGAATCGCAGACCTACCGTTCACGACTCCGTGTCTTAATGATCTGGATTATCCGTGTTGGTAGCGATTTTGTAATGAAACATGTGTAAATTTAGACATTCATTTATGCAGAAGAGCAGATTGTTTCCTTTCCTTTGCGAAGGGCGAGCACGTCAGGTTGGCAGTACACTTTTAATTAAAGTAGATATTCTGAAGGCACCTTCTTCCCTCGTCCGTAACAAAGTTGGTGGTTCTGGCACACCTGATTCATCAGTACAGGAATATCTGTCTGAAATAAACGTTAGTGCCAAAATCATGTCCTTCATCACAGTTGCTCGTCAAGAATTATCACAACTCTTTGCTAAAATTAGCTTATGTACGTTTCATATGTAATGAGTTAGGTTTGCACGACCGTGTGTTTACTTGCCATGTTTATACGGACGCTGACGTTGGAAGTGGATTGTTCAAACTTGTAGGAAACTCAGGGTTGCCAATTACATAAGTGTTGTAATATTCCTTAATCCATTAAGCCAGGTTTGATTATACAGAACCTCTTTAAATTAAGAAATAATGCAAATAAAACAAATGAATTAATTTTTAAAAAATGCTCGGACACGTCAGTATTTAAAATTTTGAAAGGAAAATTTTACACAAAAGAAACAAAATTTTCAGCCATTATTTTACAGTGTGACATCGAAAAATTTTAAATGGCAACATCATATTGTTTAATTTTTTTCTGAAAGATTCATTTTATTTTTCTTATTTAGTTGCTCAGACCGATTTACAAGTTAATCGGTTTTGGGCCTACTACCAGTGATATCCCCAAAGGCAAAAGATGTGTGTTACATGTTTATTTAGCTGTAACCAAGTGTTTGTTTAAAGTAAATTTATTTTTTGTCTGTACTTGAATACTACTCGCTGAATTCTGTTGCCCACGTAACGTAAGTCAAGAGCCGTTGCTAAAACTAGCTGTTAAAGCATGAATATAAGTCATAATTAAGGAAAACATATAAAAAACAAAGATTAAGGACAATATCTGAATCATCATTAGAGGAAGAACAAAGTACATTCCGGTTTAGAAGGTCAACAATTGATAGTGTATTAATCCTGCAACAATTATTTAGAAAGGGGAGAGAATTTAATTCGCAAACAAATGAAAGAGACCCAGGAATGAAAATCTAAGTCTGATATACGGATTCGTGCTCTGAACCCACCTTCAGCTTAAGCTAGTCAATTATTTCAGTGGAGTCAATATCCCCCAACCTGTAATCCTCATCAGTGGATCGCAGAAGTTCGAGACGCCCCAGAAATTGCAATCTTCACTTACACGCAGGTATTCGCACAGCTTGCACAACGCTACTGACTGTTCTACTTTTGTATACTTTAAATTGGTAAATCGAAAGTGTCTTACTACAAACAAATGTAGATCTCTTACATCACACAGTTTATATATATTGCGTTAACCATTTCAGAGATACAATTTTCAATTGGTTTGAATTTTTAAATTCACTTTTCTCAGGTACAAAGTTGCTGGTCGTTTTTTCTCGTGGTCATGCAAAGAGCATGACACATAGTGACAGGCTTTAGCCTTCTTATATCTGCAACAATATGTGTAGATATGTAATGAAAAAGTTAGTTTTGATTAACAAGAAGTAGATAGAAGAATAATCTTTTGCAAGAATAGTCTATAGAACAGTGAGTAGAGAAATTCACGTGAGTGCAACAACACATAGCATGTTTTTTTCCCAGCATGGTTTCGTTAATAACAAAAAAACTGACACGATACGCGAAAAATTGTGTTTGTTTTCCATATTGGGCATGCAACCATGTTCCTTAGTTTGGCCTCTCTAGTAAAAAATATAAGTAGCATGAATAGAAGAATCATTTTTTAGGTGAATATTACGTGTATATAGTATAAGATTATGTGAAGTTGTAATGGGTAAAGAAACTCGTGTGGGTATGACTCAACAGGCAGGGGGGTTTTAGTAAGTAAACAGAGCAATAATTATTATGTTACCACACGGAGTATAGGTGACGCTAGGTATTGTGACGGACGCTCGGCTCCCAATCCCAACAGACATTTTCGTTACCACTATTCCATTTATTCGGTACAGTATGAACCAGAGGAGAACTCTTAACAATATGTCTAAAGTAAAGAAGGGTTCATACATCAAAAACATCACAACAAGCATCATTTGTAGAAGAATTTGGCATGGAACAATTCAGCACAAATGGCGAGACCTTAAGAGCTCAATGGACGTTTAAAACATTATGTTAAACAATCTATAATTCAATGAAACACACGGAATATGTGACATGATTAGAAAGGAACAAGGAATAAAGTGCACTTTATACCTCCTCAGCTCCGAACTATGGATCAGAATGTTTCGAGAATCAATGTCATACGCTAATAAGAGCAGATATTGCTTTTAAAAATGTACAGCTTTTGATGTAAAAGAAAAGTCAATGTAAATCACATTTCTGTACATCTCTCTCTCTCTCTCTCTCTCTCTCTCTCTCTTTAGTTTGTTCCATTTATACCCCCCTTTAACTACATTGGACTTATCGGCGGCCTTTCCTTTGGAACTTATTGCCTATTGGCAATGGTGTTAACTCGTGTACTCTTGCCGTGGGTTTCTTGCACTTTTAGTTTTTAATCATTAAATCATACACCTCTCATTCATACTTCCAGACTCTGGAGAGGATAGGGAATAATCTTGGCTAGAGAAAAATTTCCACCCTTCTCCCAGCAGGGAATCAACCCTGACCCCTCGCACAACAGACAGGTGCTGTGCCGAGTGAGCTACGGGGCCAGCCTCAGTATCTCCTAATTAAATCATGGAGTAACTTTATTGCACGCTATCAATAGCTAAATATACATTGCTTGTTTTCTTCTTATACTCCATAATACTGATCTACTTGCTATCTTAGTAAGGTGTACTGCCTTCAAACTGCACGTCATATTTGTTTACAGAAAACATTGCAAGGTCACCTTCTCTCGCCACCTCCCTCGGTGTGTTCCTGACATGATGGTTTACTTACTAAACCCCCTCTGCCTGCTCATTATTTTTATTCAACGCTTAAGATAATTATGCTACGGAAACGCCCAAAGCATTTTAAGGATTTGAGCTTTAGATGCCGTCCATTTGAGGGTTAAATAGGGAACATTGTTGCACATCTGGTGCCGCAACAGGTTATAGGCCGAAGTCTTCCAATCAATATTCCGTTCTTCCAGCGACCAATGCAAGCATTCAGAACGCCCGCCATTTGTTTGTTTCTCCGTGTAAATGCTTACTCGCTTAATGATTTTGCAGCTTGAAGGTTGCGGATGTCATGCTGCATATGGTTAGGTATGAGCACTTTTTAACTCCCGTGTTTCGTGGTTAACCTATGAACCATCTGCATTGAAAAGCTACTTCTAAAGAGCAACACAATTTGCTCGCAATATCTTTTTAAAACAGAGAAGACACATTATTTTAAACGGTAAACGATGATACTATTTTGTCCAACTTATTAACATTTCTTAGGAAGTGAAAGGATGTAAATCTCATTTGAAACAGTCACACGACTTGCTCTAACCATAATCAGTCATTGCTATTCTGAAAATTTTACGAAAATTAATTTTTCTATATATTCCCTAAACAGGATTTCATGTTTTTCCGGCTCCAAACCAGTACGGGAAATGGTACTTTTCTGTACACTTACTTACCATAAGTGTAACATGAGTAACAACACCAACCTTTTACATTCCCTTCAACTGTTTAATGAACAACTTAACTGAACCATATGACCGTGTCCATGTACAACATAATGTGTAGTATAATATTTAAAAATTAAATTAAATTGAGTTTTATTTATGGACGCTCTTTAACTGCTGTGCGTCTCATTCTATAATGGGAGTGAAAGACCGGTAATATTGCCGAGGCCTCTTTATCAGGCTTGAGGTTCTTCTACGTGCCGTAAATCTACGACACGGGACCACCAGCATTACTTCCCTTCCGAAGGAAGCCATGCTAAGGATTTTTACGCCCGAAAAATAATGTATCGCCCTCCGCCGGGTTTGAACCTGCGACCTCGGGAACTAGAGGATAGCATGGTAACCACTACACCACGGAGGACGACTTTACAATATTTAAACAATATATAAAGTATTTCGACATAATATAAAACAAAATATTATACATAACTGTAGGAAAGTGTTTTGGTTGTTTTTACATTCTCTACTACATATAGTAAGTAAGGGAAGAATTGCGTTCCATCCAAACATTCAATATCGAGATATCACCGGAAATACATGTTTTGAGGCCACCTGAATAAAAAAAATTAGAAAAAAAGTCCGTGTTTCTCTCTCTGTGCGCGCGCGTGTGTGTGAACAGCATAACTCGAAAACGAAAAGTCAGATAAATACCAAACTTGGTATTTAGTTCAGTTAGCTTTCAAAGATACTACACGAAGATTTTCAAGAACCCCCCCACACTACCCTTTACATGGAACATTTTTCGAAAATTTTTATTTTCTCAAAAAATGGCTCAAACGATTTTGACTAAAAAAATTTGTTTTACGCCCGAAAAAAATACATCGCCTTCCGCATAGGGTTTGAACCCGCGACCTCGGGAGCTAGAGGCTAGCATGGTAACCACTACATCATGGAGGGAGACTAATTGTCTATCGTTATTATTATTGAGACTACAAAATCACAGTTATAAAGAGAAAATGGGAGAATTCAGTCAGCAGTTTTTAATCATTGTACATTAATATCATAAAGGACATGGGGAGGTAAATCAGATTAATTAAATCGTCTTTTGAAGTTTAAAAAAACCACTGCTTCAAAGCCGGGTAAACTAGCTAGTCCCTCCCCCCACCATTTGCATGCCGCTTTTAGCAGCTTAGGTCGTATCGGCGGCTTTGGAACAATTTTATTGCTCAATGATGTTCACTCGTCTGTTAATCATTAGGTTTGTTTTTTTTTGTTTTTTTTTACTTTGTGTTACTTTTAAACACACACACACACACACACACACACACACACACACACATGCAAATTCTGGTTCATACTTTCAGACTCAAGAGATGATAGGGAAAAATCCCGGGTAAACAAAAATTACCTCCCTCTAGCTGGGATTTGAACCCGGGACCTCTGGATTTAGAGGCTTACATGCCTACCACTAGACCACACATGCAGCTGTAACGGTTGTATGTCATTCTCCGTGGTGTAGTAGTTACCGTGCTAGCCTCTAGTTCCCGAGGCCGCGGGTTGAATCCCGGCGGGGGGTAAAAATCCTTAGCATGGCTTCCTTCGGAAGGGAAGTAAAGCCGGTGGTCCGTGTCGTAAATTTACGGCACGTAAAAGAATCTCAAGCCTGATAAAGAGGCCTCTGAGCAAAATTACCAGTCTTTCACGCCCAATATAGAATGGGACGCTAAGGACCACAGCAGTTAGAGCGTACATAAATAAAACTGAATTTAATTTTATAATGGCTGTAGGTACATAAATTATTTCCTCCCTGACCTACTCTGTGATTTAAAAATTACAGAAAACAAAGTAGCAGCAGTAAGCAAATAATGGCAAAATAACAGCTGTCTGCAAAATGCCCTTTGCACTAAGAAGAGCGTTTTATAATCTTAAAAGGTTACAATGCCGTCTGAAAACTCCATGGAGATCTTTAATAGGTAAGTGGAACACTAAATAGTTGTGGAAATATCTAACATGGTTTATAGTATTTGCTAAGCGTGAAACTCATAGTGAAAGCTGTTAGGACAGCAACTTCCATGGTTATTTTAAGCCATAATGCATTTTCTTTTAAGTGCTTACGACCGAGCCGTAGGCGAGTAAGTAAAAATGGCACTATCTTAGTAGTTGCGTAGTATATTTTACTCCACTCCTTATCGAAAATGTATTATCCACTTTAACTATTGAAACATACTATATGTTGGAAGACTGATATATTACGATCGACAAAATTCCATAGACATCAATAAGGCTATAACATGCATAATACTTATGGAATCGATGAAATTCAATATGTAGAGGAATCTAGAAGTGATGAGTTGATTTAGTAGGATTTAATATGTGAGGATGGATCATTCGAGTTTTAGACAGGCAAATCCTGCGGCTACGCTTTGCGGCTTAGGGCCCTCAATACGGCTCCGGCCTGGACTCATATATCGAATCTTATCCTACATGGCTGTTCTATTAAAAGACACTGAACAATAAGGGAGGCCTCTTTATTAGGCTTGAGGTTCTTTTACGTGCCATAAATCTACGACACGGGACCACCGGCTTTACTTAATTTCATTTCATTTATTTCATCCATAATTAACAAATGTCAAAACAAATTGAACAAACAAACATAAAATACATGTCATATAAAATTCAATATAAAATGTATAAGATTACTATGTACAATTTTACAGCATTACAAATGTTAACAATTAACCTAAAAGTACAGAAATTCATCAACTGAATAGTAACAATTTGTCATAAGGAAGTCTCGTAAACATTTCTTGAAACATTGAAAAGATTTCATATTCTTTAATTTAGCAGGTAATTTATTATACAAGTGCGTGCCTTTATAGTAAAATCTATTCTCAAACAATTTAGAGTTATGAGGTATAATATGCAATTTTGACTTATTCTTTGTATCATACTTATGAAAGTCTGAATTAACAGCAAGTGTTTCAATAGGCATTTGCGTTTGTAAAATAACCTCGAAAAAATACGTGCACGGTAGTGGCAAAATGTTTAATTCCTTGAAGTATGGTTTACAGCTAGTGGTATATGGTATTTTAAGCATGATTCTAATTACTTTTTTTGTAATTTAAATACTTTTATTGCCTCGCTACTAGATTCCCATAGAACCATCACATATGACAAAAGTGGATGAAAATTTGAGTAATACACTATCTTAAGTGTATGCTTGCTTATTCACTGGCTGAGCATTTTAATTTGGAAACATATCTAAGTCGCTTTACTAATTCGTTGACATGAGCATTCCAGCTTAAATTCTTATCAACCCAAACTCCAAGAAATTTTGTTTTATCAGCATATTCTATTAGCTTCGTCCTCAAATAGTATAGTTGGGCAATGTAAGTTCTGGTTTTTCTTTTATTAAAACCAACAGCTATACATTTTCCCTTATTTACTGAGAGACAATTTTCTTTAAACCAAGAACGAGTATAGGAAATTCCAGAACTAATATTTGCTTTTAGCTTCTCTGCGCTATTATCAGAAATTAAAATACTAGTGTCGTCTGCAAATACAGAGAATTTTATATTTTTATTCTGGTTGATATCTACAAGATCATTTATATACAGGAGAAACAATTTGGAACCTGAAATTGAACCTTGTGGGACTCCGCATTCAACCGTCAGTTCGTTTGATTAAACCGATTTCACCTCCTTTTGATTATTATAATATTCTATTTCAACTACTTGCTTTCTATGCGTAAGATATGAGCTAAAAATTGTAAGCTACCCTCTAATTCCATATTCAAATACTGTTTTAAGAAGAATTTCATCATCTACAAGATCAAAGGCCTATGATAAATCAATCTTTGATAAATCTTCCCTTCCGAAGGAAGGCAAACTAAGACTTTTTACGCCCGAAAAAGCCATCGCTCTCCGCCGGGTTTGAGCCCTCGAGACCTTGGGAACTAGATGTTAGCATGGTACCCCTAGACCACGGAGGACGATACACATATACGTTAAAACAAACACAAGAATTTAATTCGTCTGTTTTATTGCAGCAGGAACTGATTGAATCACCACGTTGGTTGGCGAATGAACATTGAGGCAACCTTTTAGTTTACGAACCTTGGTAAATGTCACAGTATAATCGTATAGGAATTTTATCCGCGTGTATAAATAAAACTCAACTTAATTTTTAACGTATGTGCGATCATTAATATCTTATGTAGTAGCTGATTTACTATGGAGTTTGTTTATTTTAAAGTTAAATTCAGTAAACAGGATTTAATTGCAGAGAACGCGAAAAAAGAAGAAGTTTTTTTCATTGCCATGAAATAAGTGCCTTATCAACAAACACGGTTAACCATTCTGAGTTTTAATTTAGCTTACAAATTCATGTTAAGAACGTTTACACAGAAATATTAAGTATATAACTCCCTCAAAATTACTGTAAACTACAAAACGTTTGCTTTCGAACATTGGGGTTGGTGATATAACCTCACTTTAATATGCATTTTAAATATTTTCCGAAGTAGAAGTTGTCAACACTAAAATAATTTAACTTAAGCTACATTTCATGGTTTTCTTGGACATTTTGCCGCTGGGCAAAAAGATTTTGCATTTAAGAGGGACATTACAGCAAAATTCCAATATCTTTGTTAATGAACATTCCATAGAAAGATCACGTGCCAGCAGTGCCTTTGACCGAAACAGAGCTCTGCGTTATGACGTCAGCGGCGTACTGCTTAAGTATTGCCTTCTTATAAGATATTGAACTTGCATCATCAGCTATAAAAGGTTATCGAAATAGATCCTCGCTTTACTTCTTCAAACTCTCTTTACTGGAACCTCTGGCCCTTGTTTTTGTGGTTCTGGCTTTGCTACAAAAGATCAGAACGATGCACTCGGAGAAGCAGCATTCCTTAAGGTCTTCGACTTCCCAATATATTTATAAGTAATGGTAGGAACGGCATAAGACGAATAGCTTTTCTTCCGTCCTCTTGCGCTATAAATACCCAATATGCCATAGATCATTCCTTTTATGTTAGCGGTAGTCCGTGACACAGGTGTCTAATGTGATGATGGGAGCAACGTTAACATTGAAAACACAAAAAAATAATTTAAGTAACTATCGAAGTGTTAAAGTTTAGCGATAATTAGGTTTGATTGTGGATTTTTCCCACATTACATCGTAGGCTCTCCAGTCTGTCCTGACGATATTACAGAAAATGCAGAGCCTAATCACATCATCTTAGCATGTTCTCGGTACCAATGCATCGCAATATATTTTACAAATATAGGCACTATCTCTCAGTACCTTTCAGTACCACAAAATACAGATATACTTAAATGTTTTATTCAAGTTATTATGATTCGTTTTGTTCTCTCTACTGTAGAGGAAGTGTTGTATTCCACAGGAACTACTCGTTTTGAGGCTCTCTGAATAAATAAAAACTAAAAAAATTGATGTGTTACACTCACACGACTTAATCTACTCTTGTACAAACTATTTTTAACGCTTATACTCTATCTACTTCATGTTAATCGAGATATCGAGATGTTAATATTATTGCTAATTTTCTTGTAGATGCAAGGGGAATATTAGGCTTTAAGCGATAGCCAAATCTTTTAAGAGCTGGTTGCTATGTGGAGCATTCCATTGTCTTTGCACGTCCAAGACCTCCCCCCCCCAAAAAAATTCCAATTTGAGAAAAGGTATAAGTGTTAGAAAATTCAAACAAATAGCAAGGAATACCTCGGAAATGGTTCTCTCGACAAAAAAAATTGTATATGTCATAATTTGTGTGTTAACGAGATCTACATTTTTTTGTGTAGAAAAATTTTGTAACTCTTACAGTTTACCAGCCATTCAGAAAGAAGAGGACTTCTGGGGACATTTCCAGAAAATTCAAGATGTACATTTTATTGGTCATGAAAATATGTTAAATACCTGTATGATATTTCAATCAAAATCGTCAGAGCCATTTTTTGAAAAAAAGTAAACTTTTCGAAAAATGTTCCATGTAAAGCATAGTCTGGGGAGGGATTTTCTTGAAAATCTTTGTGTCACATCTTTGAGAGATGGTATTTATCCGACTTTTCGTTTTTGAGTAGTTGTTCACAGACACACATATCCACACAAATGTGTACACACGGACCTTTTACTAAAAATGTTTTTTTTTATTCAGAGGGCCTCAAAACGTGTGTTTCCGGTGAAATATCTAATTTTTGGGTGGAATGCAATACTTCCCCTGCTTACTATAGGTAGTAGAGAAAGCAAAAAGAGTACTATTTGTACATATGTGTGTCCGTTAAATACCAAACTTGATATTTTAAGTTCAGCATTTTCCAAGGATGCTACAATAAGATTTTAAACAATCCCATAACTACCCTTCACATGGACTTTTTTCGTTATTTTTTTATTTTCCCCAAAAAGCCTCCAAAGATGTTTATTAAAGTACCACAAGTTTAAGGTTACATAACTAATAAAAGCATACCTTGAATTTTCTGAAGATAGCCTGTGAAGTCCTCTTCATTCTGAATGATCTGTTTTATAATTTTGAATATCCGGCAAACTATAAGAGGTAGACAAAAACCTACTCTACAAAAATATAGAAGTCTTTAAAATACACAACTTATTTCAAATAACTTTTTTGCTGCGAAGGCTATTTCTAAGAATTTTTTTAAGCGTCGTTTAACCGGTAACTTCATATCGGTGAAAGAAATGGGTGAAATAGTGTTCAAAGTTACCGACATTTGTCTTTTCAGGATATGGCAAAACCCCAGAAAAAACCGTATCTGCGTGGCTCACCGTAGCCGAGATTCGAACTCGGGACCTGGAGTGTGAGGAAGAAACACACTATCCCCACACCACAGAGCTGGGCTTCTAAGAAGTGTTGTTATTGGTTTGAGTTCTTCAATACTTCTCTCACTTTTACTTTCTCTACTACGCATAGTAAGTAGGGGAAGTATAGCATTACACCCAAACATTCGATATCGAGATTTCACCGGAAATACACCGAAAATTCACGCAAATTTGAGGTCCCCTGAATTAAACAAAAATATGATGTGTTACACTCACATGGCTTTTTCTACTCTTGTACAAACTATTTTTATAAACGCTTATTCTCCATATACTTCATGTTAATCTTATTGCTAATTTTCTTGTAGGTGCAAGGGGAATTGGTAGGCTTTAAGCGATAGTCAAATCTTTTAAGAGCTGGTTGCTATGTGGAGTATTCCATTCTCTTTGCATTACCAGGACAAAAAAAATGAATATCGAATTCCCATTTGAGAAAAGTATAAGTATTGGAAAATTTAAGGGAATAACAAGCAATATCTCGAAAATGGTTCACTCAAAAAAAAAAATGTATATGACATAAATTGTGTATTTTAACGCGATCTACATTTTTGTGTAGTAAAATTCTGCCTATCTCTTATGGTTTACCAGTTATGCAAAAGTCGTTCACAATGAAGAATACTTTTGCAGACATTCCCAGAAAATTCGAGATATACATTTTATTTGTCATGAAAGTATCTTAAATATATATTTGAATCAAAATCGTTACAGCCATTTCTGAGAAAATTAAAATTTTCGAAAAATGTTCCATGTAAAGGGTAATCTGGGGTGGGGGGATTTTCTTGAAAACCTTCGTGTCGCATCTCTGGAAGATACTGAAACTAAATACCAAGTTTGGTGTTTATCCGACTGTTCGTTTCTGAGTTATGCTGTTCACACACACACACACACACACACACACACACACACATACACACACAGTCAGACACACACGGACATGTTTCCAAAAATGCTTTATATGAATTCAATGTACCTCAAAACATGTATTTCCGGTGAAATCTCGGTATCGAATTTTTGGGTGGAATGCAATACTTCCCATACTTACTATACGTAGTAGACAAAGTAAAAAAATTTTTAGAAAAAGGTCCGTGTGTCTGTGAACAGCATAACTCAAAACCGAAATTGAACCATTGTTTAGATAATCATAATTTTCGAAAAAGGGTTTGTGTAAAGGGTAATTGGCGGCAGCTGGATTTTCTTCAAAATCTTATTGTCGCATGCTTGGAATATACTGAACTTAGATATCAAGTTTGCTATTTATTTGACTTTTCGTTTTTGGGTTATGCTGTTCACACACGCACGCACGCGCGCGCGCGAGCATATTTAAAATGCTTTATTTGGATTCAGGCGGCCTCAAACATGCATTTCCGGTGAAATCTCGATATCGAATTTTTGAATGAAATGCAATCCCTTCTCTATCCACTATGTTTACCTGGCAGAGAAAATAAAAATACTGAAAAAGTCAAAGCAGTAACAAAGATAACTCGGAATTGGCCAATGCCACAAAAAATTATCTGAAATAATTTGCGTTTTAAAGAGATCTACATGTTTTGTGTAGCGAGTTTCGTCTATCGCTTTAGGTTTACCAGTTATACAAAATTGTTTCCGAATGTAGAAGACTTCTGAGGCTTTTCTCAGAAAATTCAATATGTGCCTTTTATGATGTAAATATCTTAAGCAAATGACATTTTAAACAAAATCGCCAGCCACTTTTGAGTATATAAAAAATAACGAAATAACGAACCATTTTGCATATAAAGGCAGGGAATTTTTAAGATGCTGAATTCAAAGCACCAAGTTTGGGGTTTATCCAACATATTGTTTTTTAGTTACACTGTTTACATTTACACAGACGGGCTTGTTGAAGTGAATATTTTTATGCACGGTAGGGCAAATTGACCTGGATCAGACGAAAAGTGAAACGCATGAGTCGGCCTGATCGAGAGACTCCAACCGGCAGTTGAGAAGAGAGGGAGAGTCATGTCTGCTCTCTCCGTCACACGTCATAAACAGTCTACGTGTATGCGCTGCGTGTACTGTGTTAATGCGTAGCATAGGGAACCAGTAGATGCTTGCGTATTGTACTGTACATTAGCTGAATACGTAATATGAACCTCAACCATTGATAACATTTTTGAATGAAAAACTCAAGTTAAAATTGAACACTGACAAAGCTTAGTTTAACCATATCACGTACTACTACCGACGCAGTGTTCTGTCGTTATTTAGAAAATTTACAGTTTAAATTATTTGTGTCATACTTGAGCCTTCATAAACCCATATTTGTTTCTTAGAGTATGAATTAATGGAAATTGATGAATAAAAGAAATATTTCATTTAATTAAGAGAGATTTTCTTCAATCAAATTCCACATAAACGTTTCCTAATCCTGAAATAAATGTTGTATCTGTTTTGTTTTATTTAGAGCTCAAAATTTGCAGCTAAAATTGGGTTACAGTTTTATTATTCTTATAGTTTGCACTTATTTAGTAGAACACGAGTCGCGAGCTGAATGTGAAAACAGCTGTAAGCAACTCGAACAATAACATCCGTACTTGGTTAAAACACAAAAGCAGCAAGTAAAAAATAATTGTATAGTGGGAGGTTAAGAGAGACGGCGATGGATGTTAATGGAAAGAGCGGGATGCTGGGCCATATCGACCGCGCCTAGCCGGCGTCGCGTCTTCTCTCTCTCTGTAGCAGGCGCCCGCCAGCCTGCAACCCTTAGCGTTAATTGTACAGCTCGCTTAATGCACTAGCAGCAAAATAAAAACGCAATATGCGCACCCTAAAGTCATTAAAACTCAGTCCCAAAACCTAATGGCCAAGTTTAGCGCGTGGCTCTCTCCACTGGGATAATTATATTAACTGGCACGTATGAAAGCTAGAAACCTCTGCAGAAACCGTAGTACGGATGAATTGCGCACGTAAGTAAATAGATTATGGACGTAATTAGCGGAAATTCACTCGAAAATGCATTTGTTGTCTGCAAGTAATGCCATCTAACGGGAGGAGTTGACGAGAGCGTTGATAGAGCTATTATTTTACTTTTTCACCATCATTTGGCCTACAGGAGGCCTTGAATCCAAATGTTCAATATCCACAGTTCACTAAAATACTTGTTTCTAGGTCTTCTAAATCAAACAACTTCATTTCACACTCTTCTTCTCCTCCTCTTCATAGAATAGGAGAATCTGTTCCATCCTTTAACAAAAGTGTTGCATATCATATATTCATTTTGTAAGAAATGGGGTTTAAGAATAAACTTTAAAAAATAATGGTATTTAAAAAGAGCTATAAATTGAAGGAGGAGAAAAAGTGGTACGTGGAAGGGGAAGAGTTGCAAATAGTAAACAAGTTTGATTATTTGGGAGTGAGAATAAGTAGTAATGGGGGATGGAATGATCACAAGATAAGCGTCTTAGCTAAGGGAAGATTAGCAATGACTGCTATAAGAATATGCTTAAAGAAAATACCAGATATGCAAATTAAATGGTTGGAAAGGGTTTACAAAGCTGTAGTTGAAGCAAAAATGGTCTATGGATCAGAGATCTGGGGAAGTGACAAAAGATGGGAGATGATTGATAAAGTACATAGGTCGTTCTGTAAATGTATGTTAGGTTTATCTATTTCATCACCTAATGGAGCAGCAATGTTGGAGTTGGGAAGAGTAGGTAGCAAGGGATGATAGTAGAACGGATACTTAAATATTGATATAGATTGAAATCATGGACGAGCATAATATCTTAAGGCAATGTTTAATAATACAAGAAAAATCCAGTGTTGGGATGAACTGGGCTCAAGGATTAAGGAGAATTTTATAGGAAATAGGAATGGGTAACTTGTGGGAGGAGAGAGAGGGCTTAGTTAAAGGTTTCTGGAAAGAAGTGAGGAACAGAGTAGAAGATATAGAGAAACAAGAATTATTTCAAAGTCTGGAAGGAAAGAAACGTTTGGAACTATATAGACAATTAAAGGTGGACTGGGGAAGGGAGAAGTATGTGGATGTAGGTAATAGGTTAGCGAGAGAAGGGTGGGCATGGTCTAGATTAAGTGCATATAGGCTAAGGGAAGATAGGAAGGGAGCGAATTTGAATAGGTGTCCTCTTTGTGGAGCGGCAGATAATAATTTGCATTATATAATTGAATGTGAAGAAACTAAGTTGTGGAGAGATCAGTTTTTACCTAAAGAATGGGAGAATGTTAACAAAGAAGAATTAAAAGTTAGGATAATGAAAATACAAAAGGAGAGGGATATAAAAAGAATAGGAGAATATATGGGGAGAGTAAGAGAAAAATAAAGCAATATGAATTTGTTATGACCCACCATGCATAAATAACCACAGTGTTGAAATCCATGATGGACCAAAGAAAGAAAAAATACCAACTCAAAGTAATGTATTAAAATTGTAAGAATTTTGTATAGCATTATGGAAATAAATACACATACATTCATGTAAAAAAAAAAAACTCACCATCTTGCTCTTGGTTGACTATCCCCTTGTGGTTTGTAAATCAGTGCCTGTTTCGGGAGTCGTTCCTTATTCATTCTACTCAGATGGTTTAACCAACAAGTCCTGTATCCTTTTGTCTTCTCTATAACTGGGAGTAGGTTTAGTTCATTCTTGATATCCTCATTATATCTATCCAATCTTGTGCATCCTTTTACCCTTCAAAGAAATTTCATTACCACTGACTGTATTCTCTCAACTCGTTTTCCCTTAAGGTCCATCATGTTTCGCATGATACAATTAAATTGGTACAGCCATCGTGTTATAAAATTTTATTTGTCTCTCTTCTTGTTTTCTTTTTCAGGCTTCTGCCACATATATTCTGAAAACGTTGTGTTTTAATGTATCTATCTTTATCATAGTCATAAGATATGTCACACCTAAATATGATTATTATTGGATACTTCCCTTTCACACACTCTAGATCTAATTAATGTTACGCAGATGAATTATTTCACTCAAAAATTCCATATCGAGATATCAATTGAAATAAATGTGCTGAGGATCCCTGAATCCAAAATTAGTATTTTTAGTAAATGCGAGAGAGAATAGAATAAATTAAAAATCTGAAGTGCAGGTTTCACATGATTTTCTCCACTCTTTTAGAAAATATTCATACCAAAGTTTACTCTTTTGTGTGCTTTATCGGGATAAAGGTTTTGCAGAAATAGTTTTATTAGGTATTTCGTTGTAATACAAGGGGAATGCAGTAGGCTTAAGCCATTGTTAAATCTGTAAAGACGTTTCGCTATGTGATGGTTTTCGTTCTCTTTGCATTGAACACGAGATGGAAAAAGAAGTGTCAAATATTTCACAGTTCGAACCAATTATAAAGGATATCTCGGAAATTGGTAGTACCACAAAAATTATTTGACGTATTGTGTGTTTTAACGAAATCGCATTTTTTGTGTAGCAAGTCTTTGTATTTTAGGTTTTGTAATTATATAAAATTCCTTCAGAATAAAGAGGGCTTCACATCCTATTCACAGAAAATTTAAGATATATACATTTTATTTGCCACGCAAATGTCATACAATCAAAATCGTTTTAGCTGTTTTTTATAAAGTAAGAAAATTAACTACAAATTTTCCATGCAGGTAGTAGTAATATCGCATCCTTGGAAGACACTGAACTTAAATACCAATTTGGTATTTATCCGAGATTCCGTTTCTGATTTATGTAGACACAGACTCGCGCGAGCGGACCTTTTTCTAATTTTTTTATTCAAAAGATGTATTTTCGGTGAAATCTCGATATCGAATTTTTGGGTGGAATGCAACACTTTCTCTGTGCATAGTAGAGAAAGAAACGAATAATAATAATAATAATAATAATAATAATAATAATAATAATAATAATAATATCTTAGAATTGGTCAACGCCTCATGTTTTTATCTGACATAAATGATGTGCTTTGACGAAGTTTACTTAGTTTGTGTAGTAAGATTTTGTCTATCTCTTGCGGTTTATTATCGCCCTTCGTGGTGTAGTGTTTCCCATGCTAGCCTCTACTTTCCGAGGTCGCGCGTTCAAACCCGGCGGAGGGCGATGGATTTTTTTCGGGCCTTAGCATGGCTTCCTTGGGAAGGGAAGTAAAGCCGGTGTTCTCGTGTCGTAGATTTATGAGAAAATTCAATATACACTACGTGATCAAAAGTATCCGGACACCTGGCTGTAAATGACGAACAAGTTTGTGGCGCCCTCCATCGGCAATGCTGGAAGTCAATATGGTATTGGCCCACCCTTAGCCTTGATGGCAGCGTTCACTCTCGCAGACATACTTTCAATCAGGCGCTGGAAGGTTTCTTGGGGAATGGCAGCCCATTTTTCACGGAGTGCGGAACTGAGGAGAGGTATCGATGTAGGTCGGTGAGGCCTGGCACGAAGTCTGCGTTCTAAAACATACCAAAAGGTGTTCTATAGGATTCAAGCCAGGACTCTGTGCAGGCCAATCCATTACAGGGATGTTATTGTCGTGTAACCGCTCCGCCACAGCCCGTGCAGTATGAACAGGTGCTCGATCGTGTTGAAAGATGCAATCGCCATCCCCGAATTGCTCTTCAACAGTGGGAAGCAAGAAGGTGCTTAAAATATCAAAGTAGGTCTGCGCTGTGATCGTGCCACGCAAAACAACAAGGGGTGCAGGACCCCTCCAGGAAAAACACGACCACACCATAACACTACCACCTCCGAATTTCACTGTTGGCACTGTACACGCTGGCAGATGACGTTCACCGGGCATTCGCCATACCCACACCCTGCCATCGGATCGCCACATTGTGTGCCGTCACTCCACACAACTTTTTGCCACTGTTCAATCGTGTAATGTTGACGTTCCTTACACCAAGCGAGGCATCGTTTGGCATTTTCCTGCGTGATGTGTGGCTTATGAGCAGCCGCTCGACCATGGAATCCAAGGTTTCTCACCTCACGCCTAACTGTCATAGTACTTGGAGTGAATCCTGATGCAGTTTGGAATTTCTGTGTGATGGTTTGGATAGATGTCTGCCTATTACTCTTTACGACCCTCCTCAAATGTCGGCGGTCTCTGTCAGTCAGCAGGCGAGGCTGGCCTGTACGCTTTTGTGCTGTACATGTCCCTTCACGTTTCCACTTCACTATCACATCAGAAACAGTGGACCTAGGGATGTTTAGGAGTGTGGAAATCTCGCGTACAGACTTCTGACACAAGTGACACCCAATCACCTGACCACGTTCGAAGTCCGTGAGTTCCACGGAGCGTCCCATTCTGCTGTTTCACGATGTCTAATGACTACTGAGGTCGCGGGTAATGAGTACCAGGCAGTAGGTGGCAGCACAATGCACCTAAGATGTAATACGTATGTTTGTGATGGTGTCCGGATACTTTTGATCACATAGTGTATGTGTATATTTTATCTGTCGTGTAAATATCTTAAATATATGGCATTTTAATCAGAATCGTTAGAGCCATTTTGAGAAAATAAAATTTAACGATTTTTACTATGTGAAAAGTAGTATACGTTGGGGGGTTTCTTGAAAATCTTCGTGTCGCATCCATTAAATGCCAAATTTTCTGTTCATGAGGCATTTCGTTTTTGAGTTATGCTGTTTTAAAATTTGTTTTTTACTTTCTGTAGTTTTGTATTCCACCTAAAAATTCGATATAGAGATTTTGCAGGAAATATGTTTTGAGGACCCCTGAACCCCAAAAAAAACATTTTTAGAAAAGGCCCCCCGTGTGTGTGTCTGTGAACAGCGTCTCAAAAACGAAAAGTCGGTTAAACATCAAACTTGGTATTCAGGTTCATCTACCTAGGATGCGACACGAAGTTTTTCAAAAATATCCCCAACCCCAAACTACCCTTTACATGGAAAATTATTCAAAAAGTTTGATTTTCTCCAAAATGGTTCTAACAATTTTGGTTAACATACCACATATTAAAGATATTTAGATGGCAAATAAAATTATATATTTAATTTTCTGGGAATATTCTGTGAAGTTCTCTTCATTCAGAAGGAATTTTAAATAATGCTGTATAACTGGTAAACGTTAAGCATAGACGAAAGCATACTATATAAAAGATGTACATCTCTTCAAAACACACAATTTATTTCAAATAATTTTTTTGTAACTTAAGCCATTTCCAAGATATCAGTTATTAATGGTTCAAGTTGTTCAAGTCCTGTCGCTTTTTAGTTGTTTCTCCGATTGCATGGAAAGAGTATACAATTTCTAGGCCTGCATATAGCGCGCAGTTCTTAAGGATTTTACTATCGCTATTCGCTTTGTATCTATAACGAAATGTGTAACGCAACTGTTTCCGAAAAGGTTTCTCTCGATTAAAATAAAGAGATAGGAATATAAACTTTCGTAAGAATATTTGTATATACCCTATAAACGATAGAGGTTAGAGAAAGCTATGTGAATGTAACACATCAGAATTTTTTTATCCAAGGAATCTCCAAATGTGTATTTCTGATGAAATCTAGAAAAAAGAATTTTTTGATGAAGTACCATACACTTTCTACTTACTTTGTGGTATAGAAAACAAAAATTGGTGCGTCATAGTCTTTTTTTTTTTTTTTGACGTCTTACATATAACTTTAGTGTGTATTGTCTAACGTGAAACTATTTTTGAGCAAACATTTATCATAATTACCCCGAAGTGGAAGGAATATTGTTTTTTTATTTGAATAGAACTGTATGACGAATACCTTTGGGTATAGGAAGTCTACACATGCAGCATTACTGCTTACGAGCTTTCTAGTATTGTAACGATTTTGTAGCAAGGGTGGGCGGATGGGGAGGGATGTGATTTATGAAATCCCCACGGAGAAGCTGCGGCTCCGATTTCGCAGAAAGTTGGCGCGCTCACTGACCTGTTTATCCAGACAGGCGCCCAAACAAAAACCTCGCAGAATAAAGGCTCCTCAGCTTTGTAAACGCTTGCATTACCGCCATGTTTTACAGCAGTGGTAATGCCAAAGGATGCACAAGCTCTTTCATGCAACAGAACTTTCCACTCAAAATCTCTCTCTCTCATTGCTAGATCGCTAGAATTTCATAGTGCCGTAGAGATAGAATAGAAAAGAAATAGAAATAACTTGTAGCAGTAGTCACTGCAAAACAACTGCATTAAAAGCTGAAATGAATATTCGTCCTACACTACATCAAAACGTACTTATTTCCGAACTAAATATGGGGTGCAATTGGAGTTGTGCGCTTCAGTAATTATTTTCTGCGCGGCATACAGTTCGTCTTCACTTAAAAACTACTAGCAGCCAAATTAACGGAGGGAACATTCTCATTTGTAATACACAGAAAGAACAAACTGTATTACATTTTGTTTCATGCTATGTGGAATTTCAAGTTTTTTCCAAACCAGTTCGTCAAATTGAACTTTTCCATTCAGTTACTTTCCGTACTCCAACACCAACATATGAATACATCGGCCCCACAATGAGCGTACGAAATACTGACTGCGTCCATGTCCAATACTATATGCAGTACAATATTTAACCAATATGATACAAAATGTTGTACGTAACTGCTGGAAAGTGTTTTTTTAGAGTGTTTTATATGATATTCCGATAAATACCTTACGCGTCCTGAAAAGACTCGCTTTTCTGTACAGTTACGTAAATAATTATTACACTTTCTGGCACCCTTCCAGATTTTTGCTTTCTCTACTACCTACCTTTAGTAAGTAGAAGTAGTATTGCATTCCATCCAAAAATTCATACCGATATTTCACTGGAAATAATGTTTCGAGGACCCCTGTATCCAGGAAAACATTTTTTGATAAAGATCCGTGTGTGAGCAGCATAAATCAAAAACGAAAATTCAGGTAAATACCAAACTTGGTATTTAACTTCAGCGTCTTCCAACGACACGATGGAAGGTATTTAAGAAAATCCCTCATCCAAAGCTATCATTTACATGGAAAGGTTTTCGAAAATATTGATTTTGTCAAAAATGACTGAACGCTTTTTATCAAAATAACATTAAGGTATTTTCTTAACAAATGAAATTTATATCTTGAGTTTTCTGGTAATATCCTCTTCATTGTGAATGACTGGCAAACCGTAAGGGATAATCTTACCAAATAAAAAATGTATATCTCGTTAAAATACATAATTTGTGTGTGTATGTTTTTTTTTTACTTTACTGTGGAGTTAACCATTTTCAAGGTATTACTTGTTATTGGTTTGTATTTTCAAATACTTATACTTTTCTCAGATGGGAAGTTTTTTGTGGTAATCTGGCCATGCAAAGAGAACGGAATTTCAAAGTCATCACATAGCCAACAGCTCTTAAAATATTTTGGCAATCGCTTAAGCCTACTATATTCCCTATTCGCATTGTACGTACAAGGCAATATACAGGGCGATTTATGAAGAACTGACACATTTATTTCTGTAATTATTTTGAGAGTTATGCTAGCGACAACTTATTATACCTGAAATGCAGAGGAATTTTGGGAGATTATTTACCTCTATAGCAAATGTTGAAAATGTCTCCATCCTGCATAAGGCACAACTCAACACATCATTCCATGTTACTGGTCATTCCTTGGAGCATTCTGTTGTCAATAGCTTGAATCTCCTGTGTAATGTTGTGCTTTAGATCGTCCAATGTCTGGGGGACGTGTGGCATAAGCCCTGTCTTTTAAGTAACCCCATAGAAGTCCGGCGATGTCAAATCCGGAGATCTCGGTGGCCACAGGTTCTTGGAAATTACCCGGTCGTCAAAGAAACCTGCAATTAGTGCCATGGATTCATTTGATGTATGGCATGTAGCGCCGTCCTGCTGAAAATATCCCAGACTCAGCTCTACATTGTCTAGTTGCTCAGCAAACTCCATGAAAATCCGTCGGTACTCTGCATGTTCACATTGTTTAAAAAAAACTTGGTCCCACTATTCTCTGTGCGGATGTTGCGCACCAAACTCCGATTTTTACCGGGTGCATAGGTGCTTCATGTGGATTTACGCTGGCCCAATAGCGTGAGTTATTTGAGTTCACATAGCCGGATAAATGGAACCATGCTTCATCTGTGAACCATATGATGACAATATGGCAGGATTTTGCACAATGAACGCCTGAAACCAGCGACAATAACTCCTTCGTTTATCCTTATCTGGTTCCTGTAACTGATGGACAACCGTAATCCTATACGGCTTTAGGCCTGCACGTTTCACAGCTCTCTGACACATTGAGTAGCTGTACCCTATCTCCTGTGACTGATCCAGTCAACAACCGTGGGAAGCCTAGATGAACGAGTTTTGCCTTTTTCACTCACCAGAGATCCAGTTGCTTTCAATTTGATTACCAGTCCCAGTATTGTGTTTCTTTGGGGAGGATTTCGGACTTTGTTTCAAAATGGCTTTAATGATTTTGATTAAAATACATATATTTAATATATTTAGATGACAAATAAAATGTGTATCTCGAATTTTCTGGTAATAGCTGTTAAGTCTTGGGATTTTGCATAATTTTGTACAACGGTTAAACCACAAGGGATAGACAAAAAGATACGCATAAAGTGTAGATCTCTTTAAAATACAAAATTTATCTCAAATAAACATTTTATGGCATCGGCCATTTCCGAGATATTCGTTATTATTGGTTTAGATTTCTCAATGCCTTGTCATTTTGTAAAGTACGTTGCTATTCAGTTGTTTGTTGCGATGTCATTGAAAGGAATTTCAAGGCCAGTATATAACAACTCGCTTTTAAACATATAGCTATCGATTCGGTTTCCTCTATGCCCCTTGTATAATGAAACTATTTCTGCAATGGTTTATCTCGATTAACATGAATGAGGTAGAAAAAATAAGCTTTCTAGGAGTAGGAAAGGTAGAATCAGATGACTGAAAAATGAAGGCTTCCTAGTTGATATTACCACCAAAAGAAAGCATGCATATAGCCATACTTCAGTGGCGGGTATTTGTGGCCATCGGATCTGTAGTGTATTTGACGTTTTATCATCTTCCAGGCCAACTTCCGCAGAAAGCCTGTTCTTCTCCGTAGTTTACAGGTTTAGAATTTGTTCCATACATACGAGGGCGGATTGATAAGTCCATGACTTTGACGAGAGATAGCGTTTTAATCACAGGTTTCTTGTTTGCACCCATGTCTTACATCTATTCTTGGTATAATCGTAGAAATTCGTCGTCATTTATTTCATAGAACATTGTAGAGAGCCTCTAAAATACGCAAATGTGTGCTGCTTCGTAGAAAATGCAGAAAAGTGAATTTCGTGTTCTTAAAGCACCACTTTTTGCGTGGTAAGACGGTGAAGGAAACGAAAGAAAAGCTGAACAAGTATTGTGGGGACTCTGCTCCATCACATGGCATGGTTCACAAGTGGTTCACATAATTTCGATGTGGCCGTTCGAGCACAAGAGATTCTGTGCGCACAGGACGGCCGGTTGAGGTCACAACAGAAGAAATGGTGAACAAAGTTCATGATATTATGTGGAAGACCGCCGAGTGAAAATCCGTACATAGCCAAGACCGCAAACATCTCGAGTGAATGGGGGTGTAACATTCTGCACGAATTTTTGGGTATGAGAAAGTTGTCAGAAAGATGGGTGCCGCTACTGCTCGCAGTTGAGAACAAGCGGAATCGTATGACCATTTCACAGGGATATTTGAACATATTCCAGCGCAACCCAAATGAGTTATTGCGGCGTTATATCACGGTTGATGAAACTTGTATCCATTAATATCAACCTGAAACCAAACAACAATCCAAGCAGTGGATTTCCTTCGGCGAACCTGCTCCAAAGAAAGCGAAAATCACTCCGTCGGCAGGAAAATCATGGCAGATGTGTGTTGGGATTCACAAGGGATGATAGACATCCACTATCTGGAAAAGGGTAAAACGATCACAGGTTCATATTACGCCGCAATGCTGGATCAGTTTCACTAGGAATTGTTAAAGAAATGACCCCATTTGGTGAAGAAAAAGGTTCTCTTTCACCAGGATAATGCACCCGCACACAAGTCAGTCATTGCAGTTTGTAGTATTGGGCTACGAAGTACTACCTCACCCACCATATTCTCTAGATTTGGCTCCGAGTAACTTTTTCCTCTTCGCAAACATGAAAAATTGGCTCGCTGGGAAGACATTGAACACTTCATGGCAGAAATAGCCTCATATTTTGCAGACTTCGAAA
Source organism: Deroplatys truncata (assembly GCA_030765065.1). Taxonomy (NCBI): domain Eukaryota; kingdom Metazoa; phylum Arthropoda; class Insecta; order Mantodea; family Mantidae; genus Deroplatys; species Deroplatys truncata. The sequence goes on from CM060985.1 coordinate 120,885,779, forward strand.
AATTAACTTTTTTTGGAAGAGTTAAAAAAATTGGAGAAACGTTGCACAACATTGAATTGAAAGGAGCTATGTTGAGCAATAAAATTGATTTTGTGGAAAAAATTGTTATGTTTTTTAAAAAGTCACTGACTTACCAATCCGCTCTCGTATGTGTCTAAATGCAGAATGCATTCATTGCAGATTTGTTCAGTAATTTATAGAAAACATGCTCAGGCCACTCTTGGTTGAAGCATCAATCTTCTGAGTGAATTCATCTAAGAAATCTGTTACAAGATGTTCTGGTTCATAACGTTTCCTGTTTTTTCATGTATCCTTATAATGTAAGTTTTGAAATCAATATATTAGATGAGATTTTACCCATCTTTTCGTTGATTCAGCAATCCAAGTATATAAATCCGAAAATATTATTTAAAAAAATTAGGAGCTTGTAAAGTAGTTAAAATGTATTTACCATAAAACGTGTAGTGGCATTTTATAAATTGAACAACTTTTGGAACAAAAGAAAAGAAAACTTATTGAACTTATCTCGATCGATAGTTACGTGAACAGACGCTTGGGGAACACGTCACCAGTCGTTTGTGCATGTATTATTTGTATGAGATTACAGTGCAAGTGCTACCTACCTTACAATGTGACTTCTAGGAAGGCAGTGGACGCGAAAACATGCAAAGCTAAACTTAACAATGAATAAACCAAAGCATAAACCGCTGGGTGACAATGTCAACCACGCAATCCATAATGCGAACATTTTCGAAAGAGAAATATTATTTCTACATGAGAAATTATATATATATATATATATATATATATATATATATATATATATATAATATACCAGGCGAGTCAGCTGCCCCTAGTTATTCGTATCTATGCAACCCGCAGTTTATAGTCTAATGTGAAAACATTGACCTTTTTAGCAAACAAACTGTTATTGTAGCTCTGCCTTTCTATTCGGTACTATACGCAATTAGCATTAATGATTAAAGGTCTGAATGAGAGCCAACGAGCTGCGAAAGCCTTAAAAAAAGGCAGCGTTTCATGGATATAATGCTAGCAAGGTGATACAGGAATGTTTTCCCGAAGAGCAGGATAGACTAAATGGGTTCTGGCCGAGTGGTTTAGCTGCCGGAATGTGGTGAAGCAAAGGTTAGCTTCGGAAGTTCGTATCTGATACAAACATCAATTTTTTTTTCGCTCCTTGTGTTTATTTTCTGTATTTTACTGTACTAAATTATTTATTTTTGTTACTGGCTCTCCTGTGAGCCAAAGACATAGGAATTACAATCAGATAATTGTGTATCATGTTTACCCTAATAATATGTATCGTATCTGGTGTTGTAAACCGTGTTACGTAGTTAGCTTTTATTCTTTTGGGCGCATATCGGCGATATTAAATATAACAGTTTCTGTTTCATGTTTAAACCCTATGTTTCACTTCTTCTATTGACAAAGGAGTTGTAAATGTGCTAAGTTCACGGGTAAACAGAAAAATAAACTTTCAAAGAGCGTGGATTTATCAAGGAAGTAAATGTTCAAAATGACGAGCCCCCTTCATCAATGCACATTTGTGTACGTTGCCGGAGAGACCTTCTTGTATGCTGTAACATGCGCGGAGTAATCTGGCTGCATTCTCCACGTATGACTTCCCGTAGATGATTTGGACTTTCCGGCTCTTGAGCCTAGACCCGTTCCTTTAAATGTCCCCACAGAAAGAAATCTAGTGGGGTGAGATCAGATGATCTAGGTGGCCATGCGAATGGGCCCGCTCGGTCAATCCATTTTTGCGGATATGTTCTATGCAAGTGATTCTTTACAATCAGTGACCAGTGTGGTGGACCTCCATCGTGCTGGAAACAACATTCCTGTCCGTTTCACTAGTGGCACATCTTCTAGGAACAATTCTTCTTGCAGAAATGCAAGGTCGTGGGCGGTTGCCTTAAAAAAATACGATCCAATTAGCTGGTCTCCTATTATTCCGCACCAGACATTGATGCTCCAATGTACCTGGAATGCAACTTCTCTCATCCAGTGAGGATTGCTATACTCCAGTAGTGCACATTATGGCGGCTAACAGTTCCGTTATTCTGGAATATGGCTTCATCACTGAAGAGAACGCTTCCTAAAAATCTACATCCATTTGCGCTCACTGTTGTAGCCATTGTGCATATGTCACTCGCGCTTTAAAGTCGCGTCCGTGGAGAGCCTGGTGTATTGTAGATGGTACGGATGACATTTATTATGATGCAATGTACGCATCACTGAGGACTGACTTACGTACAGATCTTCTGCTAAGTCTCTTGAACTGGTATGTGGATTGTTTTCTATTGCGTTTCGCACAGCTTCTTCATTGCCTCCAGAGGTTACTGGAGCTTCTCGAGTAGGCGTTGCTCTTCCAAATGATCTTGTTTCACGAAGGCGTCTTTCAACCTTTCGAAAAGTGTCTGCAGTAGGTGCCCTCCTTTCTGGAAATCGTTCCTCATAGAGGCGCTTTGCTGACAGTGCATTACACCTTGTTTCTCCATAGATTAACAGCATGTCAAAATACTCGTCGTTTGTATACATTATGACAGCAGCCGTGTCTCGTAGAAAGGTTTCAGATACTGAGAAGACAATGGAGAGAGACTTATTTATTGACGCCAAGCATTGACGCAGGCGCAAATAGCTAAAGCCACTTTGCGTGTGGGAAGTGCTTTAAACTTGGTTGAGTGGGTCAAGCTAATACTGACCGCAATAAAACACCTACTACGAAGTACAAATTATCAACCTGCCAGTGGAAAACATGACGATTATTCTATTTTGTACACACTTATAATGTTATTAAAATGTTATTTATATCATATCAAATTATGTGCCCAAAGAGATAAAACAAAAGGTAATAAAAGGTTTGAACTTAACCCGAAGGATTTGAACCCGAATTAAAGTGGCACAGCGTTAAAGTAACCATGATAATACCATTCGACCAATGCTACCTTGCGAGCGGAGGTTTCTATAGGAATTAATATTCGCAGAACTAGACCCCACCTCGAATCTTTACACGCTTTTTGCAGCGTCATACAGTGTTTTGAGCTCGGTTTGGTAGTTTTAATTCAAACAAATAAACTGCATCGGTCATTACAATTACTGTGTGATCTGAAATACGCCATAGTTTGTGAAATAAGAGAAATTATGTACCTAATACTTAGCATTTTTTGACAAGGCTGTACAATGACTAACGGCTTAAATCCAATTGGTCGTACTGCGTAGATATTCCATTTTGTTTTCAAATGGTTTTGTCAACCGATGCATGTGATAGGTTGTTCCTTCAGGAGCGTTTTCAAAGGGGTTCATGGATGTATGCTAAAGAATAAAAGTTTGTAAAATTGGCTAAATGTGCTACTGAAGCTCTCAGTGTCAGGGTGGAATGTTCTTTGCATCGACATACATAACGATTGCATTCTGTCCTATGATACACTTATGCACTGAGTTATGTATCTCTCCTCTATAAAGTATTATGCAAATCAGCCATTAGAAGGCATTCAAGAAAAGCGTAAGTCGCCTATTCGCTTAGCACGTTGCATAAATTCAAAAATAAATAGGTGCAGCTGACTCACCTGCTATATTTACCGATTACAATTAAAAGCACTCTCTCTCCCACCCTACAGTCTGGACACGAGTACATATATAAATTACCTCTTCCCCAATCAAAACAATCCGCTTTACTGTCAGCGTATTATCACGCAAGTAACCTGATTTCTTTTTGTTTTTTCTTTCTTTTTTCACTTTACACAGATGTGTTAAAGAAGTGTACACATGAGTATTAATAATTATTATGAATTTATTACAGCATGGCGCGATAATTTCGACTTGTGAATCAACCAGTAGTTTTTGATATTGTCGATAACGCTGTATGAAAAAGTAGCGCCTCCCTATTTTTATTTAAACGCTCATGTTACATTTAGCGAGAACGAATCTGATCCGTATTGGCATTTGATTCTGGTGCCGGTCTTTTACCTAATTCATCCCGATAGTCGAAATCCATGTCGTCCTCCGTGGTGTAGTGGTTACCATGCTAGCCTCTAGATCCCGAAGTCGCGGGTTCAAACCCGGCGGAGGGCGATGGATTTTTTCGGGCGTAAAAATCCTTAAGCATGGCTTCCTTCGGAAGGGAAGTAAAGCCGGTGGTCACGTGTCGTAGATTTACGGCGCGTGAAAGAACCTCAAGCCTGATACGATGGGCACTATTTATATTTTGAGCCTTGGCAACCCTGAATGTTGTAGGTGCCATCTAACGTTTCCAATGGAAAGTTTGACAGTATTTTACCATAATCTACTTCAAACAATTTGTCAATAGAGGGTCATTTGTTTTGTTTTCACTAACTTGAAAATTGTGTCAACAAAAACATGGAATTAACTCATGAAAATGTTCGTGCAATGATTTATTACCACTTTCGACGTGGATTGTCGAGACAAGAGTGCATCGATCAACTAACTTACGCATTTGGTGACGAAGTTCCATCCTTTGCCACTGTGAAACGCTGGTATAACGAATTTAATCGTGGCCGCCGTTTGCTCAATGATGAAGTTCGTGAAGGTCGTCCAGAATCAGTTGTGCCAGAAAACATTGATGCTGTGCAAAAACTAATACTGAAGAATAGTCATGCGACCTATTGTGAGATTGAGGCAACCCTAGGCATTAGTTCCACCAGCATATATAAAATATTGACGATTACTCGTATTTAGCCGTGAGAAAGGTTTGCTCTCGTTGGATCCCACATAATTTGACGCAATCTCAAAAGATGCTCTTGTCGATTGCTGTACAAAAATGCTCAATAAATACAATGGCGGTGCCTCAAAAGACGGTGCCAACAATTACACTGTTTCCATAGCAACCAAACCTTTTGTATAAACCAAATGGAATCGTTAATGTAAAACTACCTTTCAGACAAAAATCCGATGTGCTACATTCACATGACTTTCTCTACCCTCTATAGTTATTAATGGGTATATAAACTATTCTTACCAAGGCTTATTTTTCTACTATATTTTAATCCAAATAAACTTTTACAAAAATAGCTATATTATACATTTCGTTAGGATGCAAAGGGAACAGCTCAAATGTTTAAGAACTGGACGCTATATGCTGGCCTTAAAATTCCATACTGTTTCCATGCAATCTCGAGAAACAACGGGGACTTTAAAAGACTGACAAGTATTGAACAATTCGAACCTTTAATAACGGATATCTCAAAGGGTTTATGCCACAAAAAGAACTTATTTGAAGTAAATTTACATTTTTTGTGTTGTACGTTTTCGTCTATCGCTTAACATTTACTACTATACAAGATTCTACAAAAATGCCTTCCAAATAAAGAGGACTTCACAGGCTATTTCCAGAAAATTCAATATATACCTTTTTTCATGTAAATATCTTTAATATGCGGTATTTAAATCAAGTTCGTTAGCCATATTTTAAAACATTTCGAAAAATATTCGATGTAAAGGGTAGTTCGGGGTGAAATTAAATTGAGATATTTATGGATGCTCTTCAACTGCTGTGGTCCTTAGCGTCCCATTATATTGGGCTTGAAAAACTGGTAATTTTGCTCAGAGGATTCTTTATCAGGCTTAAGATTCTTTTACGTGCCGTAAATCTACGACATAGGAGCACCGACTTAACTTCCCTTCTGAAGGAAGCCAGGTTAAGGATTTTTACGTCCGAAAACATCCATCGCCCTCCACCGGGTTTGAACCCGCGACTCGGGAACTAGAGGCTAGCATGGTATCCCTAGACGACGGAGGACAAGTTTGGGGTGGGGGGATTTTTGTTGAAGATCTTTGTGTCGCAGCTTTGCAAGCTGCTGCGCCTAAATACCAAGTTTGGTATTTATCCCACTTTTTTGTTTTTCAGTTATGCTGTTCACACACACACACACACACACACACACACACACACACACACAGATCTTTTAGTAAAAATGTTTTTTTTTTGGGGGGGGAAGGGTTCAGGGTCATCAAAACATTCCCGGCGAAATCTCGTAATCGAATATTTGAGTAGCTACCCAAATTTTTATTTTTGGGTAGCATATCTTCCCTACTACGTACATTTTACGTAGTAGAGAAAGTAAAAAATGAGTTTTTTTTTGTTTTGTTTTTTGCCTCATGGAACACACTGTATGTTGACAGCATTGTCAGCAATCAAACAACTGACTTCCACTATAGAATCACTGTATGATGGAACTACCGTTTTAATACTCCGTTCCGAGATATAGCTCCCATGTCATTCTGACCAACTGGGTAGTTTATTATCCCTGCATTTGTTTCTTGTAGGTTCCGCTTACTCGTCGCCGTGCACCGTTAGCATCGCTCGCTCGCTCGCTGACAATTACACTGGATCATCGCATGCGCACGACTCAATCAGGAGCCGGTAACAGGGTTAAGGGCACGTTGTCTGCTATTGGACAAGGGGGTCGTGTGTCCCAGCTGTCGCTCAGCTAAGCTCCGCCGCTAGCTCGTAACGTGACAGCAAGTGATTTCAGCCCTATTAAGCCGCGCGAGATAACATCAGCGACATCCATGTTATTAACGTCTCTATAATAAATCCGACGGCGTGTGGAAATTTGCATTGTTCCCGTCTTTGTTCACCAACCATTCGCGGCTATAGTGTAACATTTCCTGCTTTTGAAAGTGTTCTTGTTTTAAATTAAGTACAAAACAATTTCGCTTCAATGTTTTCAGCAAGAGAGTATCGCACACATTCTAGTATACACATATTAATAAAAATCTGATGTGTTACACTTACCTTACCACCTCAGCACGCCCTTCTACAAACTGTTCCTACAAAAACGTGTTCTTGCTAACCGGGATAAACTTCCATTACACATATACACATTTCTTTGTAGGTATAAGAAAGTTACAGTAAACCTAAGTGATAGTCAAATCTTTTCAAAGCCGGTCGCTATGTGATGGCTTTGAAATTCCGAAATTAAATTGAGTTTTATTTATGGACGCTCTTAAACTCCTAAAGTTCTTATCGTCCCATTCTATATTGGACGTGAAAGACTGAAAATTTTGCTCAGAGGCCTCTTTTTATCAGGCTTGAGGTTCTTTTACGTGCTATAAATCTACGACACGGAACCACCGGCTTTACTTTCCTTCCGAAAGAAGCCAAGTATTTTTACGCTCGAAAAGAAATCCATTGGCCTCCGTCGGATTTGAACCCGTGACCTCGGGAACCAGAGGCTAGACCGCGGAGGACGATTTTAAAATTCCATTCTCTTTGCATGAACATGATTGCAATTGATAAAAGTACAATGCCGTGAAAACTGCAACACCAAGAAGGAATTTCCGGAATAACTCCAAACTTGGTGGAAGTGTAGAAGAGTGTGCAAGCAATAAGTGATTAGATTAGCAGAGAGATGGAGTACACGTAGCCCAAGCAGAGGTCATTGTTGCCCCCAGTGTAGTCAGTGCAGAGGTGTCAAACAAGGTGGAAACAATAAATTAGGTGCCAGTGTACCTCGTCGACGTCAACGGGAATCATATTGGCATGTGAGTGAGTTCTAAAGGGGGAGAATGATCGGTCTCCGGGAAGCGGATTTGTCATACGATAACATTTCGGCTCGTACAGGGCATGCTGCTACGACAGTGATGCTTGTGTGGAAGCAGTGGATAGATGAAGGTCGTACGCAGCGAATAGCGGGTACTGGCCCACGGAACATGACCACAGCACGGGATGACCGTCATCTTGTCCGCATGGCCATAACGGACCGTACAGCTTCGTCCACAGTGTTGGCTCGACGCTGGAGCACTGCAACAGGTGTGAACTTGTCTGCATCAACGGTTCGTCGCCGTCTGCTGCAGGTTGGTCTGGTTGCATGCATGGCATTACGTCGGCTCCCATTGTCCAGAAACCACAAGCTCCCCCTGCAATGGGTCCGTGAACACCGTCACTGGGGTGCTGAGTGGCAAAATGTAGTCTTTTCGGATGAGTCCCTTTTCAACGTGTCCTACAGTGATGGCCGCATACGTGTCCGGCGGTACCGTGGTGAGCGCAACCTGGAGGGCTGCATTGTTGAGCGGCATGGCGGACAAACACCAGGTGTAATGGTTTGGGGCGCCATTGGTTACAACAACCGATGTCGCCTCCTACGAATTGAGGACACTTTGAACAGCAACCGGTACCTAACGGTGGTTGTAGAGACTGAGGTACTCCACCTGCTTCAGGCATCTCTACAGGCCACATTTCAACAGGACAATGCCCGGCCAGATATTGCGAGGAATGTACAAGCCTTCTTCGAAGAGCAACGGGTATCGTTGCTTCCCTGGTCTGCACGTTCGCCTGACATGTCGCCCATCGAACATGTCTGGGATATGGTGCGTCACGGTCCTCCAGTAACCAGTGTCAGGGATTTGTGGGCCCGAATACAAACTGCGTGGAGGGAAATCCCGCAGGAACTTATTCAAAACCTTTTTGATTCAATGCAACGGTGTATAGCAGCTCTAATTGCAGCGCATGGAGTCTACACCAAATACTAAATATTAGGGCTCAAAGGTCATGTATAGATTTGAAAAGTGTTGCAATTTTCACAAACGGCGATGTATAAAGTATCTATTCAAAAGTCAAAACAGTAACGAAGAATATCTCGGAAATAGTTAACGCCATAAAGAAAGTTTGACGTAAATTGTGTGCTTTGACAAGATGTACATTTTTTTATGTAATAAGAGTTTGTCTATGTCTTTTACGGTTTACGAGTTAAGCGAAAGTCATTATGAATGAAGAGGATTTAAGAGACTCTATCGAGAAAATTCAACATACACATTTTATTTGCTCTGAAAATATCTTAAATATATGGTATTTTAATCAAAATAGTTATAGCCATTTTTGAGAAAACAAAAATTTTCGAAAAAGTTTACAGGTAAAGATTATTTTGTAGTGGGAGGATTTTCTTTAAAATCTTCGTGTCGCATCCATGAAAGATGCCAAACAAAAATACCAAGAGTAATATTTAATCCTGTTTTTCGTTTTTAAGTTATATCTACCGAACAAGATGCACACACACGCGCGGACCTCAGGGCTTCAAAACATGTATTTCCGGTATCGAATTGTTGGGCGAATACATCACTTCCTCGATTTATTGCAGTGCATAGTGGAGAAAGTAAAAAACCTAAAGGCAATAGCTTGTTTATTGAATGCTTATTGCTTTATTTTTAGTTTTCAGTGCACAAACATGTGTAACTAATTTTGTATTTCTTGCTAACTCTGCACCGCTGCAGTCTTGCATTCTCCAGTTAGGAGCTATTCTTTTCCTATTTTAATAAAACTATAGACTATGTATCCATTATCGTCAAAGATGATATCTTTATGTGTATTCATATTTAATTGTATTCTAGGATGAATGTAAGTAGATTTGCGCATTGTATTCTATGTGGAAGCTACAGGTCTCTACAGAGACATATATCGTATTGCTCATTTTCAAATGTCGCTATATCAAGTTCTGACAGCGGTGGGAAGCTCACACATTGATTTTTCAACGGAGTCCCTCTAAACTTCACGCAGTATATACACTACGTGATCAAAAGTATCCGGACACCTGGCTGAAAATGACGTACAAGTTCGTGGCGTCCTCCATCGGTAATGCTGGAAGTCAATATGGTGCGTGATCAAAAGTATCCGGACACCTGGCTGAAAATGACGTACAAGTTCGTGGCGCCCTAATGCTGGAAGTCAATATGGTGTTGGCCCACCCTTAGCCTTAATGGCAGCGTTCACTCTCGCCGGCATACTTTCAATCAGGTGCTGGAAGGTTTCTTGGGGAATGGCAAACCATTCTTCACGGGGTGCAGAACTGAGGAGAGTATCGATGTAGGTCGGTGAGGCCTGGTACAAAGTCGGCGTTCCAAAACATCCCAAAGGTGTTCTATAGGATTCAAGTCAGGACTCTGTGCAGGCCAGTCCATTACAGGAAGGTTATTGTCGTGTAACCACTCCACCACAACCCGTGCAGTATGAACAGGTGCTCGATCGTGTTGAAAGTTGCAATCGCCATCCCCGAATTTCTCTTCAACAGTGGGAAGCAAGAAGGTGCTTAAAATATCATTGTAGGTCTGCGATGTGATCGTGCCACGCAAAACAACAAGGGGTGCAAGACCCCTTCAGGAAAACCACGACCACACCATAACACCACCACCTCCAAATTTCACTGTTGGCACTACACACCGGGCATTCGCCATACCCACACCCTGTCATCGGATCGCCACATTGTGTACCGTGATTCGTCACTCCACACAACGTTTTGCCACTGTTCAATCGTGTAATGTTGACGCTCCTTACACCAAGCAGGCGTCGTTTGGCATTTTCGTGCGTGATGTGTGGCTTATGAGCAGCCGCTCGACCATGGAATCCAAGGTTTCTCACCTCACGCTTAACTCATAGTACTTGGAGTGAATCCTGATGCAGTTTGGAGTTCCTGTGTGATGGTCTGGATAGATGTCTGCCTATTACTCTTTACGACCCTCTTCAAATGTCGGTGGTCTTTGCCAGTTAACAGACGAGGTCGGCCTGTACACTTTTGTGCTGTACATGTCCCTCACGTTTCCACTTCACTATCTCATCAGAAACAGTGGACCTGGTAATGTTCAGGAGTGGAAATCTCGCGTACAGACTTCTGACACAAGTGACACCCACTCATCTGACCACGTTCGAAGTCCGTGAGTTCCACGGAGCGTCCCATTCCGCTGTTTCGCGATGTCTAATGACTACTGAGGTCGCGGATAATGAGTACCACGCAGTAGGTGGCAGCAAAATGCACCTAAGTTGAAAAACGTATGTTTGTGGGGGTGTCCGGATACTTTTGATCACATAGTGTAGATGTAACATGCTTCTTTAAATGTGATGTATTATGTGAATTGTTATCGCACAACATGTTTTTCTGCGTATTTTACCCACCCCTCTGTTATTACTTTCTCTGCTACGTATTAGTAAGTAGGGGATGTATTGCATTCCACCCAAAAATTCTATACGGAGATTCCAAAGGAAATACATGTTTTGAGGCGACCTCAATCCAAATAAAGCATTTTTGGAAACATGTCCCTGTGTGCGTCTGTGAACAGCATAAATCAAAAACGAAAAGTGGGATAAATACCAAACTTGGTATTTAGGTTCAATATCTTCCAAAGATGCAACACGAACATTTTCAACAAAATCCCCCTAACCCCGACTTCCCTTTACATGGAATATTTTTCGAAATTGTTTTGTTTTCTAAAATATGGCTGTAACGATTTTGATAAAAATACCATATAGTAAAGATATTTACATGACAAATAAAATGTATATCTTGAATAGCGTATCAAGTCCTCTTCATTCGGAGGGAATTTTTTATAACCTTGTATAACTGGTAAACGTAAACAAAAAGTACTACACAAAAAAATTTAGTTCTCCTTAAAACACACAATTTATTTCAAATAAGCTTATTTTGACATAAGGTGTTTCTGAGATATCCGTTATTAAAAGTTCGGATTGACATTTCTTGGTCATTCTCTTGAAGTCCTTTCACCATTCAGCTGTTCCTCGCATTGCATGTGAACAGTATGGAATTTTAAGGCCAGTATTTAGCGTCCAGTTCTTAAACATTTTTACTTTCTATACTACGTATAGTAAGTAGGGGAAGTATTGTATTCCACCCAAAAATGCGATACCAAGATTTTGCCGGAAATATATGTTTTGAGGTCCCCTGAATAAAAAAAAGCATTTTTGGTAACATGTCCGCGTGTGTGTCTGTCTGTGAACAGCATAACTCAGAAACGAACAGTCGAATAAACACCAAGCTTGATATTTAGGTTGCGTATCTTCCAGAGATGCGACACGAAGGTTTTCAAGAAAATCCCCCCACCCCAGATTACCCTTTACATGCAACATTTTCGAAAATTTTAATTTTCTCAGAAATGCTCTAACGATTTTGATTAAAATATCATATTTAAGATATTTTCATGACAAATAAAATATATATCTTGAATTTTCTGGGAATGTCTCCAAAAGTATTCTTCATTGTGAACGACTTTTGCATAACTGGTAAACCATAGGAGATAGACAAACTTTTGCTACACAAAAAATGTAGATCGCGTTAAAATACACAATTTATGTCATATACATTTTTGTTGTTGAGTGAACCATTTTCGAGATATTGCTTGTTATTCCCTTATATTTTCCAATACTTATACTTTTCTCAAATGGGAATTCTTTATTCTTTTTTTTTTCGTCCTGGTAATGCAAAGAGAATGGAATACTCCAGATTGTAACCGGCTCTTAAAATATTTTACTATCGCTTAAATCTACTAATTCCCCTTGCATCTACAAGAAAATTAGCAATAAGATTAACATCTCGATATCTCGATTAACATGAAGCATATGGAGAATAAGCGTTTGTAAAAATAGTTTGTACAAGAGTAGAGAAAGTTTTGTGAGTGTAGCACATCAAATTTTTATTGTATTGTATTTTATTTTTGTAAGAATTGAGTTTTATTTATGGACATTCTTTAACTACTAGGTTCTTAGCGTTCCATTCTAAATTGGGTGAAAGACCCGAAATTTTGCTCAGAGGCCTCTATCAGGTTTGAGGTTCTCTTACGTGCTGTAAATTTACGACACGGGACCACCGGCTTTGTTTCCCTTCCGAAAGAAGCAATGCTAAGGATTTTTACGCCCGAAAACAAAATCCATCGCCTGCGCCGAGTTTGAAACCACGACCTTGGGAACTGGAGGTTAGTATGGTACCTGTAGACCACGGAGGACGACTTTTATTTTGCGTCTATTTCAACGAAACGATATTCCCCAGTTCGGCCGAATTTTGGGGGAGGCGAAGTACCTGTCAATCCAGTGCTCGATGTTTCGAGCAACAGAGGAGCTCATCCTGGCAGAGGATGGGGCTAAATTTGTCATTACCAACATAAACAGATACGTTCCATTATGGGCCACATTTTATGCATACCGTTTACTTTCTCCTTTTTTTTCTGAGTATTTTCATCTGTCGTCTGTTCGTCCTTGTCTAGCGCAGTGAAATGCAACAACTGCCAATGAGACAGGGTTACGTCTTCTTCATTCGTAGGTCCACTTCTTTTTTTGACACAAGCAACCAGTATCCACAAATTTCTTGTGCCAGGCATAAATTGCCTTCCTGCTTGGAGCTACTTTACCGTACCTAATCCTGAATTTCCTTGCACATCTTTAGCATTCTTAATTTTGCCGAATTCCAACCCACAGAAAGTTTGCTCTGCACAAGAATTTGCCATCTTTACAAGAACGCCAAGTGCAATACATACCAAACAAAAACGCTTGCCTTTTTTGATGTGATATCGTAGTAAGTTACGGAAGTGTTGGACTTATGAGACTCGGTGTACTTCGATATCACCGAGTATCGAAGTATCGGTGGAAACAGCGTACGAGGGTCACTGAAATACACAAAACCTAAACTGGATAAAATCACTTTGACTGCTTGAGCTCTTCAAAGTATTCACCACCACACTGTATGCACTTTCTCATTCTCCCAAACCACTTTTAAAAGCACTCCTGCCACTCATTTTCATGTAGGTGCAAAAGTTCACTTTCGAATGCTGCAACAGCTTCTTCAGGGCTAGAAAACCTCGTTCCACGCATACATGTGACAAAAAGAAGTCACATGGAGCCAAATCTGGACTGTAGAGGGATGAGTCATCAACTTCACCTCTGTGGACTCCAGAAACTCTTGTCGTGGTGGAACAGGATTCCTCGCAGCCCTGTTCTTGGCCGCAATTCACGTAGCTTCTCAAAAACTTGTGGTAAGCAAACTTTGTGTACCAGTGCGCAGTAACTGTCCTTTGTTCCACAAGAGGAGTGGTAGCCACATGATGAGATTTAGAGAAGAAAGCGGCCATCATTTTCTTCCCGATGCTGCGCGGCCGCTTCACTTTCATTGGAAGATCGTCATCCGGAAAGATCCACACTGACGCTTAGTCTCAGGGTCAAACTGGTAAATCCAAGTTTAGTCACCACTGACAATGTCAGAAACCCGGCGAGAATTGCCTCCATCGAATCTGGCCAGCATTTCTTCACACCATACAACACTGATGCGCTTTTGCAGATCATTTAAATTGTGGGGCACCCAATGGGATGGACCTCGTACCATCATCATCATCATCATCATCATCATCTATGCGAATGAGGATATGTAGGACTACGCAAAGTAGGATCTTAGAAGCTTTTTTTTTTTTTTTCCTTTGAATCCGCAGTTCCCTCATTCTTTGGCTGTGAGCTTGCTTTCTCTCTTCTGTCCATGTTCCAGTTGTTTTTCTTCGGTTTGTCCTTCTAGTCAACTTGCCACTTGCCACAATTTTAAATATATCTCTGCTTAGGATATCTTGTTGCATAATTCCTGCCAATTTCAAGCATTTTTTACTTCACCAATCCACTTCATAGTATCTACTTGTGCTTTACTTTTACTTTCGTAGAATTCCATTATTTGCTTTGTGCCCTATTTGAGTTCATTCGTTTAATATGTCTATAAAATGTTAAACTTCGTTTTCTAATGTCACTGTGAATGTCTGTCTGTATTTCAGTTTATACTTCTGAGTCTGTATTGTTCACACATGACTTATGGACCTAATTTCATACTTTCTCTATTACGTATGGTAAGTAAGGGAAGTATTTATTCCACCCATAAATTCGGTGTACAGATTTCACCGGAATATATAGTTTGAGACCCTCTGAGTAAATAAATAAAAAAATCTGATGTGTTACACTCACATGACTTTCTCTACTCTTGTACAATCTATTTTTACAAACGCCTATTCTCCATATGCTTCATATTAATCGAGATATCGAGATGTCAATCTTATTGGTAATATTCATGTAGATGCAAGGGGATAATATGGTAGCTTTTAAGCGATAGTCAAATATTTTATCGCTGGTTGCTATGTGGCGCATTCCATTCTCTTTGCATGTCCAGGACATAAAAAAATGAATAACGAATTTGAGAAAAAGTATAAGTATTGGAAAATTTAAGGAAATAACAAGCAATATCTCGAAAACGGTTCACTCAACAAAAAAAATGTATATGATATAAGTTGTGTATTTTAACGCGATCTACATTTTTTGTGTAGTAAAATTTTGTCTATCTCTTATGGTTTACCAGTTATGCAAAAGTCGTTCATAATGAAGAATACTTTTGGAGACATTCCCAGAAATTTCGAGATATACCTTTCATTTCTCATGACATTATCTTAAACATATGATATTTTCATCAAAATCGTTAGAGCCATTTTTGAGAAAATTAAAATTTTCGAAAAATGTTCCATGTAAAGGGTAGTCTGGGGTGGGGGGATTTTCTTGAAAATCTTCGTGTCGCATCTCTGGAAGATACTGAACGTAAATACCAAGTTTGGTGTTTATCCGACTGTTAGTTTTTGAGTTATGCTGTTCACAGACACACACACAGACACACACACACACACACAGACACACAGACACACACACAGACACACACACGGACATGTTTCCAAAAATGCTTTTTTTGGATTCAGGAGGTCTCAAAACATGTATTTCCGGTGAAATCTCGGTATCGAATTTTTGGGTGGAATGCAATACTTCCCCTACTTACTATACGTAGTAGAGAAAGTAAAAAAGAATGTTTAGAAAAAGGTCCGCGCGCGGGTGTGACTGAGAACGGCATAACTCAAAAACGAAAAGTCGGATAAATATCAAACTTGGTGTTTAGGTTCGACACCTTCCAAAGATACGTTACGAAGATTTTCAAGAAAATCTCCTCACCTCAGACTACCCTTTACATGAAATGTTTTTTAGAAAATTTTGATTCATTAAAAAATGCTCTAACGATTTTGATTAAAAGTGACATATGTTAAAGATATTTACATTGCAAATAAAATGTTTAACTTCAATATTCTGGGAATAGCCTGTGAAGTGCAGTAATTATGTATAATGTTATATAACCGGTAAACGTTAAACGATAGACGAAAACGTACTGCAAACGTAGATCTCTTTAAAACACACACTTTTTTCAAATAAATTTCGTTGTAGCGTCAGCCATTTCCGAGATATCCGCTATTAATGGTTCGATTTATCATTCTTTTAAGTCCATCGATTTTCAGTTGTTTCTCACGATTGCATGAAACAGGATGGAATTTTAAGGCCAGCATATAGCGTCCAGTTCTTAAAGATTTGACTATCCCTATTTATAACGAAACGTGTGATGTAGCTGTTTCTGCAAAGGTTTATTTAGATTGAAATGAAGTAGATAGAAAAATAAGCTTTAGTAAGAGTAGATTGTATACCTACTAGTATATTATGGAAGGTAAAGGAAGTCATCTGAATGAATCACATCAGATTTTTACTTTCTCTACTACGTATAGTAAGTAGGGGAAGTATTGTATTCCATCCAAAAATTCGATACCGAGATTTCACCGGAAATACATGTTTTGAGACCCCCTGAATCCAAAATAAAGTATTTTTGGAAACATGTCGCGCGCGCGCCCGCGCGCGCGCGTGTGTGTGTGTGTGTGTGTGTGTGTGTGAACTGCATAACTCAGAAACGAACAGTCGGATAAGCACCAATCTTGGTATTTAGGTTCAGTATCTTCCAGA
This sequence comes from Deroplatys truncata, assembly GCA_030765065.1. NCBI lineage: Eukaryota > Metazoa > Arthropoda > Insecta > Mantodea > Mantidae > Deroplatys > Deroplatys truncata. The sequence goes on from CM060985.1 coordinate 120,902,385, forward strand.
GATGCGACACGAAGGTTTTCAAGAAAATCCCCCATCCCAAATTACCCTTTACATGGAACATTTTTCGAAAATTTTAATTTTCTCAAAAATGGCTCTAACGATTTTGATTGAAATATCATACATTTAAGATACGTTCATGACAAATAAAATGTATATCTTGAATTTTCTGGGAATGTCTCCAAAAGCGTTCATTGTGAACGACGTTTGCATAACTAGTAAACCATAAGAGATAGACAAAGTTATACTACACAAAAAAATGAGATCGCGTAAAAATACACAATTTATGTCATATATATAAATATAAAATTTTTTTGTTGCGTGAACCTTTTCAAGATATTGCTTGTTATTCTCTTAAATTTTCCAATACTTATACTTTTACTCAAATGGGAATTCGTTGTTCATTTTTTTGTCCTGGTAATGCAAAGAGAATGGAATACTCCACATAACAACCAGCTCTTAAAATATTTGACTATTGCTTAAAGCCTACCAATTCCCCTTGCATCTACAAGAAAATTAGCAATAAGATTAACATCTCGATTAACATGAAGCATATGGAGAATAAGCGTTTGTAAAAATAGTTTGTACAAGAGTAGAGAAAGTCATGTGAGTGTAACACATCAGATTTTTTCTAACAATTTTGCATTCTTTTTTCACAGTATTTTCGATATCTGATTTTCTGTTTAAATTATTTTTTTTTTGCTCCGTAGAGGCACTGTGGCTTAATAAGTGTTATCTAATAATAATAATAATAATAATAATAATAATAATAATAATAATAAATTGTTATTACCTTAAAATTAAATACCATTATTACCAAGATTATTATAAACACAGTGATGCAATAAAAATGGTGTTTTTCTCTAGTAAAGGTATTTTGTAAAAAAAGTTTATTATCTCTCTCTTACCTAAATAATAGTCCTAGGTAATAAGAATGTGGAATGGTTTCGTGTTTGATTTCTTAAGTTGTGATTTTCTCTTGTTCCAGATACGGAGAGGCGAATCCGGGCGAACGATCGAGCTTATAACTCACAGTTTAATTACGCGGTAAGTGGAAACATAATGATTAATTAACACTTCAGGTTTGGCGTACAAGGTTGCCTGACAACCGTGCTAAATAACTTTGGGGTGAGAAACGTCCATTTCCCACTACATTTCTTGCAGCTTATTTTGCTACTGCGTTAACGGAGCAACTAAACAGTTGCTCCCATTAATATTCGGTTTCGTTTACTTCCTCTACTACGTATAAGTAAGTAGAGGAAGTAATGCATTCCACCCAAAAATTCGATATCGAGATTTCACCGAAAATACATGTTCTGAGGCCCCCTGAATCCAACAAAAGCATTTTTAGAAAAAGGCCCGTGTGTGTGTGTGTGTGTGTGTGTGTGTGTGTGTGTGTGTGTGTGTTTGTGTGTGTGTGAACAGCATAACTCAAAAACGAAAGACGGATAAATACCAAAGTTGATATTTAGGTTCAGTATCTTTCAAAGATGCGACACGAAAATTTTCAATAAAATCCCTATACCCCAGACTACACTTTACATGGAACATTTTTCGAAATTTTTTATTTTCTCAAAAATGGATCTAACGATTTTGATTAAAATATCATATATTTAAGATATTTTTATGACAAATAAAATGTATATCTTTAATTTTCTGGGAATGTCCCCAAAAGCCCTTTTCATTCTGAATGACTTTCGTCTAACTGGTAAACTAAGAGACAAGACAAAATTCTACTACACAAAAAATGCATATCTCATTAAAACACAGAATTTATATCATATACATTTTTACTTTCTCTACTACGTATAGTAAGTAGGGGAAGTATTGCATTCCACCCAAAAATTCGATACCGAGATTTCACCGGAAATACATGTTTTGAGACCTCCTGAATCCAAAAAAAGCATTTTTGGAAACATGTCCGTGTGTGTGTCTGTGTGTGTGTGTGTCTGTGTGTGTGTGTGTCTGTGTGTGTGTGAACAGCATAACTCAAAAACGAACAGTCGGATAAACACCAAACTTGGTATTTAGGTTCAGTATCTTCCAGAGATGCGACACGAAGGTTTTCAAGAAAATCCCCCCACCCCAGACTACCCTTTACATGGAACATTTTTCGAAAATTTTAATTTTCTCAAAAATGGCTCTAACGATTTTGTTTAAAATATCATATGTTTAAGATAATGCCATGAGAAATGAAATGTATATCTCGAATTTTCTGGGAATGTCTCCAAAAGTATTCTTCATTGTGAACGACTTTTGCATAACTGGTAAACCATAAGAGATAGACAAAATTTTACTACACAAAAAATGTTGATCTCGTTAAAATACACAACTTATGTTATATACATTTCTTTTGTTGAGTGAACCGTTTTCGAGATATTGCTTGTTATTCCCTTAAATTTTCCAATACTTATACTTTTTCTCAAATTCGTTATTCATTTTTTTATGTCCTGGACTTGCAAAGAGAATGGAATTCGACACATAGCAACCAGCGTTAAAATATTTGACCATCGCTTAAAAGCTACCATATTCCCCTTGCATCTACAAGAAAATTAGCAATAAGATTGACATCTCGATATCTCGATTAACATAAAGCATATGGAGAATAGGCGTTTGTAAAAATAGATTGTACAAGAGTAGAGAAAGTCATGTGAGTGTAACACATCAGATTTTTTTTATGTCCTGGACATGCAAAGAGAATGAAATGCGCCACATAGCAACCAGCGTTAAAATATTTGACTATCGCTTATAACCTACCATATTCCCCTTGCATCTACAAGAAAATTACCAATAAGATTGACATCTCGATATCTTGATTAACATGAAGCATATGGAGAATAGGCGTTTGTAAAAATAGATTGTACAAGAGTAGAGAAAGTCATGTGAGTGTAACACATCAGATTTTTTTTTTCTTTTTGTGTGGAGTGAACTTTGTTATTTATTTGAAATTGCCAATACCTATACTTTTTCTCAAATGTGAATTTGTTATTCGTATATATATATATATATATATATATATATATATATATATATATATATATATATATTGAAGTAGATATTGTCTTTACGTTGTTTGCACCACGCTTTGGGCGTCAATTTGAAATAGTTTGTATTGAAGGAGTTGTAGTATATTTCAACTGTTGGAGAGCCGAACTTGTTGTACTTGCAACCACACGTATAGTAAACAGTTTCCGGTAGCCTTCGCCCCAAATGTACTTTCAGGTGGCCTTTTCCCCCAAGTTTATAAAAAAATATTAACTTTGTAATTTGACTGTTTCTTTAAGTATTTAACATTTATGTTTGCCTCGGCTGCGTCAGTATTTGTTAGAGACACGTTTCTTTTAGCAGGGTTTTGGTGCGACAAGAATGTAGGCTTACACAGATTATTAGTTTTACTTCACTCTTTTTATTAATGCTTGATACGATTTTAAATAACACTTCACTGATATAGAGAGTTGTGAGATTCATTTTATTAATTACACTTTTTTTTAACACGTAAACTTATTTTTCGTCTCACACGAATACATATTATATTTCTTGAGGACACTTTTTGTGTCTGGCTAGTAATGATGTATGCAGGCAACTGACGACTGAATTTGTAAATGTTTCTCCTTTTCAGTTTCTGATTGGCTAATCCTACTTCAATAGAATACCTTCATTTAACTAAAGCTTTTTCTGGTTGTTGATTGGCTATTTTATAAACTGTCACTAAACTTTACATTGTTGTTGCTCCAAAAATGACTAGTAGCATTATTAAACATTCTTACTCATTATTGCCTCAAGGTTACCTCATTGTTAGCAACGTTTAACTTATTATTCTCACAGCTCCTACATTATTAAATTACGTAATACATTCACATAACATTATTGAACATGTATACAATAATATAAGCATATGCAATGTCTGTTACATACATTTTACAAATTATTACATACACACATTGCTTCAAGGCGGGCTGTTATTGAATTTATATATTATAATTTGACTGAAATTATGTAAGTGTTAAAAATACTGCCTCAATATATACGAGGGCTGATCAACAAAGACTGAGACTGATTTTTTCCTGTAGCTTCGGTGATAATTTCGTATATGTACATAAATATTTGAAAAGAGCGGGTTTTTATGTATAATGTTGGTAGCACTCTCGTATTGGTAGGTTGGTAGTAATGCTCTACTTTGTAGACCCTACGTGCATTTCGCATACCAGACAATGGAGGTGATGCATTTTTAAATCGATTATCACCGGTGATGAGTCATGGCTGCATCATTATGATCCTGAAGGAAAACAAGCCAGCACAGTGTGGAAATCGCCAGGTTCTCCAACACCAAAAAAGGCAAAAGTTGTTCCATCTGCAGGGAAAGTAATGGTGATCACATTTTTTGACTGCAATGGAATGATTTGCCAGCATGCAGTTCCCCCTCACACTACTGTTACAGCAGCATACTACACGTCAGTATTGGCTACACTGAGGAAGCACATTGCAAAGAAACGACCAGAGCTTTCTCGGACTGGGTGGCGACTTCATCATGACAATGCACGTTGCAAATCAAATCATGCAGTTTCTGGCTGGATTCAACATTACCTGTGTACCACATCCACCTTATAGCCCCGATCTTGCACCCTGTGACTTTTTATTCCCATCACTAAAGGCGAAGCTTAGGGGTATTCGATTTGAGAACTCTGAAGCAGTGCTCAAGAAAAGTGAGGCGATTCTCAAGGACCTGACAAATAATGGTCTGCAGCACGTGTTCAAGGACTGGCAGAGGCGCTATAAAAAGTGCATTGAAGTAGGAGGGGACTACTTTGAAAAAGATCATGTAAACATTGAATTGGAGTAATAAACATCTGTGAAAAAAATCAATCTCGGTCTTTGTTGATCAGCCCTCGTATATGGTCCTAGAAACATGCAAAGAAACGGAATGCTCCACATACCAACCAGCTTTAATAGATTTGACTTTCGCTTAAAGCCTACTAATTCTCCTTGCATCTATAAGAAAATTAGCAATATGAAAATTTCTGCAAATTTTTATATCGATTAATATGAAGTAGATGAGAATAAGCGTTTGTAAGAATGGTTTGTACAATAGTAGAGAAACTCATGCGAGTGTAACACATCAGTATTTGTATGTCCTGGACATGCAAAGAGAATGGAATGCTCCACATAGCAACCAGCTCTTAAAAGATTTGACTATTGCTTAAAGCCTACCATATTCCCCTTGCACCTACAAGAAAATTAGCAATAAGATTAACAACTCGATATCTGGATTAACATGAAGTAAATGGTGAATAAGCGTTTGTAAAAATAGTTTGTACAAGAGTATAGAAAGTCATGTGAGTGTAACACAGATTTTTTTTGTCTTGTTTTCCAACTTTGGGTGTATTTAAAACGATGCGATACAAATAAAATGGATGCAATGTAACACATGTGTGTTTTAAAGTATTGCGCATTTAAATGAATGAAGATTATCCTTTTATTTCATTAAATAATCAAGATAAAAATAGCATTGCATTTGATAGAACAGGTCTCATTAAAATTCCATGTTGGCCCGTCAATATTCGGTTTTCATTGTGTTTGGTTCGCCACTTCGAGGCTAGGATACGTTTACGTTTTGAACTCCAGCCAGGCTTGTCGTAAGCATGTTCCTCAGATGAAACATGGACTATTTCGAAAAGTTTTTGTCTATGTAGAGGAATTCACAGGCTTTTAACATAAATTTCTAGATATATACATTTAAAAGGCATGTCACTATTTTAAACATGTGGAACTTTAATTAAAATCGTTAGCAAATTTTAGAAAATGAAAAATAACGGAAATATATCAAAGTAAAGGGTGTTTGGAGTGGTGACATTTTCTTGAAACGGGACCACGGCTTTACTCCCCTTCCGAAGGAAGCCATGCTAAGGATTTTTACGCCCGAAAAAAATCCATCGCCCCTCCGCCAGGTTTGAACCCGCGACTTCGGGAACTAGAGGCTAGCATGGTAACCACTACACCACGGAGGACGACTTTGGTATGCTTAAATAGTATCTTGACTCAGATATGAAAAATCTGATGTATTATTACACTTACGCAACTTTATCGTTCTTCAACAAACAGTTCTTACAAACGCTTAGTATTCTATCTACTTATGTTAATCGAGATAAACATTTGTAGCAATGTTTTTATTACACATTTTCTTTTACGTTCAATGGGAAATGAACTACATTAGTCTTAAGAGATAGTAAAGATCTGGTCGCTATATGAGCACTTGATATTCCTTTCTCTTTGTATGACCAACGAATAACAATTTCCCGTTGGAGAGAAGCATAATTATTTAAAAATTCAAACGAATAACAAGGAATATCTCGGGAATGATTAACTCCACAAAGAAAAGAAAGAAAACAAACTATTTTTATATAAATTGTGTGCTTTAACGAGATCTACGTTTTTTGTTAGTAAGCTTTTGTCTATCGCCTAGGGTTTGCCAGTTATGCAAATGTCATTCAGAGTGAAGAGGACTTCAGAGTATTCCCAGAAAATTCAAGATATATACTTCATTTGCCATGAGGTATCTGATACAATGGTTTGAAAACTTTTCCCTGTAAAAGGTATATTGGGATAGGGTATTTTCTTTTTAGACTTAAATACGAAGTTCTGATGAAATTTCTACATATACAAAGTCTAATGTCTGGCTGGCATATATACTTTTTCTACATTAGGTAAACGGAAGAAAAAGTACAGTGCATGTGCTTGTCTCTCCTTTTCTCCAAGTAAGGTGTGTAACCTCTTAGAAGGTTGACGTTACCGCTTTCGAAACAAGGTAATAAACAGTAGTCTTATCATTTATACCTGCTGTTGTAATTCAGAATTATCTGGGTTCTAAACCTCAGATAAGGATAAAGCAAATGACGGTAACAAGTAGACGCCTCGACATGCCAGTTATTGTAACACTACAGGGAGAGCCAAAAAACTACGAACCGCCTGCGCGGTGTTTTTCCTGTCCGTGTCCTCGGCGTTCGTTGCCGTGTGCCGCTGTCATAGAAAGAAGCGGATGAAGCCCTACAGCATTTTTAAAACTACTTTTAAAGGCTTTACTTACCAACTTTATGAAAGGATATGCTGAAACTGGCCACCGTCGTTGTCCATACTTTTTGGCACCTCTTTAGGAAATCATCAATCACTCGCCGTAGTTCACGTTGAGAAATGCTGCAAATTTCCTGGCGGATATTTTGTTTTAATTCTTCCAAGGTGTGTGGGTTTGTCTTGTACACTTTGTTTTAAGTTAAGCCAGATAGAAATTGCAGGGGGTTAGGTCGGGGCCACAAATCTCTACTAATAATTCTGTCCTCAAACACACTTTCAATTGTTCTCATCGAAATATTGGCCGTATGAGCTGTTGCAGAGTCTTGTTGAGAAAAAGGCAAAATCAGGCTCCCTGTCTGTTAGTTCTCTAAAAAAAAGGGGGGGGCCAAATTGTATCCACGTATGTATGGGCGTCAACTGTTGACTCGAAAAAAATTGGCCCTATAACTCTTTCTCCGCTCATGGCGTACCAGACACAAATTTGTCATCATGAAGGGGTACTTCATGAACAATATTAGGTTTGTCAGAGCTCCAATAACGATTATTTTGTGTACACATACATCCAAGCCTCGTCCGTGAAAAATATTAAATATGGGTATATTTCGCCATTGTGTACACTATTGAGTCTCCACTCACAAAATGTGCGCCTAATTACAGGATCACCTGGTTGAAGAGCATGTGCCACATGGTTTTAACTTCAACAATTTGGCAGATCTTCACGCAGAGCCATAAGAAATACCTGCCTCTTGTGAAATACGCCTAAGTGATTTTTGGGGGGAATTCTCCAAATTATATCAGTTTCTTCGGTAAGAACCGTACATCGTCTTTTAGAATTCTTAGCCTGAACACTTCCTGGGCCTGAAATTTATTATAAAGTTCATAAATTGTTGGACGGCCTAGAACTTTTACGCCTGGAAATCTTTCTGCAAATCGTACTTTCACTTGGCGAGCTAACTGACTTAACACATACGGATCATAAATAAGTACGCTCTGTGCAGTAGAAAACATATGCTGAGTCATAATATACTTTGTGACTAAGTACAGGACAAAATAGTAAATAACATAATTGAACTACAGCACATCACCGTCAACTCAGTACTGCACTTCACACTGCAGAGCAAAACCACGTCAACAGTGTGACCTTGTTTATAGCAGCAATGGAAAAACAACGCGTAGTCGGTTCGTAGATTCTTGGCTCTCCCGTTAGTTAACAGAAATCGGAATGGGATACAAACAGCTAAGTGCGGTTTCTGTATGGTACATGTAACACCTCGTGTTGTCTAGTTTAAAACAACTTTTATGTTAAGATTTATAGTGTTACACGTAATATGGACGCAGAAGACACCTTTCAAATGAATGTAGAGATAAATTTGCATAGAGATGAATTTGTAACGAGTTAAGAAAGTCGTGTGTGTTAAAGCAACATTTTTTTTAAAGTTTCTTAGAAGTTAACAATTTGTGAAAATTGTTTTTATTTATTTTTGAGCCAAATTACTTATTTTTTGCTTTTTCTACTGCTTACATATTATATATAGTAAGCAGAGGAAGTATTGTATTCTCCCAAAAATTCTATATGGGTATTTCACCGAAATTACGTTTTGAGATCCCTGAATAAAAAAAAACTCAGAAAATGAGTGTGCGTGTGCGTGTCTGTCTGTAAACAGAGAAAAGTCGGTTAAATATCAAACTTGGTACTTCAGATCAGCGTCTTCCAAGGATGCGACACGATTTTAAAGAAAATCCCCCAACCCCAAACTACCCTTCATAAGGAACACTTTTCGAAATTTTTTATTTTCTAAAAAATAGCTCTGATTGATTGATTAAAATACTATGTTTTAAAGATGTTTACATGACAAATAAAATGTATATATTGAATTTTCTGGGAATAGCCTGTGAAGTCTTCATCCGGAAGGAATTTTGCATATTCTTGTATAACTGGCAAACGTTAAGCGACAGACGAAAACGTACTACACAGAAGATGTAGATCTCTTTAGAACGCACAGTTTATTTCAAATAACTTTTTTTGTTGCTTGAGCCATTTCCGAGATATGCGTATTTAATTGTTCGAATTGTTCAATACTTTGTCATTCTTTTAAAGTCCTGTCGATTTTCAGTTGTTTCTCGCGTTTGCATGAAAAGAGTATGGAATTTTAAGGCCAGCGTATAGCGTCCAGTTCTTCACATTTGACTATCGCTGTTCTCTTCGTATCTATAACGAAATGTGTAATGTAGCTCTTTCTTCAAAGGTTTATCTCGATGAAAATGAAGTGGATAGAAAATAACTTTAGTAAAATAGTTTGTATGCACACTAATAAACGGTGGGTAGTGAAAGTCTTGTGAATGTAACAGATCAGATTGATTTTTCTTATATGGGACAGTAGTGGTACACTTCTATAGCTATTGTCTGCAAAATAGTAAATTATCTGTGAAACAAAACAAAATGTTATGACGATAATTTGCAGTGAACTAGGGAATAAACGTGTAGTAAGAAGAGGGTGTTGGCAAGACTGCGCCCTTTCCCCCTTCTCCCTCCTCTGTAGATGCTTGAAACAAAGCACTCTGCAGAGCTCTCTTCTAGGAGACGCCTTTTATGTACACAATGTGTCGCAAAACTGGAATGAAGTACCTACCCTGCTGCCTCGACCAGTCATTACTGCTGCCAAACGCTTGTTTTCATTTTCTTCAACAGCACATCGCCGTTCATTCATACATTTCTGATAAAGTTCTCTTCAGTCATTTGTTTCCTTTCGTCTCCATCATAGGCCAGCCTCACTATTGAAATGCTTATAAATGAAACGTCATTTATTTATCTCTATCCCTCACAAAGGGTGCATTCTGTTTAAAAAAAATTGTGATGCTACATTCTCATAACGTTCTCTACCCTCTATCGCTTATTAATGGGTATACAAATTATTCTGCAAAAGTTTATTTTCCTATAAACATTTCTGAAAATAGCTGTATTACATATTCTGTTATAGATACAAGTCAAATGTTTTAAGAACTGAACGAGATACGCTGGCCTTACTCTTCCATGACCGCGTGAAACAGCCGAAAATCGACAGAACTTGAGAAGAATTACTAAGTGTTGAACAAATCGAACCGTTTATAACGGATATCTCGAAATTGGCTGATGACACAAGAAAGTTATTTGAAATAAATTGTATGTTTTAAAAGAGATCTACATGTTTACTTTCTCTACTACGTATAGTAAGTAGGGGAAGTATTGTATTCCACCCAAAAATTCGATACCGAGATTTCACCGGAAATACGTGTTTTGAGACTCACTGGATCCAAAAAAAGCATTTTTGGAAACATGTCCGTCTGTGTGTCTGTCTGTGTGTCTGTGAACAGCATAACTCAAAAACGAAGAGTCGGATAAACACCAAACTTGGTATTTAGGTTCAGTATCTTTCAGAGATGCGACACGAAGATTTTCAAGAAAATCCCCCCACCCCAGACTACCCTTTACATGGAACATTTCCCGAAAATTTTAATTTTCTCAAAAACGGCTCTAACGATTTTGATTAAAATATCATATGTTTAAGATATTGTCATGACAAATAAAATGTATATCTCGAATTTTCTGGGAATGTCTCTAAAAGTATTCTTCATTATGAAGGACTTTTTCATAACTGGTAAACCATAAGAGATAGACAAAATTTTACTACACGAAAAATGTAGATCGCGTTAAAATACACAATTTATGTCATATACATTTCTTTTGTTGAGTGAACCGTTTGCGAGATATTGCTTGTTATTCCCTTAAATTTTCCAATACTTATACTTTTTCTCAAATTCGTTATTCTTTTTTTTTTATGTTCTGGACATGCAAAGAGAATGGAATGCGCCACATAGCAACCAGCGTTAAAATATTTGACTATCGCTTAAAACCTACCATATTCCCCTTGCATCTACAAGAAAATTATCAATAAGATTGACATCTCGATATCTCCATTAACATGAAGCATATGGAGAATAAGCGTTTGTAAAAATAGTTTGTACAAGAGTAGAGAAAGTCATGTGAGTGTAACACATCAGATTTTTTGTTTAATACGTTGTCGCCTATCGCTTAACGTTTACCAGTTATACAAGATTAAACAAAATTCCTTTCGAATGAAGAGGACTTTACAGGCTATTTGCAGAAAATTCAAGATACACATTTTATTTGTCGTGTAAATATGTTTCATATGTGGCATTTTAATCAAAATCCTTTGAGCCATTTTTTAGAAAATTAAAAATCTCGAAGAGTAGTTTGGTGTGGGGGAATTTTCTTGAAAATCGCCATTGCGCATCTTTGGAAGGTACCTAAACTTAAAATACTAAGTTTGGTATTATCTAACATTTTGGGCCGCAAAAACCATGCGCTGTTTAAAGACTTAAACATTGTTCAGTTAAACATCGTCTAAACGTTGTCTAACTATGTATTGGTAAATCCATGTTTAGACAGTGTTTAGCTAAGCAGCTATGTGAACGCGGCAAACTGCATTTTAAAGCTTTCGAGACCACGAGGCCTATATGTTTCTGCAAGCAGCGGAAGAAAGGTTTTGAGGAATTTCGACAGCCTTTTTTTTCTACCAGCAACGCGGAAAGCAAAATGTCTCAACATTTCGACACTATTGAAAGAGAAACCCTTTTGATATATTAAGAGAGTTTGAGGTAGAAGATTACCAAACCAGTGCTCGCTTTAAAAATAAACATGTAAAATATAGTGACACATACTTAAAAAATTTAAAAGTGTAATTCACAGCTGACAAGCCACAAATTTGATTGCCATAATAATTAAAAAAAATCTGATGTGTTACACTCACATGATTTTCTCTACTCTTGTACAAACTATTTTTACAAACGCTTATTCTCCATATGTTTCATGTTAATCGAGATATCGAGATGTCAATCTTATTGCTAATTTTCTTGTAGATGCAAGGGGAATTGCTAGGCTTTAAGCGATAGTCAAATATTTTAACAGCTGGTTACTATGTGGAGTATTCCATTCTCTTTGCATTACCAGGACAAAAAAAATCTGATGTGTTACACTCACATGACTTTCTCTACTCTTGTACAATCTAATTTTACAAACGCTTATTCTCCATATGGTTCATGTTAATCGAGATGTCAATCTTATTGGTAATTTTCTTGTAGATGCAAGGGAAATATGGTAGCTTTTAAGCGATAGTCAAATATTTTAACGCTGGTTGCTATGTGGCGCATTCCATTCTCTTTGCATGTCCAGGACATAAAAAAAATGAATAACGAATGTGAGAAAAAGTATAAGTATTGGAAAATTTAAGGGAATAACAAGCAATATCTCGAAAACGGTTCACTCAACAAAAGAAATGTATATGACATAAGTTGTGTATTTTAACGCGATCTACATTTTTTGTGTAGTAAAATTTTGTCTATCTCTTATGGTTTACCAGTTATGCAAAAGTCGTTCACAATGAAGAATACTTTTGGAGACATTCCCAGAAAATTCGAGATATACATTTCATTTCTCATGACATTATCTTAAACATATGATATTTTCATCAAAATCGTTAGAGCCATTTTTGAGAAAATTAAAATTTTCGAAAAATGTTCCATGTAAAGGGTAGTCTGGGGTGGGGGGATTTTCTTGAAAACCTTCGTGTCGCATCTCTGGAAGATACTGAACCTAAATACCAAGTTTGGTGCTTATCCGACTGTTCGTTTTTGAGTTATGCTGTTCACAGACACACACACACACACACACACAGACACACACACACAGACACACAGACACACACACAGACACACACACGGACATGTTTCCAAAAATGCTTTTTTTGGATTCAGGAGGTCTCAAAACATGTATTTCCGGTGAAATCTCGGTATCGAATTTTTGGGTGGAATGCAATACTTCCCCTACTTACTATACGTAGTAGTGAAAGTAAAAATGAATAACGAGTTTTAGAAAAAGTATAAGTATTGGAAAATTTAAGGGAATAACAAGCAATATCTCGAAAATGGTTCACTGAACAACAACAAAAAAAAAATGTATGTGACATAAATTGTGTATTTTAACGCGATCTACATTTTTTGTGTAGTAAAATTTTGTTTATCTCTTATGGTTTACCAGTTATTCAAAAGTCGTTCACAATGAAGAACACTTTTGGAGTCATTCTCAGAAAATTCTAGATATATATTTCATTTGTCATGAAAATATCTTAACATATGATATTTTAATCAAAATCGTTAGCCATTTTTGAGAAAATTAAAATTTTCGAGAAATGTTCCATGTAAAGGGTAGTCTGGGGTGGGGGGATTTTCTTGAAAACCTTCGTGTCGCATCTCTGGAAGATGCTGAACCTAAATACCAAGTTTGGTGTTTATCCGAATGTTCGTTTCCGAGTTATGTTGTACACACACACACACACACACACACACACACACACACACACACACACAAACGGACACACGCATTTCCGGTGAAATCTCGGTATCGAATTTTTGGGTGGAATACAATACTTCCCCTACTTACTATACGTAGTATGAGAAAGTAAAAATATATATTCCAAATTACTGAAGCGGTTGCTTTATTTAACTTGAAAAATGCTATATGAATATGATTATGTGGTACGAAAATGCAAATGTACAAAAATCAGAGCTTGTTAGTAAGCACATTCAGTTTAATGAACTATAATGAATCTTCGTCATTCTGTTTGCCAATGCTCACATTAACTAATGCACCTGATTCATTGTCCTTTGTCATACATTCAGCTCTATTCACTGGCATCTGTGGATTGTCAAAATTTGTTACTAAACGTGCTGTTTCTTCAGCATATTCCCAATATTTTACGGTAATAATGCTCGATTCATAAAGCCTATGTATTTTATGGATGGGCATAGGAAATATTCTTGAAGCTCATCATACAAGGTACCCAATTGTTTCAGTTCAGTCCTAACACCAGGAATGAACGAACCACATGTGCAGTAGGATTGGGTCGAGCGATTCTTTTGCTCATATGATTCGTTCACGATTCACGAATCGTCCCCTTGTCTGCTGGTCTACCCTATTGCACGATTCAATCACGAATCGTACCCTTGTCTGCTGGCGTGCTTTAGTGCACGATCCCCTTGTCTGCTGGTCTAACCTATTGTACGATTCAATCACGAATCGTACCCTGTCTGATACATGCTTGCTTCATACAGGTGCAGCAATGCATTATCACGCCTGCTACATTAATTCAGCTTTCTAAACCGAACCACTAGTTCAAACAGCAGAATAAACAAATGAATTACACTTCGTAATAACCTCTACAGTAGATTTGCTTTCACTGCATGAAATCGCATTAAAATGAGGTTAGGTAATATTTGGCTTATTATATAGAAAAAAGTCTGAGCACATTTCTTCCTATTAAAACTCTGCATCCATAAGAAACCAGCTTGTATGTATTAAAGGGGAGGAAGGATACTAAATTGTGCTGTAATATATTATTATAAGCCAATGCACCGAGTGTTGGTCAAGTTAGCAAAGAAGGTTAGATTATTTTAACACATGTTAAAGCGTATTTTTCTCACGCAACTGTTTAAAAAAGAAAGAAAAAAAAAAGAATGAAAAGCGTGCGAGCGGCACAAGCATTAATTTAATTTGTGTCAAATAGTGTTACCGAGGTACTAGCTCTGAGACCACTTTGTTAGTTAAATATGCATCTGGATTTATCACCTAAATCTTGGTTTCAATTCCCTTTCGGTATAGTGCTCTAAGGGATTAGAGCACTATACCGAGCACACTTCGCGGTCGCACACCCTTCTTTTCCATTCTGGGTGTAAAACTCCTTCATATTAAGGCAGTATTTTATATCACAACACTGTGAATGCCAGAATGATTGTAGTGTAAATTAACATTATTGTATGACAATGATTTGAGATGTTTGTTAATTATAAGCATTGTTAGGAAATAAGTTTACACGGCCTCACTGAAACTGACAATAGGAGCGGGTAACAATGAGCGAGGGGGTGAGTTGTTTATCAATTAGATGAGAGAAACAAATGACGTCAGAGTAGCGCGCTTTTCTTTAGAAATGGAGGGAATATCTTCCCTAGAGCATATGAGCTCGTAATTTTGATTGGATATAAAAATAGACGCTTAATATTGGCGCGCTTTATTAACCAATAGTAGTTCTGTTATAATGTTTAGGCATATCGGGGTGAGGGAGTATAAATGCTGAAGCCAGAGATAGGTATCACACAGTTTAAGAGAATCATTCACGCGTTACACGTCGCGCAGTTCAACAGAATCATTCACGGGTTACACGTCGCGCAGTTCAACAGAATCATTCACAGGTTACACGTCGCGCAGTTCAACAGAATCATTCACGGGTTACCCGTCGCGCAGTTCAACAGAAGCATTCACGAAGTACACGTTACGCAATTCTACAGAATCTCTCGCGTCGTAAAGTTAGTTACAAAATGTGAAATACTCGAATTAATAATGTGCGGCAAATAAGTGATTATAGTTACATTCGAAAATATAACAGTTTCAGTCGGGCGTGTATCAAGAGTAAACATGTGAAATTAATGAAGCGTGACGGCAATAAAAGTATAAAAACAAATGCTTTTATCAGTGTTATCTTTTAGTAACAACTCCTTTCCGTTTACACACCCTGTTCAAGAGATTTGCTCGACTGAGTAATAATAGCTAGCCGGAGGACAAAGAACCCAAAATTCAAAATAGTAAAATAATAACAGGCGCTCAGCAGATAAGATAACACGAACGATACCGCGACAATATCTCCAGCGATATCAAAGAATCGCATAATCGCCATCTTGTTTCTCTGCTCCCGCTCGTAGCTCGTCTGAAATAGTAGTAGCGTTTAAGGTTAAACGCTGTCTAAACCGCTTCTTATGTTGTGTCTAAATATAGACGCAATTTAGACACTGTTTAGCACTAAACATCATTTTTGCAATGAGTTAAACAGCGTGTGACTTTGAACGCTGTATAAACATTGAGTTTGCAAGCGGCCCTTTGTTTTTGAGTTATATGACACGCGCGCGCGCGGACTTTGCTTTTTTGGATTCAGGGGCCTCAAAACACGTACTTTCGGTGGTATCCCGAAATCGACTTTTTGGGTGGAATAGAGTACCTTCTCTACATACTATGTACATGGTAGAGAAAGGAAAAATGCTGCTCTCGCATGACTTTCTGTACTCACTCTTGTACAGAATGTTCCTAAAAACGCTTACGAGAGCGGATTGATAAGTCCATGACTTTGACGAGAGATAGCGTTTTAATCACAGGTTTCTTGTTTGCACCCAAGTCTTACATCTATTCTGGGTATAATCGCAGAAATTCGCCGTCATTTATTTCTTAGAACATTGTTGAGAGCGTCTAAAATAAGCAGATGTATGTTGCTGCATAAAAGTGAATTTCGCGTTCTGATAAACCACTACTTTTTGCGTGGTAAGATTGTGAAGGAAACGGAAGAAAAGCTGAACAGGTATTATGGGAACTGCTCTATCACATGACATAGTTCACAATTTTGATGAGGCCGTTCGAGCATAATAGAAGAAATGGTGAACGAAGTTCACGATATCGTGTTGGAAGACCGGCGAGTGAAAATCCGTGAGATAGCCAAGACAGTAAACATCTCGAGTGAACGGGTGTATAACATTCTGCACGAATTTTTGGATATGAGAAAGCTGTCAGCGGCTGCCGCGACTGCTCACAGTTGAGAACAAGCGGAATCGTGTAAACATTTCACAGGGATGTTTGAACATGTTCCAGCGCAACCCAAATGAGTTTTTGCGGCGTTATATCGTTTGATGAAACTTGAATCGATTACTATCAACCTGAAACAAAACAACAATCAAAGCAGTGGATTTCCTTCGGTGGACCTGTTCCAAAGAAAGCGAAAACCATTCCGTCGGCAGCAAAAATCATGACAGTTGTGTTTTGAGATTCACAAGAGGTGATAGACATCCACTGCCTGGAAAAGGGTACAACGATCACAGGTTCATGTTATGCCACAATGCTGGATCAGTTTCACAAGGAATTGTTAAAGAAACGACCCCATTTGGTGAAGACCCCGCACACAAGTCAGCCATTGCCATCGCAAAATTTGTGGAATTGGGCTACGAACTGCTACCTCACCCACCATATTCTCCAGATATGGCTCCGAGCGACTTCTTCCTTTTCGCTAACCTGAAAAATTGGCTCGCTGGGAAGAAATTCGCGTCCAGCGAACACATTATGGCAGAAACCACCTCATATTTTGCAGACTTAGAAAACTCATATTTTTTGGAAGAATTAAAATAATTGGAGAAAGTTGAACAACATGTATTGAATTGAAAGGAGACTATGTTGAGAAATATAATTGATTTTTTTGAAAAAAAGGGTTATTTTCTTTAAAAAGTCACTGACTTATCAATCCGCCCTCGTATTCTTCTGTCCTTTTCATGTTAATTGAGATAAACAGTTTCGGAAACTATCTTATTGCATATTTCTGTGCAAGTACAATAGGATTAGGGGAATGCACTACCATAAACCGGACATACTTTAACTTGTTCTTAAGTTGTTGTAAACATGCTACATGTTTTGTATATCTTGTATAACTGTAAACGTTAAGTGATAGACGAAATCGTACTACATAGAAATGTAAATCTTTTAAAATACACAATTTATTTAAAATAACTTGTTTGTGGCATCAGCCATTTCCGAGTTATCCGTTATTAATAACTGGAATGTTCAATACTTAGCTATTCTTTTAAAGTACTGTCGATGTTCAATTGTTTGTCGTGATGTCATTGGAAAGCATGGCATTTTAAGGCCAGTGTGTAGCTCCCCGTTCTAAAACATTTGACTGTCGCTGTTCCCTTTATCTATAACGAAATGTGAACGCGGTTATTTCCGGAAAGGTTTATCTCGATTAAAATGAAGTAGATAGGGAAATATATTTCCCTAAGAATAATTTGCATACTTGCTAATAAACGATAGAGGATAGAGAAAGTCATGTAAATGCAAGACATCAGATTTTTTACTGTTTTGGGCGTTGATGTGGATACTGAGTTATCAAGTGTGTTGGAATTGAGGAAGCAGAATTGGATTGTCTGTGGAACAAACCATTTTTAATTTATACAGCTCAGCTGTTAAATTGGTGGAGGGATTCTCTTAAGGGGTCGATTTAAGAATATCGTTGAAGGATACGTTCATAAATGCAGAACGTATACAACGTAGAGACGTACAACTCTCTCTCTCGCACACAAGTTCAAAATTCATTTTTTGGGCTTCATGTAGCATTATATACATTAGTATCCATTTATCCAGAATCACAAATTAAGATAAATATTTCATTTATTATTGCATCAATGTATATTTCCAAGTATTTAATGTAGATTTTTGGATAATTGTGGTCACTCTTTTTGCTAAGGACGGATGCTCTGTTTTATACTCATTTCTCTGCTAAATATAATCAAACACAGCGTAATGGAGGGGTGAAAGAAATATTAACAACGCAAATACTTCCAGTATGATGCGTATTGTATGCCACTTTAACATAATTTATTATTCAACATTTGTGAAACAGCATTCACTGCTAAATAAA
Organism: Deroplatys truncata; assembly: GCA_030765065.1. NCBI lineage: Eukaryota > Metazoa > Arthropoda > Insecta > Mantodea > Mantidae > Deroplatys > Deroplatys truncata. The sequence goes on from CM060985.1 coordinate 120,921,005, forward strand.
CTACAAGGTTAAATAAAGTGCAAAGCAGATTGCGGCTAACGCATTAAAATCGCCTGATGCAACACATGCAGTGCCAAATTCAATGAAAGAATTCGGTTGTTAAAGGGAACTACTGTATACTAGTCGCTATAGAAAACCTTTAGATATTTCAGCTCCACGCGTCATCTTGATGACTTTTACATAACCGGAAAGTCATAAGCCGGATTTTGAGGATCTAAAGGCTTTAAAAATGACATAAAATAACATAATTACAAAAAAAAATACCTAAGAGGGAGATATAGGTATTTTATATATTAAAATTAGTGTACAGAAACTTATAAATTAATTTATACATGGATAACTGTTATATAAGTAGAAAGGGTAGATATAAGAATAGTGACATTTAGAAAGTTTATTTAAAAGATATTTGTTTGTGAATTAATTAAGAATATATTTGTGCCTGTTCTTGTTTGAAGAATCGTAAAAGAAACTTAAGAAAATTGTTTTTGAAGCAGGTGTTACATAACTGTAGCATCTTTTGAGCTCTCAAATGATAAAAAAATCATAACAAATGAATAGGACTTCACTATGACAATACCAACCTTATTGTAACACTTATTAACTCAAAATAAGAGGCTGTGTCCCTAGTTTGGCACACGAATTCGTAATTGTAATGACGCATGCTCCCCTGACAACAGCTACACCACCACTACCCACAAGCAACCTTTTCCAGTCTAAGAATTAAATAGGAACCCTTTTTTTTTCTCCCAAGAATGTTATTAAAGGCTGTAAGTTACTCTTATTTCTCAGTTGAATTATGAAATGTCGGATGTTTGAAAAATGTTAGTGTAAAATGTATATAATAGAGGGAGAGCCAAAAAACTACGAACCGGCTGCGCGGTGTTTTTCCTGTCCGCGTCCTCGGCGCTCGTTGCCGTCTGCCGCTATCATAGAAAGGCGCGGATGAAACCATATAACGTTTTTAAAACTACTTTTAAAGACTTTACTTACCAACTTTATGAAAGGAGATGCTGAAACTGGCCACTGTCGTCCATACATTTTTGGCGCCTCTTTAGGAAGCTTTCCATCACTCGCCGTAGTTCACATTGAGAAATGCTGGCAATTTCCTGGCGGATATTTCGTTTTAATTTTTTCAGGGTGTGTGGATTTGTCTTGAATACTTTAAGTTACCCCAGAGATATAAATCGCAGGGGGTTACATCGGACGACCGAGGGGTCCACAAATCTCTACTAATAATTATGTCCTCAAACACTTTTTCAATTGTTCTCATCGAAATATTGGCCTTTGAGCTGTTGCAGAGTCTTGTTGAAAAAAGACAAAATCAGGCTATAGGGCCATTTTTTTTTCTCGAGTCAATAGTTGAAGCCTGTGCATACGTGAATATAACTCTGCCCCCCTTTTTTTTAGAGAATTAACACACAGGGAGTGTGATTTTGGGGTGATTGTATTTTCTTGAAAATCTTCGTGTCGCATCCTGGGAAAATACTGAACTTAAATACCAAGCTTGGTATTTATTCACTTCTCGTTTTTTAGTTCAGACACACACATAGACCTTTTTCTAAAACGCCTTTTTTAGTTTCAGGGGTCCTCAGAACACGTATTTCCGGTGAAATTTCGGTATCGAATTGTAATACCTTCTCTACCTACTATATACGTGGTATATAAAGTAAAAACGAATAGCGACTTATCAGTTGAGAAAAGTATTCAAACCAATAAGAAAGAATATCCTTGAAACGTTTAACTCCAAAAGTATTGACAAATTGTGTGTTTTAACGAGATTTACATTTTTTTGCATATCTCTTATTATTTACCAATTATACAAAAGTCATTCGGAATGAAGAGGACTTCACAGGCTATTCCCAGAAAGTTCTAGTTATACATTTCATTTGGGAACATCTTAAACTTATGGTGTTTTGAGCAAATTCGTTTGAGCCATTTTGAGAAAATACAAAATAAAGCAAATCTTCCATATAAAAGATAGCTTATGATTTTGTCTTTACCGTATGATTAAGATATTTATATAACAAATAAAACGTATGCCTTGTATTTTTTGGGGAAAACGTTTACATGGAACAGTGTTCGAAAATTTTGATTTTCTAAAAAATGATTAACGATTTTGATTGCTATATATTAAAGATATTTACATGATAAATAACATGTATACCTTTGATTTTCGGGAATATCCTGTGAAGTCCTCTTCATTCGGAAGGAATTTTGTATAATCTTGTATAACTGATAAACGTTAAGCGATAGATAAAAACATACTTTACAATTAATAAACGATCTCTTTAAAACACAATTTATTTCAAGTATATTTTTTGTGGCATCAGCCATTTCGGAAATATCCGTTAATAATGATTCGAATTGTTCAACTTACGACATTCTTTTACAGTCCTGTCGATTTTCAGTTGTTTCTCGCGATGTAGTGGAAAGAATATGGAATTTTATGTCCAGCATATAGTGTCCAGTCTAAACCATTTGACTATTGCCATTCCCTTTGTATCTGTAACGAAATGTGTAATGCATCCATATCAGGAAACGTTTATCTTGATTAAAATTAATAGATAGAAAAATAAACTTTCGTAAGAATAATTTGTATACCCACTAATCAACGATAGAGGGTAGAGAATGTTATGTGAAAGTAACGTATAAGATATACTTCCCCCCTCGCGGTCATGCAAAGAGCATAGGATTTCAAAGCCGTCACATAGCGACGCATTGTTTAAAAATCTGACTATCCCTTTATGTATGTACTATCCTTCAACGAAATTTATAAATGTGAATTGAAAGTTTATCTGAGTTCACAAGAAATAGAATGGTTTGTAGAGGAGTGAGTAGAGAAAGTCGTATGCGTGCAACACTCGGTAATCTAATTCAATAAATGTACAAGATATGAAGCTGTTAAAATGTGTGAATGGATAAACATTTGGGGATAGCATACGTTCTTCCCCCAACCTATTCTGGACTTGGATCCTTCTCTTAAAGGCTTCCAAACAGTAGTGGCTTGTTGTGACAGTGGCGCTGTCTAGTCCTCTGGAAGTAAAGCAAACAATCAAAGTGAAACAATTGAAGCCCACCTTTCCGAGTTGTTATTTTTCTGTAAACTTAACGAGGAAGAGAAGAGAGGTTCAGAGGACAAAAGAGAAAGTGAAGAGGCGAGAGAGATGGAGGATGAAGTAGCAGAAGCATTTGAAGCTGGGTGGCTCGTTCAGAGTAATTCCCTTACTATATCCGAATTCACATACAGGTGGGTGTGCTTTATTCATAAGTCGAGGAGGGACGATGCGGAAACCTGCCAAAGATTAAGAACAGGTGCTTCGAAGACGGCGACGGTCGTATCGATCTGGCAACAGACAGTCAAGTGCTACTGCACCTGGCACTTTCCTAACAGTGTAAACACTGCCTCTAGCAACTCTGTTGTTTTACCATTTCGACAACGTGTCACGGTTTCGAGTCCCGCTGTTTTCTTTCGAAGCTTTCGTTAGACGCCATTAGGTCTTCGGTCACGATAGCTAGATTTTTAAAGAGAGGGTCGCTATGTGATGGCTTTCAAATTCCTTGCTCTTTGCATGACCCGATAAAAACGAATAGGATATTAAGTATTTAAAATCTCAAACTAATAACAAACAATACCTCGGATATGGTTAATGCCCCGCCAAAAAAAGACTGACATAAATTGTGTGCTTTAACAGATCTACATTTTTTTGCGCAGTAAGATTTCGTCTATCTTTTATAGTTTACCAAATATATAATTTTTTTTCTAGAATGAAGAGGGCTTCACATTCGCAGAAAATAAGATACCTATACATTTTATTTGTCATGCAAGCGCCTTGAACATATGGCATGTTAACAAAAATCGTTAGAAAATAAAAATAACGACAAATGTTCTTTCTAAAGAGTTGTTTGGGTTGGGAGATTTTCTTTAAAATGTTCGTGTCATATCCGTGAAAGGTGCTGAACATATAATACGGAGTTTGGTATTTAACCGAGTTAACGTTTTTGAGTTTGCTTTTTTTTCCTCTCTCTCTCTCTCTCTCTCTCTCACACACACACACACACACACACACATACACACACAGCGCAGATCTTCTTATAAAATGTTTTTAAATGTATTTATTGAGCCTCAAAACGTGTATTTTCGGTGAACTCTTGGTACTGAATTTTTGGGTGAAATACAACACTACTTTTACTTACTATAGGTAAGTAGAAAAAGTAAAAAATCTGATGTTGCATTCATGCATTCACAAGACTTTCTTTACCCTTTTACTTATTAGTGGATATACAAATTATTCTTACGGAAGTTTAGTTTCCTACCTACTTCATTTTAATCTAGATGAACAGAATCCGGAAACAGCTGCACTGCACATTTTGTTATACATACAAAGGGAATAGTGAGTCAATTGTTTCAGAACTGAATGCTATACACTGGTCTTAAAATGTCATACTCTTTCCATGGCATCGCGAGAAACAACTGAAAATCGACAGGACTTTAAAAGAATGATTAAGTGTTGAACAATTAGAACCTTTAATAACGGATATCTCGGAATGGCTGATGCCACAAAAAAGTTATTTGGAATAAATTGTGTTTTAAAAAGGTTAACAGTTTTGTGTAGTACGATTTCGTCCATCGCTTAACGTTTAACAGTTATACAAGACTATACAAAATTCTTTTCAAATGAAGAGGACTTGCAGGCTGTTCCCACAAAATTCAAGATATGCATTTTATTTGTAATGTAAACATCTTCAACATACGGTATTTTAGTCAAAACCGTTAGCCATTTTTTCAGAAAATCAAACATTTCGAAAAATGTTCCATTTAAAGGGTAGTTTGGGGCAGGGGAATTATCTTGAAAATCTTCTTGTCGATATTTGGAAAGTACTGAACTTAAATACCAAGTTTGGTATTTATCCAGCTTTTCGTTTTTGAGTTATTTTGTTCACAAACACACACACACACACACACACGCACACACACACACACCTCACCCAGTACCTTTTTCTAAAATTGATTTATTTTGAATTTGGTGTGCCTTAAAACATGTATTCTGGGTAAAATCTGGTATCGAATTTTTGGATGAAATGGAATATCTTCCCTACCTACTAAGTACGTGGTAGAGCAAGTAAAAATCAATAGATTGTTTAATTAGTTGAAGCAAGTTACGAGGCGTGTTTTTAAAGTAAGTGCAGTTTTAATATTTTGCCGCTGCAGCTCTGCAGTCGCGATTTTGAGCGATGCGCGATTACTTCCTCCGTTCATTAGGAAGCCAGATGAAGCTGTGAGCGATCGTCGCTTTATGTTTCCTTGTTGTTAGACCGTTTCGAAATGTTCAAAACAATTAAAGGACCCGCCGACTCTGAAGCCAGCAAACATTCATCGTCAGTTGTGTGAGGTTTATGGGGAAACAATAATGAGCAATGGAATGGCGAGGAAGTGTATTAGACACACAGCCAAACAAACTCAAGATATAATAGCATCATTTGGTTGGGAATAGCTCGACCATACTCCTTACAGTGCGGGTTTGGCACCAAGCAATTTTCATCTGTTTCTGAAGAAATTCCTTGGTGGAAAACATTTCAACGACGACGAAGTTGTGAAGCAAGAAGTGTAGATTTGGCTTTCATCACAGGCGGCATCATTCTTTGACGAAGGCCTAGAAAAACTGGTTTCCCGTTACAAGTGCCTGAATAACGGCTGTGACTATAGGTGAAGTGTAAGGTAATGAATGATGAAGTATTTGGAAAATAATGTACTGCAATTTTCTTTAAATATATTTACTTATTTTAAAAGCACGCCTCGTATGTAACCCGATTTGTTCGTTGAACCACAAAATATTGTTTCATTTGCTATAAGCGATCCAAACTGTTTTAGAAATGTTTTCTCTCTGAGGACGTAAGGGATGTTCGCGAATTTGGAACGTACTTAAGCTAATAAAAAAACCTTATCCACATGGTGTAAACCCAAGAGACTGTAAAGCGAATCGGTCAGAGTTCATTCCATTTGAATGCTTTTAGCACCTAAGGTGTTTATCAGTCCAATTTTAAAATGTGCTGCACACGCAGAAATAGCAAGAAACCGCAGCAAGCGAAAGCGTTCTTCTCATTACCAAGGCATGCAGAACTGCAAATTACATGAACGGGACCGAGTGTTCGTGTTGTAGTGAGTTTAGTAGCGAGTAGATCGTTCAGAAACAAATTGTCAGCAGTACCCATAATAAGTCCAAGGAACAGGTAAGCTGCTAAATGGTTTGGCGGATAATTAGAAAAAGCAGATTGCTGTCATGTAGAGCAATTGAAGGAATTTTGTTCTCAGCGTAAAATAACCGAATATTTTAGTAATCATTAAATGCGTATACAAAATATATCTTGATGTAACATAAAATAATAGCAAATTAACTACGGAAATCAGTGTGTATTGCTTTATACAGCATAAACATTGCATAGATAAAGAGTAACTCGGAAATATCATAGAAGCCTAGTAATATTGAAATATTAAAATTGTGCTTGCACAACCTTTATTATTATTATTATTATTATTATTATTATTATTATTATTATAATTTTTGTTAAAGAGAGTTTCGTTTTGTTATGTGCATCAAAACTCAAGAGTAAGTTATTCTAAGCTCGGGAAAAATGTTTTTGTTAAACTGTTCCAAAGAATATATAAACAAACACAGTAACATTAACAACAAATTAGATTTACAAACTACATCACCTAGATCAGTTACTGAAAATTAAATCTGAATAAAAACGACTTCGTAGAGCATTTTCAAAAATACAAACCATAAATTTTGTGATGCCAGTATAACAGATTTTCCATTTTTAATCAAAATCACTAGAGCTATTTTTGAGTAAATAAAGCATGGAAGCTGAGGCAGTATTTTTAACACTTAAATGATTTCAGTCAAATTATATAAATATAAATTCAATAACAACCCGCCTTGAAGCAATATGTGTATGTAATAATTTGTAAAATGTATATAACAGTCATTGCATATGCTTATATTATTGTATACATGTTCAATAATGTTATATGAATGTATTACGTAATTTAATAATGTAGGAGCTGTGAGAATAATAAGTTTAAAGTTGCTAACAATGAGGTAATAATGAGGTAACCTTGAGGCAATAATGAGTAAGGAAGTTGAAATGCTACTAGTCATTATTAGAGCAGCAATAATGTAAATTTTGAGACAGTTTAAAAATAGCCAATCAACAACCAGAAAAAGCTTTAGTTAAATGAAGGTCTTCTATTGGAGTAGGATTAGCCAATCAGAGACTTGAAATACAGAAATTTACAGGTTTAGACGGTTGAAATCAATTCAGTTGCCTCCAAACAGTGCTCATAACCAGACGTGTTGCCTGCAAACAGTGTTACTAATCAGACGCGAGACACATCCTCAAGAGATTTAATACGTATTTTCGTGTGAGACGAAAAATAAGTTTACGTGTTAAAAAGTGTAATTAATTAATAAAAAGAACCTCACAGCTCTCGAGATCAGTGAAGTGCTATTTAATTTGTGTCGAGGATTAATAAAAAAGAGTGAATTAAAACTAAAAATCTGTGTAAGCCTACATTCTTGTCACATCACAACCCTGCCTAAGAGAAACGTGTCTCTAACAATAATACTGACGCAGCCGAGGCAAGCATAAATATAATATCTAAAGATACAGTCAAATTACAAAGTTAATATTTTTTTAAACTTGGGGCAAAGGCCACCTGAAAGTACATTTGGGGCGAAGGTTACCGGAAGCTGTTTAACATACGTGCGGTTGCATCTACTACAAGTTCGGTTCCCCAACAGTTGAAATATAATACAACTCTTTCAATACAACCTTTTTTTTAAAATATTGACGCCCAAAGCGTGGTGCTAATAAATAACAATACAAACAACTTCAAATCGGCTTTCCATACATGGTTCAAATAACGTAACAAACCACCTACTTCAAAGCATTCTTCCTTGTAAAAGGATTAGTTGTAATTTTCACGAAATTCTCCCAATCCCAAGCTATCCTTTACATGGAAATATTTTAGTTATTGTTTATTTTCTAAAAAAAACCGCTCTAGCAGTTTTGATTAAAACATCTAATGCTAGACATATTCACATAAATAAAATAGATATCTTCAGTTTTCTGTGAATACTGTGAAATCGCCTGCATGACTAAATTTTGTATAATTGTTTAACTTGGAAACCATAAGAGAGACACGAAAGATACTTCAGGAAAAAATAAATAAATAACTCATCAAAACGTATAATTTGTGTTGTGCTTTTTTTCCTTTCTTTATTTTATTTTTTCCTTTTTTCTTTCTTTTTTTCATAGCGAGAGCCATTTTCGAAATATTCGCACTTGCCAAAACAAAACTGCATCGTTTTAAGGAAGATGCTTGAAGTTTCCAATTCTTTCTCGTTTTCTTCGTAAAAGCTCGTTATTATTTTTCGTGCTTCCGATAAACATTTGTATGCTGTTTCTCCATGTTGCCTCAGCTACGTACTTATTGCTTACTTTATAAACATTCCCAGACTTAAATACACCGTGGGTAACGTAGCTTGGAAAGAAGAATCACTTTTTGATGAATGCTATATCATTTAAGATGTAACCTCAGAACTAATGTTTCCCATGAAATCTCGGTATCGAATTGGGTGAAAATAATATTTCCTCAACTTAAATGGTAGAGAAAGTAACATGAGCATTTGACAGTTTAAAGATTTGAATGAAATCGTTGATCATTGTACTCGTAGGCCTTCATTTAGTCACGTCATTTTCTGCCATTACTATACTCCTAACATGATAGCATCTTCTAATTCTCTGGTACATAGTTGATAATGTGAATGTAAGAAGTACGTTTTTGACTTGCATTCTTAAGCCGCGTTTAATTTCTAAGGTCATATCGGGTTTTGACTTGTTACATCCAAAATCGTGCTAAAACATGCATCATCTCTTTTTGTAAGTGTTCTCTACCCTGTTGTCCTCCGGGTCTGTAGGTACCATACTAGCCTCTAGTTGCCGAGGTCGCGGGTTCACACCCGGCGGAGGGCGATGGATTTTTTTTCGGCCGTAAAAATCCTTAGCATGGCTTTCTTCGGAAGGGAAGTAAAGCCGGTGGCCCCGTGTCGTAGATTTACGGCACATAAAAGAACCTCAAACCTGATAAAGAGGCCTCTGAGCAAAATTTCCGATCTTTCACGTCCAGTGTAGAATGGGATGCTAAGGACCAGGGTAGTTAAAGAGCGTCCATAATTTAATTTCTCTGTCCTGTTAATGAAGTATTGAGATCCTCTGAATAAATTTAAAAAAAGAAAGTTTTTTTTTAGAAAAAAAATACTTTTTTGAGAGGGAGAGAGAGAGAGAGAGAGAGAGAGAGAGAGAGAGAGAGAGAGCGAGTAGATCGAATAAAAATAATTTTTCGTACAATCAGGCCCCTTTAAGGTTGCAAAGCAGATATTTTCATTAACTTTCTGTAATCCAACCAATTCACGTAAAACTTTTCCTTATTTTTTTATTTTCCAAGCAATAGATTAAAGGATTTGTATTAAAATGTCGTATCTTTGAGATATTTGGGATACAAAGAAAATGTATATTGGCAACTTAGTGTGCAGTCCTCTTCATTCTTATTGAGGGTTTTCTAACTTAAAAACTGAAATAGTTACCACAAAAAAGAAGAAACGTGGAGATCATTAATATACACAATTTGCGCCCAAGAAATTTTCTGTAGCCTCATCATTTCCGAAATATTCTTTGTTGCATTTTTTACGTTTTCCCTATGTTGAATTGTGCATGAAACATATTAAAAATATGCCATTCTTCTCCCCCCCCCCCACGTGGGTTGATTGGTCGAGTTTTATGTGCAAGCTGATAACACAAATTGACTTAATAAGAACAGTGCGTTTTGTTCTCGCCTCTTGAAAATAACGAAGTCCCTATTGCTTAATTCGAAGTCATATATAATTGACATAAAGCGAATAGGATCACTTCTATGTTTAGTATAATAATTGCACTCATAAGGGATCCCATGGAATAGCAATAGATAAGAAAACTTGTGGAATCTGCCGTATCAGATTTTTCTGTAACATATCTTGTCAGCATCGTCCTCCGTGGTGCAGTGGTTACCATGCTAGCCTCTAGTTCCCGAGGTCGCGGGTTCAAACCCAGCGGAGAGCGATGGATTTTTTTCGGGCGTAAAAATCCTTAGCTGGCTTCCTTCTGAAGGGAAGTAAAGCTGGTGGTTCCGTGTCGTAGATTTACGGCACGTAAAAGAACCTCAAGCCTGATAAAGAGGCCTCTGAGCAAAATTACCGTTCTTTCACGCCCAATATAGAATGGGACGCTAAGAACCAAAGCAGTTAAAGAGCGTTCATAAATAAAAAAAACTCATTTAATTTATCTTGTCAGCAGATAGATTTTGCTATATTTGTGGTAAACTTATATTTTTACGACATAGGAAAGATGTACAGGTATTCATTAACGGAAAATGAAGTGCATCGAATGATCTCAGTTTGCATTTTACAACAAAGGATATAGCGTGATCCTTTTACTAGCCATCGTCAACTATTATTAGTATTATTATTTACTTATATACACCACTGTGGTAACTTTACGGTTTGCTCGTAAAATGTACGACTTTATGGCAAAAGGGACATCTTTACGGCTATGTGGGCAGAATAAAAGTGTTACAGATTTTCTCCAAGGACATGACAAAGCATTAAATTCTATTGTATTATATTGTAACGTAAGATTACAGACTGAATCTATCGCGCTAATAAATATACAGTGCTGTGATACGCCAGAGCTTATATGTGCGTCTATCCATCACGATCAACATCCCCCTTCACTAGGCTGCAACAAAATGCATAGAGGGGGATTTAAAATTTGATTGCACCACTAGTGAGCTCTAGTAACCAGTAAATAGACCCAAAAAATCTGTGTTAAACTCACATGACTTTCTCTTACTCTTGTACAAACTATTTTTACAAACGCTTATTCTCCATATGCTTCATGTTAATCGAGATATCGAGTTGTTAATCTTATTGCTAATTTTCTTGTAGATGCAAAGGGAATTGGTAGGTTTTCAGTTATAGTCAAATATATTTTAAGAGCTGGTTGCTATGTGGAGTATTCCATTCTCTTTGCATTACCAGGACAAAAAAAATGAATAACGAATTTGAGAAAAAGTATAAGTATCTATTGGAAAATTTAAGGGAATAACAAGCAATATCTCGAAAATGGTTCACTCAACAAAAAAAAATGTATATGGCATAAATTGTGTATTTTAACGCGATCTACATTTTTTGTGTAGTAAAATTATGTGTTGGAAAGTAAAGCCTTTAAAAGTAGTTTTAAAAATGTATTGTTTCATCCGCGCATTTCTGATAGCGGCAGACGGCAACGAGCGCCGAGGACGTGGACAGGAAAAACACCGCGCAGCTGCTTCGGAGTCTTTTGGCTCACTCTGTACATTCTGTATAATCTTGTTCAGTAATAAATCAGTATTTGCAAAGCTATGCATAACATGTAATTTTGAATTTAAATTTAGAATAACTAAATTCTTTAAATAAATGTATTACCTGCCAGAAAATAACTCACAGTGATATAGAGCAAGTTGTCCGTTTGAAGGTGCCATTTTAAGGACATAAATCAAACAATGTTCAATCAAAGAAAAAAGCTTTGATAAGTTTTGGGCTTCATATTCTGATTTGAGGTTCCAAATTAGTAAAATTCTTCATTTCCTGACAATGAAAACGTTATTTTGGCATACTCGCTGAGTCCCTTTCTCTCACTACCATGCAGAGAACAAGAAAAAAGCACAATGAAGCATTAATTAACATTGCGGTTCTTTTTTTTCCCCACATCCCTTTTCCATTTCCACGTTCACAACATGTTTTTTCCCTTTCTTTCGTTGTGCAATGTGCATGCTTCCCCACGTCAGGAAAACCTTTCAACTGCAGCATATGACGACGTGCAGCACGTGCTTATCCAAGCGTCATAAAAATAACGGCTGAAACTTATGCAGTATTTAAGCAAAGCTTTCTGGACAAGCTCCGTTCGTATCGGTGTCGTTGGTGTCCTAAAATAACATTTCGGTAAAAATTTAATTCTTGATAATACTTTAAAATTATAAAAAACTAGGATTTGAATTTCAACATCGTGGATAACGTCATGTGCATTTAAGCATTGCCTAGAAAGACGAAGACTCTTTTCGATTTAGCTAACCTCTGTGCTAATAGATGGAAAATAAAATATTATGTACTAGCATACATAAATGTTCACGTTATTAAAATTTTCTTCCGCAGTTTATATGCTCATAGTGGAAGTACACAATCAAATGTAAAGGTTAAACTAAAGTCTTAAGAACTTGTGAGAGAAATTAAACTGCCGAATTTTGTAACAAAACTGTAACGCATAATTTATTGGATGTAATATAACTTTAGCTATCAGTTACATTCTACAATATACCTTTTACTACCTCTACCACTCACCTATAGTAGGTGGAACAAGTCTTGTATTCCTAATAAAAATTCAGTAAGGGGATTTCGCAGGAATTACATGTTAAAGTCTCCGAAAAAAATAAAAAATCTTATATATATATACATATATATATATATATATATATATAAAAAGAAATGTTTCAGAGAGAGAGAGAACAGCATAACTCAAAAACTAAATCCGATAAATACTAAACTTGGTAATTAAGCTTAACTTCTAAGGATGTGACACAAAAATTCTCAGTCGACCTCCGTGGTGTAATGATTACCATGCTAGCCCCTAGTTTCCGAGGTCGCGGGTTCAAACCCGGTGGAGGACGATGGATTTTTTTCGGGGGTAAAAATCTTTAGCTTGGCTTCCTTCGGAAGTGAAGTAAAGCCGGTGGTCCCGTGGCATAGATTTACGGCACATAAAAGGACCCCAAATATGATAGAGGCCTCTGAGCAAAATTACCGGTCTTTCACGCCCAATATAGAATGGTACGCTAAGGACCACAGCAGTTAAGGAGCCTTCATAAATAAAACTCAGTTTAATTTAATTTAAGAAATGTGGTTTTGATTTATCAAAAATCAATTACATTATTACATGTTCCAGTTTGTAAAAAATTAAACATTTATCTTCAGACTTACTTTATATTGGAACTAGACGTTGTCGCTTTAGAATACTACACAAGCAATGCGGTATTCTATAAACTAGACTGGAGGAAAATAAACTAACGAAATTATATAACATTTTGAAGTTGTCACCTTCCGTGGTCGAGCTAATATTACGTCCAATTTTAGGCATGGTGTTCATTTTTTACAAAACCGCTAGTCTCCAGCAAGTATAGGAGGGCAGCGCTGTTGAAGTAGAAACATTCAATTTTTATTTATAATAAGTAGTGAAGGTATTCCACGCATAATTCGATACGGAGATTTCACTGCAAATACAAGTTTTGAGATCCCTGAATCCAAAAGAAAGCATTTTAGAAAAAGGCCGGTATGCGCATGTCTTTGTAAACAACATAACTCGAAAACGAATAGTCGGCTAAATAACAAAGAAGAATAACTTGTTATATTGAAAACTAGTGTATAATGCGCAACGCATATACAGATTGTGCTAAAAGACGCTTTCCTGAAAAAATAAGTGAAAGCGGTAGTAGCAATCAGTTTTATTAAGCTTTAATATTACAAATATTGCTAAAATAAACATAAAACAGATAAAGAACTAACATTTGCTCTGATTTTCAGCATTCACCACTCACTATCCTTGCAATGCGTTCAGAGGCTTATCATATGTGTATAATTCAACCATACTTTTCGTGAAAGCAACTTTCAGGCACACCTTACATATGATCTAGTCGTGTGTAGGGATCAGATTTTTCTCTTTAGTGTCATTACTGGTATTAACCATAATAAACCAAAATATTGCTTCAATACAAGATGCAAATATACAAATAAAGATCTTCTAGCACTATTATGCCACCTTCTGCCATAAATATTGTTCTGAAATTGCATCAATTGGTTTATCGGCGCTTGTTAAAAGCCTGCCACTCGTGCAGTGTTTTATCTTCCGGCAATCGGCGTACTAAAGTCAACGTATTCCTTGTTCGTCAGGGAAATTCCCCTGCAGAGAACCTAGCTTGATAGCAACATAACTGTGTCATTTTGTGTTTATGTCAATTTAGATGGTATTTTTCTCTGTTGCTTACCTATAGTAAGCAGAGGAAGTATTGTATTGCATATGAAAATTTGATATCGATATTTCACTGTAAATACATTTTCTGAGGCCCCCTGAATAAAGAAGGAGCTTTTTCAGAAAAAAGGTCTGTGTATGTATGTGTATGTGTTTGGGAACAACATAACTCAAGAATCTGATGTGTTGCACTCTCTAGTCTTGTGCAAACTATTTTTACAAACGCTTATACTCCATATGCTTCATGTTAATAGAGATGTAAATCTTATTGCTAATTTTCTTGTGGATGCAAGGGGAATTGGCAGGTTTTAAGCGATAGTCAAATTTTTAAGAGCTTGTTGCTATCTGGAGTATTCCATTCTCTTTGCATTACCAGGACAAAAAAATGAATAACGAATTCCCATTTGAGAAAAAGTATAAGTATTGGAAAATTTAAGGGAATAACAAGCAATATCTCGAAAATGGCCTACTCAACAAAAAAAATGTATATGACATAAATTGTGTATTTTAACGCGATCTACATTTTTTGTGTAGTAAAATTTTGTCTATCTCTTATGGTTTATCAGTTATGCAAAAGTCGTTCACAATGAAGAATACTTTTGGGGACATTCCCAGAAAATTCGAGATATAAATTTCATTTGTCATGAAAATATCTTAAACATACGATATTTTAATCAAAATCGTTTGAGCCTTTTTTGAGAAAATAAAAGAATTTCGAAAAATGTTCCACGTAAAGGGTAGTTTGGGGTGGGGATATTTTCTTGAAAATCTTCGTGTCGCATCTCTGGAAGATACTGAACCTAAATACCAAGTTTGGTATTTATCCGACTTTTAGTTTTTGAGTTTGCTGTTCACAGACACACATCCACACAGACATACACACGGACCTTTTTCTAAATATACTTTTTGGATTCAGGCGGCATCAAAACATGTATTTCCGGTGAAATCTCGGTATTGAATTTTTGGGTGGAATACAATACTTCTACGTACTATAAGAGAAAGTAAGAAGGAAATCTCGCACAAATCCCAGACTTGTGTATTCAGTATTTTCCAAGGATGCCACACGAAGATTTTCCAGAAAATCTCCCTCCATACTAGCCTTTACAAGGAAAATGTTTGGTTATTTATTTAAAAGTCAACGATTTTGATTAAAATACTATACGTTTGAGATATTTGTGTGACAAAGTTTTTTGTTTGTTTCTTTTAAGATTTGACTATTGCTTAAGCAGCATGTACTCAGGACGACATGTGTAATAAAATAATTTCTGCAAACGTTTATCTCGATTAACGTGAAGCAGCTAGAAAAATAAAGTTTTGTAAGAATATTTTGTAGAAGAAAGGGTAAAGAAAATCACATGGTTGTAGCACATCCAATTTTTTGTAAATCTTTCATGCATCCTGGTAATTTAAGGCAAAAGGATTACAGCTGCAGATTCTTGAATTTTTTAGAATCTCACTTCATTTGCGTGACTGATAGCTAACATTTTCACCATCACTGTTTGAATGTTAGTAGTTACTTTTATTGATGTGTAACCCACGTGATCGTGGTTGAACAGTTTTGCCATTGGCTGCCTCTTAGCTCATAATTTATTCAAATCATGTTGTCATTAAATCAGTTGAACCAGCTAATCCGTCATTAGAAAGCTCGCGTGCTGGGATCATGTAATCTACAAAGAGTTTTTGCGCTAAACCACAGAGGTGAGCCAATAACTGATTCTGGGTCTACAAGCCGAATTCATAACGAATGCAATGTTCCCAAAATAACGCTAATGAACCTATACAAAGCTAAGCAGATCTGACGTGTTGCATAACATGACCTTTTCTACCCACTCTTCAGCAAACTGTACTTACAAAAGCTTATTCTTCTATCGTGGCTGGAATTAGTACACGTACTGCAAAAGCCTCTATAAAAGCATGTGTTAGGGAAGTACACCAATTCATGTGACAAACCTATTCTTGACAAATACGAGGGCGGATTGATAAGTCCATGACTTTGACGAGAGATAGAAAATGGAGAAAAGTTAATTTCGTGTTCTGATAAAGCACCACATTTTGCATGGTAAGACGGTGAAGGAAACGGAAGAAAAGCTGAAGAAGTATTATGGGGACTCTGCTCCATCACATGGCATGGTTCACAAGTGGTTCACAGAATTTCGATGTGGCCATTCGAGCACAAGAGATGCCGAGCGCACAGGACGGCCGGTTGAGTTCACAATAGAAGAAATGGTGAACAAAGTTCACGATATTGTGTTGGAAGACAGCCGAGTGAAAATCCATGAGATAGCCAAGACCGTAAACTTCTCGAGTGGACGGGTGTATAACATTCTGCACGCATTTTTGGGTATGCGAAAGCTGTCAGCAAGATGGGCCGCGATTACTTACAGTTGAGAACAAGCGGAATTGTGTGACCATTTCACAGGGATGTTTGAATATGTTCCAGTGCAACCCAAATGGATTTTTGCGACGTTATATCCCGGTTGATGATCCAATACTATCAACCTGAAACCAAACAACAATCAAAGCAGTGGATTTCCTTCGGCGAACCTGCTCCAAAGAAAGGGAAACCCATTCCGTAGGCAGGAAAAATCATGGCAGCTGTTTTTTGGGATTCACAAGGGATAATAGACATCCACTGCCTGGAAAAGGCTAAAACGATCACAGGTTCATATGCCGCAATGCTGGATCAGTTTCACAAGGAATTGTTTAAGAAACGACCCCATTTGGTGAAGAAAAAGGTTTTCTTTCACCACGATAATGCAGCCGCACACAAGTCAGCCATTGCCATCGCTACATTACCCACCATATTCTCCAGATTTGGCTCCGAGCGACTTCATCTTCGCAAACATGAAAAATTGGCTCGCTGGGAAGAAATTCACGTCCAGTGAACACATCATGGCAGAAGCAACCTCATATTTTGCAGACTTCGAAAAATCATATTTTTTGAAGGGTTAAAAAATTGGAGATACGTTGGACAACGTGTATTGAATTTGAAGGAAACTATGTTGAGAAATAAAATTGATTTTTTGGAAAAAAATGTTACTTTCTTTAAAAAGTCGCTGACTTATCAATCCGCCCTCGTACAAGCAAAGCTGGTCTTCTCATCTCTTCTGATATTAGATAGAACAGGGGTAAGGAAAGTAGTTGCATTAATTCCTGAACATGGTCACTTCAGGAAACTTGTACGTAAAGTAGGCCTCTGCAAGGATGAACCCATTTGTAGAATATGCAAAGACGACGAGGAAACTGCCTGGCATATCCTCTTTGATTGCCCATTCCTTGTAAGGAAGAGACTTACTTTTTCTATAACCGGGAAGATCTAGGAACGAATGCTGACATTGGAATCAAGATACTTGTTCAGAGAGCAACTTTAGAAAACAATGAAGAAACCTTTCCAATGGGGTAGCATATTAAGCCATTTGGCTGGTTTGCGAAAGGTCGACAAACTCCAGCAGAAACCCCCGTTATCTAATGTAATCTAATCTATCCTTCTATCTACTTGTTAATATACACAAATCTTCATTACATATGTACACATTTCTCTGTAGGTATAAAAATAATACAGTAAGCTATAAAGATAGTAGAATCTTTTTAAAGTCGGTCGATACGTAATGGCTTTAAAATTCCGTTCTCTTTGCATGAATGCGGAACAAATATATTAAAAAATAAAATAAAATAAAATATGAATAGCCATTTGTGGTTGAGAAAAGTATAAAGTATTTGAAAATTCAAACCACAAACAATAACAAAGAATACCTCGGAAATGGTTAATGCCACAAAATATTTATCAATCATAAATTGTGTGCTTTAGCGGGATCTCATTTTTTGTGTAGTAAGATTTTGTCTATCTTTTATGGTTTACTAATTATGCAAAACTCAATCAGAATGAAGAGCACTTCACACGCCATTCCCAGAAAATTCAAGAAATACATTTTATTTGTTATGCAAATATTGTAACAATTTATTTTAATCAAAATCGTTAATCATTTTGGAGAAAATAAAAAATAACGAATTTTTCCATGCACCTAAAGGATAATTTGGGGTGGGGAATTTTCTTGAAAATATTTGTGTCTCATCTCCGAAGACGCTGAAGGCGCACGCGACGCAGACTTTTTTCTAAAAAAGTTTCTTTTCTTTTATTCAGGAAGTCTCTAACGTGTATTTCCAATTAAATCTCTGGATCAAAAGTTTGGGTGGAATGTAATACTTGCTCTACTCATTAAAACTCGCATAGTCTCTCATATATCAAAGAATTCATATAAAATGATTATTCTATCCACGTTACGTTATATACTGTACATTTTTGCACAGAAAATTTTCAAACTAAGCAACAAGTGCTTAGTTCCATACAGCCTGAGGAAACAACGCTCAAATGTTAATATCACAAGTATGAAGGGGCACATTCAAAACCCGTTGTAACAGACCCTTGCGAAGGAAAACAATAAGGAAGAATAGCAAACCTTTAAACATGTCCCATGAGATTACACATTTATACCAGGGAAAATGGAAGCCTACAGTATAGAATATTTCTAAAATGGCTAAAGCTACGAAAACATTGACACAAATTCTGTATTTTTATGAACTCTAAACTTTTCATGTAGTCAGTTCTTAACTATCCTTTTATGATTTCGTAATTATACAGGATTATGCCAAATTCAATCACGTATAACTTTACAGGTATTCACAAAAAATCAGCACAGAGGGCTTAAATACTGCATGTATTGGATGATATTTTCTTGATAGATATTGGGAGTAATGGGGTTACCGGGTTAGTAATTGTTAGAAAAGTAAACGCATAAATATAACAGTTTTGTGTTACTATGGAATTGGAATGTACAAACATTAAAAATATTACCTATCTGTAAAACAAAACCTGGGAAATGAACAGACAAGGAGTTTGAGAAATAAACAAAGAAAGTGAATCCTAAAGCAGTACGCAAAAACGGTGCGCACAAGAAGAATTCGACTCCCCCATCAACACCTCTGGCAGTTTATCGTACCAAAGAAATTTGAAGCAACGGTGTAGCAATTAATACACCCAAATCTGGACGCTCTAACGCGACTTAGCGAGAGGAGAATGAGATAAAAGTCGCACTAACATTAAAGATTGGAAAAACTGAAACTGAGTTGTTTTTTTTAATTTATGGACGTTTTTTAACTACCCTGGTTCTTACGTCCCATTCTAGGTATATTTGGATGTGAAAGGCTGGAAATTTCTCAGAGGCTTCTTTACCAGGCTTGAGGTTGTATTACGTGCCGTAGCTCTACGACATAGGACCACCGGCTTTACTTCTCTTCGTAAGGAAGCCATACTAAGGAATTTTTACGCCCGAAAAAAAATCCATGGCCCTCCGCCAGGTTTGAAAGGTCCGTGAGACGCCCTTCTGAAGAGTTATCTTTGCCAAGAACGTCCTTGCAAAGCTTAATGCTAAATTGAAATTGAAGCCTTACGGTCTAAAACTCTTACATGATCTTCTGGAGCAAGAAGACAAGGACCGTCGGCTGCAATTCAGTTAGATTATGTGTAATCAAGTTAATTACCAACCAGACATACTTGATGGGTCATCTAGTCTGATGCAGTCTGTTTCAAGTTGTCAGGTTATCTGAACAGACATAATTGTGTGTACTGGGCAGCCAAAAATCCTCATGCGACTATTACATTTCAACCGAAACAGTCGGGCATCACTATCCAGCAAAGGTTTTACTGGATCAGTTTACTTCGATACAGCTGTGGATGGTAATAATTATCTAAACATATTGCCACAACTCGCGACCAGAATTGACTTCCCTGAATTGTTCTTCCAACAAGGTAGGACACCATCTCATGCTTTGTCCCGTTAAGGAATATTATCTTTACACACTTTCCCACATCATTGGATCCGACGACGTGACAGCATTAACTGGTCGCCACGTTCTCTCAACCTGACATCAGTGGACTTCCTTTGGGGGGGGGATTGAAGAATATATATTTGAGAGAACACCTCGCACAGACGAAGTAAAATAATTCATCTCTGAAGCATTTCATGACATTGAAGCCAACATAATTTGTGTCTGTGTATCAGTGTTCTGCGCAGGTTCAAGCGTGTTGTAACGTTAATGAAGGCCATGTCGAATTCTTATGATATTATACAGTCGATATCAGTGCCAATGTCTGTGAAAAAGGAAATTAAAGTAAACTGTAACGATTTGATCAGTACCGTGTACCTAGGCCACTGTATACACATTTCATTCTTTATGTCAGTATCCCAAACATAATATAAATTTTAATCAAAACCGTTGTAGCCACTTTTGAGAAAATAAAAGATAACGAACTTTTTCCATGTAAAAGATAATTCCCACAGCAGTTTGGGGGGGGGAAATCATGGTGTTGCATCCTTGCTGGACTTAAATTCGAAGTTTGGTGTTCATTCAACCTTTTGTTTTTGACTTATGCTGTTCCCTCTCTCTTCCACACACACGCGCGCACTTTTAGCCTTTTGGGGTGGCTAGGAATCTCAAAACATGTATTTCCTTTGGAATAAATACTTCATTTACGTAATATTAGAAGAGTTTAAAAGGTTTAAAATTCGGAGAAAAAGTCCGTTTTAGATTTTAAAAGAAAAAATAAACAAATGCATAAATCCATTTGTATGCTTACATTTTACGAGCAACTATTGACATACAGTTCATAGATTGTTCACCTAACAGCAACAACAACAGTAATAATAATAACAACAAAAGAAGTGCTCAACTTTTGGAAGTGTTGTAAATTCCCTTTTGATGCAAATCTGACAATAAGCATCTTAATAATTAAGGTGCAGCGCTTAAATGTTAAGCACATAGAATTTCGGTTTAATAACTAATAGAGAAGTGAAGAAGGGAGCTATTAGAAACAAATTAATTTTGAAGTGTTAGAGATGTAGTTAGCCCATAACAATTATATCTACTGTTGATTGCTGAAGACTGCAGTGTGACTCATTATGAATCGTTTGGCATTAGTGCGAATATTCTATCGCTTGAAATTCTCTAGTTAATTTGCCTCGGCTGCCGCAGGTCCAAATTTCATGCTTCAGCGTTTACCCTTCCCGGTATCGCTGCATGACGTCGCCCACTCTTCTGTCGATCACCGTCTACTTCATTGTAATGTTCTGTGTAACTTAGAAATTATAGACGCCACAAAGGTTTCCTGAAAATGTATAATTTTATTTCTCTTGTCTAGCAGGTTTATTCACAAAAGTGACGGGGGGCATGTCTCCTCAATAGTTTTCCTTTCCCATAGTCGTGTGTTTTCTTTGCCTTGCTGAGTACGGGCAATATTGAAAGTGGGCCTCAAAAATTCCATAGACAGGGTGGCCATGTTGGGTAATATGAATAAAAAGCAATTACTTTTTATTTATTATATGAATAAAAATTTCTACTCATGAGTATGAACACCTTCTATGATTTGAGGCAGTATTTTAATACCTGAATAATTTCAATTGTATTTTATATAAAAATAATTCAATAATATTATGTGACATGTCACATGTTTTATTAATGTTATGTGAATACTTTACATACTCTAATAATGCAAGAACTGTGAGAATAATAAGTTTTAAGTTGCTAACAATGAGTAATAATGAGGTAATTGTGGCATTAATGTGTTTAGAGTTTGAAATGTACTGGTCATGATTAGAGCTACGATGACGTAGATTCTGTAACAGTTTTAAATTAGCCAATCAACAGCAAAGAAAAGTTTTAAGTTAAATACAGAAATTCTATTTGACTAGAATTAGCCAATCAGAGACTTGCAATAACGAAACTTACGGGTTTTGACCGTTGAGGTTACTCAGTTGCTGGCGAGACTTGATAGAGTACAAATGGGAAAATGTGTTCTCTACGGGTGATTGGTAAAAACAGATATACGCGTTAAGTGAGTGTATAAAAGTTTCTCACAGTTCTTTAAAAAGTGTAGTAGTTTATAAATATGTGCAAGAATTTAAATAAAAGAAGTTAATTTAAAAGTTTAATTCTGTGATGTCTACAATAATTGTCATACCGCGCCCTACCCAAGATACATGACTCTAAAGTAAGACTGACGCAGCCGAGGCAAATATTACGTAAGCATAAAATACAGACCGACGCCCAAAGCTTATTACAAACTGCATAAAGCAATTATTATTACATAAAAGAATTCACGTTTACGCAAACATATATTACGCAACAATAGCAGCAAATTAACCTCTTCAAGTTAGCTTCCAAGCGTGTAGCTAACAACAACAACAGTAAAACTAAACAACTACAAGTTGGCTCCCAACTGCTGGGCAGATAAAATAATTTACTTAATTTATTACGTGAACCAACTAACAGTTGAACATTTCTTTTTCAAAGTATATACTCAGCTCAGTGAGAACATACTCGTTTTCATAAGAATAAAAACCTACTACCTCACACGAGTATATACTCATTCCCACAGCCATCTTGTTCGCTTAAATGTAAGTATATACTGGTGTTAACTATACTGTTTCACCATATACTAGCTTCGTTGATTATGTGGTGTGGTGTTTGGCATTCTGAATTAGAGCAATAGATTTTGTTGCATTTGATTCTGTCCCACCAAAACTGCTCAGGAATTTTTGTTGCATAACAAGTTTCTGTAGAAATGTTAGGGAAATGTGAAATCCTTCAAAAAATGAAAAATTAATTGGAGCCACACACACACAAAGGCATAGCTGTAAATTAAATTAGCAAAACAATATATAAAATGAGATAGGCAAACATATATTATCAATAAATCAGGAAAAAAGAAACTATTCACGGATTCTAAAGTCATAATTATAAAGTGCCGGATGCAGATTCAAATAGGACTGTTTCTAGAATCCTGAGATGTTTACACTATTTTTCTATGAAACAGTTTGGATATAGGTAACCTAACTTTTTAAGCAACTGAAATTTGGGGTTAGGAATTTGCATAGCTTAATTGATAAATCTGACTGTCAATGATACTTCTAGGTTATGTTTTCATGAAGCAATACAGGATTTTAAAACTCTCTGAATGTTCATGGCAATGTTAGAAAACCAATAAATAAAATGATTATAAGCAAAATTAAATGAATAATTTGGATTGAAAAGTCATAACTCATGAGGTGCTAGATGAAGTCATCCTACTGTTTTTAGAATCTCAGGATATTTACACTATTTAGGCATATTATGAAACAGTTTTCTTATAAAGTTATGAGTAAGTATCTGGATTTTGAAGTTAACATTTTACATAGTAAGGTTAATTAATAAAGATGACTTTGAGTGTTGTTTCTAGGTTATGTTTTCCTGAAACAATGTAGGATTTTGAAACTTCTTTAATGGCTATGTTTGTAACTTTTCCATGAGTACTATACAGCTCATACATTGTACAATTTTCTTCATATTTAGTTTTAAGTAAAAAAAATCAATATATACTCGGAAGTGAGTATGCATCTAACCATGTTCAGCATGAGATGAGAAACTGAGAATATATTAGCTTTTATTCATACCAAATAAGAGTAGGTACTCTTATAAGATGAATGCTTGAGTATGTTCTACTCTGCTTCCATTACTTGAGTATGTTCTCAAAATGAAGCAGATACTCGGAAGGTTTTATTCTTATCAAGCTGAGTATTTACTTGAAAAAATGAAGCATATACTATGTACTCATTTTTACTTTCTCTCCTACGTATAGTTAATAGGGGAAGTATTGCATTCCACCCAAAAATTCGATACCGAGATTTCACCGGAAATACATGTTTTAAGGTGCACTGAATGCATGTAAAGCATTTTTGGGAACTTGTCCGTCCGTCCGTGTGTGCGTGCGTGTGTGTGTGAGAGAGAGAGAGAGAGAGAGAGAGAGAGAGAGAGAGAGAGAGAACAGCATAACTCAGAAACGAACAGTCGGATAAACACCCAACTTAGTATTTAGGTTCAGTATCTTCCAGAGATGCGACACGAAGGGTTTCAAGAAAACACCCCCACCCCAGATTACGCTTTACATGGAACATTTTTCGAAAATTTTTATTTTCTCTGAAATGGCTCTATTTTGAATAAAATAACATAAGTTTAAGACATCTTTATGGCAAATGAATTGTATATCTCGAATTTTCTGGGAATGTCTCCAAAAGTATTCTCCATTGTGAACGACTTTTGCATAACTGGTAAACCATAAGAGATAGACAAAATTTTACTACATAAAAAATGTAGATCGCGTTAAAATACACAATTTATGTCATATACATTTTTTGTTGTTGAGTGAACCATTTTAGAGATATTGCTTGTTATTCCCCTAAATTTTCTAATACCTCTACTTTTTCTCAAATTCGTTATTCATTTTTACTTTCTCTACTACGTATAGTAAGTAGGGGAAGTATTGCATTCCACCCAAAAATTCGATACCGAGATTTCACCGGAAATACATGTTTTGAGACCTCCTGAATCCAAAAAAAGCATTTTTGGAAACATGTCCGTGTGTGTGTCTGTGTGTGTGTCTGTGTGTCTGTGTGTGTGTGTGTCTGTGTGTCTGTGTGTGTGTGTGTCTGTGTGTGTGTCTGTGAACAGCATAACTCAAAAACGAACAGTCGGATAAACACCAAACTTGGTATTTAGGTTCAGTATCTTCCAGAGATGCGACACGAAGGTTTTCAAGAAAATCCCCCCACCCCAGACTACCCTTTACATGGAAGATTTTTCGAAAATTTTAATTTTCTCAAAAATGGCTCTAACGATTTTGATTAAAATATCATATGTTTAAGATAATGTCATGAGAAATGAAATGTATATCTCGAATTTTCTGGGAATGTCTCCAAAAGTATTCTTCATTGTGAACGACTTTTGCATAACTGGTAAACCATAAGAGATAGACAAAATTTTACTACACAAAAAATGTAGATCGCGTTAAAATACACAATTTATGTCATATACATTTTTTTTTGTTGAGTGAACCATTTTAGAGATATTGCTTGTTATTCCCCTAAATTTTCTAATACCTCTACTTTTTCTCAAATTCGTTATTCATTTTTACTTTCTCTACTACGTATAGTAAGTAGGGGAAGTATTGCATTCCACCCAAAAATTCGATACCGAGATTTCACCGGAAATACATGTTTTGAGACCTCCTGAATCCAAAAAAAGCATTTTTGGAAACATGTCCGTGTGTGTGTCTGTGTGTGTGTCTGTGTGTCTGTGTGTGTGTGTGTCTGTGTGTGTGTCTGTGAACAGCATAACTCAAAAACGAACAGTCGGATAAACACCAAACTTGGTATTTAGGTTCAGTATCTTCCAGAGATGCGACACGAAGGTTTTCAAGAAAATCCCCCCACCCCAGACTACCCTTTACATGGAAGATTTTTCGAAAATTTTAATTTTCTCAAAAATGGCTCTAACGATTTTGATTAAAATATCATATGTTTAAGATAATGTCATGAGAAATGAAATGTATATCTCGAATTTTCTGGGAATGTCTCCAAAAGTATTCTTCATTGTGAACGACTTTTGCATAACTGGTAAACCATAAGAGATAGACAAAATTTTACTACACAAAAAATGTAGATCGCGTTAAAATACACAACTTATGTCATATACATTTCTTTTGTTGAGTGAACCGTTTTCGAGATATTGCTTGTTATTTCCTTAAATTTTACAATACTTATACTTTTTCTCACATTCGTTATTCATTTTTTTATGTCCTGGACATGCAAAGAGAATGGAATGCGCCACATAGCAACCAGCGTTAAAATATTTGACTATCGCTTAAAAGCTACCATATTTCCCTTGCATCTACAAGAAAATTACCAATAAGATTGACATCTCGATATCTCGATTAACATGAACCATATGGAGAATAAGCGTTTGTAAAATTAGATTGTACAAGAGTAGAGAAAGTCATGTGAGTGTAACACATCAGATTTTTTTTGTCCTAGTAATGCAAAAAGAATGGAATACTCTACATAGCAACCAGCTCTTAAAATAGTTGACTATCGCTTAAAGCCTACCAATTCCCCTTGCATCTACAAGAAAATTAGCAATAAGATTAACATCTCGATATCTCGAATAACATGAAGTAGATGGAGAATAAGCGTTTGTAAAAATAGTTTGTACAAGAGTAGAGAAAGTCATGAGAGTGTAACACATACGATTTTTGTTCATATAACCCATTGAAATTGCAGCCTTCTATGCGCGCTAGTATAATCATTGGAGTGACTCCGCTCATTTGAGTCATTTATACTGACAATGAAGATTATAGTCCCGTCACTCAGCTGTTCTTATTAAACCAGTTTAGTTTTTAACATTTAAATATACTTTGCATCTTCGGCCGTATCGGTGGCTTTGCCTTTGGAACAATTGCCCATCGGCAATGATGTTCACTCGTTTTACTGTAGTGCTAATCTTTGGGCTTATTTACTCTGGGTTTTCTATTTAAACATTAATTTCACACTCACATTTACAACCTCACTCATACTTACAGACTATAGGGAGGATGGGGAATAATCCTGGCTAAAGAAAAATTTCCATCCTCCAGTCGGGAATCGAACCCGCGCCTCTGGATTAGAAAGATAGCATGCTAACTTAACCACAGAGACAGTCATTTAAATATTGTATATTTTTAAAATACACGATCGTGAAAGTAAACAGACAAGCAAACCAAATCTAATGCGTTATATTCACATGGACTTCCCTAACCACTCTTCTAAAAACTATTCTTACAATATCTTATTCTTCCACCTAATCAAGATAAAAGTTTGTAGAAATGGCTTCATTACACATTTCGTTGCAGGTGAGGATTCAGGAGGCTGAAGCGATAATCATATCTTTATAAAGCAGGTCGCAGATTTCATCGGAAATACATGTTTTGAGGGCCTGAATAAATAAAAAGCAGTTTTAGAAAAAGATCCGCGCGCGTGTGTGTGTGTGTCTACAACATAACTCAAAGACGAAATGTTGTTCAGATTTAGTATTTTCCAAATATGTGACACGAAGGTTTTCAAGAAAATCCCCAACCTAAACTACCCTTTACAGGGAAGGTTTCTGGAAATTTTCAATTCTCTCAAAAATGGCTCTAACGATTTCGATTAAAACCTCATATATTTAAGATGTTTACGTTGCAAATAAAATACACATCTTGAATATTCCGGAAAAAGCCTGTAAAGTCCTCTCATTCGGAAGAAATTTTGTATAACTGCTGAACCATAAGAGGTAGACAAAAAACACACAATTTATTTCAAATAGCCTATTCTGTGGATCAGCAATTGCAGAAATATCCTTTATTATTGATTTGAAATTTTTAGCTTTTTGGTAATTTTTAGTTTGTCGCCATTCAGTTGTTTCTCGCGATATCATGGAAAGTTCATAGAATTTTAAGGCCAGCATTTAACCACTCGCTTTCAAACATGTGACTCGACTCGGTTTCCTGTATCCCCCCTTATACCCACAACGAAGTATGTATGTAACTGTTTTTGCAAAGGTTTATCTCGATTAACATGAAGTAGACAGAAAAATTAGTTTTCGTAAGAATAGTGTGTAGAAGTTACATAAAAAGAATCTGAAATGTTAGGTTCACATGACTTTCTCTACCCTGTATCATTTATTAATGGATATAAAAAGCTTATCTTGCGAAAGCTGTCTGCTTCATTTTACTCGATATAAACCGTTGCAGAAGTGACTACATTACACATTTCGTTATAAATGCAAAGGGAATAGCGACAGTCAAATGTTTCAGAACTGGGTGCTATATGTTGGCTAATGCAGTGCGAGAAACAATTGAATTCCGACAGGACTTTAAAAGAATGACAAAGCATTGAACAATTCGAACCATTAATTAAGGATATCTCGGAAATAGCTGATGCCATAAAAAGTTAATTGTGTGTTTTAAAGAGATCTACACTTTTTGTGTAGTGCGTTCTCGTATATCGCTTAGTGTTTACCAGTTAGACAAGCTTATATAAAATGTCTTTTGAATAAAGAGGACTTCACAGTCTATTCCCAGAAAATGTAAGATATAAATTTTATTTGACGTGTAAATATCTTTCATATATGGTATTTTAATCAAAGTTTATAGAGCCATTTTTGAGAAAATCAAAAATTTAAAAACATGATCTATGTAAGGGGTAGGGGTGGGGGATTTTTCTTGAAAATCTTCGTGTCGCATCTCTGAAAGGTTTTTTATTTATGACTTTTCATTTTTGAGTTATGCTGTTCACACACGTACACACCCACGGATCTTTTTATAAAAATGCGTTTTTTGTTTATTCAGGGCCCTCAAAACATTTATTTTCGTTTATATCTCAGTACCGAGTTTTTAGGTGGAATGCAATAGCTTCTCTACCTATAGGTACGTAGTAAAGAAAGTAATAAACAATAGTGGGTAGAGAAACTGATGTGAATGTAACACAAGTTTTTTTTGTATCTCAAAATAGTATTAAATGTAAGGGATACCTGCAATTTGATAATGGACAGGGAAAGTCGTGTGGTTGCAGGTCAACTATTGTTGGATCCAGGAAGTATAATGTAGTAAACTATTCACTCAAATGAGTGCTTTCTGGAACTACAATGGTCTAATTTCTTATTCCTCAATGGATTCAAATACTTCGGGTGGGGGGAGGTTTATGAGTTCATTATCAGTTTAGTGACGTTGAAAGGTGGCATGTTTCCAGAATAACAATTAAGTGGGGAAAATAGAGCAGTAAGTTCGATCGTAGTTTGAAACGGAGTACACATTGGCAAATTTTCAATACTTGGCAGAAACGTCGCGAGTCTCACTGCGGCAAGCTCATCCCCCCCTCTCCCCCTACAATCTCAAGCCCGCGGGCGCCCACGCCGACGGCTCAGATGCGAAACTGACTTCTTGCTATAGAGTTTCTTACAACCCTGACTGTGTTTGGGTGGAAAACAAGGCTTGCTACTACAGAGAGCTTACGATTTGTGAAAGTCTTACGTCAAAGATTCTCTTTGTCCCCTAACTTAATTAGGGGACAAATGAATCTTAAGATAAATATGACTAGGTGTAGTAAACCTTCCCAGAGTATCTTGAAGCAGAA
The DNA here is from genome assembly GCA_030765065.1 of Deroplatys truncata. Classification (NCBI taxonomy): domain Eukaryota; kingdom Metazoa; phylum Arthropoda; class Insecta; order Mantodea; family Mantidae; genus Deroplatys; species Deroplatys truncata. The sequence continues at coordinate 120,950,173 of CM060985.1, forward strand.
TTATTTACGTAAACCTCATCCCTTTAACAAGTAGGATCTATTATAAAAACGTGATCCGTTACATTCACATTACTTTCCCTGCCCTCTATCGCTTATTAGTGTGCATACAAATTATTCTTACGAAAGTTTATTTTTCTATCTACTTCATTTTAATCGAGATAAACCTTTCCGAAAATACATGCATTACACATTTGGTTATAGATAGAGGGAATAGCGATAGTCAAATGTTTTAGAACTGGACGCTCTAAGAACTGGACGCTTAAAATGCCATGTTTTTTATGTGTAATCATGAGAAACAACTGAATATCGGAAGGACTTGAAAAGAATGAAAAGTATTGAACAATTCCAACCATTAATAACGAATATCTTGGAAATGGCTGATTTGCCAAAAAAACATTATTTCATATAATTTGTGTGTTTAAAGAGATCTACATGTTTTATACAGTACTTTTCGTCTATCGATTAACGTTAACCAGTTATACAATATTATAGACTTCCTTCAGAATGAAGTCGACTTCACAGGCTATTCCCAAAAAATTCAAGATATACATTTTATTTGCCATGGAAATATCTTTAATACACTGTAATTTAATCAAAATCATTAGAGCCATGTTTTAGAAAATAAAAAATTTAAAAAAAATCTTCCATGTAAAGGGTAGTTTGGTGTGGGAGGATTATCTTGGAAAACTTCTTGTCGTATATTTGAAAGATGCTGAACTAAGTATATAAGTTTTATATATTCCAACTTTTCCTTTCGGAGTTATGTTCACGACACACACACACACACACACACACACACACACACACACACACACACACACACACACAGAGAGAGAGAGACACACACACACAAATGCTCTTTTTGAACTCAAAAGCTTCAAAGTATGTATTTCCGGTGAGATCTGGTATCGAGTTTTTTAATGGAATGCAGTATTGGTCACATGGCTTTCTCTACTCACTCTTCTTCAAAATATCCTTACAGAATCTTGCTCTTCTATCTGCTTCTTGTTATTCGAGATAAACTTTCAGTACACATTTACACATTTTGTTCTAGGTATAAGAAGAATAGAGTAGACTAAAGCGATAGTCACGATTTTTCTCTACCACGTACATAGTAGGTAGGGAAGGTATTGCATTCCACCCAAAAATTCGATACCGAGGTTCAACCGTAAATAGCTACTTGTTTTGAGGCCTCCTGAATCCAGAAAAAAATTCTCATGTATTATACTCACATGACTTTCTCTACTCTTGTACAAACTATTTTTACAAACGCTTATTCTCCATATGTATCATGTTAAACGAGATATCGAGATGTTAATCTTATTGCTAATTTTCTTGTAGATGCAAGGGGAATTGGTAGGCTTTAAGCGATAGTCAACTATTTTAAGAGCTGGTTGCTATGTGGAGTATTCCATTCTTTTTGCATTACTAGGACAAAAAAAATGAATAACGAATTTGAGAAAAAGTATAAGTATTAGAACATTTAGGGGAATAACAAGCAATATCTCTAAAATGGTTCACTCAACAAAAAAAAATGTGTATGACATAAACTGTGTATTTTAACGCGATCTACATTTTTTATGTAGTAAAATTTTGTCTATCTCTTATTGTTTACCAGTTATGCAAAAGTCGTTCACAATGAAGAATACTTTTGGAGACATTCCCAGATAATTCGAGATATACATTTAATTTGTCATGAAAATATCTTAAACATATGATATTTTAATCAAAATCGTTAGAGCCATTTTTGAGAAAATTAAAATTTTCGAAAAATGTTCCATATAAAGGGTAATCTGGGGTGGTGGGATTTTCTTGAATACCTTCGTGTCGCATCTCTGGAAGATACTGAACCTAAATACCAAGTTTGGTGTTTATCCGACTGTTCGTTTCTGAGTTATGCTGTTCACAGACACACACAGACATGTTTCCGAAAATGCTTTTTTTGGATTCAGGAGGCCTCAAAACATGTATTTCCGGTAAAATCTCGGTATCGAATTTTTGGGTGGAATACAGTACTTCCCCTACTTACTATACGTAGTAGAGAAAATAAAAAGTTTAAGAAGGTCCTTATGTGTGTCTGTGAATAGCATAACTTAAAAACGAAAAGTCAGAATTTAAGTTCAATATTTACAAAGATGCGGCACGTATTTTCAAGAAAATCCGCCTATCCAAACTACTCTTTACGTGGAACATTTTAGAAAATTTTTATTTTCTAAAAAATGGTTAATGATTCTTATTAACCACTAAATATATTTATATGACATAATGAATATCTTAAATTTTCTGGGAATACCCCTGAAGTCCTCTTCATTCTGAAGGAATTTTGCATAATCTTGTATAACTGGTAAACGTTAAGCGATAGACGAAAACATACTATACAAAAAATGTAGATATCTTTAAAACACACAATTTATTTCAAACAACTTTGAGAAATCTGTTTCCGAGAGATCCGGTATTTATGGTTCGAATTGTTCAGTACTGTGATTTCTTTTTTAAGTCCTGTCTGGGAAGCTCTAGAGGATAGAGAAATTCATATGAATGTAGCACTTCAGAAATTTTGGAGGGAGGTAATTTGCTATTTAGGATAAGTAACTGGTGTTAAGGTAACCTAATGGGCTACATTGATGCTAAAAATAGCCGTTTTTAACACTATATTGCGTGTGGGATGGTGTTTTTATTTCCACAACTGAAACTATTAATATGAAACTAGCTACATAGCATACCTTAGGCCCCACTTCAATAGGCTATATGGCATCTTTTTCCGCAAGGAAGGTAGATTGCCAACAAATCGAAATACCTCTCTTGTTGAGTTCTTTTTAAGCTTAGATATTCATAAGAGTTCAATAGAAAGAATATTTAATGATATAAAGCTTCCATTTATGCCATCTTCTCAGCTTTGGGAGGCATGGCCTTCACAGGTGAAATACATAAGCAAGGAGGACTTCGCGCATGCAGTGGCGTCCTGTTTTGCGTGCACAATGTCATTCGCATGTGAATATTTAACTTGTAGCAATAGGTTTACTCGTCATCACTTAAAATAATCATTTAAATATGATATCACAATATGATTTGCACAATATCTCCACGAAAAAAATATTTTTAATTGTTACATAATGTAAAACTGAAGTACATTATACTTTTTACTCTCAAAGAGGACACATTTACTAGACATTATTGGAATCATCTGTCCGATCCAAATATACAACTAAATAAATCACTTTTTTACACAATTTCTCCACGAAAAAATATTTTAATGACAATGTAATGAACGTAAAACTGAAGTAAATTACACGTTTTACTCTCAAAGAGTTCATTTACTAAACATTATTTTAATCATTTGTTCAGTCTCCATTCTTGTCCATTATCTGATTTACCCGCCTAGGGTAAGAGAAGGAAGGTGCAGGTTTGCACCGAAAAAAGGAATATTACAGAGCATATGACAATGATTCCTAATAGTAGTAGAAGACTGAAATAGTTTGTTTTTTCTAAATAGGTTGTCTGGTGATTTCTCTGGTTATACAGGATTATTCAAAAAGAAGGAACAGATTTTAAATATTCATTTTTAATGAACGTCAATAGATAGCAACACATACGACACATCATTGATTAGAGAAAACTTCAAAGTTTTAAGTCCTCCACCTATTAGTTCCATTCAGTGCCTACAGCGGCGAGGGGCTTGTTTACGAGAAAATGGTAACGCCACTGCAAAAGTCGTTTTGTGTGCTGCAGCATGCAAAGAGGGAATCCATTGTTTCATTGCAGTGTGCATTTCATTGTAAATTCAACAAAGAGCCACCTCGTCATAAAAAATGTACAATTGATACAATAAATTCGTAGAAGATGGTTGCGTATGCAAACGGAAAAGCACTGGTCGTCCTCGCATAACAAATGGTGCTCATTTTGAACATATAAATTAAAATTTTGAACTTTTCTTTATTCAGTGATGCATTGCATGTGTTGTCATTTATTGTCGTTCATTACAAATAAATATTTAAATTCTGTTCTTTCTTTTTGAATAACCCTGTATATCTAGCGACTCAAGTTATAACGTTGACCGCCATGACGTCGGTTAGGTCTCTCTCATCGTGGGGCTCCGCTGGGTAGGATGCGTCCTCGGATATCTGGAAACGTTAGGGACCCCGGCCATGCTTGCGCCCGTCAGCATCCGGATCTGGTCGTCCTTCGAGTCTCTTCCCTCATTCCTCCCTTCCAGGGGTAATGTTGGAAGCAAACAGGGTCAACTGGCCTACTTGAGGTGATGTGGCATTATCCATTTTTTTAGTAACCTGAATCATGCTGCGTCCCCTAAACGTTTCTTTAATTTCGTACACAAATAAATTCGAAGTGGACATGCACAAGCTGTATGATGAAAGAGAGGGCCCAACAATTCGGGAAAAATGAATACACTGCATAAAAGTGCATAAAGAGATTTTCTACGGTAGTAGTAGATGTGTGGAGTGGTTTTTCACTCGCGAATTAATCACGAATTTTCGAAAATTTTTAAAAAATTGTTTCCATCCGCGAACTTTTAGCTTTATTTGCGAAAAAAAATTGGAAAAATTTATGCAATTTACCGATTGAAAGTAAGTTAATTACGAAGCAGCTTGAATATCAGGATGTTAGTTGCTCAGCTATGTCTTTTATACATGATGTTTGACATATATGGTAAAAATGCAACAGACGAAAACTTCACCAGAATTGGGCTCCATTTGTGCCTGTAAGAGTTACATAGAGCACGGTTTTGTAGTCATGGTTAAATAAAATTTCTCCAATTGGCATTTTTCCTGCATTTCAACTTTTTTTTGTGCTTAATATGATATTGACAAATTACATTAAATTACACTACAGACAGAAAGTTTTTTTTTTTTTTTACTTTTAGCATTAATAGTTTCAGATTGTTTTTAGTTTTAATCATGAAACGAGTATTGTTTATAATGCCACAGGATTGCCACCTGTTTCCCAATAATTAAAGAAATGCGCACATACCACAACTAAACCTACGAGCATTTAGTGTGCTGCCCCCAGCGAAGGTTAATCAACAACAGCACATCTGGCCATTCTGAAAAGTGACCATTACTCTCTCCCTGTCCCGTTCCCCCAAAAGCATCTTATAAGTGCTAAGTATAGAAAATAAAGTTGTTTACAAAGTAGTGTGGGCGTATTAAGATTATGATTAATATTTATACAGGAACTCTATGAATTCATCCACCAACTCCACAAAAATCGTGTTCTGCGGACAAATCGGAGTTAGAATTGTTAAGTTTTCTAAGTGTTACTGCACTCATGTTTAGAGGTGTAAAGTTAAAACAGAAAGCGCCAATTCTATTGCACGCTTCCGCCAAGCGTTTTCCACCTGTTGCTAACCCAGGCAGGTTAACCGACTAAAGATGAACTTGCCGCCCTGCCATATTGTTGCCCATTGAATTTGTGTAAGCATGATGTGGCCTCAGTATGCGAAGCGAATAGAGGTGTACACTACAGCTTTCGATCTGCTTCTGCCTACACCGAGCGGGATGGTTCAGGCTGTTATATCCGTGGCCCGCATTCGGAAGGTCCTGCGATCGACCGCCAATTCTGGCCCATGGGCTTTTTGTGGTTTACCGGGTCGCCAGGCGAATGCTGGGGTGGTTCATCTCCTACAACGATTCTCCTTCCTCTCATTTCCTGTACCCACCATCTTCATTATCATCTGTTTCAGGATTGTAGGTCCAGGGAATGGTGTTCGCGGGTTGGACTGGGCGGTGGCTTGCGCTCTGTGAAGGTTTCTTCTCTGGCGTCGCTACAGTACCTCTCAGGTTTCTCTTCTGCGTGGGGTTCCGCTCCGGGGAGTTTGGTGGCTTGTAGGCAGGGACCGGGCGGCGTCGGATGCGTTCTATCTGGAAACGTTAGGGACCCCATCCATGCTTGCACACGTCGGTTTCCGGATCTGGTCGCCTTTGGGTCTTGGGTCATCTTCCCTCCAAGGGGTTGCCTTGGAAGCATAAAGGGCCGGCTGGCCTGCGTGCGGTGCTCTGCCCCGATTCCGGGCGCCCCTCCTTGATACGCACCTTTATCTTTACTCTGCCTACGCGTACTTGCTTAGGCAACACGCACGTGATGTATTGTATCACATCGACCATTTTCGATATATACTTGAATACTTCGTAATGTTTTTGAAGTCCTGTTGTTATTTACTTGTTTTTCGCTTTGTCATAGAAAGCGTTTGGACTTTTAAAGCCATAGTGAGCCGCTTTTGAACATCTGATTGTCGATTCGATTTTCTCTATCCTTGTATCTAAAACGAAATTTGTAATGGAATGTTTATTTCGATCAAGATGAAGCAGATAAAAGTAAGTTTGCTTAAGGATACTTTATAGAAGCTATATGAACATAGTAGATAAGGAAAGCATGTGAATGTAACACGTAAGACTTTTTAAAGAAATAATGCTTAATAAATTTCGTTTATCGTAGTTCAACATTTCAAGCTAAATACTTCTGTAGGGTCTACAGAGTGTTTCTTTTTTACTTTCTCTATTACGTATAGTAAGTAGGGGAAGTATTGTACTCGATACCGAGATTTCACCGGAAATATATGTTTTGAGATCCCCTGAATTGAAGAAAAGCATTTTTGGAAACATGTCCATGTGTGTGTCTGTGAATAGCATAATTCAGAAACGAACAGTCGGATAAACATCAAACTTGGTATTTAGGTTCAGTATCTTCCAGAGATGCGACACGAAGATTTTCAAGAAAATACCCCCACCCCAGATTACCCTTTACATGGGACATTTTTCGAAAATTTTAATTTTCTCAAAAATGTTTCTAACGATTTTGATTAAAATATCATATATTTGAGATATTTTCATGACAAATGAAATGTATATCTCGAATTTTCTGGGAATGTCTCCAAAAGTTTTCTTTATTGTGAACGACTTTTGCATAACTGGTAAACCATAAGAGATAGACAACATTTTACTGCACAAAAATTGTAGATCGCGTTAAAATACACAATTTATGTCATATATTTTCGAGATATTGCTTGTTATTCCCTTAAATTTTCCAGTACTTATACTTTTTCTCAAATGGAAATTCGTTATTCATTTTTTTTGTCCTGGTAATGCAAAGAGAATAGAATACTCCACATAGCAACCAGCTCTTAAAATATTTGACTATAGCTTAAAGCCTAGCAATTCCCCTTGCATCTACAAGAAAATTAGCAATAAGATTAACATCTCGATATCTCTATTGACATGAAGCATATGGAGAATAAGCGTTTGTAAAAATAGTTTGTACAAGAGTAGAGAAAGTTATGCGAGTGTAACACATCAGATTTTTTCTTTCCTGCCACAAGTGTTACATACTTTGTTTTTCGAAAAATCCTTTATTTCGCTCTTGTATATTTACGTAAAATAGTAGTCATCGTCATAATTTGCGAAAGCAATTTGATACATTGATTCATGTTCATCACATTCTGCCGATCTCTTGTTATAATTTTTCGTTCGATAGTTTTCGGTTGACGCAGGAACAGTGATGGAACTAGAATGGCCTTTGGGCTACCAGCAACAAGGATAAAGAATGTGTGGACGATACCCAGGCGGTTTTAGGAGACTCTCATTCCCGTTCAATTAACCCGTTACTTCGTCCGCGCAAACCACTTTTCCCAGCAAAGCCGATTTGCGGCACGGCGATCATATTATTGGTAATCGAACAAATTTCCGATCAATCCCCAAATTAAATTTTCTGGAACATCACGACTTCTTAAGGCTTCTTAAAGGAAAAATGAGCGAGCCACTTGGGGCCAGGTGCCACGAGGTCACGTAAAGGATTAGACAGGAGGTTGAAGTGAGAAATAATGTCGCATAGTTTTACTTTCTCTCTACTACTTAGCTATAGTAAATATAATAAGTATTGCATTTCACCGGAAATGCCCTTTTTGAGACCCCTCAATAAATTTAAAAAAAATGAAGGAAAAAAGAAAGAAAGAAGAAACGCCTGTGTGCGTGCAAACGTGCGCTTTTGATCAAAATATTGTATACTTAAGAAATTTGCATGGCAAATAAATTGTACATTTTCAATTTTCTGGGAATAGCCGTGAAATCTTCTTTATTCTGAATGACTTAAATCATTGATAAACTGTAAGAGACAAAATCCTATTATACAAAAAAAAAAAAAAGTAGATCTGGCTAAAGCACTCTATATCAACAAATTTTGTTTTGTTTTTTTGGCATTAACCATTTCCGAGATATTGTTTGCTATTTTGAAAAACTTATACTTTCTCAAGTGGTTAGTTGCTATTCTTTTTCCCCCATGGTCATGCAAAGAGCATAGAATTTCGAAGCAGTCATATAGCGAATGGTTTTTAAAGAATCTGACTTGCTTTAAGCCTACTGTATCCTAACACCTACCTACAACAAATATGTTAAGTGTGTAATCAAAGTTTATGCCAACTTCAACAGGAAGTAGGCAGTAGAACAAGATTTTGTAAGAATAGGTTGTAGAAGAATGAGTGGAGTGAGTCATGTGAATGCAATGCATAAGGTTTTTTTAATTGTATATAAAACTGTATTATGTATTTCACTCATTCAGAAAGTATCTTAATCTAGAAACACAATATTAAATTGACTGTATCACAAGTTGTATTTGATAAAATAAACAATTGTACCAACTTGCAGGGTTAATAAATCACCACCATAATTAAGGGAGGTCTAATTAGGATTGAACCTAAAAAGTTGAAATATTTTGCTTAATGGAACTTTGAAAAAGATTAAGGAAATAAGTTTTCAAGGATGATGTTTCTAACAGGTTTTGTTATTTACAAAAACCGTGATGGGATGAGTTTTGCATGATATCTATTTTTTTCATTACTATTATTCTTCTAGGTAAATCATGGGAAACATAATTTTGATCACAAAATTCGAAAACAAGTATCATGCAGTAGGCCTTGGCTCTCATGTACTATCTAAAAATTACAAGTGAATTTATAATATTGCTTACCCTGCTAATTTCCTCAGATGGTGAACTAGGAATTAAAATATCACTTTTTCTGTCGGGCAGAGGAAGCATTGCATTTAAACCTAAAATTTGTTGTTAGGATTTCACTTGAGGCCCCCCGGAATAAAATAAAGAAATATAAGTGTGTGAGTGATTGAGAGAGTGAGAGAGGGGAAGGGAGGGAGGGAGTATGAATGTATGAGTGAGTGAGCGAGTGAGCAAGGCAACAATTTTAAAGAATTTCCCACTATAAATAATCACATATACGGAAATATTTTCTTGACAATAGTACTAACAGTTTCGATTAAAATATTGTAAGTTTAAATACGAGTTTTACAATGTACAAACATTTTTCCAGCATCCAAGACTACAGTTTTTATTACTTTTCTCCATTCTTGCCTGTTGGACCATAAGTCTTCCTTAATTTTCCAATCCCTCTAATTCCTTGAATTCATGTGCCATGCAGTCTTCCTTTTCTCCTTCCTATTGGCGCCCACTCCATTATTCTTTTGGATAGTCTTTCTTCTTCAATTCTTTTAGCATGCACATACTATTCTAATTGTTTCTGTTGAATAAAATATAAAATTGAATTTTGAACATTCATATTTTCTTTTATAATCTCATTTCTAATTTTTTTCTCTTTTAGATATCCTAGCACATTTCCTCCAACAATCCATTTCTGTTGCCAATAGTTTTCTTTTTAACTGAGAGTTTAGAGTCCACATGTCGGAGCCATAGGTTATAATAATTCCAACTAGTGTTTTAAAATTTGTAGTTTTAGTTTCTTTTGAGACCTGTTTATGCCATAATATCCCAAGTTTGAGATACTACATGAAAAGTAAAATGTATACTTTGAATTTTCTGCAAACAGTGCATGAAATTCTCTATTTATTGAATTTTGTACAATTAAGAAACCACAATAAATACACTATCTTCCTGCAGCAATGTAGATCTCATTAAAACATACAATTTATTTCAAAGAATTATTTTCATTACATTAACCATTTGCAAAACATTAGTGGTTTAGTTTTCCCAACTTTAAGTATATTTGAAATGCCAAGCTCATGGAAAGAACTCATTATATCATTGATAACATAATATTGACTTGTGTTTGAAACATTTGGCAGTTGTCTCAGGCTACTAATTTGTGGAATACTTCTAAAATGAATAATGGTAGATAAAATATTCTGACTGCTACACATCAGCATTTTTTTGCACTCATTTAAATTGATAGTTTACTAACTAACCAAAGATGATGTCATTGTTTGCTTTCATTTCCTGTGATGATGTATTGCATTTTAATCTGGCTTAATTCAGCAGTTTGTTTCAACAATTTTGGTTTATCTGTTACAGAGTAACTACATCAAGACATCCAAGTACAGTGTTCTGACATTCCTGCCATTGAACCTGTTTGAGCAGTTCCAACGCCTTGCCAATTTCTACTTCCTGTGCCTGCTGGTGCTACAGGTGATACCAGCAATCAGCTCGCTGACTCCTATCACCACAGCTGTACCGCTCATTGGTGTGCTGGCATTGACAGCCATCAAGGATGCTTATGATGACTTTGTAAGGAACTATATATAATTAAAAATGACTCGTCATGAACATAATTATCCTTTAATTGAAATTGTGATGGAATGTCGTACATTGAAATAGGTATCATTAAATGTTGTTAATACATCAAGCAAATGCTTTTTCCACAATGAAATAATTGAAGTAATTAATTTTTTTACATCACATTTAATAATTATTCTTATCCTTTCAAGAAAAAAGTAAATAATTCTCTCTATATACTGGAGCATATTCCATTCTCTCATAACGAAACACACATTAAATTGTCTATTTCCTTTCTACTTTTTTTACTTAATCACAAAGCTAGCATTTCCCTTACAAATTACAAAACTAAAATTCAGAACATTTGAAATACTTGGTGCAAAAGTAAACCAGATAATAAATACCTACCTTATTTCCTTTGTTTGCTTGGTTTTTGGTTCTACTTTGGCTACAACCTGCAACATCCACTGCTGCTGATAGAGGAAAGTCAACTGTTATGCTTCTATATGCATAATTACCAATTAGATCAGCACTTGCTACACAGATGTGGTAAAAACTACAAAAGTGTATGCCATTCAATTAGTTTCTTTTTATGGAAATCTGTAGAATGCAATGAAGGAAACGGTGTCAAGTTTAATGTTCTTTAACCAGTTAGATCAAATCGGATGGTGAATGAACAAAAGGGTTGAAATGATGCTTAAATGGACCCAAGAACCTAGAGCTTAGAGTTACCTGACATTCATCTTCTCAGGATAAGGGAAAAACCCCATGAAAAAAACCATATCCGGGTAATACCCTGATCGAGATTTGAACTTGGGACCTTTCGTATGAGAGGCAGATATGTTAGCCCCACATCACGGAGGTGGGCTGTTCTAATTATATGCTGTCTTTAACACCTGTCATATTGGCAACCTGCCTTTGAACAATAAAATTATTGGTGTTTATGTTAATCTTTGGCTTGTTTTTAAATATGCACACTTACATGCACGCACACACACACACATACACACGCACATTCAGATGCTCTTTCATACTTCCAGACACTAGGGAGGATAGGGAGTAATCCGGCTAAAGAAAAATTGTCACCCTCCAGCCAGGAATCGAACCTGGACTTCTGAATTTGTAGGCTAACATGCTAACCGCTAGACCACAAAAGCCTGAAACATAATGAAATATAGAATAAGCAGAAGAATGGGGTGAGGGAGAGGGAGGGTGAGAGAGAGCAGGTGAGGTATGAGAGAGTGAAAGTGTTTAAGCATGTCAGGCAAAGGCTTCTCTTAAATTATCCCTTGTATGGAAAAATTGTCATTATTTTTAATTTACTGTGATATGGCTCTAACGATTTAATTAAAATACTGTATGTTTTAGAGATTGTATGATTGATTAAATGTGTATCCTGCATTTTCTATGAGTAGTCTGTGAAGTCCTCTTCATTCTGAATGAATTTTATACAATTTTATATAATTGGTATAGAAGAAACTTGGTACAGGAAAAATGTAGCGCTCATTAAAATACTGAATTTAGTCAGTTTCCCATGTGCATAATGTGATAGACATGCTAGAAAGTTTGTAAATCTTCCTTTTCTTTCCATTGCAAGAGTGCATTGCCTCAATTAAACTTTTGAATTCTGTTTCACCATGCACTTACTGCTTAATTTAGAATCATTCCTAGGTATAATATATCATGAATAGCATATTTCTTAGTTATATGTTAAACCTAAAACTGGTTATGCTGTATGTTTCTTGGCCCAGGAGCAAAGAAATTTTTGAAAATAGTGTTTTTCTTATCCACTTCCCACTCGTGCTATCATGCATGGGGAGTTGAAATTCCTGCATTCTGTGCATTTTGCATTTCTACCACACTAAGAGATATATAATATGTACTGTTGGAGCCATGCAATATAATCATATTTGACAGTTTAATTTTACCATTTCAATCATATTATCTTTACTTCCCTATATTTGTTAACATTTGCTTATGATTTAATTCATGGAGCATTTAAATATAACTCTTTTGGCACAAGCCGCCATCCATCTTCATTATTCACTGGTTTGGTCAATGCTACCATGCATAACTAATCAATTACTAGATTGCAGAGGCTGGAGCTGAAATTAATTTTATTTTCACATAAATATTTCTATTATTCACTATTGTCAAGAAAAATAGTATGCATTAAGTGCTTTGCAGAAACTCGGAAGTGAGAATACGAGATAGAGTCTGGTATTTTCAAATTTCTTCCTCGTTCTGCATATCCGCTTGTCAGTATGAGTGTATTTGATGTTAACAGTTTATTTCCTCTTTCTTCTTCTTCTTCTTCTTCTTCTTCTTCTTCTTCTTCTTCTTCTTCTTCTTCATCTTCATCTTCATTCATTGCAATATATTTGGAAGTGATGGGATAAGTCTGTCCTTATTCTTCAATCTAATTTGTCTTCTAGTGTATGAAGAGAAAATAATTTTTGATAATTCTTGAAGAGTATGCTCTTGATTAGTAAGTATAACTGAAACTGAATGTATAGCCAGGAATTCTGTCATAATTCTAACTAACCAAACAATGCTGTAACAAATGCATATGTGCCAGCATACCCTGAGACGTAGCAAGTTTGCCCACGGGGCGTGAGTAGAATATCCTCCTTCCTGGATCAATGCCGAATCCCCTCTACACAATCCAATCATACCCTGTCCTCCACGGAGTCTGGAAGTATGGCTGTGAGTGTGTTTAATTACAAGATGTATTGAAAAAAATTCAATGTTAACATAACCTACAGTTCAAATAGTAACACCATCAGTTATTATCATAAGCTTACAGGGTTGTAGGCCATGGTTGAACAATAAAGTTACTAAAATCTTGAGGAGGTAAACAACTCAGGATGTCCTCCATAGTTGAGGACAAAACATCAAGTTGTTAATAACTTTATTGTTTGACCATGACCTGCAAGCTCAGAAAATATGTCATATTTTACTAAAACCATTAGTTGTTTCTTAAGTCATAGCTTCTGATATGTCCATAGAAGTTAAAGGAAGCTATGCAAATGAGGGGGAAAAAATGCTATACAGAATTTGATATCGCATACAGTCCTCAAGGATTTATTTATGAATTCATTCTGTTTTAGCAAAGGCACATGAGTGACTCCCAGGTGAACAACAGGAGGTCAAAAGCATTGCGTGATGGAAAACTGGTGGAAGAGAAGTGGGCTGAGGTCCAGGTGGGGGATGTCATACGCATGGAGAACGACCAGTTTGTTGCTGCAGACGTACTGCTACTCTCTACCAGTGAACCTAATGGTCTATGTTTCATTGAAACAGCAGAACTAGATGGGTAAGTACTGTTCCAAAGCATCAGATTTATCACTGAACTTCATGCTGATAAATACTGCAGCATTTATGAATTAACATCATTATTAAGGCCAGTATCTGCAACAGAAGTAGTGGTTAGAACTGTAGAGTCAACAGGAGTGTAGCTAATACAGTAAACTGGGGGAACAGCTAAATTAAATTGAGTTTTATTTATGAATGCTCTTTAACTACAATGGTTCTTAGCATCCATATGAACGTGAAAGACTGGAAATTTTTCTCAGAGACCTCTTTATCAGGCTTGAGGTGCTTTTAAGTGCCATAAATCTATGACACGGGACTACCGGCTTTACCTCCCTTCCGAAGCAAGCCATGTTTACGCCAAAAAAAATCCATCACCCTCTGCCAGGTTTGAACTGTGACCTCGGGAACTAGAGGCTAACATGGTACCCTTACACCATGGAGGACAATAGAGGAATAGAGGGTAGAGCAAGTTAAGATGATTACATTCCAAAACCCATTTAAAATTTATTTTTGAAGTTGTCCAAAAGATTTGAGTCTTACCTTTTATTAGTCATACCATATACCTGGAAGTCAGGCTGAAAGTGATTTCCAAATCTGAAAAAGGTGATTGTTATGACATTTCTGAAATGCTAGATCACAGTGCAACAAAATACTATTTTTAACACCACATTTGTTCAAGCTACGAAAAGGGATGGGATGTATTACTCTTTATGAATAATTTCAGTTTTAATTAATGTAAGAAAGTATATGAATGAATGAATAAACTTTATTTGTACATTTTTACTTTCTCTACTACGTATAGTAAGTAGGGGAAGTATTGCATTCCACCCAAAAATTCGATACCGAGATTTCACCGGAAATACATGTTTTGAGACCTCCTGAATCCCAAAAAAGCATTTTTGGAAACATGTCCGTGGGGTGTGCGTGCGTGCGTGCGTGCGTGCGTGCGTGCGTGCATGCATGCGTGAACAGCATAACTCAAAAACGAATAGTCGGATAAGCACCAAACTTGGTATTTAGGTTCAGCATCTTCCAGAGATGCGACACGAAGGTTTTCAAGAAAATCCCCCCACCCCAGACTACCCTTTACATGGAAGATTTTTGGAAAATTTTAATTTTCTCAAAAATGGCTCTAACAATTTTGATGAAAATATCATATGTTTAAGATATTCTCATGAGAAATGAAATGTATATCTCGAATTTTCTGGGAATGTCTCCAAAAGTATTCTTCATTGTGAACAACTTTTGCAAAACTGGTAAACCATAAAAGATAGACAAAATTGTACTACACAAAAAATGTAGATCGCGTTAAAATACACAACTTATGTCATATACATTTCTTTTGTTGAGTGAACCGTTTTCGAGATATTGCTTGTTATTTCCTTAAATTTTCCAATACTTATACTTTTTCTCAAATGCGTTATTCATTTTTTTATGTCCTGGACATGCAAAGAGAATGGAATGCGCCACATAGCAACCAGCGTTAAAATATTTGACTATCGCTTAAAAGCTACCATATTTCCCTTGCTTCTACAAGAAAATTACCAGTAAGATTGACATCTCGATATCTCGATTAACATGAAGCATATGGAGAATAGGCGTTTGTAAAATTAGATTTTACAAGAGTACAGAAAGTCATGCGAGTGTAACACATCAGATTTTTTTATATACAATCCGTTTTACAATATTCCACTTATAAACTAACTTAATCTATGTACATATTTTCTTGCCAGCTATGCTGCTCCTTTTGCCTGGCACTCTGGTTTTATGACTCAGCTGAGCAGCCCTTGCTACCCTTGATCCCTGTGTCTATCCTCTCCCTCCTCGCCCTTCTACCTTTCTTATCTCTCTTATGTTTTTAATCAATTTCTCCTTTACTTTCTTTAAGAACTCCCCCATATTCTTATTTTTCTTTTCTTCTTTTCTTGTTAACATTTTAATTGCTACTATTTTTCCCCATTTTTCCTCCCATACTTTTTGTCTCCATTGTGCTAATTCTTTGCATTCTGTCATATAATGCTCTGTGCTTTCACTACCTCTGCATAGTTCACAAATTCTGCTTTTTCTGCGTCTTAGCCCTCTCAGGAACATTGATCCTGTTCTCATACATGCAAACACTTCTTTTTCCGCTCTATTACAATAATCCACATACCCTTCTCTTCCCCATTTCCTTTTTACTAATCTATAGAACCCTAGTGATTTTTCATTCTCTAAGCTTACCCAAATCTCTTGTCTTTCTATGTCCTCCACTCTGTTTCTTACTGTTATCCAGAAGCCATTGCTATTTATTTCTCTTGCTCTCCAAAATCTCCCATTCCTATCTTCTGTATAATTTTTTCTAGCCCTGTCCACCAGCTATTTTTATTTTTCGTACTCTTTTGTTGTACCATACATATCTTTAAAATTTCCCCTTCATCTTTTCTCATGCATCTAAACCAAAATATCAATATCTTTTCTAGTATCACTCTCTTTCTTCTTGTTCTTCCTAATTCCACTAACGCTACTGGTAACTGCTGATCTTGGTAACCCCAATAGCTCTTTACAGAACGTTCTATAGCCGTGTTCTATTTTTCTGCATAATTCAGATCCCCCCCCTTCCTCCGGAAGGGAAGTAAAGCCGGTGGTCCCGTGTCGTAGATTTGCGGCACGTAAAAGAACCTCAAGCCTGATAAGAGGCCTCTGAGCAAAATTTCTGGTCTTTTATGCCCAATATAGAATGGGACGCTAAAGGACCCTAGTAGTTAAAGAGCGTCCATAAATAAAACTAAATAAAAAGAAAAAAAGTTAATGCTGCATGAATACCTCTGCTCCTTCCCCCATTGTTTTGCATGTTTTCATTTAGACACAAGAGTCTATGGGATATTGCACCATGCACCCACAGGAAATGCAGGCAAGGTCTATCAAGAACTAAAGTCCAGCAACCTTTTGGGAACACACGTGAGGCAATAACATAGTCTCAACTCCTTTCATTCCTTATCTAGCATAATGTTAAATGCAGCGACTTTCAATAATGCAAAACTTAAAAATTCAAAAGTATTGAAGGTTTATCTCGTATTAACATACTTTGATACTACTGAGTATCGAGGTATCAGCGGTATCGAGGTCCCATCCCTACATACATGGAAATGGTTTGGGAAGTTAGTTTTTACACTAGACCAATGGAAAAAACTGTTGAGACTTTCAAGGACAGAACACTTAAGATTTGTCTATAGTATAGCAATTTTGTTACTGACTGCAGCTTCCCCTATTATAAAATACCAGGCTATATCTGAATTTTCTGAGGCATAAACCACATTAATGAGCAAACTTGTTGTGGTTTATTTATAACTCATGTAACTGTACTGCTTATAAAGCTTGCAGACTTTTGATTAGACAGATGTAATAAAACTCAGATATCACACTCAGATGACTTTTTCTTTTCACTATTGCTTATTTTTTTTTATAGTTTCTACAAATTATTTTTGCAAAAGGTTATTCTTCTATCTACTTTGAATTGATTGAGATAAATGTTTGCGTAAATAGTTTCATTAGACTTGTTATAGGTACAAAATGCGCAATAGATCTTAAGGTCGCAGTGCTTGGGTATAAAACCCACTCCTTCTCTAACTATAGGTACAAAGGGAATAGTAATTGTCAATTTAAAAACTGGTTGCTGTATCTTGGTCTTAAAATTCTATGCTCTTTCCTTGATATTGGGAGAAAAAATGAGAATGGGCAGTACTTCATAGAATAAAATAAATTATTGAAAAATTCAAACCAATAACATTGAATATCTTGGAAATGGCCAATGCACAAGAGAAGTTATTATAAATAAATTGTGGCTTTTAAAGAGCTGTAACATTTTTGTGTAGTATGTTTTTGTCTATCTTTTATGCTTCACCAGTTATATAAAATTACTGTATAACATTCCTTCCAAATATTTCACAGACTATTCATAGAAAATTCAACATATTAATTCTATTTCTCTTGCAAATTTGTTAAATATAGAGTATTTTATTAAAAGTCGTTACAGCCATTTTTGAGAAAATAAAACCTTTTGGAAAATTTTCCATGTAAAAGGTAGTTGGGTGGGGGAATTTGCTTGAAAATGTTCGTATTGCATCTTTGGAAGATACTGAACTTTAATACCAAGTTTGGTATTTATCAACTTTTCATTTTTGAGTTATGTTGTTTCTCTCTCTAAAATGCCATTCTTTTTCAAGGAGCCTCAAAACATGTATTTCTGGTTAAACCTCAATATAAATTTTTGGGTGGAATGAAATTCTTCATCTACCTAGTAGGTATGGGGTAGAGAAAGTAAAAATTTGGTGTTAATAACATTTTCACATCTTTTTATGTGCAGCTATGTGAGATTAATCTGGACTGTTGGGTGTGAAACAACAATCTGAATCTGCAATTTGTTTTTGACATAACCCAGTTTTGGCTTTTTACAAAATTAAAACCAAATGTTAAATTAATAAATAGTTCAACAAGTTTACAATTTTTAATTTTTTAGGGAAACCAACTTAAAATGCCGTCAGTGCCTCACAGAGACAGCAGAAATGGGTCAAGATGACTCACTAATAGGGGCCTTCGATGGAGAAATTGTCTGTGAAACGCCAAATAACCTGTTGAACAAATTTGAAGGAACATTAGACTGGAAAGGAAAAAGGTAATTTGAAAAATTATGTACTCTAGGTTTTATTTGATGGTATTATGTTAGCATATAAGGATGCCAGGGTAGCTCAGTGGTTTGTTAGCAGCTCTCATACTCAGGGTTTGTTGTTCAATTCCCGGCTATGGGATGGCAGTTTTAAGTTGCCATATCCAGCCTTTCATCTCTGACTAGCTCATGTGTAGTATCTCCTAGGTCCAACATGATTCAGATTCAAAGGTGAAAGCTATAGGTCCAATTGTTCCATTGCCATACTCATTGTCAGCTTATCATCGGAGGTAATAGATACTGCCTGCTGGGTGCTTCCAAATAATAAATCGATCCACTCATCACTTGTTGGTTTAAGGTTTCCCTGAAGGTTATAGTAGACCATAATATGGGAAGCATTGGAAACAGCAACAATATTTTTTGCATATTATACGCAAGCTAGAGAATGTAAGAGTTTTCTTGACAGCGAAAAGTAAAATTAAGTTATGAGGGCTGTACCAGAAGTACCCAACCTAACAAAGAAAACACAAAAATTTTGGGAAAAAACATATTTATTTCTCTACATAGTCTCCTGTCAGCTCGAACTTTTTCCAGTAATGTTCAATGGCTTCGATACCCTGTTTATAGTGAGAGCCGTAGAGTTCTGCAAAATAGCCATCAACTGCAGACTCCACCTCTTTCATTGTTGGCAAATCTTTTACCACCAAGTCATTTCTTCCACTTTGGAAACAGAAAATAATCAGATGGGACTAAGTCTGGCCAATAGGGTGCATGAGGAAGCAATTAAAACTTTAACTCATTGATTTTGGCCCTGGTGATGATAAATGTGTGAACTGGTGCATTATCTTCATTATTTAAATGCTGCAATAAGTTTGCATCATACTCGTCATTGATTGCTTTTCCTTTTAGAAGATAGTCAATGAATTATCCCACAAACATCCCAAAAAACTTAGGCCATCACCTTGCCTGCAGATGGCACTGTCTTTGCTTTCTTTGGAGCTGATTGCCCCCTTTCAATCCACTGTTTTGACTGTTCCTTCATCTCATGTGTGAAGTGATGGACCATTGTTTCATCCATGATTAGAATCAATGCAAAAATTCGACTTTATTGCAGCGAAACATTGCCAAACACTTGACTGAAACATCCTCACGACGCTGTTTTAGTTCCAGTGTGAGTAAACGCAGCACCCATCTTGTGCACAGCTTTCTCATGTCCAAATTTTCATCAGTATGCGATGTACAGCACTTTTTGAAATGCCTATGATGTCTGCTAGCTTGTGCACTTTCAGTTGACGATCATCCAATACCATTTTGTGGATTTCCTTCAGAATTTCTGGCATGGTCACCTCATTTGGTCGACCATTGCGATGTTCGTTTTGGCAACTCGTATAGTCTCGCTTAAACTCTGCCACCCAATATTTTATTGTTGTAAATGAAGGAGTATACTCCCCTAGAGTAGAGTCTAGCTCAACTTAATATTAGTTGGACTAAGACCTTTCAAATGAAAGTATTGTATCACATAACGATGGCCAGTTTTATCCATGTTTACAAATTCGCTGAGAGAGTTCACTATTAATTGCTGCCAAACAATTACTAAACAACATAGCATCGTCAAACTTCAAACTTAAGCATTATAAAGGTGGCACTTTCTACCATAGTGATTTGTTTGAAACATGAACTGCTATCTACATGTCAGATTGGGTGCTTCTGGGATTGCTCTCGTAGACTAAATATTTACTTCAGTGTTTTTTGCAAATGGCAAGTCAAGACCATATATGCTTTTTAATAATGATGTATTTTAACAGTTATTCTTATTGGTACTTTATGAGTAAAACAGTAAGTCATGATTAAGGCTCGCTGTTTTTTATTCAACCAGAATAAACTGCAGCATACTTGGTAAAAGCAGGGGAAAGTATGCTGCAGCTCCACATCAACAAAAAAATAAGCTTTTCATGCTTTCACTAATTATTGTGGGTTCTTTCTACAGTAATGGAGTATAAACATATGTGAGATTCAACTTGCCATGTGTTCACCATATATAAAATGTTGATATAGAAAAATTATACACCAAAGCTTTGTAGTATTATGCATTTATCAGGCTTGTGGATCATGATCTAACAGCATAAACACTCCCAGACATTTCATATGCATCCGCAGCATTCAAAACTTATTTTATAGACTTCCTCTGAAGGTGATTCACGATAACTGAAAATGATAACCAGAATGAGGGCAAAGTTAAAATACATGTATTATGATGTGAACATTCACAATTAACAGGAAGCTTTCTTGGGTCCTGGGAGCAGGAAAGAAAACTTGGTCAAGTTTTAACTTTCTTCTTCCCGTTCCCGGTCATGACATATTAGATCAATATTGTGCATATTAGACTCTTTACTGTAGAAATTATTCAAGGCAGCCATGACATGAAAGAGCTGTTAAAGCTCTCTCTAGTTGCCAGCAGGGAAAATGAAACTGGAACAAATTCTATAGCAAATATGCATTCTAAACCACAGATCCTTTCTCCCTTAGATCTTTTGAGCATTGGTTCTTTTAACGAAAGTATCACCTATATTTTGTTTATTTATAACCCAAAACTAATTATTGCCTGAAAAACAATAGTAAAAATTACAAAGAATAGCAAAACATGGGTAGAAATTAACAAATAACTTTAATGTATACTATTAATAAAGGAATGAAGCTTGATAATATCAGAGGAATGGGTAATAGTGTTGGATCTGCATTTAAAAACTGTTTACCTGCCTCTTGAATTAACTATGTACAGCCAATTTTGGGACTACTGCTGGGTAGCATCATATACACCTCCCAAGTGATTTTGAATACAGTCATGTTTAGTAAAACTGTATAGTGTCATAGTACAATAGTGTGTCATAGTAGAATAAAAGAGAAAAATGAACAGAAAAGAAAAGAAAGAAAAAAAAAAGAATTATCAAAATTTTACATTGGCTAACCTGCATTGTTGGCTGAATGGAAACAGGTGAAAAAATATCATTGATCTGTTACAAACAAATAACATACCAATGCACAAAATCAACTATACACTTTGCTTTCTCTCGGATATTGTGAACCAAAAGGTTGTATGCTGTCTTGCATCCTGTTCTTGTTTCTGTTTTGATTCCATTCTTGGGTTATTGTGAACCAGCCTTTAAGGTGGGCCTTAAGCGTTAAGTCCTCCCATAGGAAGACGACGATGACAATGATGATGATGATGATGATGATGATAGTAATAAAATATAAATATCAGTTTGCATAAGCTGATGTATAACCAAGATTTTGAGGCTAATTACAATCCATAACCATAAATATTCAGCCATTTAATAATATGTATACAGAACTAATCAAGTAATATTTTAATAGTTTATCAAATTTAGGAGCATACTTTGCTTTAAGTGCTTTAATAATTTGCTGTTTAAGGATTTTTGAACATGTATGAAGTTTTATAAAAACCTTTTCTTTTCTGTATACATATTATCATTATTTGTAGTGTTACAGCATATACTTTGCTATTTGTTTTAATGCTTGACTTGTAGGCCGAAATGTAATTTTAAAAATTTACAATATTGACACAGTCAATGTTCTTTCCTTTCATAAAATTTTGGTAAAGGAATTCTTTAGTTCCAATTAAAAATAGTCCTTAAGCATTTCTTTTGCAGTACTTATACTCTTTTTTAAAGTATCTTTAATAAGATAATGCTAAGAGGAAGGAGGGAGAGAATAGAATAGAAAAAAAAGATACATTTTACTTACTGCCATTATTTAAAATTGGAAAATGAAAATGTTTCAGGTATCCCCTAGATAATGACAAGGTGGTGCTGCGTGGGTGCATCTTGCGCAACACTAATTGGTGCTACGGTGTTGTCATCTTTGCTGGCAAGGACACAAAACTCATGCAGAACTCTGGCAAGACCAAGTTCAAGCGCACAAGCATTGATAGGTTGTTGAATTTCATAATTATAGGGGTAAGAACAAAGCACAGCTTACGTTTTGTGATAGGTATGGTGTTTCAAACAGTTATGTATATAAGCAATTAATTTAGGTGATGTACTTTCAAACTGTTCACCATTTCAAACTCTGCCTCTTAAGAATTCCTTACTCCTCAAATCCTGCATACCAACATTCTGGTTATGGGTACATAAAAATCTAATTTATAACAGTTAACTACTCCAACTGCCTTCCCCCTCATTACCACCTCCACTCATTTTCTCTCAGTTCAAAATTACCTCTCATGTACCATTTATGAAAACTGTCCTGATTAATTGTCCTTTATCTTTTTAGCAATGATGGTTTTTGGGGGGATGGGTGGGAGGGACATTACTCTATATTCAGACTGCCTAATTTTTTAAACTCATTTCCCCTTAAATTCTTTGGATTTTTACTTCCTCTACTATTAATCTATGGGTAATTAGAAGTGATGTATTCTACCTAAAAATTTGATACCAACACATCATTGAACATACATATTTTG
This sequence comes from Deroplatys truncata, assembly GCA_030765065.1. Taxonomy (NCBI): domain Eukaryota; kingdom Metazoa; phylum Arthropoda; class Insecta; order Mantodea; family Mantidae; genus Deroplatys; species Deroplatys truncata. The sequence continues at coordinate 120,973,134 of CM060985.1, forward strand.
AGGTCTGTGTGTGCATGCATGAACAATATAACTCAAAAACAAAAAGTCAGTTAAATACCAAACTTAGTATTTAAGTTCAGCATCCTCTAAGGTTGTGACAGGAAAATTTGCAAAATATCTCCCCATCCCCAAGCTATCAATACAGCATAAAAATTTTGCTATGTTTTTCTAAAAAAGATAACATTTCAGAAAATAAAAAATCTGTATTTATCAATTAAACTCTTTAGATTGTGGCCAAATTACATTGGAAAGACCAAACATCATTTGGAAACCAAAGTAAAAGAGAGCATTTTAGAAATATTAAATTCAACAAATTGATAAATCAGCTGTAGCATATAATTTTCGGTCATTTAATCATGAAATAATTTCTTAAGTTAAATTATTAAAGCACATACATGAACGCATAGATTTAAAAGATTTATTTTGAAGAACAGAGATTGCATAATGAATTTTGAAATACTGCCAGTTGATTCTGTCAACAAATTTGTTGTATTTCTAGTAGATGGCAATACTGTAGTGAACAATCCTCAGCAGGAGTAACCGTAACAATGCAAATAGATGAATAAACAAGTAAGAAGAAGCTGAAGATGTAATTGATAGATTACGAAACGTGTTCTTTTGAATTTATATTTTAACAAAAATAAATGAAGAATTGTCATAAAATATTTATTGTAATGTTATAATATTCTTATGAAAGCTTATTTTTCTATCTACTTCATAGTAATTGAGATAAATCTTTGCACCTCCCTACTGATTTCATGGTTCTTGCCCCAAAGTTCAAATTATTCAAACTAGTTAACAGTTCCATCAACCTCAGCACTTGGGAGAAGATTTTTATTAAGAATTACAGTGAGAACCTCATGAATTTTGACATCTCTGAAGATGTTTTTAAGTTCATCAAGCCGCCACCAGGATTGCCCCCATAGTTCCCACAATGGTCAAACGATTAACTTAACAGTCAGCAATGAGCTGACAATGTAGGCTAATGTCGGTGAAATATGTTCTCATGAATTATGAGTAAGTGAAGCTACAAGAGTGTAATAGATCATCTCAATCTTAATTATTTTATTATTTTGCTTTACAGTGTTTAGGTCCTTATATTTAAATTCCATACTCTTACCATGACATCGTGAGAAACAATACTTAGGAAGTGATAAAGGTACCAAAAAATTCAAAGCAATAATAATGGTTATCTTGGAAATGACCTATGTCACAAAAAGGTTATTTAAAATAAATTATGCATTTTAAAGAGTGTTTTTTGGCTATCTCTTAATGTTTACCAGTTACAAAAAATTATACAAAATTCCTGCAGAATGAAGAGAACTTTACAGGTTTTCTCCAGAAAATTCAATATATACATTTTATTTATCATGAAAATATCTTAAATATGTGGTATTTTAATCAAAATCATTAGAAAATGAAACATTTTGAAAAATGCTCCCTGTAAAGAGCAGTTTGGGTTGGGGGAATTCCTTCAAAATCTTTGTTTCACATCTTTGGAAGATAACTGAATTTAATTACCGAGTTTGGTATTTAACATTTCGTTGTCGAGTTATGCTGTTCACAGACACAGAGAAGACATACACACATATGCTAACCTTTTTTTCTAAAAAATTTTTTTGGATCCATGGACCCTCAAAGTATTTTGTATTTCTTGCAAAATTTTGATATCAAATTTTTATGTTGGAAGCAATACCTACCTACTAGGTACATGGTAGAGAAAGAAAAGAAAGAATAAATAAAGGAGTAAATATTTGAGCATTAGGAATCAATTTGGGACACATTTGCTTCACTTACTTTGCTATTATATTGTATAATAACAAAGTGAAGCAAGCATATCCTAAATTCAACTCCTTATGCTCAAGTATTTAACCTCATTTTCACTGTCAAAAAGCTTCTAAATAAATTATTATTAAAGAGTAATTATTATTAGTTTGGAACTCTCTATATAAAATTTCTTATTAGTATCTCTTGTTATATTGTAAAAATAAATCCATTTTGGTAATGTTAGCACTTCATAGCAGGAGAGCATACAGATGGCTTATGCTCATTTACTATGTATATGAAGCTGGGATTTATCAAAGAATGAACTGTATGGAACTATTGGGCATTTTTTGTTAGTATACTGTAACATGCCTGCAAGCTGTGCATATTAAAACAGGAAACATTTCTGTTTTCAGATTGTGTTCTTCCTGCTGTCTATGTGCCTCTTCTGCATGATTGCATGTGGGATTTGGGAGACGATAACAGGGCAATACTTCCAGAAATATCTACCTTGGGATTCACTTGTGCCCAGTGAACCTCTGAGTGGTGCAACTGTTATTGCCCTCCTTGTCTTCTTCTCCTACGCCATTGTGCTCAACACCGTGGTGCCTATATCTCTCTATGTCAGGTGAGTATTCATTCCGTCACTGCAGACCTTAAAGTCTTAACTCAGTGATACATATGCAACTAAATATAATTTCAAAATAGGATTCTCAGTTGTATAATGTAATTATTCAATGTACTTCTTTCTAGATCAGATCACATATCTTAGAAAACATTATGGAATCATTAACTGTATTTAGCAGCATACTTTGTGCACCTATGTAACATGTGCTTGGAAAAAAATGAAGCATGAAGTTGAGGTGAAAAACTTTTTGTATGCATTCACATGGCTCACAGAGAACAGTTGAATCCAGCTTCTGCTTGTTTAAAATTCATGTTGCATAGTATTTGTAGCTTGAAGCAAATACAGTTCTGTAGTCATGGCATAATCAAACTAGTGCTTATATAAGCTCCAAAGCTTTTCTTCCGCCTCTGGAAATTTGGCCATTGATCCTTTGAAATCCCACCTGTTACTCTTTATTGCTTGAAACCTTATTCTCTCCTTTTTCTCCATTCTCTAAAGTATGATTCCAGAATATTAAATTTCTTTTCTTCAGCACAATTTCTTACATCTTCAGCTACATTATCATTTTCAGTTTTTGCTCCTACAGCAATGGAAGAATGCAATGTTTTCCAAATCATTTTTGTGAACTTCCACTCATGCTGTTCAATGAAGTTAAACCAAAAACGATGCTATGCTGTGACTGCATATGATTTCTGCATGCTTTCTCGCATACTGGAAGTACAAATGTAGGGCAGAGTTGAAAGCTATAATTCCAACGTAGCAAATTCAAATCTTAAAATGCCTAGGCAGATTGTGGTAAAAACCATACTAAATGACATATTTTTAAAAAAAGAAAAACTTATTCCTCAGCATAATCTCCTTTGAGTCATTTGGTCCAGCAAGATTCCTTTTTATTGCCTCAGAAACAAACAAACAAATAAAAAAAAAAAAGGCTTTCCAACTGTGAATAATATCCATTTACAGCACAAATATCCTCTTCATTTGACAGAAATGTTTTTCCCCCAAGCCAATTTTTGAGACTAGTGAAGAGCAAGAAGTCGCATGAGGCCAAATCCGGAGATTAGGGTTGGAGGGAAATTGTTTCAAAGCCCAGCTTGCTAACTTTTGCCATTGCAATGGCCAATATGTGAGCAGACACATTGTCCTGAAGAGTACTTTTTGTTTGCATGCTAATCTTGGTCACTGCTGCTTGAACTCATGTAAACAGACCACTAACATTGTGTAATAGTGGATAGTAACTGTTTTAAGCCTTTCGAAGTACGCAATCATTGTGACACCTTGTGATTCACAAAAATATTGTCTTCACTTTTTGCAACAATAAAGTGTTTTAAGCTTTTTTCTGTGCACTTTCACTCTCACCAACCCTCTGTTTTGATTGCCATTTCACCTTTCCGGGCTATAGTGGTGTATTCAAGTTTCATCAACATTTACAAGATGATGCCAGAAGGCTTTCAGATTATGCAACTTTGCCAAACACCATTTTGAAAAGTCCATCCCCAAGTGTTTTTGGTCTGGAGTCAACAAACACAGTACCCATCGCATACTTAGCTTCTTCATATGCGGAACTTCTTGCAGGATATATGTACCCTTTCATATGAAATGCCTATCATCTCAACAGTCTCATGAATCTTAATTTATCATGCATTTTATCAATCATTTTTTAGAAGAAATCTCAATTTGGTATCCAGCATCTGTCATGCTTGTAAGGTCAACCAGCCATAAATTTTCTTGAGTGCTGATGCAGAGTCCCTATGAACTTCCTTGAACTCAATTTATATCTGGCTGCATTTTAAATATAAGTGCTTAATTAATGCTTGGTACTCTTTATTTATTTATATGAAATGTGTTAAATTATTTAAAATAGCTGCCAGCAAAGAACTGCAGGTTGCATTTGTTTGAAAGATTGAACAAAGCCTTTACAGAAATCACATTTACCAAGAGTCATGCAGCTTAACAAATTTTCCCTCCATTTCATTGAAATTTACCACATGTCAATCCATAATAGTCGATCCCAGTTAGAAAAAAAAAAAAAAGTTTTTTCTTCATGAAAGATGTGCATGGTACATAGATAAATAAGGTAATTTCACTTATGATTGCTGAAACAGTAACATAAAATTTCAAGACTTTTGGATTTTGCAGGTCTGTATAAGTATTTTCATACCTCCTACTCAGAGTCGCGCTCACTCACTTCTTTTTCTTTTTTATTTTCCTCCCATCATTGTTGCATGTAATTTTGCTATGGTGGAGTTTGGTACTATGCAAGGAAGTAATGCTGTCACGGTCAGTAATACCAACAGATTTGTGATATAACCCGCAAAGTAGTGCGTTCTGTTTCCATGTGTTAAAGTGAGGGCTGATGGCTCTTGATAAACTGATTAAAGTATACCAGTTACATATCAAAGGTACTCGTGCATTAGAACGGAGGATCAAATTTAAAGTGTAACTGTTAATTATAAATTAACTGCTTAAAACTCCTCAGCATTTCAAAAGTTATGGAGCAGTTGTTCTTGTATATGAAAAAATGTGGATTCTCTATTATGCCTTCTTTGAAGATCTTTCACAACCATCCATGAAAAATATGAATTATGAAAAAAAGAATTAAAATTGTCATCATCTTCTTCAAGGATTAAGCCTCGAAAGGCTTGTTCCGGTCTCATGAAATAAATTTTTGCTGTGACCCATCACTTTCTTGGTCTGTCAATGTTTCTGTTACCTGTAGCTTTATAATTTAGTACCAATTTTGGGATCCGTAATCTTCCAATTGTATATAGCAATTATTAAAATCTTCTCTGAAGTGAGCAAAGGGAAATAAACTGTTAATTTTTAGAACATATTTAAGGAATCTGTTGCATTTTAATTAATTTACCTTTTTTTAAATAAGCTTTTCTCACAAATGGCAGTTTTAAATTACCGTAAGTAGTTGCTTAAAAGCTATTCAGGATAGAAAGTTCAGCACTGGTAGAGTGGTTATTTGTTCATTTATATTTGGTAGTGTTTAACACCTGTTCTTACTGCATATTGCACCATCACCTGTGATGAACACTGAATATATATGAAATGAAATGATAATTGGGAAAGGAAATGTTCCAAGCCTAGTTTAGTCCCCATTTACCAGTTATGAGGACGGAGGAAAACCTAGGTGGGTGGATAAAGTTCAGTCAGTGAGAACAGTCCTTACTGGAATTGAACCGTAGACTTCCCATTTACAAGCCTGTGCCTTAATGACTTCAGCCTACCCATATCAATTATAAAATGATTAATTATATAGTATGAAGGATGTGGTAAACATTGCAGAAAAATTAGATGAAAGTTGTTGTTGTTGTTGTTCACCAATGGCACTGGGGATTAATTGATCTGCATCATTTTCCCACTGGCTTCCCAATATAAAGTCTGTAAGTTATCACTTTTAGGCCTTTGCATTTGGCGAGATGTTGTTTGTTCAGGATGACATCTTCTTCACAGAGGGTGCACTTGGGTGTAGGTATACAGGCATGCTTCCCAAGCCAAAAATGAATTTAAAAGAAGAGCACTTCTTAGTGCTATTTTGATAAGACTGTTAAAGATAGAGTTGATATACAAAAAATGCCAAGGAAGAGTGCAGTGGCCACGATTGCCTCACAGAACATCTCTATAAGATGAAAGTTGTAGAAGATAGAAATTTCACTTTCCCTCTTAGTAGACAAAAATTGCTTTCCAGAAATAATGTTAAAAAGTTCAAGGACATTTTAGGAAAATAAAACCTCAAGTGCAGAATCCTGAAGCTAAATTTAAGAAAATCCTAGCCTTTTCTGTTTGTAAGGCAACCCTTAATTTCACCATCAAATTTTCCAGCTAACCCAAGAGATGCTGAGCTTTTTTCCTTTGAAAAAATTACAAATTCTTTGAATTACTTCTGGGATAGCATACTGTTCAAGTTATTCCTTAAAAAGGTTGGAATCTTGCTTTGGAATGTTGTAACACTTGTTTTAATACTTTGTTTGTCAGCGTGGAAGTGATACGGTTTGCACAGAGCTTCCTCATTAACTGGGATGAGAAAATGCACTATGAGAAGACAAACACGTCGGCCAAGGCTCGTACTACTACGCTCAATGAGGAGCTTGGGCAGATTGAGTACATCTTCTCTGACAAAACTGGAACACTCACACAAGTAAGTTTATTAAGAGATATTCATCTAGACAGTTGAATATGTGCAGTAAGATGTTGCATAGGACAACTTTTAGAATGAAGTTGTTCTTAAGATTCGTTAAAGGAATGTAACTATAACTGTTTTCATTGATATCATTCTTTGTTTTGAATCCTTATATCAATTACATAATATTGGAGAAGCAAAGAATTGTGTAACTATACATTTATAATATTATATAGATGTATTTATTATATTATGTTTAATTTATAAATTAAATTGAAAAAATTATTTTAAAATAAAATAAGACTGAAGCTTTCTTGATGGCATAATAACTCTAAATATTCTCAGACTTTTACCTGAGTAAGCAGAGGGTTTGAAACCAAATGGAGATACAGACTTCCACCACTTTCATCAGTTTATCCTGAAGTCGAAGGTGATGAACACCTTCAAAATGTCAGTTTCAAATCATCTACTTACATGGCTAAACGCCCAAGAATATTTAGAGTTAATTTGTGTTATACATTTAACAAGCTAAGCATTGAAATTCAAGCACTGTTTGTGAATATCAGAATAGAACATTGGATTTGCTAACAAATTTTCACTTCAAAGCTTTCAACATTGGAGTAACTTTTGTAGCACTGACTCCACTTTACTTTGTCTGAAAATTCCGGAACCATTTCCAAAGTATTTGTCATTTCATATTTAAATACTGTTTAAGTATGCTGTCTATGAACATTTAAAAATGAGTGGTTCTCTTTCTTCACACTAGCTCATATCTAAATTCATTTGGGACATAAAAATGTGTTCCTACTTTCTGCATTTAGCAATATCCTTATTACCTAGTTTCAGAATATTTCTTAGCAAATACTTATCACCATTAACATAAAGCGGGTTGAGGAATTAACAGTTTATATAAATAATATATTTGGTGCCCACCATGGTAAGGCTGTAGCATGCCTTTTTCATATTGAAAAGATTTTGAGATTGAATCTCATTTAGGAAGAGTTGCCTAAGGTTTTTACTTTCTCTACTACGTATAGTAAGTAGGGGAAGTATTGTATTCCACCCAAAAATTCGTACCGAGATTTCACCGGAAATACATGTTTTGAGACCCCCCTGAATCCAAAAAAAGCAATTTTGGAAGCATGTCCGTGTGTGTATCTGTGAACAGCATAACTCAGAAACGAACAGTTGGATAAACAGCAATCTTGCTATTTAGGTTCAGTATCTTCCAGAGATGCGACACGAAGGTTTTCAAGAAAATCCCCCCCACCCCAGATTACCCTTTATATGGAATTTTCTCAAAAATGGCTCTAACGATTTTGATTAAAATATCATATGTTTAAGATATTTTCATGACAAATGAAATGTATATCTCGAGTTTTTTGGGAATGTCTCCAAAAGTATTCTTCAGTGCGAACGACTTTTGCATAACTGGTATACCATAAAAGATAGACAAAATTTTACTACACAAAAAATGTAGATCACATTAAAATACACAATTTATGTCATATGCATTTTTGTTGTTGAGTGAACCATTTTCGAGATATTGCTTGTTATTCCCTTAAATTTTCCAATACTTATACTTTTTCTCAAATGGGAATTCGTTATTCATTTTTCTTGTCTTGGATATGCAAAGAGTATTAATCTGTGGCAAAGAGAATGGTGCTGCACATAGCAACCAGCTATTAAGAGATATGTCTATGCTTAAAGGCTACTGTATTTCTATATTGCCCTTGCAAATACAAAACAAGGGGAACATAGTAGGCCCTAAGCAATAATCAAATATTTTTTATACTGAGAAATAAACGAACTGCTATGATTTTGTGAATCTTCTATCGGCTTTTGCTACAAGGGAATGCTGATTTGAACCAATTTCGTAAGATCATTTCATTTTTTTAGTTCATATCTTATTAATCGTTATAGTAGGATTTTAAATGTTCCTATTTTTTTTGTTTCCACGGTTTAAGGGCTGTTTCATTTTATTCATTCATATATTATTTGTTATAGTACCATTTTCAGGTGTTTTTGTTCTTTGTGTACTGGTTTACATTTTAAGACTTTTCATAATGCCTAGTAAGAAACGAACCAGTTTTAATTTTAATGTTAAGAAGTTATTTTCTGTGAAAGCAGCCAAAGTGATTGCTGGCACCTTGATCCAAAATAATGACATATTTGGTGAGGTTAAAAACACACAGTGCACAAGCAACTCGGTGATGGCGTTATGTTTTTCAACTGTAATAAATATTGACGCTTGGAGTTCTGAAGTAATTGGTAAAATTCTTCATTTAGGCAATGATTTGCACTTAAAATCAATTTCAAATTATGATGGTGTTATGCCATATCCGCCTTGCTTTTTTTTTTTTTTTTTTTTTTTTGTGTTCTGTTAATGCAAAGAGAATGGAATACTCGACATAGCAACCAGCTCTTAAAATATTTGACTCGCTTAAAGCCTACCAATTACTCTTGCATCTACAAGAAAATTGCCAATAAAATTAACATCTTGATTAACATGAAGCATATGGAGAATAAGCATTTGTAAAAATAGTTTGTATAAGAGTAGAGAAAAGTCATGTGAGTGTAACACATCAGAATTTTTTTTTTCTAGAGCCTTCCGCTCAACCTCAGAACATGCATGTTGTGTACCTCTAACTTTATGGGTTTAACTTGAGCACCATTTCATCCATTTATTGTCCAAAATAACATTTTTTGCATGTGTGAATGGGTAATGAAGTTGACTATTATATATGAGTGAGTGTTTTTTTTATCTTATATTAAGCACTAAATTTGTGTTGTTTGAAGGAAAAGCAGATGGTGTCAGAAAACATGGAAAACATAGTCTTGGTAAATTATGGGAACAGGGGAAAAAGTGATATAAACCTGTGGTGCCTTTTGTTTTCTGTTTCATTTGTGACATTCACATGACTTTCTCTATCCACTATTGCTTATTAGTTGGTATACAAATTATTCTTACAGAAGTTTATTTACTTATCTACTTCATTTTAATTGAGATAAACCTTTCCAGAAATAACTGCACTACATATTTTGTTATAAATACAAAGGGAATAGTGATAGTCAAATGTTTTAGAACTGGACACTACCCTGGCCTTAAAATTCCATACTCTTTCCACCATATTGTGAGAAACAACTGAAAATCGACAGGACTTTAAAATAATGGCTAAGTATTGAATATTCAAACCATTATTAACAAGTATCTTGGAAATGGCTGATGCCACAAAAATAAGTTGTTTGAAATAAATTGTGTAATTTAAAGAGATCTAAATTTTTTGTGTAGTATATTTTCGTCCATCGCTTAATGTTTACCAGTTACACAAGATTATACAAAATTCCTTCCAAATTAAGTGAGCTTCACAGGCTATTCCCAGAGAATTCAAGGTATACATTTTATTTCTCATGTAAATATATTTAATATGAGGTATTTTAATCAAAATCGACAGTCAGTTTTTATAAAATCAAAAATTTCAAAAATGTTCTTTGTAAAGGGTAGTTTGGATTTTTTTGAAAATCATCAAGTCACATCTTTGGAGGATACTGAAGTTAAATACCAAGTTCGGTATTTATCTGACTTTCCCTTTTTAAGCAGACACACACCACGCAAACGTGCATGCACCCTACTATACACATGGTACATTAAGTAAAAATGAGCACTCTTGAAACATAAATTTGTGCAAGATTTCTGTTATTCACATCAAGTGCTATTAGTCAAATGTGTATAGATAGCCAGGCAGTTGTTAACATGCCAAATACCAAGGTTTGAATCTCATCCATTAATGCTTTTCTTTCCCCTCGTATTAAGTATAATGTTTATTATACACATGATAATATAATAGGTAATTAAGACATTTATGCTCAAATATTAAAACTGTAGTGACCTTTTTTGTTCTGAAAGTAAATATAAAGTTAATCAATATTTTTAAGTGAGAAACCAAATGAAAAAAAATCTGTTGTGTTTCACTCGCATGACTTTCTCTACTCTTTTACAAACTATTTTTACAAACGCTTATTCTCCATCTACTTCATGTTAATCGAGACTCTATCTTATTGCTAATTTTCTTGTAGATGTAAGGGGAATATATATTTACAAGGGCAATATAGAAATACAGTAGCCTTTAAGCATCGACATATCTCTTAATAGCCGGTTGCTAGGTGCAGCACCATTCTCTTTGCCACATATTAATACTCTTTGCATATCCAAGACAAAAAAAAATGAATAACAAATTCCTATTTGAGAAAATAAGTATTGAAAAATTTAAGAGAATAACTAGCAATATCTCAAAAAAGGTTCACTCAACAAAAAAAATGTATATGATATAAATTGTGTATTTTAATGCGATCTACATTTTTTGTGTAGTAAAATTTTGTCTAACTCTTATGGTTTACCAGTTATGCAAAAGTCGTTCACAATGAAGAATACTTTTGGAGACATTCCCAGAAAATTCAACATATACATTTTATGTGTCATGAAAATATCTTAAACATATGATATTTTAATCAAAATCATTAGAGCCATTTTTGAGTAAATTAAAATTTTCGAAAAATCTTCCATGTAAAGGGTATCCTGGGGTGGGGGGATTTTCTTGAAAACCTTGGTGTCGCATCTCTGGAAGATACTGAACCTAAATACCAAGTTTGGTGTTTATCCGACTGTTCATTTCTGAGTTATGCTGTTCACACACACGCACACACACACACAGACATGTTTCCAAAAATGCTTATTTTGGATTCAGGGGGTCTCAAAACATGCATTTCCGGTGAAATCTCGGTATCAAATTTTTGGTGGAATACAATACTTCTCCTACTTACTATACGTAGTAGAGAAAGTAATACAAGTTAACTTTATATTGAGTGTGTAAAACCTCTGCTTCTATTACTGTCCTCATTCTTCTGATCATTTATTTTGAAAACGAAAATGACAGTTTATGGTGTGTATTTAAGCATTATAATTCAAATGCATCCTGTCCATCAAAAATATAAAGTATTGCTGCATATTAACACACATCTTACTTGGGGTTGGGGGGATTAAATTATGAAGAAGATCCGAACCTAAGTTAATTAAGAGACACATGCGTTTGACTGCTCAGCCAACATTGTCACACTGATATCTATTTTGCTGTTTATTACTTATCTTGAAAGTGAAAGTAGCATGCATTAAATCTTGTATTGTGAACACAGTGCCAGTGAATGCTTCTGATGTTTTTGAAATTGGACTTGCATTCTAGCTGTTGCTCATTTTGTATACCTGAAGGTGTAATAGGAGGGGCATAAGAAGAAAATTAGATGTTAATATGTGTACATGATGATGATGATGATTATTATTATTATTTATTTCATCCAGTTTATCATACAACTAATTTTGGACATGTCAAAACAATTACATCTTTACAAATTCTTTAAATCATATAGACATTTGTTTATTAGATACACCCTCAATTTTCTTTTGAATTGCTGTTTAGAAACATCAACTACGGATTTGATTTCCAATGGTAATTTATTAAATAGTGTGATTCCAGAAATATATATATATCCTTTAAAGATACACTTTTTTTTTACACTATGTCTAAAGTGTCCAAGTTTCCTCTTGTATTATGTTCATGGATTTGGTTGTTTTTAATTGGTTTGTACTTATCTGTTACATACATTATTGTTCTATATGCATAGAGAAAGTAAATAGTAAGCAATGAATTGTTGCTCATTATGCTTTGATCTTACACAGAAGTAAACCAGACATAAAAAGAGAAATAATGAAACAGAAAGTTCTTCAGTGGAATAAAAATCCGAAGTGTGAGTGAAGGACGTTCTTAATATAATGGAAATTTCAAAAATAAATGTTCTTGTGAATCAAATGTGTTGCAGTGTTGCTAAAGTATTTCAAGCAGAACAGATAGCATGTACACTTATTGTGCGCTTAATACTGTTTCAGAACATAATGACATTTAATAAATGCTCCATCGCTGTCAAGTGCTATGGTGACCTCTTAGATGAAGCTACCAGTGAAGTGCTGGAAATCACAGAAGTATGTTGTATTAATAAGACAGCAATTTCTTAGATATAGTTACAGAAAATACATGTTATCATTACAACTCCAAATATCTCAAGACCTGTTCTGTTATTTGCACACCCTTAAGTAGTATTTGGCATCCCATGAAATAAGGATAACAGTGTTGCCAGAGTTAGCACTAATGTGTATATGGAGATCATTGATGTAAAATAGAGATGGCTAGAAAGTAAAGTAAAGCTATTAAGTACTTCAGATTGAATTTTTTATACTCAATCATTACTAATCTATACTAATATTATAAAGAGAGAAAATTTGTGTGTGTTTACATGCTTGCATGTATGAGGGCAGATTGATAAGTCCATGACTTTGACAGTTCTAATCTGGGTATAATCACAGAAATTCATCGTCATTTGTTTCTTAGAACATTGTTGAGAGCTTCTAAAATAAGCAGAAAATGGAAAAGTGAATTTTGTGTTCTGATAAAGCACTACTTTTTGCGTGGTAAGACAATGAAGGAAACAAAATAAAAGCTAAATGAATATTATGGGAACTCTACTCTATCGCGTGGCATTGGTTCACAAGTGGTTCACAGAGTTTCGATGTGGTCGTTCGAGCCCGAGAGATGCTGTGCGCACAGGATGGCCAGTTGAGGTCACAATGGAATAAATGGTGAACAAAGTTCACGATATTGTGTTGGAAGACTGTCAAGTGAAAATCTGTGAGATAGCCAAGACCGTAAACATCTCAAGTGACTGGGTGTATAACATTCCGCACGAATTTTTGGGTATGAGAAAGGCTCTCTTTCACCAGGATAATGCACCCACACACATGTCAGCCATTGCCATTGTGAAATTTATGAAATTGAGCTACGAACTGCTACCTCACCCACCATATTCTCCAGATTTGGCTCAGAGCAACTTCTTCCTCTTCGCAAACCTGAAAAATTGGCTCGCTGGGAAGAAATTCATGTCCAGTGAACACATCATGGCAGAAACCTCATATTTTGCAGACTTTGAAAAATCACATTTTTTGGAAGGGTTAAAAAATTTGGAGAAACGGACAATGTGTATTGAATAGAAAGGAGACTGTTGAGAAATAAAACTGATTTTTTAAAAAAAAATTTATTTTCTTTAAAAAGTATCACTGACTTATCAATCCGCTCTTGTATGTGTGCGGTTGTTAATCTCAAAAACTACTCAATTGATTTTGACAATTTTTTCAGCAGTGAAAAGCCTTATTTTTTTCTGGCAGGCATGGATGATAATATACCTTCTAATTTAAATTCAAAGGTATATTATTATCCATCTGAACAACTCCTCAAAATTGACATGTTTCCTTTATCCAGATTGCCTACTTTGCCACTAAAATATAAAAATGCATATGACACATCTATCAACATGTACAGCTCTTAAAAATTATCAAGATATGACATCCAAATATTGGGAAGCAAGATGGAGAATGACTTCTTGTCAACTCTAGAGCATTAGCTACACATGCACATAATTTAAATTCTAAAAGACTAAAAAGGATTTGCAGAACTAGAATGTGAACATATTGGAGTTATATAAAATAATATATTTGCAAGGAAGCTTTGACTTTTCATTGAAAATGCCATGGAGTAGAAAATAGTTCTTCTTACTCCAGAAAATGTATGTAAAATAAGATAAATGCCTCGGATACTTCATTCCAGTATGTGTAGATGGTAACGAAGATACAGCAAAACAAAAGAGAGTTGAGTCTGCTTATAAAGGTATGACATGCATGAGATACCAGTGCCAACATATTTTAATAACCCTCATGTAAGAAAGTTTTGCTTTATTTCCTTTGTATTTTGTAATTAAGTTCATTAGCAGAGTATGCTAAATAGTTGAATAAGGAGAGAAAAACTGTCCAGCTAACATTAGAAATCAGTCAATTGTAAATAGTAAGTATTTATTTAGTGCTAAGTCCAATACATAATGGAGTCTACATGATCTGGGCCTAGCCACTTACCCCATAGACATCCAGAAATTACAGTTAATGTTACACTTTTCTCTCCCTGTATACTGTTTTCAATAACCTATTTACAGTAATGAGACTGTTAAATTAACATTTGTTGACAGACCATTTCCATTTCAACCTAAACCTTCCAAAGAAATTCTCTTAATTGCCTTATCTGCGACTCATCTGTGAACATTTTCATAATCTCTACAGCTTTATTACATCTAAGCCATTTTTTTTTATTAATTTTTTCCTCGCTCATTGGTTCCTCTACATTCCATTAAAATATGCAATCCATCTTCATTATCCTCACAGATTAGGCATATACCTTTCATGACATTTTCCCTTTGCCCCCTTAATTTCCACATCCCTAGCCGGAACCATGCATTGGCTTCCCTCTCCTTTTTATTACATAAATCTAAATATTTTTCTTTGTTTGGTTCTGTCTTTATCATTTTATAAAAGGTTAATGACTTCTTCTCATTCATCTCAGTCCAAATGTTTTGATTATCTGTATCTTCAAACATACGAGGGCAGTCCAGAAAGTCCAGACATTTTGGCCTATCATGGCAATGAGTATGGCTAGAGCTGCCATCTTGATGTCAGAACGTTCCTACATTAGTACGCATCCAGCTAGGGTAGCGTGAGGACTGTGCCTTCTTTACTGTGCTCTCTGTGAGTTGTTAAAATGTGCGCTGCAATAGAAAATCCTGCCACTTGTGAAGTGCGGTCTGTGATTAGGTTTTTGTTAGCTAAAAAGAACAAACCAATTGATATTTATTGTCAACTTTGTGATGTTTACGGGCAGGGAATAAGGAGTGAAAGCCGAGTCAGGCAATGGTGCATTGATTTTGAAAATGGCCGTACCAGTGTTCACGATGAGGATCGCAGTGGTAGGCCTAGCCTTATGACTAATGAACTGTCAATGTAAATAAAAATTTGTGAAAATCGTTGTTTCACGATTACAGAACTTTTGCAACATTTTCCCTGAGTTTGGTGCATCAAATTGGTGCTTTGATACTGACACTGAACTGCATGCCAGTGTAAACCAGTGGTTGAAGTCACAGGCGGCAGATTTCTACAGAGAGGGTATTGAAAAACTTGTGCCATGGTATGATAAATGCCTCAATTTGAATGGCAATTATATAGAAAAATTGCTTAAGAGTGTACCTTTCAAATGTAGATAATAAACGTTGATATTTGCATTTTGTTAATTGTTTACTTCAAAACGTCTGGGACTTTCTGGATTACCCTCGTAGATTGGGCATATTTCCAAAACCCCTCTATCATTCCATGTCTTTGCCCCCATATATCTCGTAAACCATTCTTCTCCAACTGATCCTTAATTTTACTCAGCCAGTTATCAATACTCTGGTGCTTTTACTGGTAATTAAGATAACACTAAAATATTTTCCTATCAGCCAACTGTTATTTTGTAATTATAAACCAAAAGCTTATTTTTCTCAATGATCGCAAACTGTGTGTCTTTTCTAAAGCAGTTGGTTAACTAGGTTGCCTGGGAGTTAAATTAAATTGAGTTTGATTTATGGGTGCCCCTTAACTGCTATGGTCCTTAGTGTCTCATTCTATATTGGGGTGAAAGACACATTAATTAATGAAATGGTTAGGTACTTGATATACATATGGTGTATACATTCTCCCTCTTGTTTATTTAATGTACTCTCTCTCCCTCCATAGAGTAAATGCTGCTCATTATTATGAACAGTAACATTTTAATTGACTTCTTAATCAATTTTCCCTCAGAGTACACCGCCGTTGGACTTCTCATGGAATATCAACTATGAACCAGAGTTCAAGTTTTATGACTCATCATTGCTTGATGCAGTGCGAGGAAACAATCATGATGTACATAGCTTCTTCCGCGTCCTAGCACTTTGCCACACTGTCATGCCTGAGGACAAAAATGGTACGTAGCATATCTGGTTTTAAATAATAACAATTTAAATTATTCACCCATAAACATGATATACATGTTTCAGACTTCACCTTGCTGAAGCTGTAATATTTACAATTATAGTCTGACAACATTGAAGCTCTTCTTTACTTACGAATTATTACATATTTAAAGAGGATTACTGAAATAATTTCTGGAAATCCATATCTAAGATATTTATAACTGGGAAACCATATTAAGGACATCCTCACAGTTTGTTACGGAGGTGTATTCAACTTGAATTCACAAGTGTGTCTTCTTTGCTATTTTGATAAACACAGATTGATTCAATTTTATTACTCCAATTGGCAAGAGAGAGAAGGAGAATATACTTCATGGTTTAGAGAAAATAATTTTAAGTGGTTCGCTAGATGGTTTTGCACTCTTATAATTATGCCAGTTTTTAAATACAATATGCACATTGAATAAATTTTGTATTCTAGTTTAATTATTTGTGTGATACTGAAGTATTAATCATAGATATCATTGAAGCTCCTATAATCATTAAAATTATTTTGAAATGGAGTTCAGGTTAAGTATTTTTTTGCGTGTTGCAGATTTTGACCTTTGCATCTATTTCTTGAGAGTTTATACCCTAATGTCTTATAATTAATTGGTAGAATTAGATTCTTAATTAGTATTAAAGTTGGTGTATTGTTGTTTGCAGGAAAGCTAGAGTATCAGGCCCAATCTCCTGATGAAGCTGCACTAGTATCAGCGGCTAGAAATTTTGGCTTTGTGTTCAAAGAGCGCAGTCCAAACAGTATCACAATAGAGGTAACTATTAGCCGATACGTTTTTCCTGTTTTAATTAAGTTGAATTGTATTGTATTGTGGTAATTAATTGACCTAATGGTTAAACTATGAAGCCTGGGACTTAAAGTACTTATAACATTGTAAATCACCATTGGGGCATGTTATCTTAAAATGAAATTCAGGTCTCCTTGTGGTTTACTGGGAAAAATAAAATCAGTTGGAGAATTTAATGTTGTGCTGGCATGTTACCATGGAGCTCAGTTGGTTAGAGCTACCGGGTGGAAACGGAAGACCTGTGGTTCATATCCCGGTTATAGCATTGAATTTTTTAGTTTGATTCTACCTTTCCAACCTTGTGTTGTATTTTATTTCTCCATTGTAACTACATTTTACAAGGATCATCCAATTATGCAAAAAGTAATAAAGAAACACAGATAATAGGAGATGCTTATATACAAGATGAGAAGTGCAGAAATACAATATTTTAGAGTGCATTTACATTTGCTCCTTTGTACTTTTCTAAGGAGTAGAAAGCATTTTCTAACAAAAAGGACTTAATAGTTTTTAGTTTTATCATTTTATTTGTTATCATTTTATTTGAGAAGGTTTGTACATATCTTTGGTGTTATTTTCTATGCATTTGCGATTTAGAATTCCTCTTAATCTGTTTCTGATATAGTTGTGCTCTGTCCTTGTATTATGGCTATGAAAGCAAGACTTAATGCTGCATGCTTGATAGTTACTTGAATAACAACAATCTGATATAAAAAAAAAATCAATATTAGGTTATTCAGCAAGCTTATTGTAATTTAAAAAATCTGATTGTTAAACTCACATGACTTTCTCTGCTCTTGTACAAACTATTTTTACAAACGCTTATTCTCCATATGCTTCATGTTAATCGAGATGTTAATCTTATTGCTAATTTTCTTGTAGATGCAAGGGGAATATGGTAGGTTTTAAGTGATAGTGAAATCTTTTAAGAGCTGGTTGCTATGCAGAGCATTCCATTCTCTTTGCATGTCCAGGTCATAAAAAAAATGAATAACGAATTTGAGAAAAAGTATATAAGTATTGGAAAATTTAAGGGAATAACAAGCAATATCTCGAAAATGGTTCACTCAACAAAAAAAAAATGTATATGACGTAAATTGTATATTTTAACGCGATCTACATTTTTTGTGTAGTAAAATTTTGTCTATCTCTTATGGTTTACCAGTTATGCAAAAGTCGTTCACAATGAAGAATACTTTTGGAGACATTCCCAGAAAATTCGAGATATACATTTCATTCGTCATGAAAATATGTTAAACATATGATATTTTAATCAAAATCGTTAGAGCCGTTTTTGAGAATATTAAAATTTTTGAAAAATGTTCCATGTAAAGGGTAACCTGGGGTGGGAGATTTTTCTTGAAAACCTTCGTGTCACATCTCTGGAAGATACTGAACCTAAATACCAAGTTTGGTGTTTATCCGACTTCGTTTCTGAGTTATGCTGTTCACAGACACACACACACACACACACACACACACGCACACGCACACATGGACATGTTTCCAAAAATGCTTTGTTTGGATTCAGGGGGTCTCAAAACATGTATTTCCGGTGATTATCTCGGTATCGAATTTTTGGGTGGAATACAATACTTCCCCTACTTACTATACGTAGTAGAAAAAGTAAAAATTCTTTTCAACAACTGTCCAGATTCCTCTGCATTTACCATGCAATGACAACATCGAATATTAAAAAGAAAATGCCATAACAAGCTTGTCGAAGATGCTGAATAAAATAAATCTGAGGACAATTAATGAATTGTAGCCTTAACACATGTCTTGTGTTCTGTATATACCAAGTATACAATATATTATTATAGCCCAACTGTAATGCACAATAATTAGTGTAATAAAGTTAACAATAAGTTAAAAAATAAATAAACAAACTGCCCAGTTATATAGGAAGTTTTGTGTGCTTGCACGTGCAGCACGACTCGAAAAGCAAAAAGACTGTTAGATATCAAACTTGGTACATAAGTTCTGCATCTTCCAAGGAAGCATGCTATCCAATTTTTCGTTATTTTTGATTTTGTCAAAACTGGCTTTAATGATTTTGATTAAAATATCACATGTTTAAGATATTTGCATGAAAAATTAAATGTATTTCTTGAATTTTCTTTGAGTAGGCTGCTAAGTCCTTTTCATTTGGAATGACTTTTTATATAATTGGTAAAATGTAATAAGACAGACAAAATTTTACTACATAAAAACTGTAGATCTCATTAAAGCACACAATTTATGTCAAATAAAATTTTTTATGGCATTAACCATTTGTTTATTCGTGTTATTGGTTTGAATTTTCAAATACTTATACTTTGTTTGAAGTGGTAAATTTCTTCTTCTTCTTCTTCTTCTTCTTCTTCTTCTTCTTCTTCTTCTTCTTCTTCTTCTTCTTCTTCTTCTTCTTCTTCTTCTTCTTCTTCTTCGTCGTCTTGTGCTAGTTATGCAAAGAGCATGGAATTTCAAACATAGTGACTCACTTTTTAAAAACGTGATTATCTTTTAGGCCTACTGTGTCCTATACCAATACTGTGTGCTTATACCCATTACAAAATGTAAACGTGTAATGAACGTTTTTTTGATTAACAAGAAGTAGCGGAAGAATGAGCTTTTGTAAGAATAGCTTGTAGAAGAGTTAGTAGAGCAAGTCATGAACACACAAGATTTTTTTTCTTTAAACAATAAAAGCTCAATTCAGACATATAAATATAACTCTGTCTTTAGGTGATCAGTGTTCTTTCATTTGGTACTCTACCAAAACAAAAAATTTACTAACTTTACTAATTGGAGGAAAACCTCAGACTTTTACTTTCTGTACCGCTTACTAACGACAGAGGAAACATTGCATTCAACCCAAAAATTCACTATTCAGATTTCACTGGAAGTGCACATTTTGAGATACTCAGAATAAAGAAAAGATTGCAATTTTAGGGAAGGCCCAACTTGTCTGTGAGGAGCATATCTGAAAATGGTAAGGGGAATTGTCAAAAGTTCATATTCAGGCATCATATAATTGATGGAAGACGAAGCTTTTCAGGAAATACTTTCACCCAGAACAACTTTACATTGAAAAAGTGTTTCTTATATTTTTATCTTCTCAAGAATGGTTTGTATGATTTTGATTAAAATATTGTATATTTAATATACAGTAGAACCCCGATTATCTGAGCTCTGATTAATCAAGGTGCTGTATTATCTGAGCCAAGCCTGTAAAGCACTAAGTTACTTTTTAATGCAGTAATTCAAGGTTTTGCTGTAAATATCATGCTGCATGAGTAAACATTTTTAAAATTGCAAACCCTGACACTTGCAAAGACATTAGATTACACAGTTAATTCAGTAGGTACTGAGAACAAAACATTATTATTGTTCTTAAAGTAGGGTAATTTACAATTACAAAATAAGAAAAAAAATTAATTACAGTATTAGTATTCTCAATTATTTAAACTTACACATGCGTTGTCAGTCATGCAAGTTTATACATCTTCAGTCGAGCATATTGTTTCCATTATTAGAAATTCTCTTCATTTGATTTTAAATGCTTTTCTGTGTGCATTTTAAGCGTTTAGATAATTTGTTATAATAATGGGCCCCTGAAATGTATGGTTCTTTCATTATTGTGCTATTGTATGTGGTTTAATGGAGATAGTAGGTTTGCTTTATTAGCTATAGACTTATACAAGTTTCAGACATTGTCAAGGAATGTCTAAGGTCTTTTTATGTGCCAACCATACATGTACAGTACCTTTTTTTTTTAGAGGAGGTGGTTAGTTTTTTCATTGGAAACTCCATTTACTTTAAAATATTCATAAAATAGCCTTAACATCTGACTGAGAAAATGGTATACATAAAGTTTACACCAACATATACACTCCCACTGATGATGTTGAAAATGTTCCTCCAAAGCCCTGAGAGTAATATTGATATGACAAACTATAGTAGTTATTATCCTTCTATATCAGTTATGAATTATAACAGTGCTTGTACATGTTGGTAACTCTGGTATTGCTATAGAAATGAACACACACATTGTAAAATCAATGTGGTCAGGGAAACTATGAAAGTAAACAATCACACAAATGATATTGAATATTAAAAAAACTGCATGGATTAATTTTGAACTCGGAAGCAGTTTAACAAGCTCCATAAAATTACAAATAGACGGAGAAACTATCCCTGAAACGGAATATGCAAATTTTCTAGGAGTAATAATAGACAAGCATTTAAATTGGAAACCATACATAAGACATATCATAAAAAAATTGAATAAAGATATCTATATTATGAAGGTTAGGAAAACAATGGATAATGAAACAGTTAAACAGGTTTACTACGCCTTTATATATTTGCATATAAAATATGGGGTAACACTATGGGGGAATATCTCAGCAATGGAAATGAAAAAAAATTTTAAAAGTTCAAAAAAGGCAGTTACAATCATAGGGAATGTCGATAGAAGACACACTTGTAGAGATGCTTTTAAAAGTTTAAATATCTTAACTGTCCCGTGCATATATATATATATATATATATATATATATATATATATATATATATATATATATATATATATATGAAAGTGTAAAGTATGTTTTGCAAGAGCAGAATGTATCCAAAAATTGTAATGTACATAAATATATTTTAAGAAACAATGAAGACTACTACAGAACAACACTAAGAGGTACATTAAATAACAGGGAATTGGAAAGCATGGGAAAAGAACTGTTTAACAGATTACCAAAAAAATAAAAGAAATAAGTAAAACTAAAGTTGCTTTAAAAACAATTAAAAAATACTTAACTGAGAATGTATATTATAGCATGGAAGAATACAAATATAACTTGTAAATAAAAAAACTTTATTGTAATCATGTATATATTGTCGTATGCCTCACTTTGTATTAATTATTCAACTACAGAGGGGAGCTACTCGCTTGCGAGAGGGATCGTTAAATCAAACAAAGAACTTTAAATTACGAGGCAACGACGAAGGGCGCAGCTAAGTTAAATCTCAAAATAATTGCTATACCAATACAATGCCTGGCTTAAGGGAGAGGAAAGATTCTATTCTACCATAATTAAGATTTACAGATATGGATGGAACACCGTTTATTAAATGAAATTAAATACTCACATATCTTTGCCCATTGCCTGCCGACGAGGACATTGTGTTTTAGCAGTTTCCCGTCTGTCTCACTCGAAGCCTACTCACTGAATGTTACAAGAAGCCACGCCAACTTGGAGTCAGTAACGCTATCCCCTCCTTGATACTATTTCCCCTGATTCGCCCCTACTCACAGACAAACTGCCGTGCTTCGGTGTCCAGAGAGCGTCTTAACATTAGTATCATCTGTGCACATGCCACAATATATATATGTATATATTTAAATTTTGACATGTCCTTTATTGTATATGCTAAAGGATGAATAAAATGACTTATGACTTAAAAATTCCTGCTTTGAAAGTAATTTGCACATTGAGGCAGATAGAATCCCTTGGGGTGTATGAAAGGATAATAATCAAAGCCTAATTTTGTGATAAGTCCATGTGAAATTGTGATATTTTTTATCTTGTCTATATATTTTGTTATTAATTACCATTTGTATACTTGATTACAGGTAATGGGAAAGAGAGAGGTATATGAGCTACTGTGTATCCTAGACTTTAACAATGTACGCAAGCGCATGTCTGTAATACTTAGAAGAAATGGGCAGTTGCGACTATATTGCAAAGGTGCTGATAATGTTATTTATGAGCGCCTTAAAGAAGGCAGTGATGAAATAAAAGTCAAAACTCAGGAGCATTTAAATGTAAGCAAATTACTTGTTTCCTTATTGTATTACTTAAAAGAATATTATTATTTTGATCCTTTGTTATTATTTAGTTACTATGTTTTTGCAGAAGAACTTACCCCCTTTTTTAATATATATTCTTGTTTAATTTTTCTTCTTTGCACTTAGGGGTAAATTTGTGACCCTGAGAAATGAAACCATGTTTCAATAAAGATCTACTTTCTCTATATTGTATTGTAATTTTTTTCTGAACTAATTTGAAGAAGCAGCAAAGTCATTTATGTTCATATGGCTTATTTGTAAACATTCACAATTCATAAAAGGAATATACATAATGTAGCAAAAACGTATGTCAGAAGTTCGTGATCATCTCATGTAGAGGATGAAAATATGTTATCGGAACATGAGTCTGGATGAGATTAAAATAGCATAAAATTTATGTGTGGATGGCCTTAAAGGAAGTACTTAACATGCACATACACATAAACCAAATGACTCATAAGAAAAATGGCTACAAAACAGAGTAAGAGTAATGCTGGAAAAAAGGGTGGGGGTTGATCCTAAGAACTCAGAATTTTAACATCATCCCACTCCACCCCATTTGTGTATGTTCTCACCTGAGGCCAACAAAGTTGTGCACTGGTAATTCAATTTTTTTGGGGTGGGATGGTTGTTACAATGGATTTGATGCCATTCCATAAAAAAACAAAATAGCTTGCACATCGTATATTGTAAGCAGAACTGTAGGGAAATGAAGCATTTCTGGACCCATGTCCACAATTTTATATTTACGTCCTCTGCATGAGAGGAATAAGTTGCCAAAGTTCTGATATGCCTTTTTGTTAAATTCTGTACATTGCAAATAATTATTAAAAGTGTTTAAAAATTACAGAATTTATCCAGTAAATATCGGGATTGAAGTCATAAAAATAAAGTCATTGAAGATATTATGTACGGTGAACTAATATTCTTAAAAATATGACCCTCCTGCATCAACACACCACTACAAATGCTTTTTCCAGTCTTTGTATACCCTCTAGAGCTCAGCAACAGCAAGGCTAGTCAAGTACTCTGTCAAAGCCAGTTGGACTACCTCAGTCATTTTGATATGATGTCGTTTAAGGTTTCTTTTGATCCAAGGGAACAAAAAGAAGTCTGGGGGAGATATATCTGGACTGTAGTGTGGTTGGGGCAGCGTTACCACTTTTTGTTTGGCCAGTGCCTTCCATACAATTTATGATGTATGACTGGGCTCATTCTTATGATGAAGGATCCAGAAATTGGCAATCTATCTTTGAAAGCCATGGACCCTAAGCCACGTTTTCATCATTTCATGTCGATGTCGGACATTCACCGCATTGTTCATTTTATCTTCGATGTCTTCCCACCATTTTTTAAACCTTTTATGCCACTTAAAAAAAGTTTAATGCAAAATTTGAAAGCATAGCGCTGCTCGATGATTTGCTGCATCTTGACTCTCAAGTGCACACTAAATAATGCACTTTCACTTCAGGTGCAGTGTACGCACTCCAAAGACTCAGAGGCAACTGAACCGGTTATCCTAGCTTACGTGACACCCCAAGAGTGCCAAAAGATCCAGTCTAAGGAGACCTCCCTCCACTTCTTCACATTGGTCGGAAAAAATCAGTCCCAATACTTATTGGATAAATCCTATATATCTTAATGCAATTTCTTTGAACGTAATTAAATTAGTACACTAAAATGCATTATGAAGAATTCTGAATCAAATTCAAAGTTGTTATATTGGCTATTGTGTACCTTTACTTATAATATTTTATATTTTTGTACAGAAATTTGCAGGCGAAGGCTTGCGGACATTGTGCCTAGCTGTACGCGACCTTGATGAAGTTTTCTTTAGTGACTGGAAACATAGACATCAGGAAGCAGCTCTTTCATTAGACAGCCGTGATGACAAATTAGATGCCATTTACGAGGAAATTGAAAGAGATATGACATTACTTGGTAAATAACTTTTATTATGTATAAAATATATTGAAATGGTGAGCAGTTTTGATGTTTAATATGCTGTTTGTAAACATGAAGTAATTCACATGCTCATCAGTAAAACTTTGGATATTAAAATTCTAAAATAGTTATTTATGATGCAAGTTAGTGCAAAAGAAGAGTTTTGTTTTGTGAGTAGGTATGTTTGTGGAATGAGGCCATAGGCTGAGTGCAGCAATTCTACAAGCAAAATAAAATCACTTTTATTATGTCTGGCACATATTTTTTTTTAGACAGCCCTGAAATTTGTAAAATAATAATAAAAACATTATAATAGATTTATTGCAGAAATAGATTATATAGATCAAAGAAAGTACAAGACAAGCAACACATGGAACGGGTTAATTGGACAATGCATTGTAATGAATTGAAGGTTGTAATGTGAATGGCTATTATGACCGGTTGATGTTAAAAACTCTTATTTGACATATTGTGATTTACATTTTTTGTAGTAAGTTTTTTCTAACTGTGATTGTTCATTGATTACACAAAATTATGCATATTGCTTCTGAATTAAGAGGACTTCACAGTGTATTTCCAGAAAATTCAAGGTGTACATTTTATTTGACATGTATGTATCTTAAACATATGGTATTTTAATCAAAATTAAGAGCCATTTTTGAGAAAATCAAATATAATGAAAAATTTTCCATATAAAGGAAAAATTTCCATGTAGTTTGGCTAGGCGGGGTAGTGCAGTTTCTTGAAAATCATGCCTCATCCTTTTTAGGTTGTTAAACTTAAATACCAAGTTTGGTATTTATCCAACATTTCATTTTTCAAGTTATGCTGTGTTCACAGACTAACAGACAGGTAGACAACGATCTTCTTCTAAAAAGTATTTTTTTTATTATATTTATTCAGAAGACCATAAAACATATCAAACTTTTGGATGGAATGCAGTACATCTTCTACTTACTATTGGTTAGTAGTAGAGGAAGTAAAAATGTACAGGCTATTAAGACCACTTATTTTGTTCTTTAATTATTTTATTTAAGGAAGACAATATATTCCAGTCTAAATGTATATGTTTTAAGAAGAGTGTAGTCTAATAAAAACCCATTAAGTGAAAAGAGTAACTTTTTTTTTTATTTATTGAAGTAAGCATTAGTCCTAGTGCTCTGAAACAATCAACTGTAATGTTATTCAAGAAAAAGGTGCAGGGATTTGAACTAGGTGCCTTCCAAATGACAGGTAAATTCTTTGACCAATCAGTTACTAAAAGGTTTTGTAAGATTGGCACTAATGCGCATAACTATCTTGGCATGCTATTCATAGTTGAAATACAGAGGAACACAGGGATGTTAGCATGTATAGAGTGCTCTGAAAGCATCTCCGAGAGTCAGCTCATTATTCTCTTAGTGTACATACAAATAAATAGCCATTTTTCAAAGCACCATTTATCAAAAATGATAATATTCTGTCTGATTTGTAGAATTACATTAATGCTCATTTTCTCCTGATTGTATTTGTTTAGGTGTTACTGCCATTGAGGATAAGTTGCAGGATGGAGTACCTCAGACAATAGCAAATCTGGCTCTGGCTGGAATTAAGATCTGGGTCTTGACAGGGGACAAGCAAGGTAATTGAAATAAGGAATATTGTATGTGGAAAGAGACATTTATGCTAGGCTACACATTTGCTGTTTACAGGAGATTGTAAAATTCACTTGCATAATTCACCTCTCACCAGCAGATATGTTCATCATAATTGTAGGCATTTATTGTACTTTAGAGCATATTTCATGAAGCATCTTTTAAAGATTTTAATGGCATTATGGGATCTGAATAGATATTAAGTTCACAAACGTATATCAGAACTTTGAATTACCGCCTCCCAACAACCTCTGGAAATTCATCACCCCATCAACAGCTGTCTTCTCACTCAGCACATATCTACCAAACAATAACCAAGCCAGCCAGTTGGACAGATGCTGAAGATGGGAACAAAACCATCCCAAAATGTGTACAAGTAAGTAATAAAGCGTGTGATGTCATGTCCCAACCATCAACCCATTAATTCAAGATATATCAGACAGTTTTTATTATACATAGTTTGCAGCAAGTACGGTCTAAAATAAAATATTTGTGAAAAGAAAAATTTATAAAATCTGTGATGTGAACTAGGCACTGAAAGGAAGTTTACTGTGACACATCAGGAGGTTAGAGAGAAACGTAAGCACAGGCTTCAACCTTTGCAGGTTGGGAAGAAAATGTAGAGTTATGAATTGGATCATATTTTGTAAAATGATAATAATAGTGTTAAAACTCCTGTGGCACTACAGCCCTTTTTGAGCCTAAATCTACCAACTGACTGTCAGTCTCACACCCATGTATGCATGGTAGAGATACAGGAAGGTGATGTGGCCAACATCACACATCCCATAGCCAGAATGTTGCTTTCGTGTCCAGGATCGCTGCCTATTGCAGCTCCTTAATTTCCTCACAATGCTGAGTGATCACAGGTCCTATACCCAGGATTTAAAATCTGCACCCCTGTGGGTGGTAGAAACCTGAGCACATTCCTTGACCAAGAACCAGAGCTTTATGCCCTAGCCCACTGCACTACGGTGCAGGAATATTCTCCAATATACTCACAATTTTTTTAAGGTTCTCTCTGCAGACTTTATATTAAATGTTGCTAACTTACAGCTATTTCATATTTGTTTATCAGTTGCATATTATGCAATCAAATTTCATGGTATATTTACCTCATTGTGAAATTTAGTGCGTTATTTGAAGTTTTGGGACATTTTTGGATAATTTTATGATACATATATCATTTAAATCCACAATCTGCTAATTTTTAAACCATTAAAATCGTAATCCTTCTAATCTACTTACATAAGGAAATGAATATATGTTTAAAAAATTTATGCTGTATGAACAGCAGTAAAATAATTCAGTAAAGTTCCTTAAACCAGATACTTGTAAGTATGTTCCATAAAACTTTTTGTTTTCTCCCTTACTGAAATGTATAATTTCAAAATTTAAGTGGTGCTGTTTGATTCAATTAATTACTAAATATTTAAGTAAAGAATGAAATAATAAGAATTTATTAATGTAATATGCAGCTGCTTTAACAGCTAGCACATGGGATCTTAATTTAAAAGCCTTCTTTTAATATAATCTGTGTCAGATATTTATTGAAATAGTTAAACCACAGGCCAGCTAATTAAATAACCTAATTTTCAGTAGGTATATATATTTACAGGGTGAGCCAAAAGACTGCCAGTTTCAGCATCTCCTTTTGTAAAGTTGGTAAGTAAAGCCTTTAAAAGTAGTTTTAAAAATGTTGTATGGTTTCATGCGGCAGATGCCACAAGCGCCAAGGACGTGGACAGTAAAAACACTGTGCAGGTGGTTCGGAGTCTTTTGGCTCACTCTGTAGAATATGCCATACCTCTTAGGTGAAATTGATAGAAATGCCAGTGGAATGCAGACCGTTGGTCAAAAAATGTGCATTGCAATTGCAGCAATGGCATCTCACCTTAAAAGGCATAAGGGTACATTCCCTTCCTTGAATTTTGAACCATGAAACAATACTTAAAATAATTTCTGCATAAATTGTCAGCTCCAATATTTAGAAACATATCATGAATTTTCCTAGACATAAACTAATTTTTAATGCTTTCAGCACCAGCAGTATGAATGGGTGAATGGTTTATTTATTTCTACTCATTTACATTACAAATATATCACTGTTCCTGGAGAACTTGTTGTTTTAGGATCCTGTACAACCAACACCCTGGTTGTTGTATACAATGGATCCTACTTCATAATATACATTTTGTTAAAGTGGATACCGTTATTTGGTTTTCCCAAGTAAGATAATCTTTCCTTACCTGTTTTTTTTAACACTATTTTTATTACATTCTTCTTTTGCCTTAATCAGTTTCCTCCACCATTTTTCGTTTACTTTCCTTACATAATTGCCAAATTGTTCCAAAAATTCTTTTCTACTATTACCAAAAATATTCAGTGCCAGAATTTGTCTGTAAATTGTTCCTTTTCTTGTTCCATACTTCCTCTCTCCATATTTTAGTTTCTGAACAATCTGCTATATAATGAAGATCCTTATCTGTATATTCCCACATAATGGACTACTTTTTTGGTACTTTTAGCCCACTTAACCACAATATACCTGCTCTGCCCCATGCAGATCCATCTGTTCCTCTTTTATTGCTAATGTTGCATATTTTTCCTGCCCCCATCCTTTCATAGACTTCTTATAACATTTCAAAGTACTCTTATTTCTTAGAATATCCCATGTTCCTGCTTTTCTGTATTATCAGTCCTTAATTGCACTTTATTGCATAATCCTTGTGTATTAATTATCTCCTCATCTTGCACATTCCAATTTCCTGGACTATTTTCTTTGTTTGAGTTAAATAACATTTTTTTTAATTTTGTTTTCTCTTGTATCTGTAAAGAATCTTTCTTTGTTGTGATATAATGTGAATACTTGTAATTACTTACTACATTCTTTTACTATTGATATTTTTATTAATTATGCAGTATGGCAGTTACGTGCCTGGAATGAAGAACCTTTGGATTCTGTTAATCCAGTATTTCGATAAGCTGTGCCCCACCAAATACTTTGTGCATGAGCTGCCACTGATTGACAAGCAGGACATTTTCTGCATTTCTCCTGCTGCTAGCGTTGTTGGACACCATGCCTCTTATCTGTGAGAGAATGTGGCGGCTGTGTTTCATAACAGGCACTTGCTCTTTCTGATGTTGATATCTGTACTAACTTTAACAGCAGATTCTTTGATGTTGGATTGAAAAGGTCAGCACATTTGCTGGAAATAACTGTGGGTCTATTCCTTTGAGTTGAATCTTGAGGTGAAATTGGTTGGGGTTATCCTACTTGTATTTTTCTTTACAACAGACACCAGATACATAAAGAAAGTATGGGGAAATGTCATACATCATTGTACTGCATTTCACCACTTTTAACAATTTTGCTACGAGTTGTGTGTTGTGTATCAGTATATTTAAAAAAAAAAACAGCTTAAAAGCTTTCCTTATGCTCATTATTGTTCAGAAAATTAGCCCCTAAATTAAATATACCCGAAAAATAAAGTTCTTTATTTGAAAAAATCTTTGCCTTCCATGACTAGCTTAGGACTCTGCTGCAGGATTGTTACAAACAGGCATAGGAATTCTTAAGCAGTGGCATCAAGTTATCTAGCTCATAGTCATTACAAAGAATGTAAACAATAGCAGCCATGAGTCACTGACAGGCAGGTAAACATGGTTTGGTGAGTGCTATCTCCAAATGCCAACACACTGTATGAGCGATGGGGAGGTTTGTAAATTGTGATGTCACTACGTAAAGTTCAGTGACAGTCCAGCTTCATTTCCTTTCATCTTGGCTTTAATGCTTAGAAATTCCAATGCCTGATTATAAGTATGCACAAAATAACAATGAAGCAAGGCTCCACCATGTACATTAATATAACCTTATTCACAGAATAAACTCATAAGTTGTACACATCAGTTGTTTATTGTATCTGAAATTTCCTACATAAGCTGAAACACTAGTAATCAGGTTGTTCAGCAATTTTCCTGTGTATGGGGCTTAAACACCTTAACTAATATGTGGCCCTAACTTGTGATACAGAATATGTTAATAATCACAAAAGAAGTAGTTTCAATACAAAGTACACCAATGTACATATTAAATGTTAAAAAGACACTACGTTTTAGTATATGATAAAGCCATAACTTTTGGTTTCTGGTTACTGTTTGCTTAAGATCCCATTCACAGTGAAAACGTAACGTTAACATAAGGCAGTATAAGCACAGGTATGAGCATAGAACATTCACTATTCATCCATAGGCATAACGCAAGAAGTTGGCACTTGCATGCAAAAATCTTCCAACTTTACCTCAAGTTTCAAATTGAATAAGATAACCAATAATATCCAGTATGAAAATTCATCCAGTGTTTATAAATAAATAAGACTTTAAAGGTGCTGAACCAAGCAAACAACAGAGCAGCTTCTGATGTCAGCATTTAAAACGGCATGGCATAGCCAAATGGAAGAGCACCATGATTGTACAGTAGATAGCTTAAAATCTTGCATTGTGATTGTGTACTTTTCATAAGCAAAAATTAAACTGAGTTTTATTAATGGACACTCTTTAACTACTACAGTCCTTAGCATCCCATTCTATATTGGCCATGAAAGACCGGGAATCTTGCTCAGAGGCCACTTTATCAGTCTTAAGGTTTTTTTGATGTGCCATAAATCTATAACACGGGACCACCAGCTTTACTTCCCTTCCAAAGGAAGTTATGCTAAGGAGTTTTGTGCCCGAAAAAATCCATTGCCCTACCTCAGGATTGAACCCACGACCTTGGGAACTGGAAGCTAGCATGATGCCCATAGTTCACGAGGACAACTTTTCATAAGCAGGCAGTGCATGAAAAACAAATGCAGAATACTTCCTCTATGCATGCAATGCAAACATAAAGTTTGCAGTATCTTGTGTTATGTAGCATGTTACAAGGCTCTATGTGATTGGTTCCATTAAATAACATGGATACAGTTTTGCGTTTATGCTGCATCTGTGCTTACTTTTCATTATGAGTGAGACTACTTTTTCAACAAATCAATTGTTTTAGTATGTACAGGATTTTAAATTCTTTGTTTAGCTGTAAATTATGCTTAGTAGAAATTAGAAATTTCAAAATTCTATAAGTAAAATGTATTATATTTAAGTGAAATAGTGGTGTTTTAATCTAAAGCAACCAGGATAATTAAATTTGTAAATATAATTTCAGAGACAGCCATCAATATTGGGTACTCTTGCCAGCTCTTGACAGATGAAATGGCAGACACATTCATTGTGGATGGACACACATATGATGAGGTTGAATCCCAGCTGTCCAAATTTCGTGATTCAGTGCGGAGTGCCAATATGAACCATGGGGGACCACACACAGCTGCACCTACTCCGGCACCCACGTCGGTCAGCATTGTTACTTTCAGGTGGGATCAGCACAGGTAGCTACTGTTCTAGCACGTTTACCCCTGTCTATCAATATAGCATTTCCCATTCGGTATACGTGATTGTATGGTGGAGTCAGCACAGGTAGCTACTATTCTAGCACAATAACCACTGTCTTTATTGTTAGATCACTTCCCATTCAATACAGTTGATTGTATGATGGAATTGGACAGATTCCAGCATATTAACCACTGTCTTTATTAGTAGAATGCTTTCTATTCACTGTAGTTGATTATATGATGAAATCAGCACAATTATAGTGTATTAAGCACTGTTTATTGTATTGAATACAGTTGATTGTATGTGGAATCAGCACTTACGAGGTGTGATCAAAAAGTAACAGGAGTTTTTGTTTTTCTGAAAGAATTTTTATTTAATAATCATCATCAACTTTGTCCCCTTCAAAGTAATTCCCCTCAGATATAATATACTTGTGCCAGCGCTTTTTCCAATCTTGGAAGCACTTCTGGAACTCGCTTTTCATTATGGTGTTCAGCTCCTTCAGCGGTTCTGTTTTTATCTCATCATTGTGGCAAAACGTCGTCCTTTCATGGTTCTCTTCAGCCTTGGGAATAGAAAGAAGTTGCAGGGAGCCATGTCCGGCGAATACGGTGGCTGAGGCAGCATAACGATTTTGTTTTTTGCCAAAAAGTCACGAACAAGCATTGAGGTGTGAGCGGGTAGTGTGGTTTTGCCACAATTCTGGTTGTTTTCTTTGGATTGCTTCATGCAAATGGCACATAACTTCCAGGTAGTACTCCTTATTGACCGTAAGGCAGGAATTCCTGATGCACTATCCCATTGTAATCAAAGAAAACAGTGAGAAGAACCTTCACATGTGATCGAACTTGTCAAATTTTTTTCGGTCTTGGCTCTTCAGGCAGTTTCTATTGGAACGATTGGGCCTTAGTTTCAATATCATACCCATATACCCATGTTTCGTCACCTGTTATAACTTTCTTTAGAAGTTCTGGATTGTTTTCGACTTCATTCAGCAATTCCTGAGCGATGTCTACGCGATGTCGTTTTTGCTCAAAATTCGACAATTTCGGAACAAACTTTGCTGCTACTCATTTCATGCCTAAAACATCCGAAAAAATTACTTGGCATGAGCCAAAGAACATACCGACATCATCAGCAACCTCTCTGATGGTGATTCGGCGATTTTCCAGAACCATTTTCTTTACTTCTTCCACATTGTTGTTAGTAATTGATGTGCTAGGGTGTCCATGGTGGTCGTCGTCTTCAATGTCTTCTTGACCCTCTTTGAAACGTTTATGCCACTCGTAAACTCTTGTCTTGCTCATAGTAGATTTGCCAAAAGCCACAGTCAACATTTTGAATGCAAATGCTGCACTTATTCTGCTTTTCAAGCAAACTTTAATGCAAATTCTTTGATCCTTTTTTTTTTTAAAGTAAAAATTCGCCAAGCACTCGAAAACACGTATAATGTTTTCGACTGTCAACAACTAAACTAAATATTCAAAACAACTGAAAAATGCAAACATACATCAGAAACATGTGTACCAACAAGATAAAACAAAAGTTTTGAAAATTGGATGTATAAAGCTCGCGAAATTAGCGTTTTTTTTTTTATCACACCTTGTATAGCCAGTATTCCAGCACAATAACACTTTTTTTTGTCAGTAGGGCACTTTTCATTTAGTGTAGTTGTTTGTATAGTAGAATCAGCACAAATAGCTGCATATTATGTGTGTATGTATATATGCCTTTATTCACTGTTGGAAATTTTACAGTTTCATGGCTTTGTCAAGAGTACAATATTACATAAAGAGAATAATGTTGTGGTTAAAAGTTGCTATATACATAGGAAAAAAGAATCTAAATAGCAAACCATATAACTTTCAATATAAGATGATTAAAACATAAAGGTTACAATGGTTACAACCCTTGAGCACCTAATAAGTAAAACAACATAAGAAATACACAGTCTTTATCAGTGAATATATACATTATACAATAACAATGTTAACCACTGTCTTCATCGGTAGAAAACTTTCTATGCAATACAGTTGATTTAATGTTGGAATCAGCATTGATTTCTATTTGTCAGTAGAAACTTGCCAATTCAATATACACTCAGTGGCAGAAAAAGTGAAACAAAAAGCAAAGCGGCAAATATTCTCTGTGTTTTTTCCCCCGCACTTAAGCTTGGGTATCATTTCTTATATAAGGCAGAAATGCAACAATACGTTTAATGCTTAATCAATGGATTTAAAAAGCTTTAGTCCATTCCTTGGAACCTTTTTTTATACTGTTAATTTTGTGCAGGTTTTTTTTTACAAATATCACAGCAAAATAAGGTTATAATGCATAAAATTGTAGCTATGCATTCTGCCACATGATAATTTAAAGCATTCAGGCTTGTCAAACAACCAGTCTTAAATCAGCTTTAACATTTTAAAATAGCTCTTAGAGCTGAAGATGCAGCAAGGACTGTGGCATTAATGGGGAAGTCTTATTATGTTAAACTTTTTATTCCACTGTATGTCAGCAATAAGTATCCAGAGGTCCAGTTCTAGCTGTAGGAGTACTACCTGTAATTGCGATGATCATTTTCTTTTACTGCAAGTTCTTCATGATCGGTACAAAAATCAGTAGATGCCAGGAATAATCTACAGCAATTACAGCATGCTAAAATCCATTAAAGGACAGTTAGAAGCATGAAGTGAATTTACAGTCCAGGAGATCAACAAAAGGACCACAGCTGACCAAAGAACACTATATCTCTTGGATGCGCTAAGAGGTAAAAAAAAATTTGTGAATTATGCGGAGGCAGTGAAAGCACAGATCATTATATGACAGAATGCAAAGAATTAGCAGAATGGAGACAAGAATTATGGGAAGAAAAATGGAAAAAAAAAAATGGATAGGAAAATAGTAGCAATTAAAATGCTAACGAGAAAAGAAGAAAAGCAAAATAAGAATATGGGGGAGTTCTTAAGGAAAGTAAAAGAAAAATGGATTAGAAAAGTAAGAGAGATAAGAAAGGTAGAAAGGCAAACGGAGAAAGGAGAGGATGGGCAATAGGGATTAAAGGTAGCAAGGGATGCTTAGATGAGCCAGAAGGCCAGGGTGCCAGGCAAAAAGGAAATTTGTACATAGGTTAAGTTAGTTTATAAGTGGAATATTGTTAAAAGAATTGTGTAAAAATGTACAAATAAAGTATCTATCTACTATCTACATATCTCTTGGATGCAGTTTGGTTGCACCCATCAAAATGGACTATGGAGTATGGTGCTCTTCACGGTTGTGAGCATGTTTTGAGGGCATCAGAGTTTGAAGAAGGCCAGGAGAACATTTAAGCATCCTTCACTTTCTCTTCAAGGAGATCTTTTAATGGAGGTTCAGTATTGGTTTGGGCAGAGATCAGCATTGAAGCAAGAGTGGAACTGGTTTTTATCGAGAGTGGGGCATTGACAGCTTATTGGTACATCAAGAAGATTCTTGCTGATCATTTAGTGCCTTTTGCACCTATTATGGGCTATAACATTAGCATTATACCTGATAATGCTCGTCACCCTTTGCTTGATAAGTTTGTGAGTTACTGGATGTGGTTAGAATTGATCAAACCTGAACCTGATAGAACATGCCTGAAACAAGCTTGGAAGGTGTGCTAAGGGTTGATTTCCCAACTCACGCACAGATTGTTGGACTGCTTTTCAAGTGGAATGTGAACTGATACCACAAGAGGAGATTGCAGATTTTATCTCAAAAATGCCTGACCAAATTGCAACTGTAATTATTATCTGTTCACTCTTCGAGTGATCCTAACATAAACAAAAGATATCTATCCTTCTGCCAAGAGTATTGCAGAGTTGTCAGCAACACGTGACATGTATAAGCGACGAAATGACAAGAGAGCATACAATTTTTCTGGTAAATAACATATGTATAACTTGCATAAGTTAACTTAATTTTTATTCCAACTCTGCAAGCGGTTCTATCCCCTCCATATCTGAGTCATCTGTATCAGTGTCACTGCTGCTATTTTTTATATCAATGTTGATAATAAGTCTTGTCAACAAAAGAGTCGCTCAGTTTATCCAAATCCCAAAGCAAATCCTCTTCTTTCAGAACATGCTTTACTTGTTGCAGTACTTTAGTTATTGTAGGTGGTTTGTTTTTTAAAAAGAAATTGTGTACTATTATACAAATTGCCAATTTCAGAAACTCAACACACTCTTCCATAGCGTACTTCGTTTCCTTTTTTTCCTGGGTATTGTCACTTTCCCTAGCACTACTTTTTCCTTTTGAGCACTATGTATACTCGTAGCCAAAACAACGGTAAAATCCGAGCTTAGCTTTACCATCTCCTTTATTGCGAGTGTATAATACTTCACACACAACTTCAAAAACATGTTTAAAACAATTGTTTTCTCGCCGCTGGTTAAAGACTTACCCAGTTTATACTTAACATAACCTCCATAGAAACAGAAGCATGAAGTTCGTTACCATCAGCCACAATAACAGAGCAAACTGACTACTCGCACCTTGCCTTGTTTGTAAACAGCTGAGTCAGGTGAAATGCATTTTGGGAGTTGGGGCGCACTTCGAAAACCTGTTTCATCAAGTCAGCAGTAATCACATTCAAGTCATAAATATTCTTTTTTGTATAGTAGATGTTATTTATTACTGAACACATCCTAAAATTTAACAGCTAACATATAACTACTTTCTTTGTGCACATTGCTATTGTGTTGTATTTCACTGCACGCAGTCATGCTAGTGACGTCATGTCACGTGACTTTGTTTTGATCGGGATCACTCTAAGGGTGAATCCAGTTTAGGGCTAGAGATAGCAACATTTGTTACTGAGATGAATGGTTACTTTACAGAAACTGCTAGAGAATCATTAAAAATGTCACTTTCCAACACTTTTTAAAAGGTCCTGTTTATTGAAATGCTTGACATGTTTTAAATTTTCTGCATTAAAATCAATAGTGTGAAATTTTCACCTAAACATACTACTTATGTGTTACTTGGATGATAAAATGTTAAATAATTGTTAAATTCTATTTTAAAACAGACGTTTATTTTAAAATAAATGTTTCACTTTTTTTACCTCTCAGTGTAGTTGACTGTGTGGCAGAATCAGAACAGATTTTAGCACATTAACTACTGTTTTTGTCACTAGAACACCTACCATTTGTTACACTTGACTGTATGGTGGAATCAACAAAAGTCTTAATACATTAACCACTGTCTTTATTCATATAATACTTTCCATTTAGTTGAGTTGATTGTATGGTGGAAACAGCACAGAGTCTAGCATATTAACCAGTGTCTTTATTGATAGAACACTTACCATTCAACATAGTTCACTGTAAAGCAGATCCAGCACAGGTAGCTGCACGTAACCACTGTCTTTGTCAACTTTCTGTTTAATGCATGGATTGTGTTGTGCAATTAGCACATTTAGCTAGTTCTAAAACATTAACATCTGTGTTTGCTGGTAGAGTATCTCATATTATATACAGTTGATTGCATAGTGTATCCTCCTCATCATCCACCCAAGTAAAGCACACTCCGGCATCACGACACTAAAAAGGCTTGCAGACAGGACGGACTAACCCCTGCCATGCTCCGCAACCTTCCTTTCAGAGCTGTACTTTTCTTTACCAAGGTATTCAATATGCGTATCACCCTGGGACACTTTCCATGCGAGTGGAAGGTGGCCTGGGTGGTGTGCATTCTGAAACCTGGTAAGGACCCGGCTCTTCCCTCCAGCTACCATACCATTAGCCTCCTACCCACCCGCTCGAAAGTTTTCGAGAGGCTTATACTGCACCGCTTGTCACCGCTATTGGTCGACATTCAAGCCATCCCATCCATCACTTTGGTTATGGTCCTGGACACTCGACCGCCCAGCAGCTGCTGTCCTGGGTTTCCAGAACAGGGCCTTCACTCCTGCGGTATCTCTGGATGTGGAGAAGGCCTTCTCAACAACCTGGCATGAGGGGCTCCTTTATAAACTGATCCAGCTTGGCCTACACAGACAGATAATCCACATAGTACACAGTTTCCTACACCAACGCTCCTTCTCTGTGGTAGTTGGGGTGAAAACATCAATACAAAAACCCATACAAGGCGTAGTCCCCGAAGGGTCTGTACTATCTCCCACACTGTTAAATCTTTATATGGCAGACTTTCCAGTGGTGCAGGCATCAATATGGCCCAGTTTGTTGATGACGTCCTGCTGTATGCTACAAACCGACACATAATTAGAGCCTTCAACCCTATACAAAGACACCTCCGCCTTGTCCAGCACTGGTGCAGGCAGTTGCGGATGTCCATGAATCTGGGAAAAAGCCAAGCTGTCCTGTTTATCAGGAGACGAATCCCCACAGCAGACCTGCCAACATTCACCTACTTGGGCCAAAGGATAGAGTGGGGAACATCTGTTTGCTACTTAGGCATCACTCTCGATAAGGGCGTAACTTTTCGTGAACACGTGCATGGAACAATGAACAGGGCTAAGGGGGCAGTAGCCGCCTTATACCTGGTTTAGGCTTCCACTATGCGTGTTCACTTAAAGTTACACCTTTACAAAACACTTATTCTACCTCTGATGCTCTATGCCTGTGAGGTGTGGGACATGGCAGCAGATTCCTGGCTTCTTTGGTTGCAGCGGATTCCGAACAAGGGACTTCAGTCTATCTATTCTGTCTGCAGTTGCTTTCCAGTCAGGCTATTGCATGATGCCTCGGCCCTCCCATATGTGGAGGATATGATTAGGCACCGGGCTCAACATTTCTATGCCAGATTGACACATCATGAGAACACCCTTGTCAGATCCCTGGGGATCTACTTAGCTCAAGAACGTCACTACCGGGTTCCCCGCATGGTTTGTGGGCACCCCTGGTAACAGAGGCTTTAAACCTGCCAACAGCATAAAGCTGTCACTAAGTACTCCCCCTTTCCATGGGAGTGGTCAATCAAAATCAAAATTAAAAATCACAATCCAATAAGGAATAACAAACACCAGCGGAGCAGAGCACTGCACTGGCGCTGCTCCTGAAAAGGCAGCTGCTGAGGAGCCTATGAAAACATAGTGCTACCTCCCATCACACACCCACAACCTCAAAACCAAACACATCACACTACAATAGTCCTATCATCCCTATGGTAAAGCCCTTCCAAGGGTAGGTACATAGCAACATCACTTAGGTTCACCACGAGCCTACCAGAACAGAGTTGAGTTGTATCCTCATGGCTGTGGTAATGTGCAAGAAGGCATCAAATGTTCTTATGCAGGTGTAAATGGAAGGCAAGAGAGCAGTCTTATGAGCATTAAAGGCTTTTTATGTGCAACATTAGAAACAATATTGCCTCACTGATGTTCACGGTTGTTGTCAAGCACAGTCATATGATCCTCTCTCAAAGTTTATTATTGCAATATTAGATTAAAGTCTGAGAAGTAGGAAAAGGACAATTATTTGTGGAAAGAATTCATTGTATTTTGGTTAGAGAGCAAGGATGTTTATTTAAACTTTTTTAACAGTACACTTATTTTCTAAACTTGGTGTAGTCTCAGATTCTTTTGAAACTCATTCATAATTACTGAAATGAATATTTGAGCAGCTTTGCCTTGTAAAATGATGTACGAGGGCTGATCAACAAAGACTGAGACTGTTTTTTTTCACAGATGTTTATTACTCCAATTCAATGTTTACATGATCTTTTTCAAAGTAGTCTTCTCCTACATCAATGCACTTTTTATAGTCTCTGCCAGTCCTTGAACACGTGCTGCAGACCATTCTTTGTCAGGTCCTTGAGAATCGCCTCACTTTTCTTGAGCACTGCTTCAGAGTTCTCAAATCGAATACCCCTAAGCCTTTAGTGATGGGAATAAAAAAAAGTCACAGGGTGCAAGATCGGGGCTATAAGGTGGATGTTGTACACAGGTAATGTTGAATCGAGCCAGAAACTGCATGACTTGATTTGCGACGTGAGGCTGTGTATTGTCATGATGAAGTCGCCACCCAGTCCGAGAAAGCTCTGATCGTTTCTTTGCAATGTGCTTCCTCAGTGTAGCCAATACTGACGTGTAGTATGCTGCTGTAACAGTAGTGTGAGGGGGAACTGCATGCTGGTAAATCATTCCATTACAGTCAAAAAATGTGATCACCATCACTTTCCCTGCAGATGGAACAACTTTTGCCTTTTTTGGTGTTGGAGAACCTGGCGAATTCCACACTGTGCTGGCTTGTTTTCCTTCAGGATCATAATGATGCAGCCATGACTCATCACCGGTGATAATCAATTTAAAATATGCATCACCTCCATTGTCTGGTATGCGAAATGCATGTAGGGTCTACAAAATAGAGCATTACTACCAACCTACCAATACGAGAGTGCTGCCGCCTACCAACATTAGACATAAAAACCTGCTCTTCAAATATTTATGTTACAGATACGAAACTATCACGGAAGCTACAGGAAAAAATCAGTCTCAGTCTTTGTTGATCAGCCCTCGTATGAGAGATAAATTTTAACTTGCTTCTGAGCATCCTCTGTCCTTATCTTAAGGACACTCCAAGTTATCTGCCACTTGTTTTGCTTACACAAATTCCTATCTTATAATTTTATTACCTTTTATCTTCTCCTTGATTGACTATTCATACCCATGACATACATGTCCTGAGTCATATGACCAATAATCTTAAATATTAATCAGTCAAGAAGAATCTTTGTTCGTGCTCTGTTAACAATGTAATTAAAGAGTATTCCTCATTTGTATGCATACTAAATAAGTTGTTGGTGATAGTAAATGTCCTATAGCAGGCTCCCTGTAATTTCCTTTGTCTTCCTCCCGTTTTAATAATCTGCTTTGTCATTTGAACAGTGCACTATAATGGCTGATTTGTGAGAACTAATCACTATAGTCATTTTTGACTGCTGTCTTATAGTCAATAGGTGTGTGAAAAAAATTCATATTGTTTACAATCCATCTTTCATAATATTGCTTGCCATGTTAAAGCATCTTGTTGTATTGAAATGCTTAACCAAGTAAAGATGATAAAAAGTAAATCAAACTTGCTCACAATGAAGCCTGTATTATGCAGATATTATCTCTGATGCCCAAATTATTGGTAGTTATTATGTTTTCCCCACATGTAAATGTTTGACACTTTGTTTGTTTATATAGTTCAAAGGCATTGTAACATTTTTGTACTCCTTGTTGTCTAAGCTTAATTTTTTGTAATTTTTAATAATACTCTTCTCTTGCTTAGTTGACTTCAGTCTCATTAAAATACCTAATACTGTGATCCAGAATTAGTAATTTTTCTTTTGTCTCATAAGTATTCAGAAAATTGTTTTGTATGAACTTTCTAACTGGTTGGAAAAGCTTACTTGGTATCAACAGTGGTGCTGGTGTTTCTTTGTTCAGATGGAATTTCACACAAAACAAGAGCTGCCAGCATTTCAGTATGCAGAGTCACTAAACGTTGTTATATTCTATGTGAGGTAGCAGTACTCATAATGGCCAGCCATTAGTGGTGTCATATCATGGAGTAACATCATTATTTCACGTCTGTATCATTTGATATGTAGGAGTAAGAACAGATTCATGATGAAATCATTTGGAAGGTTGGAAAGTACAGTCTTCCAACCTCAGACTACATCTAGGGTTGCCATAATCTGATAATCCAAAACAGGACATTTTTTCTTTAACCATTAGTTTAAATGATTAAGGAAATAAAATTTTGAAGGAGCCCTAATATAGCAGAAATGTGCATTTAATTAATAATCCAGAGTTTTGAAATGACTGCTTTATTGTATTTGACCTTAAGTAAGCACATATTATTTTAAAAAAACCTATTAAATGTATTCAGTAGAACTTAATGTATTGAGTATTAACATTTAAGTTTTTTTATACCATCATATTTCTCAAATCTGGAACAGAAGAGAGGGACTTGTTATTGTTCTCAATAAGTTAATGAAACCCACTACAACTTTATTTTTCACATTGTATTGTAGCATTGTTTTAACTGATTTTACTATTAACCTATTTCTTTCTTTTGTCCACTGAGCACTCATGAGGGAAAATCTCTAATTAGTTTTATGACCAGGAATGCAGAAATATCCCACAATTTTTAGCAACTGTGAATACTGCTCACTAGAAATGTAATTATGAATAAAGTGCGACGGTATTAATGTTACAAAGTGTTTAACATTATTATAGCCCCACGTTGGGCGCCAATTTGCGACGGTATTAATGTTACAAAGTGTTTAACATTATTATAGCACCACGTTTGGAAGCCAATTTGATGCGGTATTAAGGTTGTGTGACTTTATGTGTATGTGTTTACTTCACGCGTTGCCATCTTGTGACGTCATTCGTTTGTTTTGTAGCTCCATCTGGCATAGCAATTTGCATCAGTTTTGAAATAATTCACTTTAAATGTTCTCCGGCTAGCTATTTGGGTCAAGAATGTATCTCTTGCAGGGTGTGAATCGGAAAGGAATCTTTTATCCAGAAATTATACTTAATGAAGAAATTGGTTTTATAACTTTTATTGCCGAACACGTTCACAAACACTTTTACATATTGATCTGGATACTCGCCAAACTGAAACTGTTTGTAATAACTTCTTACTTATCACTTTTAACTCGCATACTTCAACTTTGTGTAGAATTAACTTTATAATAATTCTCGTAATTATGCTGCGTGTAACTTGATGAACTGAAGGACTGACTGACGACATGTAGTGTACACGAAATTTTTATGAACTGAAGGACCGACGTGTAGTGTGTTGAGAATTCTGTTGAACTGGGGGGCATTCTACCTCGGACCTGGCTTATATACACCCACTCCTCGACATGCCTAAAGATTATAAATGAACTGCTATTGGCTAATAAAACGCGCCAACATTAGCGTCTATTTTAATATCCAATGAAAACCACTAATACATATTGCTTTTAGGGAACATTCTAGAAGCTTCTAAACGGAAAAAACGCGCGAAACATTACGTAACTTCCTTGTTCCCGGTAATGATAAACAACTCACCCCATCGCTGCATTATTGCGCCATTTACTGACAGTTTCAGTAAAGCCGTATATTATTAATTA
Organism: Deroplatys truncata; assembly: GCA_030765065.1. Classification (NCBI taxonomy): domain Eukaryota; kingdom Metazoa; phylum Arthropoda; class Insecta; order Mantodea; family Mantidae; genus Deroplatys; species Deroplatys truncata. The sequence goes on from CM060985.1 coordinate 121,016,353, forward strand.
CCAATAATAATTATAATTAATAAACCTCTGAAATCAATGTCACATAAAAATACATATTCATATTACAATCATTATTTACATTTAAGTAATTTATGATACAAATTACCGTATCATATGCCCCACTAGAAACATAATTATAAATATTTATAACTTTGGTTTGGAAATTTTATAATTGTGTTTTTAGTCTCCTAAATCTTGGAACACACGCTATCACTTTCACTTTACACTTCACACGCATTTAACACACGACATATGTTTTATCTCGCCACTACTTACTGGCTCTGGTTTAATTAATTTAGATATTAATCTGACATTACAAAAAAATTTTTTTTTTTTTTTTTATAGCAAACACTTTACCCTAAATTATTTAATCACTGCTACCAAATTGTTTACTTTCTTAAGTTGTTGACAAAAATTTATACATTTAAGATTTTTGTAATTATTATACATATTTACCAAAATATTCACCCTCTACATATATTTACATCTCTTAAATCTAGGCAATGTTTCACCTTTTCTGTTTTCTACATAAATATTTTTTTTTTTTTGTTCTGAATTTATTATTATTTTTAACAATACTTTTGGAATTGTATTTACGTACTTTTAATTTCATATCATATTAAGTTTCAATCTTTGCATTCTTAATTTTCAAATACTGTTATAGTTACAAAAAAAATTTAATTTTTTTTTTTTTTAAATATTTATTTCTTTTTATTTTTCTATTTTTTTTTTTTTTTTTGAATTTATTTCTGGTTTTCTCATGACATATATATATATTTAGTTAACCCTCTTACGTTCCAATACATTTCTCTGCAAGTCATCTTTAACTATCCAGCATTTACTTTACATTTCATTGCTATTTACCCTCCTGGATCAAATTGTGTGTGGCTAAACATTACTCGTAGCCGTATCCTAACCTTCAAATGTTTGTTCATGAATAACCTCTTGTATTCATATGAGATTTCATCCCATGATACCATTTGAAAACAATCTACAGTTTCTTGAACAACAAATCCTTTAACAACTGTCATTTTCAATTCTTCTACTATCTCTTTAATCTTAGAGTACTCTGACAAATCTGTACTAAACTGTACTGGACTGGAGTTTTCATTTTGAACATCTTGGTACAATTTCTTTCTTTGCATTACTGTCTCATTTTGTATTTCTGATATCTCCCCTCTGAATTTAACTTGCGCCTGATTTACATCTACATTCCTAACCTCTTTTATCTCTCTTAACTCACTTGAAATACTACTCATTTGACTTCCTAACTCTGTACATTCTACATTAACCTCACTTTCATTGTTACCTATTTCCATGCTCATGTCTAGCATTTTCTTTGAATTTTCTCCTATCTCACTTACTATTACTTCCTCATTTTCATCTCTCATTTCTGGCATACTACTATCTAGCTTTATAACTTTCTTTTCAATTTCTTCACTGCTTTGATCTACTTTTTGCTCTAATATCTCATTACTCCTACCAATATCTTTTCTGTTTTGTTCAAAGCTCCTACAAATATCTTCCCTTAATTCCCTATAACTCTTATCCATGTTCTGAGTTAGTTTTTGTTCTAATTTCTCACTATTCTTTTGTATATCATTTCTTAATTCCCTATGACTCTTTTGCATATCTTTTCTTAATTCCCTATGACTCTTTTGCATATATTCCCTGTTTTGTTTTATTTTCTCACCAATATTTCTCAGCAATTCCATCATTTCCTTCATCATACCAGCATCAATAGTAATATTTCCTGCTATTCTATTCTTACTTTCTGCACTAACATTTCCTCCCTCCAATACTACATTGTTTAAGCTATTTTCTGTATCCTGTATTGAATTACAGCTAACTGTTACATTATCTCCCTCCATCATTGTTTCTTCAATATTACTAGTAGCCATTATTTTCGTTTTCTAAAAAAAAATTACAATCACCTGACCTTTGTGATGCTGTCTGTTGCTGTTACTTTGATGTCCAGCTTCCTGCCCCATTCTCCTAGGTTTGTATGTCGCTTCGATGAAACTGCGTAGTCTTATGATGAATCTACGTCGTCTTGTTGTTTGAATTTCCCTGTTGTTTCTGGAATCTGCGTCTTGTAGATCATTTCACTGCTGCATTCGCCCTTTCCTGGTTATCGTGCCCCACGTTGGGCGCCAATTTGCGACGGTATTAATGTTACAAAGTGTTTAACATTATTATAGCACCACGTTTGGAAGCCAATTTGATGCGGTATTAAGGTTGTGTGACTTTATGTGTATGTGTTTACTTCACGCGTTGCCATCTTGTGACGTCATTCGTTTGTTTTGTAGCTCCATCTGGCGTAGCAATTTGCATCAGTTTTGAAATAATTCACTTTAAATGTTCTCCGGCTAGCTATTTGGGTCGAGAATGTATCTCTTGCAGGGTGTGAATCGGAAAGGAATCTTTTATCCAGAAATTATACTTAATGAAGAAATTGGTTTTATAACTTTTATTGCCGAACACGTTCACAAACACTTTTACATATTGATCTGGATACTCGCCAAACTGAAACTGTTTGTAATAACTTCTTACTTATCACTTTTAACTCGCATACTTCAACTTTGTGTAGAATTAACTTTATAATAATTCTCGTAATTATGCTGCGTGTAACTTGATGAACTGAAGGACTGACTGACGACATGTAGTGTACACGAAATTTTTATGAACTGAAGGACCGACGTGTAGTGTGTTGAGAATTCTGTTGAACTGGGGGGCATTCTACCTCGGACCTGGCTTATATACACCCACTCCTCGACATGCCTAAAGATTATAAATGAACTGCTATTGGCTAATAAAACGCGCCAACATTAGCGTCTATTTTAATATCCAATGAAAACCACTAATACATATTGCTTTTAGGGAACATTCTAGAAGCTTCTAAACGGAAAAAACGCGCGAAACATTACGTAACTTCCTTGTTCCCGGTAATGATAAACAACTCACCCCATCGCTGCATTATTGCGCCATTTACTGACAGTTTCAGTAAAGCCGTATATTATTAATTACCAATAATAATTATAATTAATAAACCTCTGAAATCAATGTCACATAAAAATACATATTACAATCATTATTTACATTTAAGTAATTTATGATACAAATTACCGTATCAAAAGCAACCCATTTCTTATGTGACAACAAATTCTCAACACTTGGCCTCCCCCCTAAAAAAACTAAATTTGTTGAAGTTGAGTTCCAATATAGTAAAAATCGTGGACTTTTGTCTTTTAGGCCAGGACGTTTTCATTAACCATAAAATTGTGGACATTCCATGAAATCCATGGCATATGGCAACCCTATCTACCCACAACTGGTGTGAAACAACAATTAGTAGGGGAGAAATTAGTTCTGGTATAAATTGTGGTAGTCATAAAACTATACTCCCAAGTTTCCAATGATCCTGAAGGGCAAGTTAAATACATAAATATTAAACACTTCTGTAAATGTGCTCATGCTAGTTTTGAAAGACATTGTATCTGTGACAGTTTTGAGATTTTAATAACAATACTCATGAATAAATATACTTATGTTGGTAAAGGAGGGATCAATGCATTTTTTCCATGCTTTTTGTTATTTTTAACATTTTGTATATTATTTGGATATTAAATACGTTCTCAATTCCTAACAAACAAAACCACTATTGTAAAATTCAGGTTATTTCAAAGATACATATACAAGAAAATATTCAAATACAACAGATTGAGCAACTTTTTCCCACAATATCGATTTTGAAAGTGCAGCAATGTTTGCATGTACCATAAGGTTGCATGCAGGATTATCAGGACAAGCATGTAAGCTTTGCCAGTCAGTTGTATATTTTTTCTTAATAGTAGAGTTTATTAGGTTTAAAGTGATTGAATGTGGAAGTGCATACAGCAGAAGTGTATTGTTCTGCAATTCTTTTATCTGCTTTTGAGCTATATGTGTTAGTTAATACATTAAGAGAAATTATTTAAGAGATTTTGCGTACATTGGGGCTGATTTTCTAAGAAAATCTTTCATATAACACTGTAAAGTATGTAAATTAAGTTAGTATTGTATAAAAGCTGCTTGAGAAGTGTGTTTCACAAGCTTGTATATTTATTATTCTCCATCAAGATAATTTCAACTGGACAGTTTAAATTATTAAGTAAATGAGCTGAAAATCTCTTTCCAGATGATGGCAAAGTTGAAAAAAAATTTAAATTAATTCTTTAATTATAGTCTTTGTATAAGGATTTTATATAACAAAAATAATCAGCCACATTATCAGAGTTCATGTGTTTCATTTATGAAGCTGGTTTCACATCTCTTTGCAAGTCAGTAGCTAAGTGCATGCAGCATTCCATACCGTTGCATTATAGCTTGTGAAACGCAAAGCAGATTTTAATGCAAAACTAAGAAACATAGCTTTATTAGTTTATGTATCTATTGTATTTTTGTTACTAGCAACATCATTTTTTTGCTTACAGTGACTCTGAATACCAACGAGGGCTTAGTATAGAAGAAGCAGAAAGCAATGGAGGGTTTGCCATTGTTATAAATGGCCACTCCTTGGTACATGCTTTACATCCACAAATGGAGAAACTGTTCCTTGAAGTGTCCAGCCAATGTAAGTATTTAGGAGCTAGTGTGGTGTGGAGTAGTTTAAAAACAATAACATTGCTTGCCATTTGTGTGATCATTGTTCTTTCACAATTTCATGTGAAGAGCCAGAAGATATTGGACAGATTCTGTACTAGTTACCTGGTCACCGTTAGGGTCACTGGACAAGCAGATATTAGGGGTAATGAGGTGGCAGATATGACCTGAGCCAAACTTGTTTTAAAAATGAATGTGGTCTATCAAAAGATGGCTTTAGTATTATGAAAATTCTTAAGTGACGTGCACTTTAAAAATAACGGAACAAAAGCCTATGATACATTGCTTCCCTTGCAAACACGGCAATAATGTTATGAATTGAATACAGAATGAACATGTACTGTAGTCAAAGAGGTTGCTCTGATACATTCAGCTGTGGATTACTTAAGTTTTAGTTTCAAATCACAAAGTGGCCATGCAATCAGACTGTAGTAGTGATCATAATGTACTGTTGTAGCCTAGCTATAAAGCTGACAAAAAACAGATGTAATTGAGAAAGTGTGCATACTTATATTGGTTTTATGGACTAAAAGTCTGTTACCTCTTACTGCGCAGCCCTGTCCTGCAGACAACAGTTGCCTTTATTATAGCTTATCTCAGCCTTAAAAGACAGTATGGGGGTGAAAGGGATATCTCTGTGTCTATTTAACACATACTTGTTGCCATTAGCTTCATCCTTTACTACTCGCATGCTATTGCCAAGTTGCTAATAACATGGTGTGAATGTTCAGTTATAACTTTCAGCTTTGAACACATTATCCTATGTAGAACATTTTTCTCTGTCAGATTATATCTTTTTTAGAGCCTTTATAGATTTGTGCGACCACAAATTTTTAAATAAAACAAGTTTTTCAGAAGAAATCCAATATTTTTTTTCTTGGCTAGAGTAAACTAATTGTCCAGTTTGAATTTACTATCTTTAATAAGATGAGCATTATAATTAAATTATAATGGAAAATTCTATACCTATACAATAGATAAGTCAGAAACTAAGAAACTTTTTTGTTATTGGGTTTACAATGGGGATCAAATGAGAGAAAATGTTCAGGTGGGTTGGAGACAGTTTTTATAAACATATGGAAGCCTGTAACTTCTTGCATTCATTGTATATGACAAATAAAAGTCATCCATCTATTCAGATAACATGTATGGGGCAAAAGGCAGATAAGTTAACATTAAGGAAGTGTGTATGTTTACAGCATATGGAATGCTGTGAAGTGTTATGTAGGTTATTTATTTAATATTTTACATAAATATTTATGGTTATGGAGGGATAAGCTAGGAAGAGACAAAATGCTCGTAAACAAGAAGAAACGCAAATTAATAATGAATGCGTTAGATTATTTTTCAAGTAAAATCAGTGTTAGTAAGGCAGTAAAAGAAGCAGCTAAAGGAACCGGGTTTCAGAAACAGTAGTGTATAGGATAAAAAAGGAACAAATGAGAGGACTGCTAAAAACCCATAAAAGAAACCAAGAAAGGATGGATGAAACAAAAAGCCACTAGGTTAGTGCAATATAATGAAATAACTCGAATGGAGTGTCACGCATCGTTCATTCTTTGCTGTTTGAAAACATTCCATCCACATTGAATGTGATTTTGTCAAGGGTAAACAGGATGATGCCCTACTAAATTATAGATTTTATCATTTTGTATCTCCATATTTCTTTGATGATACATATTTTTATGCCTGTAGAATCATATTTTGAAGTACTAAAAATACAAAGAGGAGACATAAGGTGCAGCTGAAATTAAATGTCTTACAACAGCCTTAAATAACAATGCAGATATTTCACTATTTGGTGATGTATCATTCACAAAATGACATTAACTTGGTAGAATGATCGCAGCTGGTCACCAAATTTGCAAGCATATGTATTGAACATGTGGCAACAGTGCGCTCCATTTAACCTGTATTGTCTTTTAAGCATGAGATGTGATATACAATTTTTCTAAATATACAGGATATGTAGCTAGGACTCGTGTATTTAGTGAGTTTTTTTGCTGTAATTGCTATTAAACCTATTGTTTATATTAAGTCAGTTGGATTATCCATCATTTTCGGTTAACCATCAACCCTACTCCCTCCATTATAAAGGTTAATTGGGGATTCTAATGTATATTCTTTTTTAAATTTTGTATCTGTTTAAACAATCAACAAATTCCTTTTATTTTGTCCATTTTTGGATCCTGAGTAATGCTGCTATTGATTGGATTGCAGCTCTAGAATCTGATAAAATAACAATGTTTTGCATTTTCATAGCCAAACAAGCAGATATTTAAGAGCAGTGTAATTTGCATCAATTTCTCCATCAAAACTTCTAGTGGCTTTTCCAACATTTTTGTAAATGAAGAAAAACTGACATGTATTACCTACTCCAGCTCCATCATAATTTAAAAATGAGCCATCAGTAATTATATAGATGATGTTTCATAAGCAATGTCGGTTTTTAAGCAAAACTTTATTTCAAATGTGTTGTTACAGGAAAGGTTTCTAAACCCTCAAAATAAAGACCATTAGATTCTATAATCCTGAGCCCCTTTCAGCAAGATTTGCTATCCCACAACAGTACTAGTTTCTGGTTTTTGAAACGAAGAATTCGTTGATACCCATTTCAACTGCTTTAATGTTTTCCAAATTTCTTGCATGTTGAAAATGGGCCATGGAGCCAAACACATGGTAATCTGATGGTGCAAGATCAGAGCTATATGCTGGATGTGGTAGCAGTTTGATTCCTTCCAATTCCTGAATTTTGTCCATTGTTCTTTGAGCTGTATGAGGTCTTGCATTATCCTGTTGCAAGAGAACTCTGCATTCTGTTTCTATTAACTAGAAGCATAAGTAATGCCGGGTACTTTTGCCTCAAGACTTGATGAACTCATTCTAGTTGTTGAGAATAAAGATCCGCATCAACTACACATCCATTTGGAACAAATTCCCAATGAATCACACCTTCAAAATTCCAACAGACACATCATATTATTTTGGGGCCGAACCAGTTTTTTTAACAACAATGTTTGCAGGCTGATAGATCAAGCCACTGTTTTGAGGTGTCAGGGTTGCGGTAATGCATCCACTTTTCATCAGATGTGACAATTCTCCTGATAAATCTATCATCCCAGGGATTAGGATAAGCTGATGACAGATATCCACTCTACGTTGAGCTTGATCAGGTGTCAATTCATATGGTACAAATTTACAGCATCTGAACAATTTTTAAGTGTTTTAATATGGTGATGAATGACATCTTTTGAAGCACTAAATTCTTCTGATAACTTCCGAGTGCTTGTCTGTGGATTTTCTTGCAAAACTGTGCATGCATTCTCAGTATTCCATAACTTGGTTCTTCCAGAACATTGTAAATCTTTACTGTTTTTGTCTCCATTATTGAAACACTGGAACCTTCGACTTCACTTAGTCTTTGAGCTGTGGCAGCAGCTGTATAATCTTATTTACAGAAGTGCTTCAGAAGGACTATAACCTCAAACTTTGTTGCCTCCATTTTAAAATCTTGTATTACCATCTGCTGGCTGCCAACATGTTAACATACAGAGCAATAACCATAGCATCCTATAAATAGTATTGACAAAAATAAAAGCATATATACGTATGATATAAACCCGATTAACCCCAATTATATGTGTCCATTCTTCTTCAGGGTATTTAATTTGCAGTGTTTCTAATGCTATCATTTTTGTAATATCTGGACTTATTGTTTGTTTCTTAAAGAATTTATAAAGATCTAAATTATAATCTATTTCAAGGTTTTTTAAAGCGTTAATGGGATGTGATAGATTTTCTTTTAGCTTGTTTTACTTCCTGCAAATGGTTTTTTTAGTGTATATTTAAAATCCTGATTTTTGTCCATCATTGAAGCTATAATCAAATCTTTTAAAAGCTGGTAATTTTGGCTTTGAAATTCCCTGTTCCTTACATGACCACTAGAAAAAATTAACAGTAATTTAGCACTTGAGAAAAGAATCAAGCATTTCAAAACAACAAAGAGGTGAATGCCACAAAAAAAAAATATTGACATACATTTGTGCTTTAACAAGATCTACATTTCATTTTAGTGAGTTTTTGTCTATCTCAAATTACACAAAATTCATTCTGAATGAAGAAGACTTCAAAGGCTATTCACAGAAGACTTAAAATATGCATTTCATTTGTGATGCAAATATCTTATATTTTAATAAAAATCATTAGAGGCATTTTTGAGAAAATAAAAAATAACTATAAATATTTTTCATGTAAATGGTATTGGGAGATCATCTTGAAAATCTTCAATGACGCTGAACTTAAATATCAATTTTGGTTGATATTGTAATGAAAAGAAGCTAGAAACAGTGATGTGTATTGAATTTATTTAAAGGTGAGTCGGAATTGTTACACTAACATCACTTAAGTTTACTCACTTAACATGTTTCGGGAAACCGTTGTTCCCATCCTCAGAAGGTTAATTCGACTCACCTTTAAATAAAATCAATTTTGGCATTTAACTGACTTGTACTTTATTTATTTTTTTCTTTATAGACACTCAGATGGACAGAAACAAGACAGACACACACACGCATGCCCGCATGCGCACACGCACACGCGCACACCTTTTTCTAAAAATGCTTTTTTTAGGTTCAGGGCATCCCAAAACTTTATTTCTGGTGAAATCTGAGTATCAAATTTTGGACAGAATGCAATACTCATGTACTATAGGTAGGTGGTAGAGAAAGTAAAACAAATTTGCCAACTTATAAGAGATATGATAAGCATGCAGAAAGAAGTCAGAAGAAATATAATTGATAGAGGTGTCAGTCAGGGCATCACTATGGTTCCAATGCTTTTTATTGCTTATATGAATGGAATTTAAAAAAGTGCAAAAAATAATTAACCAGGGAATTTTAATAAATAAAGAGATAAGACTAAATATTTTGTTATGTGTTGATGATATGGTTAGTGTTTAGAAAACTACAAGGTATTAGTGAAACCCTCATCCTCTTTTGAAAATTTCTCAGAAATAATTTCTCTTGCAGGTAAGTCTGTGATCTGCTGCCGAGTGACACCGCTACAGAAGGCCATGGTGGTGGAACTGATAAAGAAGAACAAGAAGGCAGTGACTCTTGCGATAGGTGATGGGGCAAATGATGTATCCATGATCAAGGCTGCACATATTGGGGTGGGCATCAGTGGGCAAGAAGGCATGCAAGCTGTTCTGGCATCAGATTACTCCATTGCACAGTTCCGCTTCCTGGAACGCTTGCTGCTTGTCCATGGACGATGGTCCTACTATCGCATGTGCAAGTTCCTGCGCTACTTCTTCTACAAGAATTTTGCCTTTACACTTTGTCATTTTTGGTTTGCATTCTTCTGTGGCTTCAGTGCTCAGGTTAGTCTGCTATCTTTGCATTTTTAGATGCTGAGTAAATGTAGAGCAGAGCAGAGATATGTTACAGGCATCTCCAGAATTTTGCAAGTGAATGCTTTTTTCGGCAGAAAATTACTGAAATATTAAAAAATTGCAGTCTGTATAAGAAATATATAAACAAACTGTAAGTTTGGCCACTGAAACACAATGAACATCATAGTAGCAAGAGCAAAAATGTAACAGTCTCATAACTTTCTCCTCCTATTGCTATTTTATAGGGGTTTTACAGATCATTCATACAGAGATTTCATCTCAAAACTTCACTCTTTAAATAATTATCTTTTAAATTTACTTAAATATGGGCATAAATATTGGAAATAGGTTTAAAACCAATATTATTTGCATTTTAGATTTACCTCATGATCAGCCACAAACACTTTCTAATTTTTTACACAATTTATTCATTTGTTCTTATATTTCTTTTTTTCAGTCTTTGCCTGTTAGTTTTGCTGAAAACTGAAGTGATTAAAACAGAGAGTATTTAATATAATATCTTTGAAAGGATGATGTGTCGGCATTAGTAATCTAACACCACTAAAAGTTTTCAGCTTACTTGTATACGTTATAAAGATGGTTTATCTGCCTCATCAGCAATTATCCTGCTGGCTAGATCTGCGAGTGTTGTATAGATTGGTTATATCTGATGACATCTTGGAGTTGAGAACTGAACTTCTAGAGAAAGCTTTTTTTAGGTGGCAGTTGCAAATCTAGCCAGTCAGATAATTACTGATGATGGAGACTAACCATCTCTAAAAACATATACAAGTAGCTGAAAACTTCTAGTGATGTTAATGTTACTAATAGTGACCCATTATCCTTTAATGGTAAACACATCATTGTTTCTAGTCTTCTGTTAAACAGTATTATAACATTTGTTAAAAATAGTGTATAATCTCTCCCCATATTGGGGCTTCCTATGATCTTGAAGATGCAAAAATGAGAGCGGCATGCAGAGAGCAATAGGAAACTACTGCATTTATCTTTTTCCCCAATACAACTGCAAAATTTGGCAATACGAGCCTGTCCATTGTTCTGGACATAAACTGTCCCCCCACTGATATGTCAAGAAGGGGAATACTGAGGAAGGAAACCTTATAGAGCAATAAAACCTTCAGAAAAAAAAGAACAAAACTGAATGTGATGAGATATCAAAAGTGAGATGGGAAAAATAGAGATGAATTTAGAATGTTAATGTTCATGGAAGTTTGTGTAGAGACAGTGTCTAGAGAAAAAGTAATGTTAGTGTGTTATATGAATGATCAGATAATAACATGTTACGAAAAGGGAATCAACTGGATTTAGTGCTAGTGCAAGCTTACATGCATATAGAGGACTCACTGATTATGAAATAAAGGAAAGCTATGACAAGGTAGAAGAGAAAATTGAGAGAGAGAAGAAAGAACCATGCAGGATTTTAAATGGTGACTAGAATGCAATGTTCAAAAAAAAGATAATAAAGAACATTGGTTGAAAAATAGAAATGAGATGGGATATTCATTAGTGAACTTCTGCAAAAGAAAGTTGCAAGTTTTGAAAACACATTATTCCAGTAATATAAGAGGAGAAGATAAATGTAGACAACCCCACTGGTACAATGGCCAATACAAGATATACAGTATACGAGGGTGGTCTGAAAAGTTTCCGACCTAATAAAGATACAAGACATTTTTTTCAGAATTTTTTTTTTATTTTTCAACATAGTCTCCTTGTAACTCTACACACTTCTCCCAGCGATGCTCCCATCTCTGTAACCCACCCAAATAGTACTCGGTGTTTTTCTCTGCAAAATAATTGTTCACGAAGGTGATTGCCTCTTCATTTGACGAAAATCTCTGTCCTCTGAGCGCAATTTTCAGATGAGGGAACAAAAAGAAGTCAGTTGAGGCTAGACCTGGTGAGTAAGGCAGATGGTCAAGCAGTTCAAACCATAATTCGTGGATTTTCGCCATTGCAACCACTGAGGTATGAGATGGTGCGTTGTCTGGGTGAAACAGGATTTTCTTTTTCTGCAAATGTGACCGTTTTTCCGCAAGTTCTGCCTTCATCTTGTCAAGTAATGATGCATAGGATGCTCCTGTAATGGTTTTTCCTTTTTGAAGATAATAGATTAAAATAATTCCATGACTATCCCAAAAAACAGTTGCCATCACTTTCCCAGCCGAAAAAACAGTTTTTGCTTTTTTTGAAGCCGGTTTCCCCTTTGCAGTCCACTGTTTGGACTGTATTTTTGTTTCGGGCATATAATGGTGTATCCACGTTTCATCTACAGTAATTAATCAGTGCCAAAACTCGGATTTATTGCGCCTAAACTGCGCCAACAGAGCGTTGGAAATGCTCATTCGAACACGTTTTTGGTCAAACGTGAGCAAACCTGGCACCCAATGCGCGGACAGCTTTCTCATGTCTAAATGTTGATTTAATATGTGACAAACACCTTCTTTTGACATGTTCATAGCCTCTGCTCACTTTAATTCGGCAGTTGTCTAGCACAATTTGGTGAACTTTGGCAATGTTTTCATCAGTAGTTGCAGTTTTTGGACATCCTGAACGTTCATCGTCTCCCAAGCTCTTACGGCCACGTTTAAATTCAGCTGCCCAAAATTTCACTGTGGTAAATGATAGTGCAGAGTCGCCATACACAGAATCCAACTCATAGGCGTATTGCCTTTCAAAAACAAATATTTAATGACAGCTCGATATTCGATTTTGTCCATTTTCATAAAAACACTCACATCACCTCACTCAAACAACTGTTACATAACAACTGAGCATCCAAAATGGCTTAAACTTTGGTGAGTAACTGTCAACAGATGAACAACGAAATTCACTAGCTTTTATTTACGAGTGCTGCCATCTTCATGTTGAGGTCGGAAACTTTTCAGACCACCCTCGTATTAGTATAGCAAAGATTCCAAAATTGCTTGTTAAATGCAAAGACATTACCTGGAGTATATATTAACTGGGATCATGTCCTACTGACACTCGCAACGTGCGTTCCTAATTACTTTTTATTTTAGGTTTATTAGTTTTTTCATTTGTGATTTACGGGAGGTTAGGATAGGGGTAGGTTTTTTTTTTTATATAAGCTTAGGTTTCTGATTTACAGGAGGTTACTTTTATTAACGTTTTCAATGAAGACCCAAGTAATGCAAAAATGTCAATGTGTTAAAGATGCTGGAAAGTCGTGATGGATGAGTTTAATAATTCTAGCGACGGGAAACGTACTGAAGAGCAGCTTAAAATTCAGGAAACAATGTTTCTAATCTTCATTTTGTATCGCAGATCACTTGCGTGTTAATAGAGAAATACCCGACATTTCGGAAAAGTTCACCATATTCACGGATGGGTACAAAACTTCTACAGAATTCTAACCTATATTTGTGCTCTATTTAATTCCGTAGTAACATGCTACACGATGGTGCTCTCCGAAATTTACTTCTACGGTAATTTAATCTGGGAGTATCTGAAAGGAGTAAAATTCTTTGGAAGTAGTTTACTCTCGCATGGAAGTCGCCGAGTGTTGACTTGAATAGTAGTTTACTACGAAAATGGAACTTACTCCAGGTTGGTGCACGCCACCCTTAGAGTGTTTAATTCACCCAGTTTCATTTAAAAATGAATGTTGCAGCTAGAGAACAGAGTGTACCACAGGGTGCTCATTTTGTTCCAGAGAGACAGACAGACAGACAGAGAGAGAGAGAGAGAGAGAGAGAGAGAGAGAGAGAGAGAGGAGAGGGTGAGAGGAGAGAGATGAGAGAGATATATGGCTGGACAACTTGAAGCCACTGAAACATTCATGTAGTTAGAGGAAGAAGATATTAAATATTTACACAAGAGGTTCAAATACAACAAATCCTCACATTTTCTTCAGGGTGCTTATGTGCTTCTATGTCATTATACCAACATCCAATTTTGTTTCGTGCAAGCCTTTCCATAGTTTTATTTCATGCATTCATCACATAACAGCCACATCTAAAACTATAAACAGTTTAATTAGCCCTCGTCCCAAGTGAGACTAAAATTTAAAGCTGCACCAGTGCATTTAATACTTGAAGCATTGCAAGTCCTGGTTTGTAAATATGAAAAGTATTTATTTATTTTTAATCCATCCAAAGTCACTAGTTCTGTACTAAGATGTCTATAAACACAACCCAAAGCTGCTACATTTTTGTCTATATTTAATGATTTATCATATAAATAAATTGCACAAGAAAGGACTTAAAAGGTATTCAAGGTATATACATTATTGTCATCCCATTTTGATATTTTAATCTGAGATGTTCTGAAAAATATTCTTTTCCCAATAATGTTCAAAATATTTGTCTTGTATCATCGAAAATGCATTGTATTTTTTTTATATATATATAATTTGCTTTTCTTTTTTTACCAACTTTCATATTATAAAACATTTCATCTTTGAACAATGCTGTTGAAAGGCAGAGCTTGTGCCCACATTCGTATTTATTGTGTCTGGATACATATATGTCTGTAAAGTTTGAATATCAAAACTACAAAGAATATTCTTTAAATTTTAAATGATTGAAATTTACCCTTTTTACTGGCTTCTGCTGACTGGTGTTTTTTTTCTCTCTCTCACATGTTTTAATACACATATTAGCAACATACAGTCACAAATACATATTAGATGCAAAACCACCATAGCAGACATCTTATGCTTTGCGTTTGCACAGTGTGAAGTTAATGCTAACTTCAATATACAACAGCTGCTTATCTTTCTATTTTTAAAAACCCGTTTTTATTTGGAAGACATTGGGAGATGCCATAAAGAAAAACTGTATACAAAACATTAATTATTGTCGCAATTAATATATAAAAGATATTTTAGATTCTAAATTTTTACTACTCTGTAATAACTACCATTTTCATGCAATAGCTTGCAGTAATTATATTGTGTTACATGTTTGCAGACAGTATTTGACCCTATGTTCATCTCCGTTTACAACTTATTCTATACATCGTTACCTGTGTTGGCACTTGGCATCTTTGACCAGGATGTGAACGACCGCTACAGCCTTATGTACCCCAAGTTGTATACACCTGGACACTCTAATTTATTGTTCAATAAACGGGAGTTTCTACGTAGTGCCCTACATGGCTTCTTCACTTCATGCGTCCTCTTCCTCATTCCTTATGGTAAGTATCAAACTTGAAGATTATTCTTAATTGCTTTCTAAATGGTCCAGGAATTTTTATGCTTGCATCATACTTTCCAACACTTTTGGTTTAACAATGTATAATTCACAGAAACTGCTAAATTAAAACTTTTATTTCGGAAAAACTTTGTACAGAACATTAAATTAACAAGTCAGGTTGTTAATAATGATAGATGGTTTCTTTTTATATAAAACAAGTAAATATTGATTTAAAAATTAAATTATGTCAGAACTTTCACACAGTGAAGCTAACAACATAAGATTCTTGATATTACAATTTAGTTTGAACAACATTTCACATGTTCCACTTACATACTAGTTTTAAGTAGTACATATTTCGTATCTGTTGAGCACATCGTCAGCTAGATTCATTGCCAGATTCAAAGAGCTATCCAGGTAAGGTAGCTCTGGTGCTGGTTTTAAGAACCTAAAGATTTGAATATTTTGTTTGAATATCTTCTGAGATAAAACAAAAATTAAGCTATTAACAGTGAAGTAAATGCAAATTAATATAACAGTAACTATTGGTGACAAATCTTCACTTATCTTGTACAATAATTCAATAGCAGGCATGTTTCGAAATCTCTTGGTTTCATCATCAACTTTGTTTTTTCTCTCGTTGTTTATTTACATTGTTGCAGTTATTGCCGCTAGGTGATGCCATCTATTGGAAGTAAAACAACTTTGTTAACAGAATCAATTGGCAGAATTTCAAAATTCATTACACGATCTTTATTCTTTAAAATAAATATTTTCTCTCACACCATTTAAATGCTTTAATAATTTAACTTCAGGATTTATTTCATGATTAAATGACCAAAAATATTCTGCTACAGCTGATTTGTCAGTTTGTTTGTATTTAATATTTCTAAAATGTTCTTTTACTCTGGTTTTCAAATGATATTTAGTTTTTCCAATATAAATCTGCTCACAATCCAAATAACTTAATGGATAAATACCAGACCTTTTATTTTTTGAAATTTTATCTTTTTTAGAGAAACCTAGCAAATTTTTTAGGTTGTATTTATTTTGAGGGTCTAAAATTATACCATGTTCTTTAAAAATTTTTGTGAATTTTTTTATTTACCCAAGGATGATAAGTAATTTTTTTTAAAAACATTATCTTTTATTTTTTAACCCTAAAAGTAAAGTTTTAACCCTTTCCTACACAAATTTGCTTTTAATAGTTTAATTTATAGGTTGATAAATATTCTCCTCAGTAAGGATGAATTCAATAAAGAATATAAGCGTATAATTAACACTGCTTTAATTAATGGTTTTAATATTGACTTTATAAATAAAAACAATTGAGAATTTAAATTTCAGAAAGCTGTTAAAGATGTTTCCATTCTTAAAAAAATAAAGATGATATAATGTTTTTAAAAACATTACTTATCCTTGGGCAAATAAAAAATTCACAACAAATTTTAAACAACATGGTATAATTTTAGTGCCTCAAAATAAACGCAACATAACAAATTTGTTAGGCTTTTGTAAAAAAGATAAAATTTCAAAAAAATAAAAAGTCTGGTATTCATCAATTAAGGTGTTTGGATTGTGACCAGATTTATATTGAAAAATTAAACGTTATTTGGAACCAGAGTAAAAGAACATTTTAGAAATATTAAATACCAACAAACTGATAAATCAGCTGTAGCAGAGCATTTTTGGTCATTTAATCAAGAAATAAATCCTGAAGTTAAATTATTAAAGCATTTAAATGGACCCATGGATTTAATGGTGTGGTAGAAAATATTTATTTTAAACAATAAAGTCATGTAATGAATTTTGAAATTCTGCCAATTGATTCTGTTAACAAATTTGTTTTACTTCCAATAGATGTCATATAGCTAACAATCCTAGCAGCAGTAACTGCAACAATGTAAATAAACAACGAGAGAAAAAATGAAGCTGATGATGAAATCAAGAGATATATATATAACATGTCCTGCTGTTGAATTATTGTACCAGATAAGTGAAGATTTGTCACCAATAGTTATTGTTATATTAATCTTCTGAGATATCGCATTCATGAGTTGTTTTTCATGTTTTGTTATGCAAATTTTATCCCAAGTGCTCATAGTAAAGAAACACAAGAAACAACTCATGAATTTAAGGTATTCCAGCCCTCAAGTTTCTAAAGCCAGCACTAGAGCTAACTCGCCTCGAGAGCTCTTTGGATATGGTAGTGGATGCTAGCTGACAATGTAGGCAACAACCTACGAAACATGTTCTAGTTAAAATTATATAAGTGGAGCAAATCAAGTGTTGCGAAAGTTCAATTGTAATATAGAGAAATAAATATTGTTTTAAGTATTGCGACTCCAATAATTTTATTGGGTTATTTCATGGCATATCTTTGATCCCAAGTTCTAACTCTCAATCATTGGCATGCAGCTGGTTACAACATGAAGAAACAGTCTGTGTATTCAGTGCAGTAAAAATTTAAATGAATACGACCATGTTATACTTTTTCTTTTTTACTTTCTCTACTACGTATAGTAAGTAGGGGAAGTATTGCATTCCACCCAAAATTTCGATACCGAGATTTCACCGGAAATACATGTTTTGAGACTCACTGAATCCAAAAAAAGCATTTTTGGAAACATGTCCGTGTGTGTGTCTGTGTGTCTGTGTGTGTGTGTGTCTGTGTGTGTGTCTGTGAACAGCATAACTCAAAAACGAACAATCGGATAAGCACCAAACTTGGTATTTAGGTTCAGTATCTTCCAGAGATGCGACGCGAAGGTTTTCAAGAAAATCCCCCCACCCCAGACTACCCTTTACATGGAACATTTTTCGAAAATTTTAATTTTCTCAAAAACGGCTCTAACGATTTTGATTAAAATATCATATGTTTAAGATATTGTCATGACAAATAAAATGTATATCTCGAATTTTCTGGGAATGTCTCCAAAAGTATTCTTCGTTATGAACGACTTTTTCATAACTGGTAAACCATAAGAGATAGACAAAATTTTACTACACGAAAAATGTAGATCGCGTTAAAATACACAATTTATGTCATATACATTTCTTTTGTTGAGTGAACCGTTGGCGAGATATTGCTTGTTATTCCCTTAAATTTTCCAATACTTATACTTTTTCTCAAATTCGTTATTCATTTTTTTTATGTCCTGGACATGCAAAGAGAATGGAATGCGCCACATAGCAACCAGCGTTAAAATATTTGACTATCGCTTAAAACCTACCATATTCCCCTTGCATCTACAAGAAAATTATCAATAAGATTGACATCTGATATCTCCATTAACATGAAGCATATGGAGAATAAGCGTTTGTAAAAATAGTTTGTACAAGAGTAGAGAAAGTCATGTGAGTGTAACACATCAGATTTTTTTTAATAAGAGGCATAAACTTTATCAATTTAGAAACAAACCACAACATTATCTAAGAAGAAAAAACTAGTATCATGCTTTAATTTCATAATCAGCCTTGCATTCAGATTGGTAAACCTACCATTAAGCCAGAAGGAATACAAACTGGATTATAGAGGTTGCACAAAAAATGGCTACATGGAACATCTGGTAAAGAAGAAAATCAACAATTTTGTGAAACAGAAGAAAGTAAAGGAAATCAGTACTCTGGAAAGCATAAAACAAAAACCAGTTTCAAAAAGTTCACTTACCACTCTCTGTTACACCAAAAATTTCTTAAAATTTTTCAAAACATGTAACATCCCATTAGCCCCAGTAAACAATTACAGTTTAAAAAAACTCCTCTGCACAAAAGATAAAATCCCCTCCTCTAAACAATCAGATATATATGAAATTCCTGCAAGGACTGTGAAAAATGTATGTAGGAAAAACAAAAAATGAATATTGATCAATGCTTCAACACATGAGGAATGTAAAACACAAGGAGACAGATAAATGAGCAGTAGCACACCACTTTTTGACCCAAAACAAAGGTTTTCACAGTGAATCAAAGCTACTAAAATTGGTCCAAAATCCAATTGAATGAAAAGTTTGAGAATAATTGGTTAATACAAAAAAAAGTCATAAATTTTTATATACCACAGGCAAATGATCTCATCTCAAAATTTGTCTGCCCTACAAAGAGAGTACAAGCAACCCACAGTGAGTTCACCAGTAAATTTGCACTGAGGTTGGCGGCAAGAGTCTTGTAAACATGTTTGAAGTAAGCTTCTTTATTTTTTTTTTAATTTTAAATAGTGAAGTTAGAGTGTGATACCAGCTTTTTCTTCTCAGATAATCCTAAATACTTCACTGTGCATTCCCACTAATGTTATAATAAACCATAATATACTATTATTATGGGTCGTTTACTAATCATATTCATAAAATTTGTGTTTGAACTCCATTGAGAGAGCTTGAACCGGCTACTCTCATTGTGAAATTGTAGATTCACTTCAACTGTTTTTTGAATTTGTAGAATCCCCAGCAGGGTCTGGTTTCATCAATATGGCTGGAGGTTCAAACTTTGAAACATGAGTGATTGTTCCAATTTGATTTTATAAATACCATTCATTAAATGCATTTAGAAGTGCAATAATTTTGTAATTTCTTGTGCCAGTAAAACATGATGATATAAATAATATTACATTTTACGGCATTTCAGGAACTTACAAAGATGGTGTCTCTCCCAAGGGACATGTTCTGTCTGATCACATGTTGTTGGGCAGTGTAGTAGCCACAATTTTGGTGATAGTTGTCACAGCACAGGTGAGTTCCAACTGCAAGAGAAACTGATGAATATTTATTGTACTGAGCTCTTGAGTATGTAGGGCTGCAAAATAACAATAAAAGTCAGGATTCTTAGGCAAAGTAGTAGTAATTTTTTTTAGGATCTTACTAAATTGTGCAGTAAAATAAGTATTTCAAGCATACAAAATAGTTGTTACACGATATAATGCTTTGTGCTCATGTTTGTTGACTGTGTTTTAATTTCCCATTGGATATTAAAATTTTAATCTATCTCATTAAGTCTTAAATGGATTACACATATTTTTAATGTCTCTATCACCTACCTATACTCGGCACCAATCAAGAAGGTGATTGACATTTCGGGGAGAGAGAGAGAGAGAGGCAACATTGCCGCTCATCACGACCATGTGGAGAGTGTGCTAGAACTGTGTCGAAGGCGACTGGGTTGCGCCTGCATTGCAGAGCGGGTATTATTTATATTCATATATGAAGATAATTGTAAAATAATGAATCTACGTGCAGAGGATAGAAAATGCAAGAATATAACAGTGTAAAAATCTGCGTTAACAGAAGAGACATACCTGTGAAATATTGATGCTTATTCTAATGGAAAAAAATGCCAGATTTCCGAATCGCTTGCATTGCTGCGGCTCATTTAATAGACAATGCTGCCACCGCCATCGTCGTCATCATCATCATCTGAAGAGCTGCTAGATTTCCCCATGGAAATGACAAGCTGTTCTATAGTTTCTTCCAAAACTCCTTCATTTTCCCAAGCTGCACTTATTACGCCCTTTGTATGAGTCACAGCTTTTTTTTTTTCAGTTTTCAGCTTTTACTGCTGTTAGTGGCTCTTCTGTAAGCTTTATTACTGGTGACGCAGTGAAACCTTTATTATCTTGCCCAACATCACACTTTATGTTGGCCCAAATTAATTCAATCGAGTTAAAATGACAATGATAAGGGGGAAGCCTAACTATTTTGTAACCATGCTCTGCAGCAATGCCATCGACTACATAACTTGGAAACCACGGTTTGTTTGCTTTCACAAGTTCCAGTAACTCACTTTTCATCAGTCTCTCCTCATTGGTATATTGCGGCAAACAAGCCACTGAATTATTTGCTCCTCTTCGAAATCTTCTCTCTCAGAGCATATTATTTCCCGCATCTGTCCTTTAATTGGGATACCTTTACCAAATACAGTTTTATTCGGTTCCCGAGTGTGCTCAGTTTTTCGTTTAGCTGCACTATCCTTGTTACTATTTTTGGACATTATTAAATATCCATTAAACGTGTTAACACAATTATAAATGCTCACACAACACACGCACACACAAATACGCGGACTCGAGCAAACATAACACAAGGCAAATACCATACAAATAGGTCCATGGAAAAGAACTTTTCAGTATGCAGGCAATCTCTAAACTGATACAAAAACATAAGCAAGCTGAGGCTAAAAGGAGGACACTGTTTACAACTGCAGCGACAGCAGAAGATAAGACTGCAGTTCATATTTACTCATTTGTTTAAAGTACTGTTGTGATGCCATGGAAAGAGTATTTAATTTTAAGACCAGCATATAGAGGCACACTTTTAAATATCTGAATATTGATTCAGTTTTCTCTTGTCTCCCTTGTATCTACAAGAGAATGTGTAATGAAACCATTTTCTACAAATGTAGATGGTAGTGAGTATAGAAACTTTTGTAAATGCAACACAACAGAATTTTAACTATCTGCAATTAGACCGAAAATCATAAACTACTTTTTGTTTGAAATTTTTATGGTCATGAATTGAGATGTCTTAAAACATCTTGGCTCCATCCTGAGCACCTCTTTAGATTATATTCACAAATTAAAAGAATACAAAAGCTACCATTAAAAGTAAATAAAACTTTGAAAAAGTCATAGATCTATAAAACATCCTATGGTACAAAATAACAATAAAACACTTATATGTAGGTAGGCTTGCAAAACTCAAACTGTGTGTTGATGTAAGTAATGAAACAACTAATTTTCAATTTTAAAAAGCATCCGTAACCTAAAAACACTAAAAGTGACATACTTCACCTATGTATAATCTGCACTTGCTTATGGTATATTTATCTGGGGATCTGGCAGTGAAATAAGTGCCCTGTTTGTAATGCAGAAGAAAATAATTGGGTAATGCTAAATCTGAGTAGGACATCATGTAAATTGTACTTCCGTCAAAATAATATTCTTACCCTGCCAAGTCTGTATATAGTGTGTGCTTTATAAGAAACTTTCACTATTCAATATAAACAACACTACATGAACATTCCACTGAAAACAGTAATAAAATACACTTACAGACTGCCAGAACAACAAAAAAGGTCAGCTCAATACTGCTTAAGGGTATACATATGTACAACCTAATTACAAATTAAGTAGTAATTGTAACCAAATTAAGTTTAGGAAAGATCTTAAAAAAAAAAATTCAATTGAGCAGACCTTTTACAGTGTACAAGAGATTTTGAATACTTTAAAAATTAATCTAAGTTAATTACTGTTGGTATATATTATTATTATTATTATTATTATTATTATTGATTATTTTATATGTATTCTCTGTGTATAACTGTAATCCTCTGAAAAATTTATATATCTTGTGTATATCCATTTGTATTTCTTATTATATTAATGCTGAAGCTTGACGAAGCCATGAATTTGTAAGAAAATCCTCACGGAGAATAAAGAGAGAGACACGCGCACACACACACACACACACACACACGCACGCACGCACGCACGCACGCACGCACGCACGCACGCACGCACGCACTGAAAATGTCTCTCAGCAGCCTTACATCAATGACATCTGCATACGAAATTCCCATTCACTTCCATTAGCTCCTGAAACATAGGTAATTGCAGCAATTTGTTGTGTGATAATTGCTTTTAGATCCTCAGTTGTATGGGGGTTGTTCTGATACTCCTTATTTGTAAGTTGCCCCATAAGTAAAAATAACAATGCATCAAATCGAGGAGCAAGCAAACTCTGGATTATAGCATATCCAGGGTGAATGATCAGCCCAATGTCTGGTATGGCAGTGAAGAAGAAAGAAATGAAATGTAGTGATGAAAAAGGTGATAGGAAAATTTGCAGATCAAATTATCCAAGCCAGTATTCACCTGTGACCAAGGAAAACTGTGAAAAAAAACCTATAATCAGGTTGGTCGAACCCGGGGATTTGAACTTGGGACCTACCGAATGCAGGCCACAGAAATTACTGCCTTGGTGACATTCCATTACATGACCCAAAAATAGGCATATGGTGTGCTATAACTGCAAGGAAAATGGTAGGACCCATCTGTTTTACTAATGCAGTAAACGGAAGCAGATACTACACAAGCTATTGGTATTAAGAGTGATTCTTCCATCCTTGCATTGATGTAACTGTTTGCTTACAGATTGCTCTGGATACATCATATTGGACTGTATTCAACCATATAATGGTGTGGGGTTCCTTACTGTGGTACTTTGTGCTGGATTACTTCTATAACTACATAATTGGTGGGAGCTATGTTGGTTCTCTCACTAAGGTACAGTAAGATCAAGTTGATTTTTTATGTGTAAAATTAGAGTGACTTTTTGTAGGAATTTGCAGTGAAAGCGAACCTAACTCATTTGTTGTCTTTGGTTTCCAAACATCTAAACTCCCCCCATTAAATGTTTTTATTTGCGTGCATGCATGTGGGAAAGAGAACAGCATAACTCAAAACTGAAAAGTTGGTTAAAAACCAAAGATGCAATACAAAAAAGAGTTTTAAGAAATATCTGGATGAGCTAATGTACATACATAGTTGTAATTTTATGTATCAGTTTAGATAAAATGTATTGATTCATTTCCAATTATTGAAATTTATAAAACATTATGCATAGTTTACATGGAGGAGCCAGTAAAAACCAAGTTTTAGTGTTATTTTTATAAGTTAATACTTGTTTCAGAATAAGTAAGTAACATACAAATCTACAAACTTCACAGAGAAGTATTTACTGATGTGCATTATTTTTTTTCTAAATTAATCTATCAATAATTGTAACCAGAAATAAGTCCAAGCTACAATGCATGTCCATGTAAAGCCACGTCTACACTGATTAGCAATTAACAAAATTGGTCAAGTGCAACATGTTAACATTTTGCATGTTGGCTGAATTTTGACCACAGAATTGTCTTGTCATCCTCCATGGTCTAGTGCTAGCTTCTAGTTCCTGAGATCAGGGTTCAAACCTGGTGGAGGGTGATGGATTTTTTTTGGGTGTAAAAAATCCTTAGTATGGCTTCCATCGGAAGAGAAGTAAAGCTGGTCCCGTATTGTAGATTTATGGCACACAAAAGAAACTCAAGCCTGAGCAAAATTTCCAGTCTTTCACACCCAATGTAGAATGGAACCGTAAGAACCATAGTAATTAAAGAACGTCCATAAATAAAGCTCAGTTTAATTTAATTTTAACAGGATTGACTTAACATGTTGACTAAGAGTGTTGCACTTAACACTTTTAAAATGTTGGGCATTTTCCGCTTTCGATGGAAAACTTGTTAAGTCATTTTGCTCTTTGTAATAGTCAGATGAGCTTCGGATATTTCCGAACCATAACCATGGCAACAGCATACTTCCAATTCCTGCATAGTATTCATTATATGCTTCGTGCTTAGTAGTTCTGTTGTTCACTCACATTGTTCTGTGCTTGTATCCTTGATTTGGTTTGCTCCACATGAAGTTATGCAATGGATGAAAGAAAAGGCACTTTCATTAATCAATGATAATATTGAGGTTATGTTTGTCAGATGTTTCATCCAAAGAGTGCAGAGACAAGATAAAAAGGGTGACAATTATGCCAAACTATATGCAATATATTGTTGTTCCAGAGGCAGTATTTAAAAAAAAATCTCACTATGCTCATAGTACAGTAGAGAACTGTAAAACAGAAGAAAGAAAAGAAAGGGAAAAAAAAGCATCAAGTCTGGCTCTCAAGAAATGTTTGAAGTCAAAGCTGTCCTTAATTTTAAGTTCATTCAAAATAGTCTCACTCCTGTGTCAATTAACTAGATAGGATCTCATCCACATTCTTCTTCTTTTCCATTACACACCAAACAGTCACATGGCAATAGCCAAATCCTCATTGCTGGAATCCATTTTGCCTTTAGTTGAGAGATTTTGCTGTCCCAACAAGTTAACTGGTATAGATGGAATATTAAAAAGTTCACAGTTATAACATATTGAATGAATGTTTTGTTAATTGTTGATGCTAACTGTTAATATGTTGAGCATTATGAACTTACCTTAAGTTACCACATTTTTGACAGTTATTTCTGCAGACATGGCTGATATATGCAAGTGTAGTTTTAGTAGTCTGTGATAAACATTTATTATTTTTTCACAAAGGAAGGCAGTTGTACATTTTAAGTACAAACTGTTTAAAAATAAATGCATATATTTGTTTACATATCTGCATTTTATCAAATCAAATAGTGAGCTTTGCACCCAAAGATTAGAGTGCACTGGCTGTCCTATCTGCCATTATAAATCTCAAAGTATCCAACACAATAATTGTGTTTTTCCACTTACAGGCCATGAATGAAGCAACATTCTGGTTCACCACAGTGATCACAGTGATAATATTGATGTTACCGGTGCTAGCTTGGAGGTTCTATTTTGTTGATGTTCATCCTACTTTGTCGGACCGAGTCCGGCTGAAACAGAGATTGGCTCAGCTCAGGTATGCAAGCTATTGGCAGAGTAGCTTCAAATATAGTACTCTGTTTACTTATTAAGCGCCTTTGCCACTGAGGAGCAGCAGTTAGTGCAGCTTTGAATAACTGCTTCACCTGCAGAGCTGAAATTTAATATGAAAGAATTTGGGGGGGGGGGATTGGTACTTATTTCATATTCGGTTGAAAACATTAAAAAATAAAGGTAGTTTAAAAGATCCTCTTAAAAACCCTCTTAGGTAAATTATGGCATGTATGAAGCTGAAATTTTGTATATAAGAGGTTGAAGCACATTTCATATTAAGTTGAAATTGGTACAAAATTAAGGGTAATTTGTATGGAGAGATCCTTAAAAAAATTTAAGCTATTTTTTAGATGAACTGATGCACATACAGAGTTGCAATTTTACATAGGAGTTTAAAGAAAATGTATTATTTATTTCAAAGTTACTGAAATTGATACAATATAATGGGTAGTTTACATAAAGGACCCAATAAAAACCAAGCTTTAGTGTTATTTTCCAAAGTTACTATAATAATAAATTTTACCAGTGGTAGCACATATCCTCTACAAAATGAACACATCTGAAATTTAATATGCTGTGCATAGATTTTGCATATTTTATACTCATTAAAGCAACAGTGGAAGATTTCAAGAACTATTATGTTCTTTTCTAGAAAAATAAAGTCCATTTGCAAAAGATAATACTGAAGAAGGAATTGCAATAGTTTTATTTGTTAAACAAAATTTTATTTCTTAAACACTTATACCATAAGTATAAAATGTCAGCTCATGGAAGATTTCATATTCAACAGAGAATGTAATGACATTTATATGTTTACAGGTCCCGTCAGTCGCAGGATGTTCTGCGCACACCGTCCGCAAGGCGTACCAGACGCTCGATTCGTTCAGGTTATGCTTTTGCCCATCAGGAAGGCTTTGGCCGCCTAATTACATCAGGAAAGATCATGCGAAAGCTGCCACGTCCAAACGGGGCAGATTTTTTCTTTCCTTCCTTCACAACACATTCATCTGGCCCATCTAATGTGGTAGCAGGAACAGCTGCAATGGATTTAGCTAATGGAGACTAAAAGTGGCTACCTCTGATCTCGCATGCAATGCAGATAGGGCAAGCTTTTCCCAACATTCAACAGCCATGAAAGGTTAGGCAAGGTTTGTCCTCACTTCTCGTCCACAACAAGCCATGGATTTCTTCATTGTGATATTCAAGTGTAATACTGTTTTGTGTTATGTACAAAAATATTATTGGAACTGTAAGACAGCACAAATTTCCATGTTTCTTATATTACTGTAGTATGGAACAGCTATCCACATTTTTTTCTATGTTGGATAAATGCTTTTTTCATAAAGGCCAAATGCAAATTTAAGCTTTGTTGGGAGAATCTCTGTGAAATCTGGGATATAATCAAATGCTGAAGGTGCTTCGAAATGCAGCAACAAAACTACTGGAACAATTGAATATCCTTTCTTATTCAGAGAATCTCCTGAATGGTTACGTTGTTATAGTACGAGTGTCATGGAATTGTGATTTTTATAAAATCAAAGCAGGTAAGAAAATAAGTTTAACATTATTAAGCTATTTTTATAAAACAGCATTCTCCATATACATAAATTATTCTGAAGATTACAGATAAACATGGTTCAGAAGTGCTATGGTATGGTATAAATATTATATTAGTATAAGTATTGTTAAAAAGACAACCTTGAACCTCTGTATTTGTGTAAGTTTACACTGTGCTGTTGTAATATTTATATATGTTAGGTGTTGCATTTATTTTAAAAAGTTACTGGTGCTGGCTTCCCAGAAAGGCAGAGTGTTTAGTCGCTAAACTTTGAGTGAATGTGAAAAGTACAGAAATGAGAAACTTCTAAAATTGTTCCTAAAGCCAGTGCAGAGTTATATATGTAACAAGAGTTAACGTTTACGAACACTGCTTGAATGGTTTATTAATTCCTTTGTGTTGGTCAGTCATGGTTGCGTTTTCATGACGTGGTACGGATATCGTGACCTCACGGGGTGAAAATTTCTGGCAGTATTGACATTTACACGCGTGTTGGAGGCAAGTGCACACAGTTCATCAAGTGAGACAATCTCAAAGGAAAACAAATTTTGGGAAATGAACGAATGAACAAAACAAAAGTCTTTCGTATCCGTAAGTATACACAAGACTCCAGTAATCTAACCTAATATTTTTGTAGCTTAAAACAAAGTGGGTTAATGTTACCGGTATCATTCATAATGTTAATTTTTCACATTTTTTAAAATAATAAAATGAAATAATATCGAGTAGCATCTTAAATCCATTAATGTGATCTCAGCATTTGGTTTGGAATGGAGATAATATTTGATGATATGTTTGTTACCTTTTCTTTGCAGCAGCCATTTTAAGAGTAACAGTGGTTAAAAAATGGTGGTTGCACAGAAAGGCCTTCAGCCAAAAGCTGAGAATCAAAAGAAATTTTGGAAAAAAAGAAAATAAATTATGAGTTTGTTGCTACTCAGTACAAAAATGGTTTTGCATTTAAGTTCTGACTTGTGACATATGTGTTTATGTTGTAGATTAATGTGTAGTATGAATTACTGCAGTTGGGACCACTGAAAACAAAACTGCAGTGTTTGCATTGTTGATGATGCTGTTGGAAGTATATATATATATATATATGTAAATCTGAAGGTAAATGGTGATGCTAATGAAAGAAACATCTAGTGCCAACAGTGTTTTCTGCACACTGGCAAGTGAGAAGAAAAAAATCTTGTTGAAGTTAATATAACCATTGTCCCTAAAAGAATATAAAGATTAGTTTACATTTTTTGCTTTTTTAAGATAGCCAATTTTGCATGTGTTAAAATTTATCGAGAGGACTTTAGTAGCTTTTATTTGAGCTATACAGCATCAACAAAAAGTGTGAAGTATGGCTTGTAATTTTATAACTTGAATTGTTCTTAATGTTAAATGCTGCATTTGTTTACCACACATTGCTTAATATTTTGTACAAAAAACAGAGCATTCTGCGTGATTCATACTGTAAAACAGGGCATTAAATAGTTTCTATGATAGGCTGATACATTGTTCGATAGCAATGATATTCACAGAATATTTATTGTAATGCTAAGAGCAATCAGAAAGCATAGAGCTAAAATAGAGAGAAACAGAGAGAGCATGTAGAGCTGCATAGAACTTGGCCATGGGTATCAATATCAAAACCAGTGAAGCCACATTACATCATTATGTATTAAAATATCTTACATGCTATCATAAATATTAATAACAGAAACACTATTAATTGTAAAGTCATTTTCATATTCATTTTTTATAAAATATAAATGAGTGAACATTCTTACTTTAAACATCACTTACGTCAGGTTATAAACTCTTGGAATGTTTTCGGAGACATTCATCTCCATCCTCAGCAAGGTGGCGACTAACAGTTATTCTCTCTTCCTCCTCTTTCCTCAGCCTGAGCATCCGGTTGCTGCCATTTGAAGCTAAATTTAATGACATTGCTTACGGGCGGGATCTCAAAATTTAATGTCTCTTGGAATTTCTAAAAATGAAGATCTTTTCCCACGCGATCAGTTCTAATGTAGTCTTCAAAGGTTTCAATAATTTCATTTCCAATATTGAGAATATCTGTCCAAAAATGGTATGCTATTGCCTATGTGTCAATTTGTTTAAATTTGTTGTTTCTTCTATGCTCTTTCAGTCTCACATTAAAGTTCCTTGGTCATTCCTATGTAAGATCTGTCACAATCAGTGCATTTAATTTCATAAATGCCAAAATTTAAATCATATTCTATGGTGTTCTTAAGTGGTTTAACAATTTCCGGAAACTGAATTTATTTTGTGGCGCCAATCTGATATTGTAGTTTTTGAAAGTTTTTTTTAAACTTCTTAAAAGCCCAAGGGTGGTATGTAAATTTCTTATATTTCCAATCTGTATCCTTTATTTCCTTTGACAAACTTTCTGTGACCTCCACACTAGAATTCATCACATAGAAAAGATCTTCATTTTTAAAAATTGCAAGAGAATTTTCATTCATATTTTATAAAAAATTAAAATATCTTATGTGCTGTTTGTTTACATAGGCTTTTACACATAATGGATGCATTCTTTCAGCCCTTATCTTAATTATTCCACCAAAGTTAAACATGAGGTTAAGAAAGATAAAATAAAAGCATTTATAAAGCACAATTTCTCACTGAAAAAAACACTTTTCCAAATCTCTGCATTCAGGGGAAGTCCTTTAATGATAAAGCATCCAGATGTCCAAGCCAGTTGATAGCAGCTGACAATGCAGCCAAGAGCCTATGAAAACGTCTTCCTACATATAAGTGTGTTGAATGAAACCTTTTGTTTAGTTAACTTCTTCCTCAATGAACTTTAATATATGAAATTCTCTCTACACTTACCTAGTAAGTTCAACTAGGTAAGTGTATAGAAAGGAAATGTATGTATATAATCTAAGTATAAAATTCATGAATGTATTCATGGCAATAGATGATTCTATAAAACTCATGAAAACATAAATTTATTGTTTACTTTTGCTCTTGGAACAAGCAGTATGCAAAGAATGACGAGTAAAAGTTTAAATGCTGGAAATTTTATGCCTTGTGTCTATTTTTATCCTATAAAATACTCAATCATTTGTTATTTTGATTTAAAAATCCACATCATTAGATCTGCTGATGTTCAATGTGAACAAGCAATCTTCCTTGTAAAACTGGGGATGCTTGTGCAGTTTAAGTATACTAAAATCCTTTCCAATACCATAATAACAGAAAATAAACCAGATTTATTTCAATTTAGATTTAACTTAACCCTGCAATGCGGAAAGAGATGCAGCATTTGTATGGTTTATGTATGTTTCCTTGTGTTCAAAAAGGTAATATTTGTTAATTGTGATTTAGATAAATAGCAGACACCCAAATTTTATGATCATATAGTATTTAAAAGTGCCTGAATGTAACAAATGTAGTGTGCTAATTGCAGGAACACAAGTGTAATCTACAGCACGTAGACCCTACCTCTCTTTATGTTGATACCCTGCACAATAGATCGTTACCTGTCTATTTTTATTTCTCCTCTATGTCAGAGAGGCATAATATATTACTTTAATTTTAAATAAAAAACTCACCTTATGCAGGATTAAGAATATGGTTCAAAAACACAAAATTGAGTACGGATTTTCAGAAAGATGCATCTTTTGACACACCTTGCATACCTGAGGTTGCAAATACTCTAAATTATGGACAAAGTGTTATATAATTTGCATCAAACAAATGCAGCACTTAAAATGTTTAAGAAACTTCAAATTTATAAAGTTACAAAATATATTTACACTTTTTGTTCTCAGTGTATATGACCATTATTATTGCTATTATTTCCAGGTAGTGTGCAACAGGGAGTTAATTATAAAGTCCTTTATTCTTTATTGAATGTGACAAGTTAACTTATCTCCTGAAAGAGTTGCATTTGTAGGTCTTTAAGGTTTTTTTCCTTTTGTTTCTAAAAAAGGAGGATACTTCATTTAGCTTTTAAATGTTTGTCCTCATTTTATCACCATGCAAGAGATGTGGAAAGCTTTTCATGCAATATAAGAAAACTTTTAACTGTTTTATTTCTACAAGTATATTTCCTTCATTTGTTAATAAGCAGCAAACATGCATTATTTTTTTAAGCATCTACTAACTTTTTTACGCAGATAGAAGTCCAATAGGAATGAATTCTTAAATGACCTTAATGATTATTTTCCGAGAGGCATAATAATAAAGTTGTTTGCATTCTTGTATTTATGTCTTTGTAAGTACAAAAATGTGATGTATCTGGATCAGCTTCTGATGCATAATATTAGTTTAATTTTGCTACTTTCACAGTTCCACATTCTAGTAAAAAAAGGTCATTTTGAAACATGTGAATATTGCATGGTACTTAAAAAAGATAACGTTGGATATTATCATTTCTGCATATGTCAGAATATATCAAGAGTTTTTCTTCCATTATTATTACAATAATTGTTTGAAGCTTGTTTAATTTTTTTTTCAAAACAGAGTGATTACGAAATTTGTGATGTAAAAATGGAATAAGCAAAGTTTCTTCACTTTTGTAATATACTGTTATGCCAGTTGGGAATACAGCTGTTGAAGGTGTGTGATTGCATTTCTTTTTTACTTTAAATGCTATTTTAACAGAAGTTACTCAGATGTTTTGTTTAATGAATTAGTTTGCATTTTTGTGATACCTTGCATAACAGTATACTTGTGCAGTGCCAGATTGACATAACATGGGCCATTCACACAGAAAATTAAGCATAAACATTAAGGGGGCAAATACAGCTTTAAGAGACTGAAAAATTAGTTATGTTTAATAACTTTTTTCTTAATATTCACAACCATACAAACTTCCTATTAAGTCGTCATAAATGCTATTTCCCACAAACACAATAAAACTGATTTCAATTTCCCACAATTAATTTAGTCGTCCTCTGTGGACTAGTGGTACCATGCTAGCCTCTAGTCTAAGGTTGCGGGTTCAAACCCGGCGGAGGGCGATGGATTTTTTTTGGGCGTAAAAATCCTTAGTATGGTTTCCCTCGGAACGGAAGTAAAGCTGGTGGTCCTGTGTCATAGATTTACGGTACGTAAAAGAACCTCAAGCCTGATAAAGAGACCTCTGAGCAAAATTACCGGTCTTTCACACCCAATATGGAATGGGACACTAAGGACCATAGTAGTTACAGAGCGTCCATAAATGAAACTTAATTTAATTTAATTCCACAATTAAATTTAATGCCCAATCTAATTATTCAAAATGGCAGCTTCTGTCTATACTAAATCAACATTTTCCCTGATAACAGGAGCAATTTTAAAGACATTTAAATTGTTTTTAATTTGTTTGAAAGCCTAAATGTAGTCTTAGAGAAATTACCAAAATCAGACTTCTGTCTACATAAACAGTATTATAATTGTATTTTAAAATTAGCACAGTGGATTTTCTAGGTATTCTAAATATATAAAAAAAAAATTTCAGACAAAATATCAAAGGAACACTATTTCGGTTAGTTGTTTAGATTATGTAAACAGTAACAATCACAAAATTTTCTATAAAATCTATTGAGCTGTTTTTTAATTATGAGGTTAAAACTTTTTTTGGGGCGTGGGGGAAAATTACGGTAAACGAGTTTTGAAGTTATGACATCACAACACATCATACACAACACATGTGGATTCTGTTTACACTTACAAAAACAAAGAAGAACCAAGTTAACACAGCAGAGATATGCGAAACTTCACCTCCAAGGTATTATGAATGCTTGTATGAGAATCTTCACTTCCAAACAAGCTCATATTGAAAGAAATCAAAACTATATATATGAAAAACAAACTGAAAAGTGGGCGTGATTGTTATTGACAGTAGTTACAACATGTTAAAAGTCTCATATTTTAATTCATAACTTTGAAACTAATGTATATATTTAAGTAATTCTTTCTGGAAAACATACTTAAATGATTGCTAGATTAATAATAAATATCATGAATGTTTGATTTTTTGTAAGGTTTTAAGCTTAAAACCTTACCTTAGTACTGTGTAATGAATTGGGACTCTTCACAATGCCTCATATAAACATAGGAGTTTGTTAGTCCCAGCTTTAACTTTAATGCCATTAATAACAAAGTAGACAATCAAAGTATGAATTTTTGTTTTTTTAGTTCAGATTCTCCCAAAACCTCAACAAAATGTGCATTCTCATTCACTCTTCAGATAATCCTAATGCCTCGCCAACTGGTGACTTACCAATTATCTCTCTGTGCAACATCACAGGGAAAGAATGGCAGGAATATCTGCAAAAGTCAATAAAGGTAGGATGCTTGGGTTTTCAGAGAAAGGAGTTGTGATGTGTTCTATCATTCATTTTGATGTATGCACTTTGACATGTGTCTTTTGACATGTGTACTGCTGTTTCATGAAAGGCTGCCATTTTAATTCAGCTGTGTCACTCTCTGCTACTGTCGATAGTACCATTTTGGACATCATGTTGCATTAATTTTATGCTAAGTTTTATTAAATGTGAATGGCCCTTTCTGTGATTGTTCATTTAATTTCTTGGGTTATGTAGTGTACATTGAAGCATGTATTTAATTATTTGGCTCAGACAGGAAAGTTCACTAAATGAATAAGGCTTCTATTTGCTTTATATTCATCAGCAAGGTATAAAAAAAACAAATTATTGCATGACAGTTTTGATTGATATTATACACAATGTAGTACCAATATAATAGAAAGAATATATGAGAAATCATTTTAAGTAGCTGCTTTTTGAAAAATTACAAAGATGAATTAACACAAACTCTTGAGGCATTTTAAAATCAGATAGCCAATGGTGCTATTATGTTAAGTAAAATAACAAACTAAAGATAAAGATAACCACTGCAGTTATAGATTTAATTTGATATGAATATGGTTCTTGATGTAATGAAAGTCTCATTTGCCTCCTCTAGCACATGTGACTTCACACTTTGATAGCTTTGGTAACACAAGCAATTTATGAGGAGATTGTTACTATCTGAGCCTCACAATGGTATTGTACTGTTATTCAGAAAGGTGCTAGATTTTTTTTAAACAAGGAACATGGAAATGCAAACAACATGTAGAGTTTCTGAGAAAAAAAAAAGATATATAATATATTTACTTTCTTTGCCTTTATCAGTATTTTCAGTCACAACAATGTACTTAGTTTTATTAGAGTACTGGAGCTAGAGAAAAACAATGTATATAAATGTCATTATTGTACAGATAACACCCAAATGTTGTAAATGTTTTCTAATGGGACAAAGTGATTCTCAAAGCCTGTCTTTATCTGTGCTATAATCCAAGTTTCATACTAATTTTTAAGTTTACGAGTAAAAATGGAAAGAAAAAAGTTGTATTTTTCAATATTTGCTTGGTGTTTTATTTGTCTTTTACCTTTCCCCTTCTTGAACTTAACTCCTGAATTTTCCTCATAAGAACAGTATATCAAGTGAGATTCCCATGGAAGTTTGCCTGTTAACATATGCAGTGCAGTGTTTTGGTTAATATACAGAAATCCAGCCTGAAGAACATTACTATTAGAAGGTGGAACAAAATATATACTCGGTCAATTTAAAATTGGCCAGCATCTGAGAAACGGAGCTTGCATCGGGTACTTCATGAGTGCCTGGGACAGCCAGGCTATTAGGTATATTCCTGTAGTGGTTATAATGGGAAACAAAACTATAAACACGTCTCCCAAGAAAATAATTCATATATAAGATTTCAAACAAATTTTCATGTTTCAACACTCCATATGTATTACCAAAACACTATTGATTTATAGTCAAGTGGAGTATGACTAAAGGCTTTTACAATGGCACACAGTAGACCTACTCAACTTTTCTCCCCCCTATCATTTTAAATACATGAGTAAAAATATAACAGGAGTTCATAATTTTTTATGTATGCGACATTTATTTAGTAGTCCGTCATAGTGGTAGATGGTAACCAAGGCATTAATTTATTGGTCTAGAAGAGGTTTCATACTCTTCAATTTAATTTTATAACCACAAATTTCACCATTATTATAATTCTATTTTTAAGTAAAATGAAGTAACATAAGCAATAATATTTAACTACATTACTGCAAAATAAGTAGTAAAAAATGAAAGATAACAATTCACTACAGAGATTCAAACTTGAACTGCTTATGTAGAAGTTAAGTAGCTTAACCACTGCTCCACACCAAGCATGGTATAGAGGTAGCGCAAATCAGTGCCTTATGGCTTGTATTATAGAGTTAGCCAAAGTGGCACACAGAGGTAGATGGTTGTGAAGCATGTTGTCACTTGAAGGCACTTGGAAAGAATTAAACTGCTCAAGAGATTGGCTACTTTTAGTTTGACCAAATTATACGAAGGATCAATTTTAGTCCCATTACTTTTTTTGCAATTTACATTGTGATCTCTCCATGGCAATGGGAAACATTGCAACCATGGTTCTGTTTACCAAGTATGCCAATGTAGCAAAACCTTTAGACAAATTACAAAAATGAATAATAATATTTTAACACTTTATGTAATTAGTTTAAGTTATTAATTAAATAACCTTTTTCGTGGTGTTAATTTTGAAAATATTTCATGTCACATGCTTATACTTTTACAAGAGAGAGTGCGTCATTTGATGGACATACTTGAAAGTTTGCAATTCGCTTTTTTATTTTCCTTTGTATAAGAAAAGTTATTTAACACTAATTGTGGACTTTAATGAGCCCTACATACAGAGTGAGCCAAAAGACTCCGAACCGCTGTGTGGTGTTTTTCCTGTCACGTCCTCGGCACTCGTTGCCGACTGCTGCTGTCATAAAAAGGTGCGGATGAAATCATATAACATTTTTAAAACTACTTTTAAAGGCTTTACTTACCAACTTTATGAAAGGAGATGCTGAAACTGGCCACCGTCATCCATACATTTTTGGCACCTCTTTAGGAAACTATCCATCATGGAATTTTTGGGGGGAATTTTCCAAACGATGACCAATGCCGTCTAATGTTTCTTCGGTAAGAACTGATTAAGAAATCTTTTAGATTTCTTAGCCTAAACACTTCCTGTGGCCTGAAATTTACTGTAAAGTTCATGGATTGTTGTATGGCCTGGAAGTTTTACACCTGGAAATCTTTCTGCAAATTGTACTTTCACTTGGTGAGCTGACTGAATTAACACATACAAATCATAAATAAATACACGCTATGCAGTAGAAAACATACTGAGCCATAATATACAAAATAATAACTCGTAATAACTGAACTACATCACATCACCGTCAACTCAAAACTGCACTCTCACTGCACAGCAAAACCAAAACTGCATGACTTTGTTTATAGCACCATTAAGTTATCATAATCATATTTCCACATGCCCAGTGGAAAAACACTGCGCAGCCAGTAATATTGTTCATAAAATACCCCTCTGGGGTAACTTAAAACCTAGAGTGTACAAGACAAACCTACACACCCTGGAAGAATTCAAACAAAATATCCACCAGGAAATTTCTCGGCGTGAACTACGGTGAGTGATGAATAGTTTCCTAAAGAGGTGCCAAAATATATGGACGACGGTAGCCAGTTTCAGCATCTCCTTTTGTAAAATTGGTAAGTAAAGCCTTTAAAAGTAGTTTTAAAAATGTATGGTTTCATCCGCACCTTTCTATGATAACGGCAACGAGCGCCGAGGACAAGAAAAATACTGTGCAGGCGGTTCGGAGTCTTTTAGCTCACTCTGTATTTGCCTGTATCAAGTCTTTGTCTATCACTTATGATTTTCCACTTATATAAAATTCACTCAGAGTGAAGAGGATTTCACAGGTATTCACAGAAAATTCAAGATATGCATTTAATTTGTGGCATTAATATCTCAAATATATTTTAACCAAAATCATAACAGCCATTTTTGAGAAAATGAAAAACATATTTACATTATTATAATGCATGAATTAAATACACTGTATAATAGAGTTAATACATCTGGAATACGTGTATGTTCTTATCACAAATAGATGGGAGGGGTCTTCGGACTAAACCTGCCTCTCAGGTATATATGACATAATGTGTACATTGCATTAATCACCAATCCTTGCATTGCACATAGCTTGTTTGTCACCACCTGAAGGTGTACATTAGCTAGGAAAGGGAAATGAAATGCAGCATGGAAGAATACACCTCAACAGGAAAAGGTTATAGTAAACTGTTTAGTATCAGGCTGCAGTGATTTAAAACAGCCTTATTAGCTGTAGTCCATTGTTGATCAAATTTATGTAAAACTTGGTTTGCTTTTTTTAGTGTTGTCATTGCTTGCAGCTCAAATTTGTTGTTGTTCAAATTTAAACTGGTGTTTTCTAACAGAAGAGTCATTTTATTAAGGTGTTGTGTTGCACTTGTAAAAGTGTAGCAGGAAAGTTGCTATTAACTTAAAATGAGTAATTCAGTATGATTCAGTATGCTGAGAATTTTTAAAATCTTCCCACTTCAAGTGGAAAAATGCATGTAAGCTATTAAACTGCAAATCATTAGTTTAGAAATGCAGAGATTAGTTGCTGGAATGAAGTTACATATTCTGAAATGTAACAGCACAAAAGATGATCAAGAAAAAAAATGATGGTACAACTGATAATGGAGATAAAAATTCAGACAGATCCAGTAGTTACACCTTCAGCAACAAAGCAAGAGAGACCAGTAGTTTTTTTAATAATTAATAATACTTGACAAATTATTTTTATAAGTCTTCTTTATATAAACATCTGTTATTAAGGAATATTTTTAAATTTGGATACAATTAGTTGTTTAATGCCATTTGGCAAATTGTTGTACAAAATTAAACCTTGAATATTTACATTTTTTCCCTTATTTTCTTAATAGAATCTCTCGTAAAATAATTTGTGTTATGTCTGGTGTAATGGTGGTAGATATTTTTTTTTTTTTTTCACTTCCATTTTCTGCTGCAAGTATAATATAATTGCCTGATAAATGTACAGTGAGTTTAATCAATATGCTTTGATGAATGCATGTTGTGTATCTTGCTGGGTTTTAAGTTATAAATTATCCATATACATTTCTTTGCAGTATAAAGGTTGGTTTTATGTGGGTTTTGCAGCAATTGAAATTGACAGTTCAATCAGAAACACTAAAAGTAAATCATGGAGTGCCACAAGGTTCAATCCTTGGACCACTATTCCTTATTTTCATAAACGATCTTCCATTGAACATTCCAAAAGCACATACAATAATGTTTGCAGACAATACAAACCTAGTCTTCAACAGTGATAATTATCCCTCCAGAATGTAGTAAATGAAGCAAATAATAGCTTACAATGTGGGCTAACAGAGAACAAACTTTTATTAAATATAGAAAAAACAATATATCTATATTTCCATAACCAATCATAAAACAATAATTTAGACATATATAAATCAACTCCCATAGTTAAAAAATGCGTAACAGAGTTCCTGGGAATCTGAATTGATTACAAATTTTCATGGGAAACCCATATACAACAACTAAGTGTCAAACTGAACAAATTATGTTATGCTGTACGTTAATTGGTTAATGTGTGCTCCAAAGAAATACTAAAGATATTGTATCACAGCTGCGTTGAGTCCCAAATTAGCTATGGCATCCCCTTTTGGGTTCCTCTCTAATAGCAACACACATTCTCACAATCCAAAAAGGAATTTTAAAGGCAATTCTAAAGACGCCAAGTAGATGAACTTAAAGTTTTGCCTATCCCATGCCTATATATTCTTGAAACCTTAA
The DNA here is from genome assembly GCA_030765065.1 of Deroplatys truncata. Taxonomy (NCBI): domain Eukaryota; kingdom Metazoa; phylum Arthropoda; class Insecta; order Mantodea; family Mantidae; genus Deroplatys; species Deroplatys truncata. The sequence continues at coordinate 121,055,353 of CM060985.1, forward strand.
ACTTCAATCATAATAATATAACAATATTTCAAAAAAACTCAGAATATCATAAATACAACACAAGAAATCTCAATAACTTACACTTAGTTAGCCACAGGCTTACAAAAAGCTAGCAAGCATTTCCCATCTGGGTATATTAATGTATAGCAAACTAGATACTTCAATAAAAAAACTTAAATAAGGAATCTTTTAAAGGTAAACTAAGAAAGCTACTTCTAAAAAGGCAATATATATTGATGGGCATCCCAACAGAGTTTCTTAAGGAGTGGTGTAATGAAACAGGGAGAGTGAAAATTTTATCAGATTTATTTAATGTAATTATTAGAAAGGGTTATGTACCTAAACGATGGAGAGAAGCTATCATCCATCCTATATATAAAGGCAAGGGTAATGTCGATAAACCTAATAACTACAGAGGTATTGCATTATTATCGAATATTGGAAAACTTTTTGCGGGCATTTTGGCAGCGAGACTACAATTTTGGGTTGAAGAATATAATATCCTTTCGGAATTCCAGACGGGCTTTCGCAAGGGAAGGAGAACAATTGATAATTAATTTATTATAAAGACATTAGCAGACAAATATTTAAAAGAAAAAAGGGGTAAATTGTATATGGCTTTTGTAGACTTAGAGAAGGCTTATGACCGAATTGAGCTACAACTTCTGTGGCATAAATTAGTGTGTAAGGGAGTAAGTCAGCAATTGGTGAATATTCTTAAAGCACTGTATTTTGAGAACACCTTCTGTATAAGGGTGGAGACAGGCTGTGTAACAAACGAAATTCCACAAAAGAAAGACCTTCGGCAAGGATGTAAGTTAAGTCCAGTTTTATTTAATTTATACATAGATGATGTCTTACTAGAAATTGGAAGGAATAATAACTGTGCACCAGTAATTAACAACATCCAAATTCCAGGACTTCTTTTTCCAGATGACCTAGTGGTAGGATCTATTACAGTAAGTGGTTTAAAACAATCATTACAAGCAATTGATGTATATTGTAAAGAATGGAGGTTAAAAGTGAATCAAGAGAAAACACACATTGTGGTTTTCAAAAAGGGGGGAAAATTAGGCAAATATGAAAAGTGGAAGGGAGAGAATAAAGATACAGGGTAGTGCGTGACTGTATCTATTTAGGAGTAAAAATAGATGGAGGTAATAAATGGGAGAAACAAAAGAAGTTTGCATTGGCAAAAGGTAAAGGGGCAATGGCAGCAATTAGAAGCTGCAAATATAAAGTACCTAATATAAATGTTAAATGGCTGGAAAAAGTTTACGAGATGGTTGTGGAGGCAAAAATGATGTATGGTATAGAAATATGGGGATTAGATAGAGGATGGGAATGTATAGATGTGGTGCACAGGATGCTTTGTAGAGAAATACTAGGGCTACCGAAGTCAATTGTAAGACAGGTAGCACAATTAGAGATGGGCAGGGTGCCAACTAAGGGGAAGATAATGGAAAGAGCTTTGAAATTTTGGTTCAGAATTTTAAATCTAGGAAAAAGTAATGTGTTAAGACAATGTATTGAATACCAAGAGAATAGCTTAATGAATGATGGATGGGTAAGTAAATTACGGAATATTTTGGAGAAAAATGGGTTGGGAGATATATGGAGAAGGAGAGAAAATAACGTAAAACACTTTTGGAAAAAGGCAAGGAAAAGACTGGAAGATATAGAAATACAAATCATGTTCAGTGAGATTGCCGAAAAGAGCTCATTAGTTTATTATAGGCCAATGAAAAATACATGGGGTAGGGAAAAATATATAGACATAATAAATAAAGAAGAGAGAGAATCTATTGCATGGTTAAGAACCGGAGCATGGAGGCTAAAAGGGCTAAGACAGGGTATTCCTCAGAACCAATGTCCGATATGTGGTGGTAATGAAGACATTGAACACAGTATTAAGTGCCAAGGAACGGAAAATTGGAGAAAAGAATTTTTTTTAATAAGAAGTGGTTGAAGGGGGATAGAAATACACTTATAATTGAAATGATATGCAAGGACGCTAGAAGCATTGGACAGTTTTTGTGTAAAGTAAAAAATAAATGGCTTTGGACAGTGGAAAGAGAAAAGTAAGAGGTAGTGCATCTTACTTTGAATGGAAAACTATAGTGAATGTGTGATGGTTAAGTAATCAATAAATAAAAAAAAAAGTGGAAATGGGACATGAAAAAAAAAACTGAAAAAAGAGCAAGATAATTTAGTGACAAGAATTTGTAAAATGTAAATAAACTGTAGTGATTGTCTACTGAATAAGTGACCAGGGTCAAAATGCAGTAGACAGTCAAATTTGTAAAACTCTTAGCACAATAAATACATATAAATGACTATTTAAATGAACCATGTTTTCCATAATCACATAAAGTACTAAGATTATTTAATTTTGTTATTTTGTGACATAGTATTTTTGTAAAGAAACTAACATGTACTTATTTTATATTATTTGCTGTAATGTAAAACCAATCCTGATGTGTCCAAAAAATAATGTAAGTTGTTCCCAAAGGATGAAATAAATATAAATACCTCATATTTAAATGCCATAAGTTTGATATGGATAGATTACTCCATAATAATTTTTTTCAATAAACTTGTGTTATTAAAAGACTCAAAATGCTGTAGAAGATAAAATTAACTAATCTTGTTAGATGATCTATATAATATACTCTTTTTGATTCATAGCATATAGAAGAAGAAGTGTGATCTCTTCTGTTTGCCACTATAAGCCAAGTGAAGGAAGCAGTGGCAGCACATTCACTTTTTACGGCAAATATGCTGGTTTAGCCATTATTAGCAAGTGTGTTGATTGCTTTATAATGCGCAACCAAGTAAATACTTATGTTTGTGACAAATGTCAGCTCACTGTCTTCAGATTGTATCTCGGTACTTAGTGCAAGTTGTATTATGTGGTAAACATCTGCAAAACTATTACTTGTGTGAATCGGTGCACAAAGAATTGCAAGATTCCTAATCTTTCACATCTGGCTGCAGATCTTGCTATATAATCAATCTTCTACATGAATGAGGCATTTCTTTAAACCACCCAAATACAGTATTTTCTTAAAATGGGAAATGGTTATCCCTAGGAAAGACAAAAAAACTTAGTCATAACTGTTGTGTATAGAACATTCACTTTTCCTTCAACTGTTTAAATAAAAGTTGATACCTGTATAGTAAACGGAGAAACAGTAAAGTACCGAGATAAATATGAAAACTAAACCCAGATGCAGTTCTGTACATGTTTCCTAATTTGCCCAAGTACTTTTCAAAGGCAAAATTAAGAAATGTAAGTCTCCTGTGAAAAGATATGCAAATGCAGTCAACGATGCAAATGAACTGCTTGTAGAAGTTCATCAAACTTGAGAACTGAAAAAGATGTCGTGGAGATGATCGCTGTGTTGAATAAATTAAAGAACCAGAAAAGTTTGATTAGGACACAATATAAATTTAAAATTGCCCAAAGCTAAAATAAATCTAAAGATAACATTGCAGATATAAAATCAAATTCCATTTTAACACATTCAAGACAGTTTATGTTTAATAATATTATTAATAATAATAATTTATTGATCCAATAAGTCATTTGTACAGCACAAAGTCAACATTGGACAAGTCCATTTCATAATAATAGTAAAATATAACATAGAGAATATAAAACAACATTTAAGATAGTTAATATGACATACAAGATATGAAAGAACAAAATTTAATTAGTAATATATGTAGACACCTATATATCTCAATGGCTGTTCACTCTCAGTCAATGATCACTTACAGATCATCTAGCTTATACGAACACTTGTTAATTAAATACTCTTTTAATTTATGTTTTAAACACATTTTTTTAGGTGTTAGCTAAATTTTTCAGTGCACTGGCAATCTGTTAAAATTACTGCTCTGGTACTAACGTCCCTCTCAGAGATACTATTATTTGTACTGTCTCTAAAATAATTGCGGTTATTTCTTGTGTTATGTTCATGTACTTGATTGTTCCTTGTTAATACTTGCTTTTCTATTGTATATGTTATAGTTCTATAAACATACAGAGAATAAATGGTGAAAAGGTTTTTCATTAATGAAGGTAGAAAGATGCGAGATTCTTAAGTTTCCCTTGGTTTCAAGTTTTGTGTTAGTCTAATGTATTTCTTTTGTAGAATGAGAATTCTATTTTAAATAAGTTTTTGCAGTGCCATAATTAATTGAGAATTGATGCACCCAAAATATATCAGTTTTAAAGTTTTAACAATGCTATATTTTTTGAAATACCTCAGTAAGTGTATTGTTTTGCAAATAGCATTGCATATAGGGTCAATATGCTCTCCATTTCAAACGGTTGTCTACCACAATGCTACAAATTTGTGAGAGTTAACATCATAGACAGATTCTGAACTTACAGGCTAATATCATTGATAGGTATTTTTTGTTAACATGTTGAATTCCATCACCTTTGTTTTCTGCATATTGCATTTCAGTTTTAGAGTTTAAAAAAGAAGCATGGATGTAGAGCTCTTTATATTTGTATATAATTCTTCATCTGCTGTATCCCAGCAAACAGCAGTAGCATCATCAGCATAAGCAATGATGGAGGTATTATTTGGGTGTATTATGTCAACATCTCCTACAAAAAAAGAGAGAGATTATAGTAGACACAATGTTAAATATAAAAAGGGGGTGAGGTATGATGAATTTCTCCTGAATTATCTACTTTTGAAAATAAAATCTAAGGCTTACAGACACCGTTACCATTTTCTTCCACTCTCCTCGGAAGCTCACTTAAGAAAATTAGTAAAACTTCTTAAATGTCCTTATTGCATGAACTACTATGTTGCAAATGCAATTGATCTTTTTTTTTATCGAAAAGGAACAGAACTGGCATGCTGGAGTGCTAATTTTTGATTAAGTTAAACTAGGGAAAATGTGCAGTTTAACACAAACCACTTTTGATGATTATTCATCCACTGTTAACTTTCTGCGCCTACACAAGCTTCAATCTATACATAGCTGCAAAGCTTGCTTTATCCAAAGATAGAAATTGTGAATACAAATCTGAATTTCCTCTCATCTCTTTTGTAAACAAAATGCGTTCTCTTAAAAAATTAACTGAAAATAAAAATTGTGCAGTAAAGGCAGACACTGAAGGCAAAACTGAGATTGTTGGCAGCGAAATTCATATTCCAGACTGGGAAAATTATTTGTCAAACATAACTGAAATTTGTGCTGGAAAAGAATGTTTAGCTTATTATTTAGTGGGATACATTGTACATATGACTTGTATTAAAAATAACAACATGCAAGTTGTTACTATCCCAAATCAACAGAAAATGTGTCAGCTTCTCTAATCCTAATTAAATAATTGATTCTGGCAAGGGCTGGTCATAGTTCAGTATGCATCAAGAAGTGTTTACAATATTCTATTATGTGTGGAGAAGGTTGTCCCTGGAAAGCTGTCCTGTGCAAGTAGCTGGGGTGATATCTTTTAAAGTGCCTGGATGACTTAAGTGCAATTCAAGTGAAGTGGCCACAGTTAGGTTGCTGTGAAGAACTTGTAATGTCTTATGCCTAAACTTGTATTTCATTACTTGAAATGCAGATTTGTCTTATGCACTAAAAAAATAAGGAAGGAGATCATTTCATCTAAGACAGCATAATATTCTCAGAAATACTCAAAGATTTTCAGCAGCTGAAGTCTTCAAAAACATAAATTACTGATGTCTTATAATATGTAGTTAAGCACATTCATGGTTTCATTCCATTGCAAGCAGCAGTTTGTCATCTAGGCAGTGGATGACAGCAACTTTGGGAGAGTGTACACTTCTCTTTCCTCAACTATGGCTATAGTTTACAATTACATTTAGAAATTTATGAGAATTTTTATTTTTTATATTGTCATAAGTGTAGGTGTTTATTTACTTTTAAATACTAATATTCATCACAGTAGTTTCTTCTATATTGTATTTTAAATTATGAGATTCAAAGAAATTTTTCTGAGTAGTTAAAGTATTTTCCATATTTTGATGCAAAACATTATTATTTAGTCCAGAGCATATTGCTGTAGTATCATCTGCATATAATACTATCATAGTACGTGATAACACGTATATTGTTTATATAAACAATAAAAAGAGAAAGACCCAAGACAGCACCTTGTAGTACACTTATTTCATATATACTTTAACTGGAATAAGTGTATATGATTTCCTTTTTTGTGATGGATCTGTGTTGATTGATATCTACCTTCTAGATATGAAGAGATTGCCCAAGGAGTCCTCTAATCCCATATGACTCCAATATATTTAATAATATTTCAAGGTCAACACAGTCAAAGGCATTTGAAAAACATAAGAAAAGTGCACTAAGTTTTTCATTATTTTCTAGTTTTTCTGCTATTTCATATATAAATTTACAGATTATTTTTATTGTTGAAAACCATGTTGAAAATTCTATATAATGTTATGTTTCATAGTGTAATTTGTTAGCCTACTGAATAGAATTTTTTCATAAAGTTTTGCAATTTCAGATGCTAGTGATATTTGTCTATAATTATTAACTTCATATAGGAAAAGCCTGTAGTTGTCCATTGAGGGATCCTCTCTGAAAATTAATCAAAGTCAGCTTTAGTCCCTTTGATATCCGAACTAGTGTAAAACAGAAAGAGGACTTGGATAAACTGTTATCTGCAAATTTCTGCCCATCTACAAACAGTTTTTCTATGCATTAATCATTCAGAAGACTCAAGCATGTTGCAACCTGGCTATATCCCTCCATCATCTGTTGCAGAGCTGCACCTCTTCTTGAAGAAATTTATCAAAGTGAAAGAGAGAAAGTTTCAAGGATTTGAGAATAGAATTTGTATGAGCTTAGATAGGGGTAAAATGTGCATAATGAGCCTATTGTGTGTATTATAGTGACCATTGAAAATGGTGATGTACATTTATTCAACACAGTTGATACATCTGGACATTCCCACTGGCATAACTACATAATTGAACTTAATTTTCAGTTAAATATCATTACCAAGTTTTTGGGTGGAGTACAATATTTCTTCAACCTAACTCAGGTAAGCATAGGAAAGTAGTAAAAAGTACAATAAATTTTGGCTAAAAATGTGTAGAAATAGCGTAAAACAAAATGTTTTTTAAGGTGTGGCTGAGAGGTTAGACTGCTCGCCTCTCACCAAGGTGGTCTGGGTTCAATACCAGGGACCCGCATGCAGATTTGTCGTGGATAAAGCGGCGCCTTGTCAGGTTTTCTCCAGTTTCCCCCACCATTCATTTCACCAACTGCTCCATCACCTTGCCTTTCATCCATTTCACCATCATTTCGTATCATCCACTTCCTCGCTCTCATACCAGGCATTGAGTTGATCACCCATCCTGGATATTCTACCTGATCCAAAGTGTTTGCTCAACAGGCGTCTGACCTCAGACACCCACTTGTAAGTCCTGGGGAGTTCAAGTCCTGCATATGAGTAGGGTAAACAGAGAAAGAAGAAGTGATAATTGTTCTTTCACACTATCATTTTAGGCTCTTAAGTTTGAAAGTACAGTAAAACCTGCCTTCAACGGACCCCATGTTAAACGGAAATCTGTTTTAAATGGAAATATTTCATGGTCCCATGAATTTTGCAGTGAAAAGCATGCTAAATTCCCTTTATTAAGCAGAAACTGTCTTATGTGGACAATGAAAATCAAAGTACACCTTTTAACGGAAACTTTCCAGTTATGGAATGCTGAGTTTAGGAAATTTTCAGGCACCCTGTGAAAGTGTGTGTTGTCTGCTGTAAGTACGTGATGTTTAAGTTGAAACATGACCATTTTGCTGTTACTTGATCACTCTAGGAGGGGGGTTGCGCTAATGGCGGTCCGCATATTGAGAAACCTGTCACACTCATTCTTCACTGCATCGTTAACAATAAGCATGGCTGATTGTCTTTTATTGTTGTCTCTTCCCTTTCCATGTCCTGCTCTTATGACTTGTCAGCTCTTAACAGTACACCTCTAAACTTACACAGGTGATGATCTAGTTCAGCAATAGTCACCATGGCTTTGAAAACAAGAGTTGTGCTAGATCATAACACAAAAGTGAAAGTGATTTATGCTAATGAATGTGATAAATTGAGTGTAAAGCAGATCATGAAGGTGTTCATCGCAGGCAAAATTCAAGTTTATGAGATTCTAAAGAAGAAAACAAATTCTGAAGTGGTGGGAAAATTGTGCTAATGGAAAAATAAACAGAGAACTTAAAAAAACTGAAAACCAGGACATTAATGAAATAGTGTGGTAGTGGTTCGTTAGTGTGAGGGCAAAAAATCACCACATACCGGGGCCTATGTTACAAGAATATGCTAAAATAGCTGAAAAACTGGGTAAGACTAAATTCAAAACATCTAATGGGTGGTTAGAGAGTTTCCGCAAAAGATCTCAGATAATTTTTAACAAACCTTTGATGAATCAAATAACATTAATACTGAAACCATCGCTGATTGAATTGCTAAACTACCTTCAATAATCAAAGGATATGAACCTGAAAACATAGCAAACGACGATGAGAGAGGACTGTTCTTCCACACATTACCGAATAAATCATTGTGTTTAAAAAGAAGTGTTAAAAAAGAATACATGTATGTTTATGGTTTAATTTTGTTAATAGCCTAGACCTACCTTCGTTAAACGGAAACCTATCTTTAACGGAAATGTTTGAGAGCCCCGTTGAAGACAAGTTTTACTGTATATCTAAGTCCTCTTTCTGTTTTATCAATAGCTCAGATGGTAAAGGGATTTAATTTTCAGAGATAATCCCTCAGTTGGTAGCTGATCCATAACTAGTATCACTTTTATTTTAATGCTGATGGTAAAACTCCTGGATTTTGATCTTCATTGTCAAATTTTGCAGGATCCTCATTTTTTTCTTGATTATCTATTTTGCTGTTACATCTCTAAATAAGAAATTTCATTCTAGCAACTAATCCCTGCATTTCTAAACTGCGTAATTTGCATTTAGCTTTCATGCCTTTCCGCTTGAAGTGGGATGTTTTTTAATTTTTTTCAATATCAAATCAAGTTTTTAACCTGGATTACTTATTTTAAGTTAACAGCAACTTTCTTGCTATACTTTTACAAGTAAAACACAATACACGCAATAAACTAACTCTTCTGTTAGAAAAATCTGATGTGCTACATTCACATGATTTTCTTTGCCCTCTATCGCTTATAGTGAGTATACAAGTTATTCTTATGAAAGTTTATTTTCCTATCTACTTCATTTTAGTCGAGCTAAACCTTTCCAGAAATAGCTACATTAGACATTTCATTAAACTTATAAAGGGAATAGCGATAGTCAAATATTTTAGAAGTGAACACTGTATGTTGGCCTTAAAATTCCATGGTCTTTCCATGCAATCACTAAAAACAACTGAAAACTGACAGGACTTTAAAAGAACTGCTAAGTATTGGACAATTTGAACCACTAATAACAGATATGTCAGAAATGGCTTATGCTATAGAAAAAGCTATTTGAAATAAATTATGTGTTTCAAAGAGATCTACATTTTTTGTGTAGTACATTTTTGCCTATGGCTTAATGTTTACTAGTTATACAACATTATGCAAAATTGCTTCCGAATGAAGAGGACTTTACAGGTTATTCCCAGAAAATTTCAAGATATGCAGTTTATTTGTCATGTAAATATCTTTAATGTATGTATTGTAATCAATATCATTAGAGCCATTTTTGAGAAAATAAAGATATGAAAAATGTTCCATGTAAAGTGTAGTTCAGGGTGGGGAGATTTTCTTGAAAATCATTGTGTCATATCTTTGACTTTTGAGTTATGCTGTTCTCTCTCTCTCTCTCTCTCTCTCTCTCTCTCTCTCTCTCTCTCACTCACTCACTCACTCACTCACTCACTCACTCACTCACTCACTCACTCACACACACACACACACACACACACAATTTTTTTCTAAAAATGTTTTTTTTTTTATTTATTCAGAGGGCATCAAAACATACATTTCGGGTGAAATCTAAGTATAGAAGTTTTGGGTGGAATGCAATACCTTCTCTACCTTTCATGTACTTGGTAAAGAAAGTAAAAATTGCAACATAGGGCTACACAGATGTTAACTCAACAGTGGCAGGAAACAAATGAATGAAGAACAGCAGTATGAATTTAAAAAATCTGATGTGTTACACTCACATGACTTTCTCTACTCTTGTACAATCTATTTTTACAAACGCCTATTCTCCATATGCTTCATGTTAATCGAGATATCGAGATGTCAATCTTATTGGTAATTTTCTTGTAGATGCAAGGGGAATATGGTAGGGTATAAGCGATAGTCAAATATTTTAACGCTGGTTGCTATGTGGCGCATTTCATTCTCTTTGCATGTCCAAGACATAAAAAAACTGAATAACGAATTTGAGAAAAAGTATAAGTATTGAAAAATTTAAGGAAATAACAAGCAATATCTCGAAAACGGTTCACTCAACAAAAGAAATGTATATGACATAAGTTGTGTATTTTAACGCGATCTACATTTTTTGTGTAGTAAAATTCTGTCTATCTCTTATGGTTTACCAGTTATGCAAAAGTCGTTCACAATGAAGAATACTTTTGGAGACATTCCCAGAAAATTCGAGATATACATTTCATTTCTCATAACATTATCTTAAACATATGATATTTTAATCAAAATCGTTAGAGCCATTTTTGAGAAAATTAAAATTTTCGAAAAATGTTCCATGTAAAGGGTAGTCTGGGGTGGGGGGATTTTCTTGAAAACCTTTGTGTCGCATTTCTGGAAGATACTGAACCTAAATACCAAGTTTGGTGTTTATCCGACTGTTCGTTTTTGAGTTATGCTGTTCACAGACACACACACAGACACACACACACACAGACACACACACGGACATGTTTCCAAAAATGCTTTTTTTTGATTCAGGAGGTGTCAAAACATGTATTTCTGGTGAAATCTCGGTATCGAATTTTTGGGTGGAATGCAATACTTCCCCTACTTACTGTACGTAGTAGAGAAAGTAAAAATGGACTACAAACAATGAGACAACATCAGGAAAATTTTAAGGAGTTCATTTTTGGATGAATTTAAACAACATTGGACCAAGGTAATAAGACAAGGATAAGAAAGCCCAACTGATTTTTATTATAATCAACTAATTTAAATCACTATCCTGCAATACCATGCATTAACGTTCGAAAATTTTCTAAACCCAAACTATCCTTTACATGCGAAAAAGTTTTGTTTTTAATTTTCACAAAACTGGCTCTTAAAATTTTATAGATAAAGTGCTTTGCTACAACATACCTAATAAGGCAAATTTTGGTATTTATAGATTGGCATTCACTTAAATGGGAATATTCATACTGAGTGCAGTATCCCAAAATTAAGATGCGTAATTGGACATTAATCATCCTATGCTTTTCACTCAAACTGCACATTAATATTCTTGTTCAATAATAAAATCTAGTATAATATTCTGGAGCTATTAGAAAAAATATGAATGTAGATAGACTCAATGTTAATTAAACTTGCTGTCAGAAAGGCAATGACTGTGTTAAGTTTTGTAATGCACTCCTAAGTCATTTAAAATTCTATCACCTGGCAATACAGATAAACAGATTTACTCTTACAAGAAGATAATGAACGAACAATGAATGTCTTCTGCAGTTAAGTTCTCTTTCTGTGAATTAATTTCATTTGTTGCATGTTATACTACTCATCTATATGGTAGAATAGTCGTATGAGTGTGTTTGAGAGTGGGGTGGAGTAGTCTCATAAACCACTCAACCAATTTTGATAATTCTGTCATCACTAAAAGGCATTGTTCTTGCCAACAGGCATAGTACCTTGTAAACCCACTTGTAATTTAAATTCCTAAAAGACCAAAAATGATTTACAAGAATGCAAACATGTTGGAGTCTTAATAGAACATACTTGCAAAGGCAGCTTTGACTTTTTGTTGAGAATGCCATGGAGTACAAAAAAGAATGTGTAGACCCTCATTCATTAGAAGTGAAACTTCTTAGGTTCTAGCATTTGTTCATGGTGTAAAGTTCAATATCTTTCACTAATTTGGAATTCATATTTTCAAATTCTTATAAATAAAATTGAAATAGTTCAGAAAGAGTATCTTAGATTTCCTTATTGGAAGAAATATAACTGGAAAAATCTGATGTGTTACACTCACATTACTTTCTCTACTCTTGTACAAACTATTTTTACAAATGCTTATTCTCCATCTACTTCATCTTAATCGAGATAAACATTTGCAGACTCTATCTTATTGCTAAGTTTCTTGTAGATGTAAGGGGAATATATATTTACAAGGGCAATATAGAAATACAGTAGCCTTTAAGCATATACATATCTCTTAATAGCTGTTTGCTAGGTGCAGCACCATTCCCTTTGCAACAGATTAATACTCTTTGCATATCAAAGACAAAAAAATGAATAACGAATTCCCATTTAAGAGAATAAGTATTGAAAAATTTAAGAGAATAACAAGCAATATCTCGAAACTGGTTCACTCAACAACAAAAATGTATATGACATAAATTGTGTATTTTAACGCGATGTACATTTTTTGTGCAGTAAAATTTTCTCTATCTCTTATGGTTTACCGGTTATGCAAAAGTCGTTCACAACGAAGAACACTTTTGGAGACATTCCCAGAAATTTCAAGATATACGTTTTATTTGTCATGAAAATATCTTAAACATATGATATTTTAATCAAAATCGTTAGAGCCGTTTTTGGGGTTGGGGGATTTTCTTGAAAACCTTCGTGTCACATCCCTGGAAGATATTGAACCTAAATACCAAGTTTGGTGTTTATCCGACTGTTCGTTTCTGAGTTATGCTGTTCACAGACACACAGACAGACACACACACACGGACACGTTTCCAAAAATGCTTTTTATGGATTCAGGGGATCTCAAAACATGTATTTCCGGTGAAATCTCGGTATCAAATTTTTGGGTGGAATACAATACTTCCCCTACTTACTATACGTAGTAGAGAAAGTAAGAAACAAAATACAGATCAGCTTATAATGGTACAATATATATGCAAAATTTGTGGGAAAACCATTTAATAAACTTTATGTAGGGAAGGTTTGCTGTATTTCATTTATGTTGTGGTTGAGATCATTAGCTTTATATGCTAAATAGTTATATAAAGAGAGAAAATTGGGTCCAGCATAACTTCAGAAATTAGTCAACTTTATAACCAGAAACTAAAATTATTACTTTTCTTGGTAGTTCCAGAATGTGTGCCATTTCCAAACTGCTTAACTTGGCCTGCGAGTGGGGAATCTTCCTATTCACCAGTTTCACCCCTATTTCATACCTATATTGACATTAGTGGTTTCTGTATTATGTGAAAACTATAGTTTTATGTTATTAAAAACTATAGGACCAAAGAGAAGGGGCAAAGGTTCAACATTTCAACCACTGTGATTATGTAAACATTACTCTACCATTCCAAACATTGTTTTACCAACAGAAGATACTTGTGCTATAATACAGTATTTCCAGAAGTGTCAGTGGGGAGGTTAATCCATTGGCATCTTATTTAAATACCCTCATGGCTACCTCAGAAATTTGATTTAAATCCCTGAATTTCTTTCTTGAAATATTGCATTTGTGATACTGGAAGCATTGACACACTGATTTGATGGACTTATGTGATTGTTGGGTGTATTAGATCTCAAAACAGTTATCCAAATGAAGGGTAACACAACAATGTTTGCATTTCCAAGTATTTGTGCTGTTTTCCCCCTAATGCAGCATACAATATATATTTTAGTTCTATCTTTTCCTTGTCTGTGGGTGAAATGTGCATTGGAAAAGGGGTGCATGTTTTTAGTGTAGGCTATCCCCATCTGAATGTCAACCTCTTAACATTGAACTCTGGTAGTGTAACAGTTTGAGGGAGGTGATTGGTGACGCCGGTTCTAAAATCTATCTGTCTAGCTATGCGTTGCATTATAGGAAACAAAGCTGTCACCTAATATTATAAATTGACCCCTTCCATACACTTTTAATACTCAAAAGCACACTTTGGTTTCTTTACCTTTTCTCTGTGTGTCTGCCTTTCCTTCTTCTCAGCTTTCCTGTTGCTGTAATGTCAGTAGTTGCATGTTTGATTGAGCAAATAAACATCTTTGTTATTTCTATTTTACACACTGCACATTTGTTGCAGACCATCATTCATACTCACCATGTTTCAGTGTATTATGAGATATATCAGACATTGTAATATCCTTATTTGCTCTTGCAGTACCAACAACACTAGCGTTTCTGTTCATTAGACTTCTAAAAAGATATGGAAATCTTTTGAATGCCACCTATTAGTTAAAAATGTCAATATATGCAGTTTTATTGGCCAGCGCACACTGCAAGCTGTGCTCATTATGTGATTTACGAGGGCTGTCCCAGAAGTACCCGACCTAACAAAGAAAACACAAAATTTTTGAGAAAAAACATCTTTATTTCCCTACATAGTCTCCTTTCAGCTCGATAAACTTTTCCCTTCGATGTTCAATAGCTTTGATAACCTGTTTATACTGAGAACCATCAAGTTCTGCAAAATAGACATTTACTGCAGACTCCAGCTCTTCACTGTTGGCAAATCTTTTAGCACCAAACCATTTCTTCAACTTTGGAAATAGAAAATAATGAGAGGGGGCTAAATCTGGCGAATAGGGTGCATGAGGAAGCAATTCGAACTTTAAATCATTGAGTTTGGCCATGGCGATAATGGATATGTGAACTGTTGCACTGTATTGATGAAACAAAAGTTTCTTTTCCACTATAATGCGGCCGTTTTGCTTGATTTCATGATTCAAATGCTGCAATAAGTTTACAAAATACTCGCCATTGATTGCTTTTCCTTTTTGAAGATAATCAATGAAAATTATTCCACAAACATCCAAAAAAACTGTTGTCATGGCCTAGCCCGCAAATGGAACCTTCTCCCCTTTCAATGCACTGTTTTGACTGTTCCTTCGTCGCAGGTGTGAAGTGATGGACCCATGTTTCATCCATGGTTATGAATCGACACAAAAACTCGTCTTTATTGCAGCAAAACATCGTCAAGCACTCGACTGAAACATCTTCACAATGCTGCTTTTGTTCCATTGTGAGTAAACGCGGCACCCATCTTGCGCATAGCTTTCTCATGTCTAAATTTTCAGTCAGTATGCGATGTACAGCACTGTTTGAAATGCTTACGATGTGTGCTAACTCGCGCACTCAGTCGGCGGTCATCCAATATCATTTTGTGGATTTTCCTCACAATTTCTGAAGTGGTGACCTCATTTGGTCGACCGCTGCGATGTTCGTCTTGGCAGCTCGTACGGCCTCGCTTAAACTCTGCCACCCAATATTTTACTGTTGTAAACGAAGGAGCAACCTCCCCTCAGAGTAGAATCTAGC
The DNA here is from genome assembly GCA_030765065.1 of Deroplatys truncata. Classification (NCBI taxonomy): domain Eukaryota; kingdom Metazoa; phylum Arthropoda; class Insecta; order Mantodea; family Mantidae; genus Deroplatys; species Deroplatys truncata. The sequence continues at coordinate 121,070,818 of CM060985.1, forward strand.
TCAGCTTTAATATTAGTTGGACTAAGGCCTGTCAAATGAAAGTATTGTATTTCATAACGATGATCAGTTTTATCCATATTTACAAATTTGGTGAGAGCGTTCACTGTTGACGGCCGCCAAACAATTACTAAACAACGTAGCATCACCAAACTTCAGACTTAAGCGTTATAAGGTTGTGTACTTACTACCACAGTCAATTTGTTTGAAACAACAACTACTATCTAAACATCAGGTCGGGTACTACTGGGACTGCCCTCGTAAATGCCATTTAACTTATGCGAGTACTACAACTTGTGATATGAAGTAAATAGGTTAAGCAAATCAGAAGTACTATATCTGTGGTTATTTCATACCCATTGATTCAGGGAATTTTTCATCCTTTGTTAGGAATACCATAGGTTTTATAAAATTACAATTAGGATAAGGGATAAAGAGGAAGATTCATTTTAAAACTCTTCTAAGATCATTACAATAATTATGTAAATAGTGCGGGGGAAAGGTAAATGAAATGAAATTAAAATTCAAGATTTATTCATCAGTGCAACATAGGATAAACAAGTAGTGGTTGTATAAAATGGGTAAAATTATATATATATATATATATATATATATATATATATATATATATATAGCATTTTATATGGTATACTCCTTAATCCTGTGGTGGTATAGGTGTTAAGTGTGTGAGAAATATGTTATTTTGCATCATAATTTTGAGTTATGCAGCTAATGCTTTATATTACCGCATGGCTGTACCTTGATCATGTTATAGTACACTTACAACATGACCTTTCTTTCCAGAACGAAATCTGTGTTATTCATGCATTATTATAAGTAGCACAGGCAGCATAGAGTGGGATGGGCTAAGGTCATTCTGGTTTGTCCTGAACTTTATAAATAATGATAGGTATAAGAGGCATATAATTTAACTTCATATTATTCTTTTCAAATGTGATTGGTGCTGGTGTATTATAGGACTACCCATACAGTATACCTGATCATTCACATTAGGATCTAGAGAAAACAAACAAAAGAATAGCCGAGAGGTCCTATGTTCGATTTCTTGCTGGGCAGGGGAATTTTTCTTTAACTAAAATCATTCCCTACCCTCCATGGAGTTCTGAAAACATGGATGTGAGTGTCTTTGATGATAAACATAAATGAAATGAATGTAAAAACCCACAGTTCAGCAAGTAGTAATACCATCATTTGTTTCTCATGGCAAAGCTCCTGATATGGCTATAAACGTTACAGGGGTTGTAGGGTTTAAAAAACACTGAAAGTAAACCCATCTCACATCTTTTAGTTATCACTAGATAATCTCCAGGATAGAGCTGCCAGAGTGGTAAAACAAAAACAGAAAAAAAGACGAAAGCGTTTAAAATTAATGACAGATAATAAACTGAGTTTTTATTTATGGACACTCTTTAACTGCTGTTGTACTTAGCGTCTTAATTCTATATTGGGCATGAAAGACAGGTAATTTTGCTCAAAGGTTTCTTTTATCAGGCTTGAGGTTCTTTTACATGCCGTAAATCTACGACATGGGACCACCGGCTTTACTTCCCTTCCAAAGGAAGCCATGCTAAGGATTTTTACGCCCGAAAAAATCCATCACCCTCTTCCGGATTTGAACCTGAGACCTCGGGAACTAGAGGCTAACATGGTAACTATTACACCACGGAGGACGACAAATTAATGAGAGAAGAGTTTGAGGATGTATTAACTAATATTTGAACTGAGAATTTACATATAAATGCATACTATTTTTGAAAGGTTCTAATTTAAGAAATGTTCATAAACTGGGTGAAAGGGTTATGGATGCCACTGTCTTAGTAGGTGCTTTAATGTACGCAGACAAATGAAGCATTATGCCATTTATATCTGTTGCCAGCTATTTCAGCACAAAAAGAGATTGATTTCGCACTCTCTATTATAAATCACATACGGAAACGTTAAGGTCAGTCCTATTACAGTACATGATAGAAGAGCAACAAATCTACATTTTTGAGCTTTGCTTTTATACATAAGTGCCTCATTTTGCCACAATTCAGCAGTTTGTTTAATGCAAACCATAATTTATGCCGATATTACTTCACACACAATCTCAGACTTGTGGAATCCCTCGCCTCTATGTTCATATTTTCCTATAAAGAGCATACCGAATTGTGCATCATTTTCATTTCCCTTAATTATTATATATTTAAATAAAAATGAAATAGTTTACTTATTTTGCTGTTTATCAAATGTTTAAATGAAACCATTTATTTTATGTTTCGCATTTTTTAAATGTTAAGTAAAAATACACATTTTCTTTTGTTTCTACTGAATACTTCAATAACCTCGTGAATTTTTTTTATCTGATAGTTTAAGTATTATACCTATGTATTTGGTTTTTCTTTAAATGTATAGCAAGTAAATGTTCTAAGTCAATGCATTTATTTTGTGCTTCAGTCAAACCAATAGCCTGGGCCAGCCTTAGGCACATGCAACCGGTGCAGCCAGATGTGGTCCTGCATTTCTAAGAGCCCCACACAAAGAATTAAAAAAAAGAGCTGAATTTATTATCTTACACATTAAATTGCAAAACTAAAGTGATCTATCAGGAAATAATTTTACTTTAAATAACAATGTAGTGTAGTTGTGATTTTAAATTTAATAACAGTGTAGTGTAGTAAAGTAGTTGTAGCAACAAATTACTCGCGACTGGAAGCGCCATGAGTTTAAACCCCTACCCCAAATTACCATTTACATGGAAAATTTTTCGTTGTTCTTTTTTATTTTCAGAAATGGTTTTAAACATTTTATTAAAATAGGTAGTATATTAAGATATTTTCATACCCAAGTCGATTGGGACTGTCAAAGCTTACCTTAATGTTCCCATACCTCTCTCCAGAATCACCGACATCCCATCCCTGAAGGCTGCGGTCTCTTACTTTATCTCCATCGTGATGCGGAATGTTCATAACCTCACTGTTCACACCCCACCTCCGCTATATCCAAATGTCCTACTTGTGGAACTTATACTCCTCATCCAGCGTTCCTGGGCTGCTCGCTGATTCTAGCAGCGTCACCGCACGTTACTATTCGAGAGCTTCTGAGACACTTGCGCCGCGAGTTCCGTCTCAGCCTACGTGAGCACAAGGTGCGCGCATGGGAGGATATGATGGCTTACATGAACCTCAAAAATGCCTGTGGCAAATTCTAAAAGACTTCGGAATCGTCGAGGTCAATACATCTCCCACTCTAAGGCACCCAAGGCCTGGACTATGAACCTCAAGCCAAAAACAATGTGTTTGCGGATTACCTTGAACGGATTATGAAGTCCCGAGATGATCCCCAGGACGACGCCTTCTCTTAAGGCGTTCGCCAGGAGGTCCACCAATTACTTCGGCGTCCTCCGGACGAGGCAGATCGAACTCCCGTCACTAGACCTAGTGAACTCCAAGGTGCACTCTGGCGTCTCAAGATAAAAAAGGGTGGGGCCTGTGGGGCTCACTCCCGACATGCTTCGCTACCTTCTCTTCAGGGCCGAACTCTTTCTGACCAAGATCTTCAATATGTGTCTCACTATGTCATTTTCCACGCGAATGGAAAGTGGCCCGGATGATCTGCATATTGAAACCAGGGGGAAACTACGGTTTGTCGCGCTAATTACCGCTCCAGTAGCCTTCTATCGGTCCTCTAAAAGTCTTCAAGAGGCTAATACTTGCTCGCTTGGCCCCACTACTGAGTGACACTCAAGCCATCCCTGACTATCAGTTTGGGTTTCGTCCTGGGCACTCGACGCCCCAGCAGTTGCTGCGTGTGGTGCAGGCCACCCCTGGAATTCCAGGACAGGGTTTACACCGCAGCGGTGTCTCTGGATGTCGAGAAAAACTTCTTCATGGCTTGACATGCGATTATCCTGCACAAGTTGATTCACCTGGAGCTACCTACATAATACATACATATCTTAAACACCGTTTATGTGTTGTCTCAGTTGCGGGGAACAAATCTGCACTAAGCCCAAAAGAGGCGCAGTCCCCGAAGACTCTCTACTATAGCCCACGCTATTCAGCGCCTACGTGGCCAATCTAACTAAAGAGAAACACGTCAATATAGCAGAATATCCTGGCAATGACAGTATGACAATAGTGTCATCGCAACTGAATTAACATGTTCGATATAATCGTTCGATATAAAACTAACTAGGTATGTTTTCACCAATGACTCCCCAACTGCGTCAAACTTGCGGACGAACGAAAGTGGAAACTTTGGTGAATACTATTTTAGCACCAATAAGCGTGAATGACTTTATAAGATTTTATCCTCTTCTGAGGAAACGAAACCTTTTTTATATATTGGCAACCGACGCATCCAACAAGGGAAACAGGAAGTTATGTTTCCAGTCTGCCTGTTACTTCGATCGCCATGAAGGCGTCCAGTGGAAGATAGAGGTTCTGCGCAGGCCGAAATTCTTAGGGTTCAAGCCAGAGAATAGGTTATACTATACCACCCGGCCCGAGCCCGATTGTCTAATTTTGTTTCAAATAAAATTATTATTTATTTATTTATTTCATGAAACGCTTCTGTCTGTGGTGCGAAAAGACTCGAGTTCGAATTCCGGTACCGGCTCAGAAACTTTTTTCCACTGCTGGGAGGCGTGGTAAAGGAATCCTTAGAAACCAATTGAGGCGGCTGAGGTTCTGGAACTCCCATGTAGTAAACGGCCTCATTTACCACATAACGCACGCATTACTGCCCTCTGCCCAGGATGTCCTGTGTGGAGGGAGACGAAGTTTGCAGCTGCCATGTTGTAATGTTATTCGCAATTGGCCTAAGCAAGCATTTATTTATTATTACTAGTATTATTATGTACTGATATGGATGGGTGCACGATAAAGTGAGAAACTTAAGTCACACTTAATTTTAATCATATTTGCCAATGTAGCCGGACAACGGATGTCAGACGACGTAGAAACAAGCGAAGATAGGGATGGTCTAAAACTCTCTAAAAGAATGAGAAAAGTGTGTAAATCCGTCTGGCCCTAAGCACACATTTAAAGTTATCATCTATGAAAAAAAAAACTGTTTAGAGGTATTCATATGAAACCGTTTTTATAAGTAAGCTGTAGAAGTAATAAACATGCGGCATTACATCAAAGAACAACTGGCAGTGGACGATCAATGTGAAGACACAAATGCAGAAAAAATATGAGGCTAATTAGGAGTTAATTTATGTAGGCATTGTTGACCTTCCAGAAATTGATTATTTTTCAGTGATTTCTATGTCTGAGCTGTGGTGAAACAAGCCGACATTAAAACGCTTCAGAAATGGGACAGTATTTACATCTATAAAATGAAGAAGAGAAACTGGACAGAAACAGCACACATTTTGATATACCTACTGTACAAAGGAAGACCGACTTTGGGCCAAAATCAAAATACCTGGAATTGTAATAACCATAAATTAGATTTCCGAACTGCGTTAAAATATATTAATTATGCCGTCAGCCGTTCCATTGCCTTCGTTATTGTAGTACGATTAAATTGTACTATGTACGACGGGTAAGAAACATATTTGACGGATGACGAATTATTATTATTATTATTATTATTATTATTGTTATTATTATTTTACGGAAATTATTTTGAATAAATTAGTCTTATTGATTTTTGCTGGTTTGTTTTAAAAACATATTGCATTTTTTACTTTCTCTACTACGTATAGTAAGTAGGGGAAGTATTGCATTCCACCCAAAAATTCGATACCGAGATTTCACCGGAAATACATGTTTTGAGACCTCCTGAATCCAAAAAAAGCATTTTTGGAAACATGTCCGTGTGTGTGTCTGTGTGTCTGTGTGTGTGTGTGTCTGTGTGTGTGTGTGTCTGTGTGTGTGTGTGTGAACAGCATAACTCAAAAACGAACAGTCGGATAAACACCAAACTTGGTATTTAGGTTCAGTATCTTCCAGAGATGCGACACGAAGGTTTTCAAGAAAATCCCCCCACCCCAGACTACCCTTTACATGGAACATTTTTCGAAAATTTTAATTTTCTCAAAAATGGCTCTAACGATTTTGTTTAAAATATCATATGTTTAAGATAATGCCATGAGAAATGAAATGTATATCTCGAATTTTCTGGGAATGTCTCCAAAAGTATTCTTCATTGTGAACGACTTTTGCATAACTGGTAAACCATAAGAGATAGACAAAATTTTACTACACAAAAAATGTTGATCTCGTTAAAATACACAACTTATGTTATATACATTTCTTTTGTTGAGTGAACCGTTTTCGAGATATTGCTTGTTATTCCCTTAAATTTTCCAATACTTATACTTTTTCTCAAATTCGTTATTCATTTTTTTATGTCCTGGACTTGCAAAGAGAATGGAATTCGACACATAGCAACCAGCGTTAAAATATTTGACCATCGCTTAAAAGCTACCATATTCCCCTTGCATCTACAAGAAAATTAGCAATAAGATTGACATCTCGATATCTCGATTAACATAAAGCATATGGAGAATAGGCGTTTGTAAAAATAGATTGTACAAGAGTAGAGAAAGTCATGTGAGTGTAACACATCAGATTTTTTTTAGACAATTCTTACACATACAGGCCTTTATTTGCATGTCTATGCATGCAAGCCATGATATATTTGCGAATTGTTTGTATTGCATCATTATTATTCTGATAGTGTATTAGAGAGAGTGCTGCGGTTATCGTTGCATAACCTTGCCGGTTATTTCTCATTATATGTTGAACATGTTTATTATGCTGAGCCGGGTGCTTGCGATACAGCTAAAAAGTAACATGGAATTAGCATCCACATAAGGCGTTTCGTAAGCCTACTTCCCTCAGAATAGCTGCCTAATATACTGTATTGAGGTTACGGATAATTTAAGTGGGCTGAGTACTTATTTATCTTATATTGATACTTCAGTCTATGTGTACATGAACTCAAATTCATAATCGGAGTCACAGCAGCTTTTGGCTGTATCAAAGTTAAGCTAGTTCACAGATTAATACCAGTTTGAAAAGTGCATTGCTTACAGTAAACCGGTGTGCAGAGTAAGCAAATATGTTTAAATCCACTTTTTATTGAAAATCAGAGTAGTTTCTATTTTTGCTATTTTGATAATCCAAACGGGTAAACAAACAAGTGGCGTATGTACAATAAAACTAAAATAATTTTTAATTTTATTTTACACGGAAATACGGAGTAGTATTATAACTCTCTACTACGTATTGTATTCCAACCAAAAATTCGATACCGAGATTTCACCGGAAATACATGTTTTGAGACCCCCTGAATCCAAAAATAGCATTTTTGGAAACATGTCCGTGTGTGTGTCTGTGAACAGCATAACTCAGAAACGAACAGTCGGATAAACACTAAACTTGATATTTAGGTTCAGTATCTTCTAGAGATGCGACACGAAGGTTTTCAAGAAAATCTCTCCACCCCAGATTACTCTTTACATGGAACATTTTTCGAAAATTTTAATTTTCTCAAAAATGGCTCTAACGATTTTGATTAAAATATCATATGTTTAAGATATTTTCATGGCAAATGAAATGTATATCTCGAATTTTCTGGGAATGTCTCCAAAAGTATTCTTCATTGTGAACGACTTTTGCATAACTGCTAAACCATAAGAGATAGACAAAATTTTACTACACAAAAAATGCAGATCCCGTTGAAATACACAATTTATGTCATACATTTTTGTTGTTGAGGGAACCATTTTCGAGATATTGCTTGTTATTCCCTTAAATTTTTCAATACTTATTTTCTCAAATGGGAATTCGTTATTCATTTTTTTGTCTTGGATATGCAAAGAGTATTAATTTGTGGCAAAGAGAATAGTGCTGCACTTAGCAACCAGCTTTTAAGGTATATGTCGATGCTTAAAGGCTACTGCATTTCTATATTGCCCTTGCAATTACAAAACAAGGGGAACATAGTACGCCTTAAGCGATAGTCAAATATTTTTAGAACTGGTCGCTATGTGTAAAATGTAATTCTCTTTGCATGTCAAAAGATCGTTTCTGCAAATGTTTATCTCGATTAATATGAAATAGATGGAGAATAAGAGTTTGTAAAAATAGTTTGTACAAGAGTAGAGAAAGTCATGTGAGTGTAACACATCAGATTTTTTTGATCTGGTAATGCAAAGAGAATGGAATACTCCACTAGCAACCAGCTCTTAAAATATTTGACTATCGCTTAAAGCCTAGCAATTCCCCTTGCATCTACAAGAAAATTAGCAATAAGATTAACATCTCGATATCTCGATTAACATGAAGCATATGGAGAATAAGTGTTTGTAAAAATAATTTGTACAAGAGTAGAGAAAGTCATGTGAGTGTAACACAGATTATTTTTCTTATTTTGACGGATTTTGGGGTGTTGGTTTGACGGGGAAACTAATAATGTATTGGCTACACTGTAATCAGAGCAAGAGGTACGCTGGGTACGCTAGATGAGTAGACGTTAATAGCGTTACTACGCAAGCACGCAGACAAAATCTAAAATGGGTGACAGACGTAAAAATGCGAGAGATGAATATGATAGCGTTAAAGCTAAACATGACGATCCACCGAATTCCAGACTCTTTATTGTGTGCAATAAAAGCATTACGGAAGAAGAGTTCCGTACTGCCTTCGAGAAGTACGGTACAATAGAGGAAATATGGGTGGTGAAGGACCGCAATACAGGAGACCCGAAAGGTAAATACTATGTTTGCAATGTTCAATGGAAATTGATTTGAGTTTATATTCTTGCTTACTACTGCGCTCTGCATGTTATTAAACTTGAAATCACTGAAAACGTATTTCTGGTACATAACGCAGACATCTTTGTAAGCACTTAGAAGTGCACTACTATCACTAATGGGATAGTTTGGGCCGTTCTCGGTTTTAGCTCATGCTAAAATACATTTCGCCAGGATAGGACATTAATATTCAAAATTAAATAAAGCAATATAGTCCGACAGGGCTATTATTCCTATGTGGGTAGTGAGCACTTTCGTTAACATGTAACACGTGCACTTGCATCATGTTAGCGTTGCTGTCGTATTTTGCTGCCAACATCGACGGCCCTATGCCGCAAGGCGTAGCCGAGGGATTGAGGACCCTCAGTCTCAAAGCTTAGTGGAGGGATGTTTTTTAGAAGAGTGCAGCAGCTGCGGAGCGACGACAGGGCGTAGCCGTAGGATCTGTGCGCCTAAACTCGAATGATCCACTTTAGGTACATTTTCCGTGCTTCGTGACATTGTTAGCCATATTGGATAAATTGCCTTTCTTGTGCCCGCATTAGCGACTGAAGTGGTCTTAGATGTCCAACAGATGGCACTGTATATCATTCTCTGGCTTTAACGCAATGCTGGCAACATGAATAAGTAATGCCGCCAAAGGCAGAGATATATCCCCAAATTTCTCGGTTTGGGGTTTTTTTTATATAAGCTTATGTTTCTGAATTCATGCAACGTTAGCCATTTTTTACTTTCTCTCTTTCTTTTTACATAACTCAGAAACGAACAGTCGGATAAACACCAAACGGATATTCTTTAGATTACGTCCCGCAAGAATTCTGGCAAAGTCCGACACTGGATAGGCGTACGAGAGCTGCCGAAACCTCCCGAAGTTTCCGTGTAATTGCAGCGCTGCAAACATCGTTAGTTGTGAATGCATCTCCTACCAACTTCTGCACAATCACCCCAAGCATCTGTTTCGCAGATGTTTGAAACTTCACATGTGCGCAACAGATGTACTATTGTTAGAAAGGAAGCAGTTTTACTGTTAAATCTGAAAATGGGTATCCTACCTGGCTCTTGGCAGTCAGTATATAAACTTACTAGGTGGAAGTTTCGTACGAGCAATGACAAGGTTTATAAATTTTATTGACCTAGCACCTTTGTGCAACAATGAGCAAGAGTGTATGCAGTTTCTATACGACGAAAGCTTGCTTAGAACCCGAATGTTATGTCGGGAATGTGATGCCGTCCTACATCCCGTAACAAAACGTGGTCGAAAATTTCAAATATTTTCATGTAGGAGAGGACATGCAGAGCAGTTTTCAGAGTCCGTGGCAAAAGGCACGTGGTTTGAAAATTCAAGACTGCCACCTGCCCAAGTGCTGCTTCTTACTTACAGTTTCGCAAGTAAGTTATCTTACGAACAAACTGTAATTCAAAGTTCTCTCGGTGATAGTAACATAAGCCACGCAACAATATCCGATTGGTTTAGTTACTGCCGAGAGGTCTGTATCTCCTCAATGGACGACAAGTACGCCAACAGGGGTAAAATAGGCGGTACCGGCCACGTCGTACAAATCGACAAATGCAAGATCGGGAGAAGAAAATACCATCGCTGCCGTATCGTGGAAGGAAACTGGATCCTAGGGATGATTGACGTGGTCACCAATGAAGTGCGAATGACAGTGTGTCCCAACAATAGAAGAGATGGTGCCACCCTCTTCGCATTAATTGAGGAACACGTGGAATTCGCCGGGAATGTGATGCCGTCCTACATCCCGTAACAAAACGTGGTCGAAAATTTCAAATATTTTCATGTAGGAGAGGACATGCAGAGCAGTTTTCAGAGTCCGTGGCAAAAGGCACGTGGTTCGAAAATTCAAGACTGCCACCTGCCCAAGTGCTGCTTCTTACTTACAGTTTCGCAAGTAAGTTATCTTACGAACAAACTGTAATTCAAAGTTCTCTCGGTGATAGTAACATAAGCCACGCAACAATAGCCGATTGGTTTAGTTACTGCCGAGAGGTCTGTATCTCCTCAATGGACGACAAGTACGCCAACAGGGGTAAAATAGGCGGTGCCGGCCACATCGTACAAATCGACGAATGCAAGATCGGGAGAAGAAAATACCATCGCGGCCGTATCGTGGAAGGAAACTGGATCCTAGGGATGATTGACGTGGTCACCAATGAAGTGCGAATGACAGTGTGTCCCAACAATAGAAGAGATGGTGCCACCCTCTTCGCATTAATTGAGGAACATGTGGAATTCGCCAGCACAATTCACACCGACTGTTGGGCGGATATAATGGATTAATGGCTGGGGGTTTTGCAGCGCACCTGACGGTGAACCACAGCGAGGATTTTGTGGACCCCGTAACGAATGTCCACACGAACAATATCGAGTCGCGATGGCGATCTCTCCGGCATCGCCTATCCAGGGGCGGCATCAGAAACGCGCAAATGGATGTCCATTTGTCAGAATACCTGTGGCGGCAAGACGTAAAAAACAGATTAGCAGACCCCTTCCAAGAACTGATCGAGGATATTCGAAAAGTTTATCCTGTTGTTTAGTGCATCAGCTCCAAACTGTAAATGAAACTTTGGATTAGATATTAGTTTTAGATCAGGACAAAACTTTGGATTAGATTAGATACTAGGCAACAAAAACTAGTGTGATTGCAGGAGCAATGTTGGTAGCAATGAAGATTGTCTGCTACTCATCTCAGCGCATGCGCAGTAAGTACCTTTGGACTTTGATTTTTATACGGGAAAAAGTTGCGGGACGTAATCTAAAGAAGAGCCCACCAAACTTGGTACTTAGGTTCAGTATCTTCCAGAGATACGACATGAAGGTTTTCAAGAAAATCCTCCCACCCCAGATTATCCTTTACATGGAACATTTTTCCAAAATTTTAATTTTCTCAAAAATGGCTTAACGATTTTGATTAAAATATCATATATTTAAGATACTTTCATGACAAATAAAATTATTTTCCCAAATTCTCTGGGAATGTCTCCAAAAGTATTCTTCATTGTGAACCACTTTTGCATAGCTGGTAAACCATAAAAGATAGACAAAACTTTACTACACAAAAAATGTAGATCACATTAAAATATGCAATCTATGTCATGTACATTTTTTTTTTTTTTTTTTGTTGAGTGATTCATTTTCAAGATATTGCTTGTTATTCCCTTAAATTTTCCAATACATATACTTTTTCTCAAATGGGAATTCGTTATTCTTCTTTCTTTTTGTTTTGTTTTGTTTTGGTTTTTGGTTCTGGTAATGCAAAGAGAATGGAATACTCCACATAGCAACCGGCTCTTTAACACCTAAAACCAACCAATTCTGCTAGCATCTACAAGAAAATTAGCAATAAGATTAACATCTCGATTAACATGAAGCATATGGAGAATAAACGTTTGTAAAAATATTTTGTACAAGAGTAGAGAAAGTCATGTGAGTATATCACATCAGATTTTTTTATATAAGCTTAGGTTTTTGAATTCTTGCAAGGTTAGTCTTATACCCCCGCCGCTGTAACGTTGCACTTGACAGCTCGCGTTTAAGTTGGTACACTCGCAAACAAACAGATGAAAAGCTTTCACCGTTTGACTTTCTAAGCTAATCATAAGGCACCATTCCGGATGGTCGATGACAAAACGGAAGTGGAACGGGAGCTGGAAGCGGCTCTGTTGCCGGATGTAGCTATTCCCAACCACGTGCTTCAGTTTGTGAATCTCTAGCACGAGCATCGAGTTGTTCTTTGCAAGCTATATATTGTTCATTGTTATTTGTATTTGTGGTTATTGTTTTATAGTTTTGTTATTGTTCGTTTATACATATATATATATATATATTTATCTATTTTATATACATTTAAGTCATTATTTATTTATACAAGGTTTAAGTGCGACAATGTCTGAAAAACGATGTCGATCACCGAGTGATGCTTCACGGGCATCCTTCTATTCCTGCTGATAAAGCCGTACACTGTCACTTCAACCCTATCGAATTAGTGTGGTGCGACATTAAGGCTTATGTGAGAGAGAACAATAAGTAATTTACCATTACCGAGGTGGAAAGGCTTTTGTGGGAAGGTGTGGCGAGGTGGACGCGGCTTCGTGGAAGAAGAAAGTAGATCACGTGAATAAGCTAATACGAAAAACACAAGAAATAGATGGAATTATTAGTGACTTTGAACCATTAATGATATGCCTTGGTGAAAATAATGACGGGGATTTTGATGGAATTGAGCCATTGCTGTTTTAAATCGGTGAATGAAAATAACTTTGTTATCGCATGCTTATAATTTGTTTTATTTCTCCTCAATGTGGCAGGCAAGTTTGCATTGTTCTGTTTCTACATTGTCAAAAGTGCATAATTTATTCTACATACGCTGCAATGTTTATGGAGAGTTATTTTCAATTAACAATAAGAATACAAAATGGTTATACATTGACGTTCACTACTACGTACACTTTTGTATGCGGCTTAGACACGATAGAAAGAACTATCAGCTGTTGTTGTTTACTAGCCACTCTGGCAACGTCGCAACCACAATATAGCCAACTTTAAGCGAAGCCACACAAACTGTCAAGTGCAAAGATTCAGCGGCGGGGGTATAGGTTAGGTTTTTTTCCAAGTTTTCAACACCTGTATAGTCTTTCAATACTGTCTTCACGCTATTCTGACATCCGGTGCACACCATTTTCTTTTCTGTGAGCACAGCTGGCTCTGAATGCGTGGCACCCTTTTTAAGCGGCCATAACATATGAATAAGAAGAAGAAGAAATACAACACATCCCATATTTAGCAGTTTCCCAGATTCTTACTTCAGTTGGCACTTCTGAATGTGTGTCAGTATTACCGTGAAGATGGCCACATTTTCTCTAGTTATTTTCCCAATTTCCCCATTTCAGTAAGGCACAAAAAACTTGTGTTCTGGCGGGCGCCTGATGTTGAACTGTTCGCATCTAGTTCTACATTCCCTCATAAGGTAATTTATTTCATTATTTCTCACTTTGTTATACCTCATAGGTGGGCGCAAGAAAGGCAATTTTGTCGCCATATTTTCTTTCATCTTGTTAGCAATAACATTTGACAAGATTTCCACAAAAGCAAGCGGTCGCTAAAAAGGGCCCAATATTTTCGATAAACACCACCACCTACACAATTTAAGAACCCAGGGTACTGAACAATCAACTCTGCGTATTAAACAACCCAGATTCCGTAACTTTCTTAAAATTTCCTACCCGCATATGGAATAATGTCCACCTCGGCTTAAATTTTTAAACCACAGGACCCTGTTATTTTGCTGCCTGTTTTTCACTCAAATATTGGCAGCTCTTCACTTCTGAAGTGCATCAATGATCCATGTTTGCTCAATTTGAACCATAGTGCTTTGCGATTTATCATATTGAAGGCCTTTTCAAAGTGCAGAAATAAGATGTATTATCTTCCTCTATCTTTTAAATATTTATTTACCACAAAAGTGTTATCCACTGTTCTCTTATTTTGTCTAAAACCTGCTTGGAGATCTGATAGCTTTCTCTTGTCTTCTGCCCACTTTTGCACTCTTTCTGCCAAAACCCCAGTGTATGTCTTACCTTAAACAGATAGCAAACCAATTCATCTATAATTTCCGGGGTTATTTATTTCCCCGTTATTCTTGAATATTGGCACTACTATTGCTGTTCTCCAACTGCTTGGAACATTATCTCCTTCAAATATTTTGTTTAGAATTGTAACCATAATCTTAGTCATTCATGCCTTTCAAAATCTCTCTTGTATCCCATCAATACCACTAGCTTTGTTCCTTTTTAATCCTTTTATTTGTTCTCTCACCTCATTTATTCCTATTATCTAATTGCTGGATATATCCTACATTTTGTAATTCTCTTATGCTTCGTCTCCTCAGCTGTTCTGCCCCTAAAAGATTTTCAAAGTGTTTACACCATACTTCTGAGCTTATATTGTTCTCTCGGCTTTTTTGCATCACTTTGGTCTTCATTGAAAACATTAATAAAAGCTAAAGGAAAGTAAATAAATTACAGTGGGTTTTAGGAGTAGTTGTCTGTTCTATAGCTGGTGCCCACCCGTTTTAGGTATTTTATTTTTGTAGCAAAATTACGTTGTGAAGACAAACGTGGCCATCTTGTCGCTATTGCACATGCGCAGTGGGAACTGCCAACCAAATAATGCGGAATAAACGTGTTCTTACTTCATTTTCTTTTGTTGCTGATATAAACGCAGTGCATTGTTATTAACAGTGCAGTACAGGAAACAAAATGGCTTGTGGAGGATGTGAAAATGCAGTATACATGGTAGTGAGAGAGCAATTAGGTATGGAGAACTTACAGCTACTGCAGGAGTTACTGGCGCAGCATGGAATTGTCAATGAAGTGTATATCTGCGATATATGCAACATTCTTCAATGGAAGACTGCTGTATTTCATATGCCAGAAGGTCATCCTAAAAGAAAGGCTAGTGCCAAAAAAGTGGATTTTATTGGTGACACATATCAATCTCGAAAATAAGTAATACGCCTCTGTATAATGTGGTGCATACTAGATAATCCTAGAAATAACGCAATAAAGTGCAAGGTGAAAACCACCTGGCATACTGTGGTAAACTGGTTGAACTATTGCCGAGAAATTTCTATAAATTGGGCCCTAGAAAATCACAGGTGAATTGGAGGAATCGGAACAGTGGTTGAAATCAATGAATCCAAGTTCGGCCATAGAAAATTCAACCATGGGCATCTTATCGAAGGTCAGTGGGTGTTTGGAGGTGTCCAGCGAGAAGTGAAGACCAACTTCTTCCTTGTTCCAGATAAAACCAGGGATAAGGAAACATTACTCAGTATAATCCAAGAGTGGATTTTACCCAGAACAATAATATCAGACTGCTGGAAATCATATAATACACTTCCAGCACCTCCGGGTAAACCACTCAGTGGAGTTTGTCAGCAGCTGCACCAGTGGAGAACTCCACAAAGTTAATACATGATGACTGGCAGGGCAGGCACTCTCAATCCATACTAACACTATAGAGTCCAAGTGGAAAGGCAGTAAATATTCAATTCCCATCTTCGGTAGATAAAAATGTCACTTTGCAGGCTAACTAGCTGAATACGTATTTAAACGTACTTACAGTAGAGAAGACAGACTGCACCATCTGCTAGTAGAAGCAGACTTTCCACCAGAAGTTTAATTGTTTCATTGTTATCGCCAAAGTTGTGTGATATGCTAAATATTATTTTTACCAGAAATTTGATTGTTCCATTGTTATAGTCAGTTTTGTGATATACAAATATTATTTCCATCAGAAGTTTAATTGCCTCATTGTTATAGCCAAAGATTTAAGATATACTAAATATTAATAAAAAAGTTGCTTTGCAGTAACCACTGGTAGATAATTAACGTAAGTGTATATAACTTCCTGTCAATCAGTACCCTAAACTCATAAAAGACTAAACCCAACCTAACCTCCCGTGAATCAGAAACCTAAGCTTGGGATCGTATGCACTTTGTTTTTCGGTGTAACAACTGCTAGCTGAAGTGGTATATTTGTTATTAGTTGGAAGATGCCCCGTGTATGGAAGCCAATTTGTCGCGGTCACTTCTTGTTATCTTATTGCTGGCGCCTGTTATTGTTTTATTATTTTGCATTTTGGGTTCATTGTGCTCCGGCTAGCTATTATTATTCAGTCGAGCAAATCTCTTAAACAGGGTGTGTAAACGGAAAGGATTTTGTTACTCAAAGATAACACTGATAAAAGAATTTGTTTTTACACTTTTATTACCGTCACAATTAAGTTCACATATTGATTCGTGATACACGCCAAACTGAAACTGTTATATTTTCTAATGTCACTATAATCACTTATTTACTGCACATTATTAATTCGCGTGTTTCACATTTATAACAAACTTTAAGACGCGAGAGATTCTGTAGAATTGCGACGTGTACTTTATGTATGCTTACGTTGAACTACGCGATGTGTAACCCGCGAACGATTCTGATGAACTAACTGTGCGACGTATAACGCGTGACTGCTTCTGTTGGACTGACGAAATCTGCCTCTGACTTTAGCCTTTTATACTCCCACACCCCGATATGCCTAAAGATTATAACCGAGCTGCTATTTGTTAATAAAACGCGCCAACATAGCGTCTATTTTTATATCCAATCAAAAATTGTTATCCGCTCCTATTGTCAGTTTCAGTGAGGCCGTGTAAACTTATTTCCTAACAATGCTTATAATTAACAAACATCTCAAATCAATGTCATACAATATTGCTTATTTACACTACAATCACTCTGGCATTTACATTATTGTGATAGAAATTACTGCCACATATGCCCCACTAGAAACATAATTATAAATATTTACAACTTGTTTGGAAATTTTATAATTGGGTTTTTAGTCCCCTGAAACTTGGAACACACAGTATTTATCACTTGCACTTAACACTGCACACGCATTTAACACACGACATACATTTGCCTTTATCTTGCCACTATTTACTGGCTCTGGTTTAATGTGTTTATATACATACATCTGACATTACAATTTTTTATAGCAAATACTGTACCCTGAATTATTTAGTTACTGTTACAAAATGGTTTACTTTCTTAGGTTGTTGACATAAAAATTTATACATTCAAGATTTTTAACCTGGTTCATCTTGTAATTATTGAACATATTTACTGAAATATTCATCCTCTACACAAATATATTTACATCTCTTAAATCTAGACACTATTTCACATTATCTGTGCGCTACATAAGAATTCTGCTTTAATTATCTTTACCCCTTTTTTATTATTTTGTACTTTATATTAACAATACTCTTGGAATTATATCTACGTACTTTTACGTTAATATAACATTAAGTTTTCATTACTACATGCTTCATTTCAAATGCTGTTACAGTTTACTGAGAAAATGCTCTTTTTCCCCTTTAAACATTTATTTTTGTCCTGAATTTATTTCTCCTTTCTTATGACATACATACATAGTTAACCCTCTTACATTCCAATACTTTGTTCTTCAGTTCAGCTTTAACTATCCAGAATCTACTTTTCATCATCTTGGTCTTCTGTTTCTTCTTTATCCTCATTGTTGTATGGTTTCAGCCTCTCAATATGGAACTTTCCAATGGCTTTTCGAGTTGTTGAGTTACATAATTCATATGTATTTGTTCCATATACTTCAACAACTTCATATGGTCCATGATATTTTAGAAACATTTGCCAATAAAGTTTATTTGCTTTATCAGACAATTTCTTGGTTTTAACCAAAACTAAATCTCCTATTTTGATCCTCCATTCCTTTCTTTTCTTTTCTTTTCTTCATGTTTCATTTTTCTTTTTATGGCCTTTTTCTTCATCCTCTCGAATGCTTGTCGGAACATCTCTTCTGTTTGTGCTATCGAGTGCTCATCTGGAATGGCTTCTGGAATTTTCTTACATATTGTATTTATCTTCTTTCCTAACTTAAGTTCACATGGTTTGTATCCTGTCACATTGTTTACTGTTTCATTGAGTAGATTCTGAACAAAATTCACGTATCCATACCATTGGGTTTGTTTTCGATAACACAGCACCCTTAAATAATTTGAAATTTCCTTAATTTCCCTTTCCACTGGGTTGGAGTTCGGTCTGTATCTTGACGAAAAATATTGTTTAATGCCATTTTCTTTCAGTCCCTCCATAAATTTTTTTCCTGTGAAGTACGAAGCATTATTGCTCAATACAGATTGGATCGGTCCTTCTTCTATCACATATCACTTGAGTAGTCTATTCAAACATGCTAAACTTGTAGGTTTTCTCAAAGGGTAAATTCTTACATATTTGCTGAATATATCATAACAGACAAATATATATTTGTTTCCAAATTGCCTTGGAGGCATAGGACCATGAATATCAATACTAATTACGCACCTCGGCATATCCCTTATAACCGAATTAGTCTCAAATGCATATGCTGCATTTATTTGCTTTGCCTTCTGACACAGGTTGCAGCATGATATAAATTTCCGAACTTTTTGACGCAATTTGGATATGTATAAATTTTCTAAAATCATAGAAGTTGTCCGGTCCGTCCCTGAGTGTGCTAATCCTTCGTGAAAATTCTTAATTAGCTCCTTTTCCATACTTTTTGGAACCATTACCTTCCAACTAGGCTTTTCTTTTCCATGCTTCTTGTATAATGTTCCATTCCGAATTGCTACAATTTCTTTCTTTGCCTCTTCAATTAGTGGTGCATTTCCTTTTATTTCAAATAATTTTGCGTCCTCATTTTGAATTTCCCCCATATTTTTCAATTTTCTTATCATTTCTTTACTTAAAGGAATTTCAATTGTCAATATTTTGACTTCATTTCTAGGCCTTTCTATATTCTCGGGAATTTGTGGGTTGTAGTTTAATCTTGATAGCAAATCACTGAAGGTATTATTCTTGCCAGGAATGTGTATAATCTCAATATCAAATGCAGATACTGCATGAATGTATCTAGCAAGTTTTCCACTACATAATCTATACCGTTGGATGAAAGTTAGGCTGATGTGATCTGAATATACTTTCACCTTTTGCTGATAAATATAGGTCTTGAATCGAATTAATGAAAAATAGAATGCTCCAATTTCTAATTGAGACACCGAAGAATTCCGCTCAATGTTTGTAAGTCCTCTAGAAGCTGTACTAATGACGTGAAACTCATTGTTGATGTCTCGCTGTCCTAAAATTCCGGCGAATCCTTGCATTGATGCGTGGACATAAATCTCGTTTTTCAAATCTTCTCTGGGCCTCTCGAGCAATATGGACTTAGCAAAGAGTTCTTTTACCCTCTCAAAACATTTTTGATGCTCCTCTGTCCATCTCCACTTAATATTCTTTCGGAGTAGCTGCCGCAGTGGTTCTATTTCAGCCGAATACCTTGGTACGAACTTACTCTGAAAGTTCAATACCCCTAAGAGACGTCTAATTTGCTTTATATTCCTTGGTGGTGGAATTTTCATTATTGCTTCTATTCTCTTCTGGTCAGGTCTTATACCTCGTTCATCCACTACATAACCCAGAAAATTTATTTCCTTGACACAAAATTTTGATTTTAGTATGTTCACAGTCATACCATGTTGTTGCAGTTTATTTAACACGTAATGTACATTATTCATATGTTCTTCAAATGTTTGACTAATGATTAGGAAGTCGTCAATATACTTTATTAAAAAGTCATCTGCAGAATTTCCAAAAATACTGTGAATTGCTCTCAAAATCCACTTCCTGAGTTTTTTAAACCAAAAGGATTTACACAAAAACGATACTGGATCCCCAGGTATTGAAATGAAGTGTAATCACGCACTTGTGGATCTAATTCTACTTGCCAATATGACGCAGTGAGGTCAATGGATGTCTAAAATCTCCCTCTTGAAAGTTTCGTAATTAGTTGTTCGATTCCTTCACTTTGAAAATGATCTGGCTTCATATATTGGTTGACATATCTACCATCTAATGTTAATCTCAAACTACCATCTCGTTTAATACTCCAACAAATTGAATTTATATATTGAGAATTATTTTGCTCAATAATCCCATTTTCTAACATGCTATTTATCAGTTTTCTAGCTTTGTCCCTAAGACTTATAGGTAAATTGTCATACTTATGCCTATAAGGTGGCATATCCTCTACCTGAAATGTATGCTGATATACATTACATCTGCCTGGGATATTACTAAATACTGAACTATTGTTCATCAAAACATCATGAAGGATTTGTTTTTGTGTTTTCGTAATGTTATAAGCTTCTTCACACTTTTGTAGTATTTCTCTTCTCTTCCCAGTTGTTGTCTGTCTTGCTCGCACGGTCGTCTTTTGTTCGGGTTGTAAATTTTTCTACTTTCTCTGGCATTTCTACTAGCTGTTGAAAATATGGCGTGGTGTTCCCTTCATATTTTGTGACTACCTGCTTTATCTGACTGCTCTCATCGGTTTCTGTTATTTGCACAAAAAACTCTTGGTCACAAAGATTTTTCTCATCCTTTGTCATCTCAATCACAGAAACTTTCTCTTTTATAAATGGTACCTTTATTTCTCTATCATCTTTTGTCATTTTTAACTCTTCATGTTTAAAATCTATACGTGCTTCATATTCATGTAAGAAGTCACATCCTATAATTATGTCACAAATCAGATGGTTTACAATTAGAAACATAACCTCAAAATTTTCTCCGCCGATAAGTATATTAAGTAGAGCTTGTGTTTTTGTGACCTGTGTCGTTCTTCCAATTGTAACACGACAAACTAAATTACTAGTGGGAAGAGCCATAATTTTGTTACCTTCATTTATCAAATTTATATAAAATTTCTGCGAAGAAATTGAAGCTGATGAACCGGAATCTACAGTTGCAATGATCTCTTTCTTCGCGATTTCTATCTTAACATGAGGTGACTCGAAATTTTCCTCCTTATCTTTCGTTGCTGCAATCTTCTTACAGAGTGTGTGTGTAGGCATATTATTTGTATTGGTAATGGATACTGAATTATTAAAGACGTCCTGAGAACCTACTGCACAGGAGTCTATTGACAGTTTTCCTGGTTACTTCCATGTTCATGTACGGGACTGCCATTCCTAACCGGCGCTAAATCTATCTCATTTTCGCTACCATTGTTTTGAGTTCCCCTTCCTTGAGTTCGAAATCCTTGATTTCTGAAATTATGTCCTGTTGGCACGTAATTTTCTTGCCGTTCCTTGGATCTTTCCCGGTTAGTGTTTTCCCTCCAGTGAGTGAAATTTCCCCTTTGTCTAATGTACCGCCTCCTTGATTTTGCCCTCTTTCTGGCAATCTTTCTGTCCTGACGTAGTTTATTTGTTCCTGTCAACCTGGTCTCCCATCTATCCTCGGTCTTTCAAATTTTGGAACGTATGATTGGTACCGTTGCCTGGTATTATTCTCATGACGTCTGTCTTGTCCTCTACTTTGGTGATAACTACCTTGGTAATTTCGTCTATCTCGCACATCTAAAAATCTATGCTCCCACTCTCGAGATATATCTTCTTCCTATTGTTCCAAAGCTGTCATTAATTCTGTCATCTCATAGATACTACGTGGTTTTGCAATTAATAAATAATTTTGTATCCTTAAAGGATAATGCCTTGTGAGCAAACTCACAAAATCTTCCTCATTGATTGGAGGTGACAAGTTCCTAACCTGACTTGCATGTTTCAGTAAGTAATCAGTCATTGATATTCCCTCTCGTGGATCAAATTGACCATGACTAAGCATTGCCCGTATTCTGTACTGTACCGTAACATTCCAAAATCTGTTCATGAATAGCCTCTTAAAGGATTCATATGAAATTTCACCCCTGATACCATTTGTAACCAATCTAAAGTTTTCTGGTCCAAACATCTTTTGACAACTATCATTTTCAATGCTTCCGGTATCTTTTTAATTTGAAAATATTCTGACAAGTCTGCAATAAACTGTACTGTACTGGAGTTTTCATTAAATTTTGGAAGTGGAAAATCACTTAAGATATGATTATAATTTTGCAAATCCCCATCTCCCATATTTAAATTCTCTAGTGTTACTTGTGCACTCTGAGTTTCAGCATGAGCTATAGATGAAGCCGCCGCATCACTCACATTATTAGTCATACCTGAGGAACTACCTCTATCATTATTCTGTACATCAGATACATTAACATCACATATATTTACCCTTGAATTCAATTCTAATCTATTTACAGTACCTTGCAGATTTTCTATTGTCTGTTCCAATTTTTTATTGTTCTCATTTTGAACAGCTTGGTGCTTGTTAATTTCAGAAGTTAGTTTTTGATTATTTATAGACAAAACTTTAACTTCTTCGGACAATTTATTTCTTTGTGTTTCCGACTCCTTCTGAATTTCAGATATCTCACCTCTGAAATTAACTTGCACCTGCATTAAATCTGCATTCATCTCTCTTAGCTCACTTGAAATGCTACTCATTCGACTTCCTAACTCTGTACATTTTACACTAACATGTTCAAACTTGGTATCAACCTCCCTTTTTTGTTAGATATTTCCCTGCTCATGTCTGACATTTTCTTTGAAACTTCCCCTATCTCATTTGCTGTCATTTCCTGATTTTCATTTCTCATTCTTATCTATCTAGCTCCATAAATTTCTTTTCAATTTCTTCCCTGTTTTGTTCTAAGCTCTTACCAATATCTTCCCTTAATTCCCTATGACTCTTTTCCATATCTTCCCTGTTTTGATCTATTTTCTTTTCTAATTTCTCATTACTTTTACCAATATCTTCCCTTAATTTCCCATAATTCTTTTCCATATCTTCCCTTAATTTCTCATTATTGTTATCCATATTCCTTTCTAATCGATCTGTAAAATTTCTAAGCATTTCCATCAGCATACTAGCATCAAAATTAACATTTCCTGCTATTCTATTCTGACTTTCTTCACTAATATTTCCTCCCTCAAATACTACATTGTTTGAGCTATTTTCTGTAACCTGTATTGAATTACAGCTGTTACATTATATCCCTCCATAATTGTTTCTTCAGTATTATTAGTGGACATTGTTTTCTTAATCCTACCACTTCTCAGCAACATTTAATTACTCACAATTTTTTTTTTAGGATAAAAAAATTTTACAATATTCTAACCTTTGTGATGCTGTCTGTTGATGTTGCTTTGATGTCGAGCTTCCTGCCCCTCTCTCCTAGATGTATATGTCGCCTCTGCGTCGTCTCGCTGTTTTGGTGTTGTGGTTGAATTCCCCTGTTGCCTTCTATTCTCATAATTTGATGCAGTAATTTGTATCACAAATTACCTAAATGTAAATAATGATTGTAATATGAATATGCATTATTATGTGACATTGATTTGAGATGTTTCTTAACTGTAATTATTATTGGGAAGTAAGTTTCTACGGCCTTACTGAAACTGTCAATAATAGCGCAATAATGCAGCGAGGGGGGTGAGCTGTTTATCATTATTGGGAACGAGGAAGTTACGTAATGTTCGCGCGTTTTTTCCGTTGAGAACCTTCTGGAATGTTTCCCTAAAAGCAATATGTATTCGTGGTTTTTATTGGATATTAAAATAGACGCTAATGTTGGCGCGTTTTATTAGCCAATAGTAATTCATTTATAATCTTTAGGCGTATCTGGACGAAGGGGTATAAAATATAAGCCAAGTCAGAGGTAAAGTCAGTCAGTCCTTCAGTTCGCCGAAAGCATTCATACACTACACGTCGTCTTCAGTCATTCAGTTCGTCAAAAGCATTAGTTCGTCATACGTCAGCTATAGATTTACAAGTAACAAAAAAATCTGAAGTATTATAAAGTTAATTATACACAAAGTTGGAGTACGTGAATTAAAAGTGATAAGTAAGAAGTTATTATAACAGTTTCAGTTTGGCGAGTATCCAGATCAATATGTAAAAGTGATAGTGAACGTGTTCGACAATAAAAATTATAAAACAAATTTCTTCATCAGTGTAATTTTTGGATAAAAGATTCCTTTCCGTTTCACAACCTGTATTGAGACACATGTTTGACCCAAGCCAACAGGATAATAGCTAGCCGGAGGACATTTAAAATGAATTATTTCAAAAACTGATACTAAGAACCGCAAATTGCTACGCCAGATGGAGCTACAAACCAAACAAATGAATGATGTCACAAGATGGCTTCAACACTGATGTAAACAAACATTGTAAGTAATACCGTTACAAATTACGATGTCCACTCATCCGCGTCGTAGGTCGTTCTTGTAGTTGTTTCTAGAATCTGCGTCTGGTAGTTCATTTCAATGCTCCATTCGCTCCACATCCTGGTTCCTTCGCCCTTTCCTGGTTAATTCGCCCCATGCTGGGCGCCAATTTGAAGTGGTATAGTTGTTATTAGTTGGAAGATGCTTCATGTTTATATGCCCCATGTATGGAAGCCAATTTGTCGTGGTCACTTCGTGTTATCTTATTGCTGGGCGCCTGTTATTGTTTTATTATTTTGCATTTTGGGTTCATTGTGCACCGGCTAGCTATTATTATTATTCAGTCGAGCAAATCTCTTAAACAGGGTGTGTAAACGGAAAGGATTTTGTTACTCAAAGATAACACTGATAAAAGAATTTGTTTTTACACTTTTATTACTGTTCACATATTGATTCGTGATACACGCCAAACTGAAACTGTTATATTTTCTAATACCACTATAATCACTTATTTACTGCACATTATTAATTCGCGTGTTTCACATTTATAACAAACTTTAAGACGCGAGAGATTCTGTAGAATTGCGACGTGTACTTTATGTATGCTTCCGTTGAACTACGCGACGTGTAACCAGCGAACGATTCTGATGAACTAACTGTGCGACGTATAACGCGTGAATGCTTCTGTTGGACTGACGAAATCTGCCTCTGACTTTAGCTTTTTATACTCCCACACCCCGATATGCCTAAAGATTATAACCGAGCTGCTATTGGTTAATAAAACGCGCCAACATTAGCGTCTATTTTTATATCCAATCAAAAATTATGAAAACATATGCTCTAGGGAAAATATTCCCGTTATTTCCAAGAAAAGTGCGCCAATCTGACGTCATTTGTTTGTCTCTTCTAATTAATATTCAACTCACCCCCTCGCACATTGTTATCCGCTCCTATTGTCAGTTTCAGTGAGGCTGTGTAAACTTATTTCCTAACAATGCTTATAATTAACAAACATCTCAAATCAATGTCATACAATAATGCTTATTTACACTACAATCACTCTGGCATTTACATTATTGTGATACAAATTACTGCCACATAGCTAATTAAGGTAAGCTTATATAAAAAGAACTAACCCTAACCTAACCTGTGAATCAGCAACCTAAGCATAAGCATAATATACTTAACCTAACCTCTCATGAATCAGTAACCTAAGCTTATATATACAAAACCTAACCTAACCTCCTATGAATCAGTAACCTAAGCTTATGTAAAAAAAAAAAAAAACTAAACCTAACCTAACCTCCTGTGAATCAGTAACCTAAGCTTATATATATGTCTAACCTAACCTGTGAATGAGAAACTAAGGTTTTATATATATTAAAAATAAAAAACCCAAACCTATCCTATGATGCAGTAATTTGTATCATAAATTATTTAAATGTAAAGAATGATTATGGTATGAATATGCATTTTTGTGTGTCATTGATTTAAGATGTTTGTTGATTGTAATTATTGTTGGGAAGTAAGTTTATACTGCCTTACTGAAACTGACCATAATAGCGTGCAATAATGCAGCGAGGGGGTGAGCTGTTTATCATTATTGGAAACGAGAAAGTTACGTAATGTTGGCGCGTTTTCCTTTAGAATCTTCTGGAACATTTCCCTAGAGCATATGTATTCATAATTTTCATTGGATATAAAAATAGACGCTAATGTTGGCGCGTTTTATTAGCCAATTGCAGCTCAGTTATAATCTTTAGGCATATCAGGGTGTATGAGTATAAAAGAGCTAGGTTAGAGGTAGAGCCCGACAGTTCATCAAAATTCTTTGATACACGTCGCTTTCAGTCCAGCAGAAATATTACACGTCGGCTATCGATTCGCAAGTTACGCGTATAAGAGTTATGAAAAATCTCAAGTATGGTAAAGTTAATTATACAAACGGTTGAAGTACTTGAATTAAAAGTGATCAGTAAGAAGTTGTTATAACAGTTTCAGTTTGGCGAGTGTCAAGATCAATGTGTAAATGTGATAGTGACTGTGTTCGACAATAAAAAGTGTAAAACAAATTCCTTCATCAATGTTATCTTTGGATAAAAGATTCCTTTCCGTTTACACAACCTGTATAAAGAGAAGTGCTCGACCGAAAAGATCATAGCTAGCCGGAGGACAGTAAACCAAAATTAAATAAAATAACAGTAGCATTCTTTCAAACAAACACTAATACTACCGCAAATTGCTAACACCAGATGGAGCTATAAACCTAACAAAGAATCACGTCACAAAATGGCTTCACTATGTTGAGTAAACACACATACACAAACATTATAAGTAATACCGCCCCAAATTGGCTCCCAAACGTGGGGCTCAACAACAAATTAAATATAAATAACATTATAAACCACCTTTACCTAACCTGCTGTAAATCAGTAACCTAAGCTTATTATATAAAAAAATAAATAAAACTATACTGAATCTAACCTCCCGTAAATCAGAAACGTAGCTAATAAACCTAAAATAAAAAGTAATTAGGAACGCATGTTGTAAGTGTTGTGGTATCTTACTGGCTTTGGAAGTATTTGTTATTTATATGTTGCCAGCATTGTGTTGGAGCTAGAGGATAACATAGAGTAACATCTGTAGGAGATGTAGGACATCACTTTTGAAGACCAATGTAATGTAGGTTACCTGTTTTCTGTAACTCTAACCTTATAGGTTTGTTTCATTAAAGACCAAATTGTCTTTGTATCCTTTTCTCTTGCTGTCTCAAATTTTCTGGCTCATTTCCCCCCCCCCCATACCTTCTTCATAGCAATTTTTCTATCCCCATCTTTCAATTATAAAATTATCTTTATCATGGATGTCCCCCATTTGCCTCCATTTCCTGAATTCCCTAAGAACTCTTTGCTTCGCCTTCTTGCACTCATCACGCCAACCCTTCCTATTTCTTAGTTCATCTTTTCTTCTCATTTTTATCCCTGCCAGTATCACTAACTCCTCTAGTTTTAATACTGTGTCCTCAATTCTATTTTCTTCCAGCATTTCCTCTACGCCTATTACCCTTAGTATTTGACTAGTTTCACAGCTCCTCCATAAATACTTCTGCTTCATCCCTTCATTTGTATTTTTGGATTATAATTCCTTCTTGTTTAGAGCATATTTCCTTTTCTGTATTTGTGCCTATGGATACTGCCCTTAATGGAAAATGGTTACTAGAACTAGCTATATTCAGCACCTCAAAATCCATGCAATATTTATCTAAATCTGATGAATATAGAATATAATCCGTCACACACTGCCCATTTCTATTCATAAATGTAAACTCCCTTAAACCATCTTTTCCTTTCATTCCATTACACATCACCAAATTAAATTCTTCACAAAAAGCTATTAGTTTCTTGCCTTCATTATTAGTGCATTTACCTTTGCTCCTTCTATCCACCACTTTTTCTATCCCAGTTAATTCACCTTCAAGATCTATTAATTGGATTTGAACTTCCCAACTCTTGCATTACAGTCGTGCATTATTATAAAACCTTTATATACATCCCTATTTAGTAGAGCCTCCATGTTCTGCATTAGCTTATTAAATAAATGTGGGACATAAAATTCCAGAAACCTGGCAGGTTATACACTACTGCAACACATACACTTTCTCTCTCCCATAATCCACTTAGCACACACCACAGGACTGCTTTTTCACCTGATTTATTAAACAGTTTCGCTTTAATTTGTAGGCTTTATCTTGCTAACAAATATACACCTCCTGACCCTCTCTCTTTAACTTTCCTTTTACGAGGGCTGATCAATAAAGACAGACTGATTTTTTTTCACAGTATTTATTACTCCATTTCAATGTTGACATGATATTTTTCAAAGTAGTCCTCCCCTACTTGAATGCACTTTTTGTAGCATCTCTGCCAGTCCTCGAACACATGATGCAGGCCATTCTTTATCAAGTCTTTGAGAATCGCCTCGCTTTTCTTCAGCACGCTTCAGTGCTCTCAAATCGAATGCCCCGGAGCTTTGCCTTTAGTGATAGGAATAAAAAGAAATCACAGGGGGCCAAGATTGGAGTTATAAGGCAGATGCAGTACGCAGGTGATGTTGAATTCCTGGACTTGATTTGCGACATGAGGCCATGCGTTGTGATGAAGTCGCCACCCATTCTGATGAAGTTCTGGACATTTCCTTGCAATGTGCTTCCTCAGTGTAGCCAATACTGATGTGTAGTATGCTGCTGTAGCAGTAGTGTAAGGGGGAAACAACAATCACAGCAGTTGTGTTGATGTTGACTTCAGTCATAGCAGAAGTCGAAACACCAGGCCCACCTTGCTTAGCACAGAGGACTCGCTCTACTTTGAAGTCCTTGAACCACCTAAACACTGTTGCATGAGGTAGTGCATCTTCACCGTATGCTTGCTTCAGCTTTTCCAAAGTTTCAGAGGCTGTATGATTTAAATGAAAACAAGATTTTATTGCTTCTCTCGTGTCACCTCCATTTTGTGGTATGCGAAATTCAAGTAGGGTCAACAATATACAGCATTACTGCCAACCTACCCATGCGAGAGTGCTGCCGCCTGTGGACATTATACATGGAAATCCCGCTCTTTTCAAATGTTCATGGTAGAGACAGGAAACTCTCAAGAAAGCTACAGGAAAAAATCAGTGTCTTTATTGATCAGCCCTCTTAATACCACATTTTCCATAAAAATCAAATTCACTTAAATCCACATATCTCTTAACTTCTAAGTTAATCATGCAATTTTCCAAACAATGATCTATATCGTCTAATGTTTCTTCGGTAAGAACCGAATGCCATCTTTTAGATTTCTTAGCCTGAACACTTCCTGTAGCCTGAAATTTACTGTAAAGTTCATGGATTGTTGTACGGCCTGGAACTTTTACACCTGGAAATCTTTCTGCAAATCGTACTTTCACTTGGCAAGCTGACCGAATTAACACATACTAATCATAAATAAATGCATGAAGTGCAGTAGAAAACATATACTGAGCCGTAATATACTTTGTGACTAAGTACAGGACAAAATAATAAATAACTCATAATTATTGAACTACATTACATCACCGTCAACTCAAAACTGCACTTCACACTGCACAGCTAAACCTCAACAGCATGGCTGTTTATAGCAGCAGTGCGTTATGTTTTTATCGTATTTCCATAAGCCCAGTGGAAAAACACTGCTACCAGTAATATTGTTCATTAAATACCCCTCAGGGGTTACTTAAACCATAAAGTGTATCAGACAAACCCACACTCTCTGGAAGAATTAAAACAAAATATCCGCCAGGAAATTTCTCAACGTGAACTACGGCGAGTGATGGATAGTTTCCTAAAGAGGTGCCAAAAATGTATGGACGACAGTGGCCAATTTCAGCATCTCCTTTAGTAAAGTTGGTAAGAAAAGCCTTTAAAAGTAGTTTTAAAAATGTTGTATGGTTTCATCTGCACCTTTCTATGATAGTGGCAGACGGCAATGAGTGCCGAGCATGCAGACAGAAAAAACATAGCGCAGGCTGTTCAGAGTCTTTTGGCTCACTCTGTAATATATGCTCTTATTGGTGATAATTACAATTTTAATTGCCTTCCAGCTTCAGTCAGTCTTATAAAATTCTTTGTTGCACAACCAAATTTGTGATTGTAAATTGTTCTTTTTTGGTTGCAGGGGTAACCTACATAAAATTTTCAAAGACATCAGAGGCAGCATTGGCACTGGAGGAAATGAATGGAGTATGCGTTTCTCCGCATCCACGACCATTAAAGGTTATGATTGCTCACAGGTAAACAATTTTTAACTTCTGTACTACTTGGGGACCTTAAGTAAGTGAAGAATTCCACCAAAAAAGTGTAATATTAAGGTTTTATCATAAATGCATGTTTTGGGGTCTTCTGATCCAAAAAAACATTTTTGGAAAAAGGTTCAATGTGTGTGTATGAAGAGTATAACCAAGTTGTAATACCCAATAAATACTGAACTTGGCGTTTAAGCTGAGTATCTTCCAAAGATCTTCAAGACAATTCTCCCACCCCATACTATGCTTTATATGGTAAATAATTTTTTACTTTCTCAAAAGGGCTGTAATGATTCTATAAAACCTCAGGTTTACAATATTTGCCTGATTAATAAAACGTTTATCTAGAATTTATAATCTAAAAGTCCTCTTCATTGTAAATGAATTTTGTATGATTTTTTATTGTTAGACAAAAGATTACTTTACGAAAAATGTAGGTTTCATCAAAATGCACAGTTTGTCAAATGTTTTTGTGGCATAGGAGTTGAAGCTTTCCTGGTGATGAATATGCTCTAGACGTTCTTGGACTTCAAGCCAGGTGAAGTGATGTGGAGACATCAACGTTTCGGGAGCGTACATCTCTCCCATCTTCAGGATGCTGAATGATTGGATCAGTATTTTGGGCCCGTTTATATACTCGTCATGGCGGCGGATACGGACTGCGTAGAAAACGCAAACCGGTCTTCGCTGTGTTTAAAGTGGCGGACCTCGAAGAAAACACGTTTCTTCAGAGGGTAGCTAATGTGTCTGTGTTTTGTGTTTTCTTTGTCGTTTGAGCCTGTCAATTTCGATATTGGTAGCAGGTTTCCAGGAGAAACTGAGCTGTAGACCCGCATCCTGGTTGAGCGTGCCCTTCTCTGAGGCGATGGCCAGCGCCTCCTTGGCCCTGTGCTCCCAGTAGCCGTTGCACCTGGCAACGATGGTGGTCTCGCGGAAGTTGGCTCTTTGGTCCATATGTTGACTGTGACTGTGGGTTGACTGAACACTGCTTGGCATAATATGTAATAAAGAGTAGTCAGGCATTATTATAAATAATAATTAATAATAAAGGAAACATGTGCAAGGATGACCAAATTTTTAGTTTTCAGCACTGTTTTCAATTCTGTTACTAATTTGAGCACTTGTTAGTGCAATATCATGTGATATTTATTGCACTTCAGTTAACAGAGTTTACAAATATATTTATCCATTACTACATGCAAATTGAATTATTATGGAGCACATTTTATTCATGACTCATTATGTTTATTATGCATTGATTTGGTTCTTTTATCAAATGTTGGTTCTGTTACCAGAAATGCTACTCGCAAATAACAAGTAGCTTTCCCTCTTCCCGCTATCTCACCTTGCAATGCTATAATTAAATTCATAATTATAATGGTAATTAATATGGCTTTTATCATAGCATTGGTAGTTTCGCAGTATAAACATTAACTCATAATTCCTTCTTCCGTTAACATTGTGAAAAAAAAAACTATTTATTTAGTATGTACAAATCGTAATGAATCAGCTGTTAGCATTGTCATCTGAGTGCATCAGGTAGCATTTCGCCCTCCCGTTCCCCTCTGTGCAAAATGTTGCAGCGTAGCTCTCCCACCACTTCAGTCACAATATGTGGTGCTGGAACTGTCTCAAGGAACAAGCTATAGTACGCTGATTATTTCTGCTAACATTTATTGATTAACATGAAGTATATTGAAAAATAAGCTTTTGTAGGAATAGTTTGTAGAAGATGTATAAAAGTTAACAATCGTGTTACATATGCTCTATAACAGAACTGAGTGCTGAAAACTAAAAATTTGGTCATCCTTGTACACTTGCACATATTTCCTTATTATTATTATTATTATTATTATTATTATTATTATTATTATTATTATTATTATTAACACCTGACTACTGTTTATTACATATTACGTCAAGACCTTGTCTATTTTTTTATATATGCATGCATTCCTTCCTGGGTTCACGAGATCAAAACACATACATATTACCATGTGTTTCCCCCCAGGGGCTCACCTTATGTGAGTATGGGTTTGGCGTACCCGGGGTGCCCGAGCCTGTCATCATCCCTCCACCCTCGTTCATTCGAGGTGGGTTCGTTCTCATGACCGGGGGACTCAAGGTAGGTTCTCATGCGTTCTTTACATTTCGTTCATGCCACCCCTCACCATCGTTTCTTTCTTGTCTTGTCTCTTTCTGAACATTTCGCATCATGACCATTCATTCACACATTTCTTTTCGTTCCACACAGTTTTGTCTTATTTTACCCTTTTCGTTTAATCCTCCATGGACACAGTCTGACGGATACCGCGCACTGGGTGAGTGGGTAATGGCATCATCCCCCACCACCTGGGGCCGTTATGTAGGGTATGTGTTCGTATCCGCTGTTCAACTGCAGTCCCGCAGGGGGGCCATTGCATGAGCTGCTGACTTCTGACAGCGATTGGGTCCCTCTGTCTATGTTCCGGGAGGTTTGACCCTGGGGTGAGTTTGGTATAGATAGGCCACTCGCCCAAGCCGGGGTAACGCCCGGGAAGTCTGAGACGGTTGGAGGATTTCTTTCGCTAAGGAGCCCTCTTTCTCCATTATTTCAGCCGACAGTAAACTCTTTCTCTTACAGGTCTATCACTGTATTTGGCAAGACAGCTTTTTTCCTTCCATTTGGCGCGCAGCCACCATTGTCCCTATACTTAAGCCTGGGAAGGATCGCCAACTGCCTTCCAGCTACCGCCCTATCTCCCTCACCAGCTGCATTTGCAAGGTGATGGAGCGCGTGATCAACGGGCGGTTGACGTGGTGGCTTGAGTCTCAGAAACTTATAGCGAACGTTCAGTGCGGATTTCGTCGCCATCGCTTTACCGTCGATCATCTGGTCTCTCTGTCGACGCATATTATGAATGGGTTTCTGAGAAAGTTTCAAACCTTGGCTGTGTTTTTTGACCTGGAGAAAGCTTATTACACTTGTTGGAGGGGCGGCATTTTACGTACACTTCACGCACACTTCACGCATGGAATTTACGTGGTCGTCTTCCCATATTTCTTCGGGAATTTAAGACGGACAGCGCCTTTTGTGTACGTGTGGGCTCGGTTTTATCTAGTCGTTTTATTCAAGAGAACGGTATACCTCAGGGCTCTGTACTCAATGTCACACTTTTTGCGATTGCTATCAACCCCATTGTTGATTGTATTCCACCTGGCATTTCATCGTCCCTTTTTGTTGACGATTTTGCCATTTATTGTAGTTCACGGCGGACCTGTCTGCTCGAACGCCGTCCCCAGAGCTATATCGACTATCTCTATGTCTGGAGTAATGCCAACGGCTTTAATTTCTCCGCCGAGAAATCCATCTGTATTAATTTCTGGTGCCGGAAGGCTTTCCCTCTGCCCTCTCTGCATCTTGGGCTGGAGGTCCTTCCATTTGCAGACGAGGTGAAATTTTTGGGGTTGATCTTTGATCGAAAGCTGAGCTGGACTTCTCACATTTCCTTTTTAAAAGCAAAGTGTGACCGTTCTCTTAATATTTTACGTGTTTTAAGTGGCACATCCTGGGGAGCTGATCACACCGTTCTTCTGCATCTTTATCACTCATTGGTCTAATCCAAGCTTGATTACGGGTGCATTGTCTATTCATCGGCACGTCCATCTGTGTTATGTCGCTGCAATGCCATTCATCATCGTGGTATTAAAGTCGCTACAGGGACTTTCCAACTAGCCCTGTACCCAGTCTGTACTCTGAAGCTGCAGAGCCTCTGCTGTCCTTCAGGCGTGAGATGCTTTTGTGCATCTATGCATGTAGACTCTCGAGCTTGTCTGACCACCCGTCCTTCTAGTTATTTTTCGAGGATTCGCTTGATGGGCAATATTTAATTAGCTCCTCTGCATTGCTCCCTCAAGGGGTTCGATTTCGACAGCTTCTTTGGCATCTGGACATTACGCCAGCGCCGGCCCTTCCCAGGGGGGAAACGCATTTTCCTCCATTGTCGCGCGCTGAGACCCACTGTCACCTTGAGCTAACGTCAATGCTGAAGAATGAGACCCCTTCTTCAGTCCTTAGATCAGCGTTTTTAGAACTACAATTTGCAGACTTTCATTTTATATATACTGATGGGTCTAAGACTGATGTTGGAGTAGGGTGTGGCTTTGTTTTTGCTGAGAATAGTTTTACCTTTCATTTACCCGGGCAATGTTCGATGTTTACCGCCGAACTTTTTAGTATTTATCAAGCCATTTTATACAATCAGCGGCACGACTTGCGGCGCTGTGTTGTTTGTACGAACTCTCTGAGTGCCCTTCAGAGTATTAACATGCTGTACAATTACCAGCCCTTCGTACAGCGCATACATGACTTGCTCTACTCGTTTGGTGCCTCTGGCATCAGCGTCTCCTTCGTGTGAATTCCAGGTCAGGTGGGCATCTCAGGGAACGAGTCTGCTGACGCCCCTGCCAAATCGGCGATTTTATTACCCAGATTTTTAACCTCTGTTGTTTCCTCCGCAGATTTGTTTGTTGTTTTACGTAGCCGCATCCTCTCACTTTGGAGGGATGAGTGGATGACCCTCCGGGGGAACAAGTTGCGGGAGGTTAAACCTCTTCAGTTAGTCTGGGGTACCTCTTCTCGTTCTCGTCGGGAAGAGGTACTTTTAGCTCGTTTACGAATCGGACATTGCCTTTTTAGTCATAGATGCCTGCTCAGTGGTGACCCCGCACCTCTGTGAGCAGTGTGATGCGCCCTTAACAGTGCGCCACATTTTAACTGAGTGTCAAGTTTTGGCTCCATTGCGCGTTCGTGTGGGTCTGCCTGTTGGCATACGATGCGCGTGCTGTGGAATGTCTTTTACGTTTTATAAGTCACAGCGGTTTTAATCGGCGCATTTGATGCGCTGAGCGTCTTTTAGCTTTGTGATTTTATATTGTCTGTTTTAATGGGGCTCTTCTCCCCACCGGACATGTGATGCTCATGTCCGTTGCATTCTATAGTTCTTGACATGTCGTTTTACCCTTTTATTGACCATGATTTTGGTGTGGTAGTTTTTGCCTTTTAGTGTTTTCGACCAAGCGGGTTTGTGTGTGGTATTTTAGTTTGGCTTTTAAATTTAATATTTTATACATTGTAAGGGCGCTGATAACCTTAGATGTTGAGCGCCCTTAAACCCCATCTCATCATCATCATCACACCATGTGTCATCAGTATAAATAAATCTGTGAACAGTGGAAGTGTTATGTTATGCTGGAGGTTATAAAAAATTATAACCATGCTGTGCTTTGCATTTTTTTACATTTTGCTTCACCTTATACACCACATTGTTTCCAATAGCTTATTAGTGCTGGCTAGCAGTCATACCAGCAAATCCTATGCACTTCGTTCTTCCTCCTTTGTTAGTGTAGTAGAAAAAAAAAAGATCTCTGTCTTCTTTTAATTGAGTAACAGCAAAGTTAACAATACAAGTTTTTATAACAATTCTGTTCACATATTTCTGCTTTTTTGTGATCCTAATAGAACTCGGCTGATTGTCGCTATGTGCCTTATATGCCTCTTCTAATCATTATAGTTCTTTTGAGATGTTTCTTTCTGCACCTCCAGTAACTAAAGCAGTTGAAGTAACCAAGATACCAAGGTACTCTGTAACTGTCTCAGTGTCTTAGAGGACAAATGTGTTAAGTTACAGAATTGTTAACTTAGTCAGAGGAATGAGTGCGACTGTAGAACTTTCTTATGCTATGGGAACTAGGCAACTTCAACACAAACCTATGCGGCTTTTACAACCTCTGAGGAGGTGGAACTCACTCCAAAATACTGGCATAATTTAGAGCAAGAGTGAACTAGCCTGGACCAATTTAAAATGAAAATCCAGTATATCCATCCTCCCATATTATGGTATGTTAAACATTAGTTAACAAAAAAAAAAAAAGTTCCTGGAACAAATTTTCTTAAGTTTATTAATAACTCTGGTGTTCATTTAAAAGAGACTTGAAGCATTTGACTGATAAATTCTCCATTTTTACAAGAAAAACGCTCAAAAAACCAAATTCACATCAATATATTGTTGTACACTAAAGTAGTTTTTTTTCCTGTTTCTAGCCGAGACCAGGGTTCAAAACGAGAAATGAATGAGGAAGAACGGCTCCTACGCCTGTTTTGTGTAGTGCCAAGGTCAATGACAGACCAAACGCTACGGGATCATTTCAAACAGTTTGGAGATATTGATTATGTTTCTGTGGTGAAAGATAGAGAAACAAAGGAGAGCAAAGGCTTTGCATATGTGAAGTTTCACAGGTATGGTTATAGTCTAAGGAGTTAAAATATTGAAACAAAAGCATTTTACATAGAGTCATTAAGTACATGGACTGGTGCCTGGAGCGCAGGCAAAAAAAGAATCCAGAGACCTCACCAATTGCAATGCAAACATTCAGTTACACTGATCCAAATTTTACCTCAAAATAATTGCCATATGCTGCTGTGCACATCTGTCAACATTGGTATAGCTGCTGCTGGAAGCACTGCTCAAAGATATGGCAGGAAATTGCTGTGCAAAATTCCTGAATTCTGGTGACAGTCATGACATCTCCAGCCAAATGAAAGCTGCTTCAAATAGCTTTACTTTCAGGCAGTAAAAGAAGAAATCATAGGTACAAGATCAGGTGAGTATTGGAGGGTGTGGCTAAATGGTGACCTGTTGCCTTATAGCCTCCTCTTGGACAAGCACAGAGGGATATAGAGGGCTGTTTCACTTGTTTATTCATCCCTTTGGTCAATATATATAGTTTGGGATACAGATACGTCATGAACATATAAAATACGGCATTGAATAATTTGAAAAAAGAATAACACAGATGCAAGTCTTTCTACAAACACCATGTAATTATACTATATATAGCACTATAACAGCATTTGTTCATATTTACAATCTTAATAGCAATAATTACCATAAAATACAAGTTCTTTTCTAAAAATCGTTAGCATGGCTTCCGTCTCAAGGGAAGTGAAGCTGGTGGTCCCGTGTCGTACATTTACGGCATGTAAAAGAACCTCAAGCCTGATAGAGGCCTCTGAGCAAAATTACTCGCCTTTCATGCCCAATATAGAATGGGACGCTAAGGACCACAGCAGTTAAAGAGCGTCCATAAATAAAAAACTCAATCAATAAAACAAGTTCTTTTCATTTGTTAAAAAATTTCTCTAGCATGCAGAAACTGTCCTCAATACAGAATTTCTTTAGTTCTCTTTTAAATCCGCTTGTCTCATGTATATTTTTTTATCTCCTCTGGTAATCTGTGCTAATATTATAAAGAGAGAAAATGTGTGTGTATGAAGGTTAATCTTGGGAATCACTGAACCAATTTTGATAATTCTTTCACCATTGAAAAGCCCAAGTCTAACGGATATGAGGCTATAAAACTCCATCTAATTTCATTTCATAAATTACTAAAAGATTAAAAAGGATTTACAAAGCCCTTGTACTTGAATACGAGGGCTTTGGAGTTATAAAAGAAAATGCATGTGAAGAAGGCTTTGGGTGGCATGCACCAACCTGGAGTAAGCTCTACTTTCGTAGTAAACTAATATTCAAGTCAACACTCGTCGACTTCCATGTGAGAGTAAACTACTTCTGAAGAATTTTACTCCTTTCAGATACTCCCAGATTAAATTACTGCAGAAGTAAATGTTGGAGAGCACCGTCATGTAGTATGTTACTACAGAATTAAATAGAGCACAAATATAGGTTAGAATTTACTCTTGTGACCTGGATGGAGTAACTAACCTGTCAATTGAAGTAGAATACTGTATCATATTTGGAGGAAGATAGTTTTGATGTGTTCATGGATTACTTAGATTACATTGATGATCTTGATGAAAACTGCGATTACTTAGGTTACATTGATCTCGACGGAAAAAAACAATGGGAATGCGATAGTGGTATGCGAGACTATATGATACTTATACAGAGAGAGAGAGGGGGGGAGGGAGAGAGTGTTTTCAATGCACATTTCTGTATTAGGAAAGTATCTTATACACGTCTTTTGAACCTGCTTGGAGATCATTTCAACCAAACTCAGACACAATTTCAGCTCAATTATCCAAAATTATTGTTATGCGTCGTATGAGGGTTTCATAACGGAATATTTCAGATGCTTGAGCCGGCATTACAATGAATTTAACGTAATGTGACAGTCTTTCACAGTATTAAATGGAAATATTTAGAATTGACTTAATGCAATGTAACTTAAAAGTTTGGCAGTGTTAAACTTTTCCTTCCCGTTAATTCAGGTTTGATTTCACATGGTAATTAGAAACAATCGGCACTAGTTCGAAGCAATAAAAGAACAATCAATCAAGAGTCATTCCCATTACGTTAAGTGCTTACCAATTATACCTTTAGTTTAGCAGCATTTCCATGACACGTTAAATGAAGTTCATCGTAATCCTGGTATTACAGGCGATCTTATAAATAAACGGTCACCATGCATCTGCTGGTCATTTATTTTGTTGTGGTGTTAGAGCATTTTTGAGGTTAAGAGTAAGGTACCTACACATATAAATATGCACGAGTGTTCAGAAAATAAAAGACAATTCTTCACTACAGATTTGTATATGGAATTGACTGCACGCATGTTACTATTTTGTGCCCATCTGTGAATATGTGAACTTTTCCGAAATCAGAAAGAGTATTTCTCCATCAACACACAAGTGATCTGCGATGCAAAATGAAGATTAGAAACACTGTTTCCAGAATTTTAAGCTGCTCTTCAGTATGTTTCCCATCGCTCAAATTATTAAACTCGTCAATCACAACTTTCCAGCATCTTTGTAACACATTTTTTACACTCATATTGTTTAAATGGATTTTCTTTATCTTACTAACAAACATTTATCTCTCTCGCTGACGTTTCTCTCCTTTTCCTGTCACACATAACCTTATTTATGTTCGCATCAAGTAAATAGTGCAAACAAAACAACACCTCTGAAAGTAATGAGCTCTCCGTTACTTCCGGAGTAAATTGCTCCCATAGTAACTATTATTGTAGTGGGGACTTCTTTAGTAAACGTTACTTCTGAAGCAATTTACTTCAACATGGTGCATGCCGCGCTTTGATTTTTAGTTGAAAATGCCATGGAGTAGAATATGCACTCAAACAAATGCAGCAGGTATTTCATTCCAACCAATATGTATGTAGATGGTCATTATTTAGCAATTAAGATGCAGCAAAACAAAAGAGAATCAAATGTGTTTATAATGCTAAGATACACATGCGAAACCAATGCCAAAATATTTTAATAACTCTCATGTAAGTAAGTTTTGCTATTTCGTTTATACTTCTGGTATGATCAACTTCATTAGCAGGGCATGCTAAATAATTGTACAAAGAGCTAAAACCACTAACATTATTAATCAGTGAAGCCATATGTTTTAATTAAAGGGGAAAACTGGTGAAAAATTATTCATTTTCATCAAAATTAGCATTTTTCCTTGTTTGTATAAAATAAATCTGTAATATGTAGTGTACATGCTAACCAAATCACAAAGTGCTATGTTAAGCAGAAGTGACATTAATAACGTCATATTTAAATGCCTGCCTCCTCAGATTCCACCTTGAATGGGCGTCGCTCCTCAAAAGTTTATTTCGCGTGCAAAGTTTCTGTAAATCATATTTGAGGACAGCTACATCTGGGTAGCATTGTTAATACTATGAGTTTTCTTTTGGGATTAGTTAGGTTATATTTGTAAATACAGTGAAGCAACATGCCTAAAGGAAAGAAGTTATCTTCCTACCATAAAAATATCCCCAATGGAGGGAACCTAAAGCAAGTGAAAAAGACAGTCAAAATAGTGTTGTATTTTAATGGAATTCAAAATTTCAAATGAGTTTTTCTCGCATTTCAAATTTTCTGTATTTTGTTAAGTTTGAATCTTATAGGCTTCTCAAGTTGAAACTTATGCAGCGTGTATTTCTAAGTAGAGGCTACACAACTTTGCATTTATTTTTTTAATTAAGATAACATTTTGAAAATTATGAGTAAAACAATTTGGGATTGCACTAAAATTTTAAAGTTTTTCTCCACGACTTATGGTAAATATTTTTTTACTTCCTTATTAACTCTAAATTTAAACATTTGGTAACATACTTCATTTGTATATAACCCAGACATACTGTGAAAAAAGGAAATTAGAAAAAAAGTTAAAATTTGTGGGAGAAGACAGTGTTTGAAAATTGGCAAACTATTGAGTATAAATTTATTAAATTACACGTTACATATAATTATTGATCTTTGTGCAAAAATTTTAGTGTCTAACTCAAAACACGTAGAAGATAGAAAATTCACCTGTTTCCCCTCTTAACAACTGAGAAGATTCTTTTTCTCAAATGTTTGCAGATTATATGACTTCTCCAAAGGGGCTAACTTGGTGGCTTGGGAGTGCTGATTCTACATAATCACCAGCTTCACCTTTATTTTGTTGTGTATATTAAGGGTTTGGGACCAAAGAGAAAATTCAAAGTTTTAAAATTGCACCTACTGTAATTAACAAGTTACTCGACCATCCCGATCAATGATTGTTCCACAACAAAAGGCTGCATATAAGCTGTGCAAAATTTTCAGAACGTGGAAAACTGTAGGGAGGAAAGTTAAGGAAGTTAGACCTTCTGCCAATGTTTAGTCCTCTTGCTTGAATGTCAGGGAATTTTTCATTTATTACTGAGAATAACTGGGTCTGTATGAAATTACTAGTTTACGTCTCAGTCCATGAACTTAATGACATTGGTCGTGAAACATAATATATTGCTAATAATTACACTCTGCAAGAAATTTTCTTTTGTATGTTTGATTAATTTTTTTATTAACACAATGTTTTTCTTTGGCAGAATATCCCATGCAGCTCTGGCATTTGAGGGCTGTGATCGCTCATTTAAAGCTGTATTTGCAGAACCAAAGAAACAGAAGAATCCATATGAAATGTATGATCGTTTCAGTGGTCCTCCATCAACAACATCAATGTTTGATAGTAATATTCCACCTTTTACTACAAGTAAGAAACAAACCATTTTAATTTGTTTCTGTAATTTAAGTACAGAGATATTCATTTGTGTTTCCAAGAAGTATTTATGAGAGTTAGGTAGCATTGGAGGATATGGATCTCTTTCCTTAATTGCTTCTTAGGTGTCCACTGATATGAAAAGTCAGGGAAACCTGGAAAAGGTGGAGGCATTGAATTTGATGAGGGGAGACTTGTAGAAGTTTTGCCCTAAAATACTGTAAACATCAACGGAAACATTGAAAATAATTAAAAATTTTGTTGCTATGGACAGCAAGTTCAATAGTAATACAAATTTTTATCAGTATTGTGCTGTATGCATTTATTATACTTGAGTCTCCAATAAAATAATCTTGGGTATTTGCTTCACTGCTATTAACTTCATTTTCTACTTAAGATTTGTCTTAATTTATCACATGAAAATGCATCTGCAGAAATCTCATCAAATCAAATTTTCAGTCAGCAAATCCCAACTCGTAGAAAATCACCAAATGTCATGAAAAAGTAGTGTTGCATACTGTGGAATTGATGAAGTATCTCTCATTGAAGAAATGTATAATGAGAAACATAGGGTACATGCCAGACAAAGCTTGGTCGCCTGATTGGTTACCTAGCAGGAAGGAATGAACAATGTTTTGTAGTGGAGATGTACAAGACAGAACTTGTTCGGTTGCTTGATAGCCTCCTGGTCTTGGTAGAACGGTTTCCCTCATATTTTTCAGTGATGAGCTATCTGTTGGTTATTATTTATGTATGTGTCATAGGAAACTGCATATGCTGCACAGGTGCTAGTCATTAATCATATGCAGGATGAATTAGAAAAAAATTAACTTCATTTGTGTATATATATATATATATATATATATATATATATATATATATATATATATATATAAATAAGACCTGTTCTATAGGATGAAGTGGCAACAAAAATTAATATTGACAATAAGTATAATTAAAGTTACATTTCATAAACATTCTATCTTAACAATTATTTTAGGTGAGGCCGTGCAGAAAAAGCTGTAAATATTTGAGAGATTATTTCTGCCCAGTAAATGCTAAGATATCTGAAGTATGATCAGGAGATGCAGGGAATAAGTGCTCTACTTCTTTGTGGCAGTTTTATAAATTAATGTTTTTAAAAGACAGCATAAGAAACAGAGGAAGTACAACAAATCAGCAAGGTTTATGTTTGCATGATGAAAATGAAATGCTGCCTACATCATCATCAGCGGCAGTGATGTCACCAGCACAAGAAAGCAGTATTCCTCTAGCTAGGAGCATGGATGAAGATGCAGAAATAACTTGGACTGAACCATGAGTAGTTATGGTTGTGACTACATCTACTATTAAACAAACTGGCTTCATCTTGTACGTACCCTTACTAGATAAAGAGAAAAATAGTGAAGGAAATTAAAGAACTGGAATGTAGAAAAGGAAACAATTTCAGAATTGAAGGAGAAAATTATGATATTTTTAAGATACTAAAAAGGAAAAAGAATGTGATGTTTCATGGAATAGATTTAAATACTAAAATCATGTTTGTACTCTTGGGTTTTGGTTTTGAATT
This sequence comes from Deroplatys truncata, assembly GCA_030765065.1. Classification (NCBI taxonomy): domain Eukaryota; kingdom Metazoa; phylum Arthropoda; class Insecta; order Mantodea; family Mantidae; genus Deroplatys; species Deroplatys truncata. Next base: position 121,113,722 of record CM060985.1, read on the forward strand.
ATTATTTGTGTTTATAAGATCCAAATTTAAATATTTGTCAGAGAAAATCAGCTCCATATTTTAGTGGACACCTGTTGATGTAAGTATATATGAATAGTATCTTTTTCATGTAGGTTGACAGATTTTTATAGTTACTCTTAAGTCATTATGCTGGTTTCCAGAAAGGTATTTTTACAGAAGCATTAAACTATGTGCTTTATAGCAGAACTAAAAAAGTAAATTTCTTGGAGATGTGGAATAAACATAAATAGTTAAACCACTTAGCCTGATGGGCTTCAGAGTGTGACACTCTTAAAAATTACCACCTTAAATATCTTCAATACTTTTAACTGTTATACAATTTTCTTTTTAACTAGTGTGAAGGACACCTTTAGGAAATTCAGAAAAAACAATGTTATGAGCAATGGAACGCAGCAAAATGTAAACTAAATAAAATGATCACAATATTGGCATTTATCATATGCTTCTAGTACAAATACAGAACATTCATTTGGAAGCATGGCTGGTCAAATGGGGATTTGCTTGACACCGGGAAGCACACTGCTAGTGAAGTCCGATATTCATAATCCCTTAAATTCAACCACGTAGGTTTCTCATGCAAATTATAATTACAATAAACTCATATCTATGTCTTAAATGATGTTGGAAATGAAGTCTTTGTGCTGCCACACATCTCTCACACCTTTTGAGAAAATTAACATTAACACATTAATTCTTCTACTGAAATTGTATTCATTTCTCTTCGTATATTTTCCTTCTGTTCTTCCAGTGTATGTAGGTTATTCTGATAACATTAATTTTAAGGTCCCCAAAAGTAGAAATTGCATACTGTAAGACTTGAAGAGTGTGGCCATAATCCCCTATTGATGGCTCAATCTTAAAAATCGTCCTCAGTTAATTTTAATGAGAGATCAGCTGTATATGCTGTAGTGGAATTGTGTTGAAAATTTGCCTGTGGCATTCACTGTCACACATTTCTTTTAGGAATGTGTGATTATGTTATCCATGTATCGCTGTTCATTCACTGTATCTTTGAAAAATATAGGCTCTATAATTCTGTAAACATTTACAATGCACCAAACACAAATGTTTTACTTTCTCTACTATGTATAGTAAGTAGAGGAAGTATTACATTCCACCCAAAAATTTGATACCGAGATTTCACAGGAAATACATGTTTTGAGGCCTCCTGAATCCAAAAAAAAGTATTTTTGGAAACATGTCCGTCTGTGTGTCTGTCTGTGAACAGCAAAACTCAGAAACCAACAGTCGGATAAACACCAAACTTGGTATTTAGGTTCAGTATTTTCCAGAGATGCGACACGAAGGTTTTCAAGAAAATCCCCCTACCCCAGATTACTCTTTATATGGAACATTTTTCGAAAATTTTAACTTTCTCAAAAATGGCTGTAACGATTTTGATTAAAATATCTTATATATAAGACACTTTCATGACAAATAAAATGTATATCTTGAATTTTCTGGGAATGTTCTGTAAAAGTATTCATTGTAAACGAGTTTTGCATAACTGGTAAACCATAAGAGATAGACAAAATTTTACCACACAAAAAATGTAGATCGCATTTAAATGCATAATTTGTCATATACATTTTTTTTTTTTTTTTTTTTTGTTGTTGAGTGAACCATTTTCGAGATATTGCTTGTTATTCCCTTAAATTTTCCAATACTTTTACTCAAATGGAAATTCGTTATTCTTTTTCTCTCTCTCTTTTTTTTTTTTTTTTTTTTTTTTTTTTTTGTCCTGGTAATGCAAAGAGAATGGAATACTCCACATAGCAACCAGCTCTTAAAATATTTGACTATCACTTAAAGCCTACCATTTCCCCTTGCATCTACAAGAAAATTAACAATAAGATTAAGGTCTCTTTATCTCGATTAATATTAACCATATGGAGAATAAGTGTTTGTAAAAATAGTTTATACAAGAGAGGAGAAAGTCATGTGAGTGTAACACATCAGAATTTTTTTTGTCATAGCAACATTTTGTGTACAATATCAGGTTTTTCTGCACTCTAGGGTCTATTGTTTTGTGTCACTACATGCGCGTGTAAATAGAATCATTCCTCGTCCGTAATAATTAAATGTGGGTCAAAAGTACTGTCATTACATTATGCAACATCCAATTGCAGAAATTAACTCTGTGTGGTTGCAGCTCCTGGACTACAGTTATGGGGTGTTAATCTTAATAGTTTAGCAGCATTTCAGGCCAAGATTTGTAAAATTCCTGATTCTTGTGCAAGCTTTCTCAGGGATTTCTTTTGACTTCGTTCTAACTTTTCTCCAAAGGAATGTAATTTTTCCCCTTGAAGAACATGGCAATTTAATTTCAGTTTATCAAAATAGATCCCTGATTAGCTGGCACATGGAGAAAAGCCACAGTACATGGCAAGCAAATCCCCGTAATAGCACCACTTGTTCAAACGAAGGCTCTGTAGTTAATGAACAAAATTGCTGTTGAGCCTTTAGGCCCTATTCTCAATGAACATTAAGTCTAAGAATAATGTAAACTTAAAAGCTGGATTCTATGTATTGTAATGGAACCATTCACAATGAATCACATAAACATAAAAATAAACATTGAATTAGACATAAATTTAGAAGTGAGTGAGTGCATCTGGTAGGTTTGTGGTGAACCTAAGTGAGTTTGCTATGTACCTACCCTTGGAAGGGCTTTACCATAGGTAGGATGGATTGTTGTAGGGTGACGGTTTGGTGTTGAAGTTGGAGATGTGATGGGAGGTAGCCCTTATGTTTTTATAGGCTCCTCATTGGCTGCCTTTTCAGGAGCAGCACCAGTACCCGGCTCCGCTGCTGTTTATTTTGTTTAAATTTTTGGTTGGTTGAATTTTGTTGACCACTCCCATAGGAGAGGGGGGAGTACTTAGTGACAGCATGTTTTTGCTGTTGGCAGGTTTAAAGCCTTCGTTACCGGGGGTGCCCGCAAGCCATGCGAGGAACCCGGTAGCGTCTGTATTGACGTTCTTGAGGTAAGTAGTCCCCCCAGGGATCTGACAAGGGCGTTCTCATGGTAAATCAATTTTCCGTAAAATTTAGTTGCCTGGTGTCTGATCACATCCTCCACATATGATAGGCCGAGGTCTCATGTTGTAGCCTGAATGGAAAGTGACGACACACAGAATAGATGGACTGAAGTCCCCTATTCAGAAGCCAGGAATCTGCTGCCATGCCCACACCTCGCAGGCGTAGAGCATCAGAGGTAATATAAGAGATTTGTAAGTGAATCGGCATACTGGAAGCTAGAACCGGGTATAAGGCAGCTACTGCCCCCTTAGCCCTGTTTGTTGTTCCCTGCACGTGTTCACAAAAGGTTAGGCCCTTACCTAGAGTGACACCCAAATAGTGTATGGAATTCCCCCACTCTATCCTTTGGCCCCGATAGGTGAAGGTTGGTCTGTCTGCAGTGAGGATTCTTCTCTTGGCGAGCAGGACAGCTTGGCTTTTGCCCGGATTCACGGACATCCGCCACTGCCTGCACCAGAGTTCAACGAGACGGAGGTGTCGTTATATAGGGTTGAAGGCTCTTAGAATGTGTCTGTTGGTAGTGTACAGCAGGATGTCATCAGCAAACTGGGTCATATTGACGTCCGGCTCCACTGGAAAGTCTGCCATGTACAGACTAAACGTGTGGGAGATAGTACAGAGCCTTCGGGGACTCTGCCTCGTAGGGGTTTTTGTGTGGATGTTTTCCCCGCTACTGCTGCTATAAAGGAGCGTTGATGTAGGAAACTGTGTAATATGCTGATAATCTGTCTGTGTAGACCAAGCTAAATAATTTTATATAGGAGTCCCTCATGCCAGGTCGTAGAGAAGGCCTTCTCCATCCAGAGACACCGCAGGAGTGAAAGCCCTGTCCCGGAAACCCGGGGCAGCAGCTGCTGGGCGGTCAAGTGCCCAGGACGAAAACCAAACTGATGGTTTGGGATGGCTTGAATGTTGGCCAGTAGTGGTGACAAGCGGTGTAGTATGAGCCTCTCAAAAACTTTTGAGAGGGTGGGTAGGAGGCTGATGGAGCGGTAACTGGAGGGAAGCTTCGGAATGCGCACCACCACCACTCGCGTGGAAAGTGTCCCAAGGTGATGCACATATTGAAAACCTTGGTAAGGAAGAGAATAGCTCTGAAAGGAAGGTTGCAGAGCATGGCGGGGGTCAGCCCGTCCTATCTGCAAGCCTTTTTTGTATTGAGACACTGGAGTGCACCTTGGACTTCACTAGGACGAATGATTGTAAGGGGATTCTCCGTTCCATCAGGAGGCAATCGCAAATAGCGATCCACCTCCTGGTGGACACGGGCAGTAAAGTCAGCATCCTGTGGGTCATCTCTGGGCCTGCAGGTGTCCTCAAGATAGTTAGCGAGCACATTTGCCTTGGCTATGGGTTCATATGCAACGCCAACGTTACCTTGAAGTGGGGAGTGGTATTGGTTGCATTGTCGACAGAGGTTTTTAGCTATCCTCCAAACGTTGCCACCGTCGAGGTTCTGGCGGGCCATCGTGGCCTCCCACGCTTGCGCCCTGTGCTCACGCAATCGGTCACGGACCTCTTGGTGAAGTTGCTGCAGAAGCTCTCGATTATGGGGCATTCGGTGGCGCTGGTATAGTCTTCGGGCTGCACTGGAGCGGCGGATAAGGAGTTTTAGGTCAAGTGGTAGGACGTCAGGATGAGGAGGGGGAGGTGTTAGGATGGTGTGGTTATGAACCGTTCGCACCACTGTGGTTGTGAAGGATTTGACTGCTGTCTCTAGGGAAGGAATGTCTATAATCCTGGGGTTATGCGGGATTGTTGCATGGAGGCAACCCTTAATGCAGTCCCAATCAATTTCTCTGGTATGACCAGAAAAATCATTACTGGCAACCCGTGTGTTGATCTCTGTCAACACGGGGTTGTGATTGGAATGAAGTACTGAGAGTGATGTAAGCGTGAGATGAAAGGGGTAGTGCTTGATAATTGCAAGGTCGATGAAGAGGTAGTCCTTGACCTTGCGGATGATGGGTGAGTGTCCTTTAACTGGGTAGATAGCTCTTGCTCATTTTAGTACAGGTGCATAACTTCCTTTGTTCGGTGTTTGTTTCGCAAGTTACCATATTAGCTCAGTGTTTTAACACTCCCATGTAATTGGCTACTGCTTTGCAGTAGTCAATGTGAATGATAACATGTCACGTTAATAAAATTTAAAATGATGCCTTTAAAACAGTGGAGCATGGTAATCAAATTTGTTAAAAAACTTTGTCAACCTTTAAAAATACCTTTTGCTCCACTTACGTGTCAAACTATGGCAAGGAGACTTTCTTCTCATCATCAGCTTATCTGTCAAGGAAATAAATTTTTAACAAATTTGACATGTTAAGTTTATGTCTAAGATTTACATTGTTATGATAATGCTTAATTTTCATTGTGAATGGCCCCATATGCTTTACACGATATGCACAGAGTTTTCATTAAGAATCTTCTTTTTTTTCTCTCATTTCAAGAGAATTCAAGTTTTGTAGTTTTTCTGTGAACCAAATTTCTCTTTGTTTTAAATGAAAAGCATACTCCAGAAGATTTTAGATCATGCCAGACAATTGGCAAAGCTTTCATTATGAAGCTCATTAAGAGCACCATTTCTGGAAAATAACGCTTAGGTGCTCTGTTTAAAATAAGAGTTTGGGGATACACAGGAGGCTATACAATACTATTATATTATTTAAGATACTAATTTTCATGTAAAAGAACCTGTACTTTTAAAGGTATTCATGTGGTGTAGGACTTTCGGCTGACCTTGTAAGTATGTGCTTTTGGAATAGTAGTGTCTTAGCATCTGTTTTTGTCTCCATAATCTATTACTCCCAAAGCTATTCACAGCAGTAAAATGGGTTCTTTCAGGCACAGATTTAATTTTTTAGGCTGAATTATAGATATAAATACTTGCATATGGAAAATAGCTCGTGGGTTTAAATACTGTGTCAAATAGGTGGTACTGAACATATTAAAAGTATGATGTTCTTATTGTATAGATTGTAGTCATAGATTGTGTGGTATTTGCTTTTAATTGGTAGAAGAGAATTATATTTACGAAAGTCTCATTTTGTGTTTGCATTACAGAAACAGCTGGATTCAATAACCCGGACGGTTACACGGCACTGCGTATCATTGCTTCCCCAAATCTGAATCAGGACCAGTTATGGAAATTATTTGATCTGGTTCCTGGTCTTGATTTTCTTCATCTTGACACAAAATCAAGAATGGTATGTGTAAGAAATCTTATACGGCTTTATTTTAATTTTTACTTTATCTGCTGCTTAGTTACCTTACATATAGTAAATATTGCATTCAATCCAAAACTTTAATGCCCATATCACACTGCAAGCAAGAAGTATATATGTGGGGAGGGGGAGCATTTCATTTAAGACATTATGTCTGGACCTAATATCACTCTGATGCTTTCTTTCGAAGTGTTGTGCTTTTTCTTTTTCTTCTTCTTCCCTCGCATTTTTGACAATTATACTCTTAGTGTTCTTTTTTTTTTTAATAAAGAAATTGCAAAAGGAGTGCTTGAAATGAATCTTTTTGTGATTTAAACAGAGTAAAGGACAAGCGATAGCAGTGTATAACAGTCCACATGCAGCAGTTTATGCAAAGGAGAAGCTGCATGGTTTCGAGTACCCACCTGGACAAAGATTAATTGTGAAACCAGACCTAAGCACTCAAAACGAAATGCCAATGTAAGTATCCACCAAGCAGGTAAAGATTTGTAGATAATCAAAGGATTCGAAAGAAACTGAATCTATCCTAGGATTTAGAAATAGTCTGTGAGTGATGAAAGAACCTCTTCTACAAAAAGGATGTTTGCATATTAAAATGAATTCATTAAATAAACTGGTATATATTGCAGAAAGGAAGCATTTGCATGGCATGTTGTGGATACAGCTAAAGGCACTTAATGTTAGACTAAACCAGTAACATAGAAATTGCAGTTATTCACCAGTTAGAGATTAATAGAGTCAACTGAAAAATTCAATGTCACAGCTGGGATTTGAACACTGTTCTCCCGCTCTCCGTGCGGTTGCTCTAACCATTGAACTACTGTGACAACATGCCAGTGGGACATTGAATTCCCCAATTGACAAGTTTTGTTCCCAGACAAAATCCAGCACTGAAGTATTTGCGATTGCAGGTCGCCACTGAGATAGTCATCTCGAGCGAGATGCCTTGGTGGTCTGTCTGGGAACAAAACTTGAGTCAATTGGGGAATTCAATGTCCCACTGGCATTTCGTCACAGTAGCTCAATGGTTGGAGCAACCGCACGGAGAGTGGGAAAATGTGTTCAAATCCCGGCTGTGACATTGAACTTTTCAGTTGACTATTAATAACTTGCCAAGACCGGCTAAGGTCTGTAAAAGGTATAATTAATTTCAATTAAGTATATATCTAATAATAATAATAATAATAATAATAATAATAATAATAATAATAATAATAAAGTAAAACCATTTAGATATTTTGCAGTTGAACTAAGTTACGTATATTTTCTGAAATGTGTTAAAGGAAATAAATATGCAGTGGTGTTTTATTAAGACTCTAAAGCAAATAATACAAATTTAACGCAATACATTTTAACTTAAAGTGTACTCATTTTATATTTGCAGTCTAACTTAGCCTCTGCTACATAGCTGTGCTTTAAACCAAGGCTTCCTAAACTTAAATATTTTCATTATGTCAGCCTAAGGAGTGGAATGATGTTAACCTCTCTCCCATTCACAACAGCAAAGAGGAAGCAGGGAAGGCAAAAAGTTAGAATTTATGGTTCACAGAACATACCAATTTAGTCATTTAGTCTCCCACTAGAATTACCGGCATTACCTTATAGCTTTTACTTTATGTAAAACTATGATAGTCTTTATTACCAGTAATGCTAGATTATGCAGAAAGGAATATATTTTTTCTCAATGTTAAATTGGTGATAGGGAATAAACTACATATATTATATCATAGTTTCCAAGTTGGAAGTAACATTAAAGCATCACAAAAAGGTAAGTTTATGTGGACATGTTTTGAGGTTTGTTTACCTTATCATTAGCATTCCCTGACTGATATGGTAACTTTTATGGCAGTTTTGCAGCGGATGGCTTTGATATGATTGGTGCTTGTGTTTGAATTGCCAGAGGATACTGTGTGGCAGCATATGAAAATTTAGGTTGTCAGATTTTTAAGATAGGCTTTTTTCCCAAACATCTAATTTTGCTGCATATCTTGTGGGTTTTATGAGTGTTATATTTTATACTATTTCATGTTTGGTTGACCAGAATGGTGAGCAGTGGCAGATTTGTCTGTTTTTATTTAATTGCTCTTAGATGTTCTTTTAGTCTTGTTTGCAGATTTCTCTTGATTTTTTCCTATGTAGAGTTTATTAAGTCGCACAGTCTATTTTTGTAAATGCTGCAATTTTGGTGTTCTTGAATGGGATCCTTTAGGTTGGTAACACAGTATTTTTTGTAGACTGAAGTTGTTTAGGAGAGCTAATGTGATTTTAAATTTTTGAAGATATTTTTAGAATTTGTGATGTAGTTCTGGACATGTTACAAATTCCAACTCAGAAATTATTATTTAATTCAAAATGCATCACAGTTTCTAGCTTATGTGCAAAAATCGTATCATGTTATATGAATTTCAGATTCGTTGTTGTAAATGAGGTAAATAACACCTATAATATGCGGGCTGCAAAAAAAGTTTGAATTTTCAATATGGTGTTAAACATTGGCTGAAATATGAAAAAAATCTGCTGTGATACATGTACACATGATTTTCTCTACCCTGTAATGTTTATTATACAAACTATTCTTACTAATCAATTCAATTGAATTTTATTTATGGATGCTCTTTAACTATTGTGGTCCTTAGCGTCCCAGTCTATATTGGGGGTGAAAGACCAGAAATTTTGCTCAGAGGCTTCTTTATCTGGCTTGAGGTTCTTTGCGTGCCATAAACCTATGACACGGAACCACCAGCTTTACTTCCCTTCTGAAGGAAGCTGCTAAGGATTTATAAATCCATCGCCCTCTGCCAGGTTTGAACCCATTGGCTCAGGAACCAGAGGCTAGCATGGTACCTCTAGACCACGGAAAACAGCATTTTTACTAAAGCTTATTTTTCCATCTTACTACATTTTAATCCAAATAAATCTTTCCAGAAATAGCTACATTACACATTTCATTATAGATACAAAGGCAAAGAGATAGACAAATGTTTAAGAACAGGATGCTTTATGCTGGCCTTAAGATTACATAAATGTTTCTATGACATTGCGAAAAACAACTGAATGTTGAAAGGGCTTAGATGACCAAGAAATTAACAATTCAAACCTTTAACAATGGATATCTCAGAAACGGCTTACCATAAAGCTTATTTGAAATAAATTGCGTGTTTTAAACAGATCTACATTTCTTGCATAGTACATTTTTGTCTGTTGCATAAGATTTATCAGTTATACAAGATTATACAAAATTTCTTGTAAAGGAAGTGGACTCTACGGGCGATTCCCAGAAAATTCAAGGTATACATTTTATCTGTAATGTATAATATTTTAATCAAATGCATTAAAGCCGTTACTTAGAAAATAAAAACAAAATTGAAAAAATCTTCCATGTAAAGGGTGGTCAGGGGTGAGGGAGATTTTCTTGAAAATCTTTGTGCCCATCTTTGGAAAGTGGTGACCCTAAATACCAAACTTGGCGTTTATCTGACTTTTCATTTGCGAGTTATACGTTCACAGACCTACAGACACACATACACCCACCTTTTTCTAAAAGTTTATCTTTTTTTTTTTTTTATTTAAGAGGTCTCAAAACATGTATTTCTGATGAAATCTTGGTATCAAATGTTTTGATGGGATGCAATAGCTTCTCTGCCTACTATGTACATGGTAGAGAAAGTAAAAATAAGCCTTTGGACACCATGAAAGTAATGCAACTCAGCATTTGGCTTGAATTATTATTTATTCCACATAAGTACAAGGAACCCAACAATCACTGTTCAGAATGTAATATTAGTTAAATAAAAAATCTGATGTGTTACACTCACATGACTTTCTCTACTCTTGTACAAACTATTTTTACAAACGCCTATTCTCCATATGCTTCACGTTAATCGAGATATCAATCTTATTGGTAATTTTCTTGTAGATGCAAGGGGAATATGATAGGTTTTAAGCGATAGTCAAATATTTTAACGCTGGTTGCTATGCTGCGGCGCATTCCATTCTCTTTGCATGTCCAGGACAAAAAAAATGAATAACAAATTTGAGAAAAAGTATAAGTATTGGAAAATTTAAGGGAATAACAAGCAATATCTCGAAAACGGTCCACTCAACAACAAAAATGTATATGACATAAATTGTGTATTTTAACGCGATCTACATTTTTTGTGTAGTAAAATTTTATCTATCTCTTATGGTTTACCAGTTATGCAAAAGTCATTCACAATGAAGAATACTTTTGGAGACATTCCCAGAAAATTCGAGATATACATTTCATTTCTCATGACAATATCTTAAACATATGATATTTTAATCAAAATCGTTCGAGCCATTTTTGAGAAAATTAAAATTTTCGAAAAATCTTCCATGTAAAGGGTGGGGGGATTTTCTTGAAAACCTTCGTGTCGCATCTCTGGAAGATACTGAACCTAAATACCAAGTTTGGTGTGTATCCGATTGTTCGTTTTTGAGTTATGCTGTTCACAGACACACACACGGACATGTTTCCAAAAATGCTTTTTTTGGATTCAGGGGGGTCTCAAAACATGTATTTCCAGTGAAATCTCAGTATCAAATTTTTGGGTGGAATGCAATACTTCCCCTACTTACTATACATAATAGAGAAAGTAAAAAGTGAGTATAGTAATATGTTACAAAAATTTATAAAATAGGTATACTGGGTGCTCTACCTGCACCGTCGTCATCCAGGCATGCTATACTACCAATTATTTAACCTGGGCCCACCCCATCCTAATACACAGGCAAGATACAGCACCCAGCACGTCCAGCCACACACTACCAACAGCATATTTCTGGCCGTGAAATAGAGGTTGTCTTAATGGCAGAGTGGTTCGACTCATAGCAAATGAATTGCAGTTTGCAACAAATAAATATGTGTGCGGGAAAAAGACCAAAATCATTCTTTGAGAGTTGCCAATTGTAATCATGCATGTTAGCATATAACAACATAATTACAATTTTTGAAATGAGAAAAATTAGCTGCTAAAGTTACAAAAAAAAAACAAATTCAACGAAATGCATAACTATGTCATTTAGGTATTAAAGGTTACACAGCAAAAATACAATGAATTAGTTACAGCAACTTTATAAAATACGAAAACATTAAAAAAAAGCCAAACCAATAATAATGGATATCTTGAAAATGGCTCATGCCAGAAAGAAAGGCGTAACTCTGCCATTTATTTATAAAATAAATTCACTGGAACAAATTAAAAATAAAAACAATGATTATTACCACAGTAAACGTTGATGAAACAATAAATCATGTCAAGGTTTTTGCTTCTTTATGTTTTCTAGCCTTTTATTTTTTTTTTTAAATTATCTAGAATTCCACTTACTACCCTGAGTGTCTAAAAACTTTTCACTGGCAGTCTAGATTTTCAAGAAAATGCCCCCACCCCAAACTACACTTTCATGTAAAATCTTCTGTTATCCTTTTATTTTCTCTAAGATATATCTAATGATATTGATTAAAATACCAGATGTTCCAAGTTATTTCCATGGCAAAAAGAAATTTTATAACTTGGATTTTCTACTAATAGCCTGCAAAGTACTCTTCATTTGAATGAATTTTGTATAACTTGTAAACTTTTAAGAGGTAAACAAAACATACTGCACAAAAAAATGTAGCATCTTGTTAAAATATATAGTTTATGTGCAATGTATCTTTAATGTGGATTTTTAGCATTGCTAAGATATTCTTTGTTATTGATTTGAATTTTTAAATAGTTTTTTTTTTACTTTCTCTACTACATATAGTAAGTAGGGGAAGTATTGTATTCCACCCAAAAATTCGATACCAAGATTTCACCGAAAATACATGTTTTGGGATCCCCTGAATCCAAAAAAAGCATTTTTGGAAACATGTCCGTGTGTGTGTCTGTCTGTGAACAGCATAACTCAGAAACGAATAATCGGATAAACACCAAACTTGGTACTTAGATTCAGTATCTTCCAGAGATGCGACATGAAGGTTTTCAAGAAAATCCCCCACCCCAGAATACCCTTTACATGGAACGTTTTTCGAAAATTTTAATTTTCTCAAAAATGGCTCTAACGATTTTGATTAAAATATCATATGTTTAAGATATTTTCATGACAAAATGTATATCTTGAATTTTCTGGGAATGTCTCTAAAAGTATTCTTCATTGTGAACGACTTTTGGTAAACTGGTAAACCATAAGAGATAGACAAAATTTTACTGCACAAAAGATGTAGATCGCATTAAAATACACAATTTATGTCATATACATTTTTGTTGTTGAGTGAACCATTTTTGAGATATTGCTTGTTATTCCCTTAAATTTTTCAATACTTATTTTCTCAATTGGGAATTCGTTATTCATTTTTTTGTTTTGGATATGCAAGGAGTATTAATCTGTGGCAAAGGGAATGGTGCTGCACCTAGCAACCAGCTATTAAGAGATATGTATGTGCTTAAAGGCTACTGTATTTCTATATTGCCCTTGTTTTTTTTTTGTGTTACAAGTAGCTTTTTTTAAAATCAAAGAATGGATTTTCAAAGCCTTCACACAGTGACCCACTGTTGTTTAAAGAATTGACTATTAAACTTTTTATCAGGGCTATTCTGTAACTTCGTTGTTAAGAAGGGGCAACTACAATTATTTGTTAGCTTAAAGAACCACTCTTAACAAATGTGCTGCTATTTGACATTCTGTAACTGGTTTGTTATCCAATATTTGTTTTCTCACAATTTGTTAAACCACTGTAGTGGCTAATGCAAAATTCTTGCACTCTGCAATAGAGTTTTGTTTTCAGACTGCTGCCAGCGCCGATTTACCAACTACCAAATGTTTTTGTTACTTTTCCTTGCCAAGATGGAGACAAAGCATCCTGTGAAAACATCACACAAAAATATAAAATATATGTGGATTTTAAAAATTTGCACCCATTCCTTAGAATAGCAAGGCTTAAATGTCCTTGTAACCCCATTATAGTTTTCATGCCAAGCTGTTGAACTGCTGTGGCAGTGGCCCCTGTAAAATGAATTTAATTTTAGATTAGGAAAGACAGGCAAAAGAATTAGCAATGCAGTTTTATATTGTTTTGTTGTCAAAAGTATAACGTGCATAAATTTGCAGGTAAACGTGAAAATTAGCATATAGTTTAATATTTTAAGAAATTCGCAAGTAGTTTGCGGGATGAAACACCTGAAAACCAACTTTTACGTTAATGATACGTTTCGTGTATAAAATCATACGTCTTAAGCTTTTCGCAAATTTCCAAATTGCGAAATTTATGGGTCTCTAGCAATAAGGAAGAGATGAATATGGATCGTTTAATAATCTGTGAAAAGTTAAATCATATCCAGACTTGATCTCAAAGTATTGGGAAGAAAGGAGGAGGAATAGCTTTGTTGCTAAACCCTGAGCAAAAAAAAAAAAAAACACCACACACGAACAAAAAGTAGCGTGGAAATAGGGATGCATAAATTATTTGAGGAATTAAGACGGTATCAAGATTTGCATTAAAGTTTGGTGTTATTTTGTAGCACTTCTACATATGCCAGTAGTTCTTTTTAAAGATCCAGAAGCTGAGCATTTTTTGGCCTTTGAAATGCCTGGCATGAACTACCATCTGCAGGGAGCAAGTTATTCCTTTTCCACCAGTATTGCACATGTGGGTTGAAACATCAACCTCTCTTTTAATATGCAGCTCACTTTTCATTCATGTATTATAAAATCATACTATTTTAAGAAAAGTCATGTAACTGTTGCACTTTGCAAATGTATAACTGAACTTGAAGTTTGACCAGTCAAATGGAATAGAAGTTTGGAAAGCACTGAGAAAAACATCCCTTTGTCCCAGCAGCAACCCAAAGACAGCCACAGTTCCAAGAATTTGAAAGCCAGCCTACTTCTCTGTCTTGCAAATGCATCCCAATCTTTCTTTCATACTATAGAGAAAAAAATTAGGTTCATTATATATGCTGTGCCCGCTCCCTCGCAATACCATAATCCTGAATTGTTGAAGGCGCTAGAGAGAGATATAAATAGGTTAAGAGAGAAGTACGGGAATACGGAAGTAATAATAATGGGGGATTTTAATATCAGAATAGGTGAAGGGGATGTGAATATAGAGTGTGATATGTTTGTTGGAAATGAATCACGTTCCAGAAGGGAGCAGTTCAGGCGAAGTAAAGATAAGTGTAATGATAAGTCAAGTGATGGTTTTATCGAATTTTGTGAAGTGAATGCTTTAGATATATTGAACGGTAAATATGGAGATGATTTGGAGGGAGAGTTTACTTTTGTTAATATGAATGGGCAAAGTGTCTTTGATTATATATTATGGCCGATTAGCAAGGCATATACAATAGAAAAAAGAGAAAGTATTGCCTGGGTACGAGCAGGTGTATGGAGATTAATAGGAATGAGAAATGGGTTCCCTCAGAAACAGTGTCCAATATGTGGGGAAAGAGAAGATTTAGAACATATCGTTTTTGACTGTAAAGGTACACAGCATTGGAGAAAGGTAGCTATAAATGGGAAATGGTTAAAACGGGACAGGAAAGTAGCTTTAAGCAAGATTTGTAACAAGGATATTAAAAAGGTAGGAGAATACTTGTCCAAAGTAAAAAAGAAATGGTTATGGACAATAAAAAGAGATGTAAATTAATTTCATCAAGTGATGTTAAGTTATGTAATTATATTATTATTATTATTATTATTATTATTATTATTATTATTATTATTATTATAATAATAATATATTAGTACTATAAGATTATTATTTTGGTATCATTACTATTATTTTTTACTACTATTTGTATTATTATCATCATTTTTTATGTTATAATAAGAGTGTAATATGGGTAGAATATGGCAAGATAACAGCTTGGGCTGATGTATAGCCATATTCTAAGGAAGATTGCTAGCACAAATAAATAAACAAATATATGCTGTGAATGTGTTTTGTATCTGGCCAACATCTGGTTCAGTGATTTTACAAAACCAAAAAGTGGAAAACATATTTAAAAATTGAGATGCATAAATCATGAATGCAAAAATACGGTATTTACAATTTGATAAATCACCTCATATGTAAACTAAATTTACAGGCCACCAATGCCACCCAGAGTTAATGCACATCCATTGGCTAGAGATCCTTATCCTGGTGCTACATCTCCACGGTTACCTGCACCTGGACCACCACCTCGTGCTCCTGGACTTTCAACAGACTTGGCAACATTGGCTGAAACCATAGCTCAGGCGACATCTTTGATTCAGGCAGCTGGTCTCGCACAAGGTAAATGTCTTTCTACTTCTTTAAAACAGAATTTCTGAGAAATTAGAATCAACTTTGCATTCACAGCTCATTTGTCTATATTGTCCATTATAAGTGGGCTATTAGGATTGCTTTTGCTGAAAATGAGATAGTGGATATACCATTATTATTACAAAGCTATATAAAATATTTCAACTGTCTTACATGGGTTTTGAGGATTTAATATATGATTATTAAGCCATTAGTAAGAATGCCTGTGTAAAAGTCTTAACAGGAGAAAAGCAAGGTATGTTATCCTTACAGATAAGAACTTGATGTATTGCCATGGTTTGGGTGTATGAAAATGATTTAATGTTTGAAGAGAATCTCTTACAAAACATTTATATTTTGACATCTTTGTCAATATGGTGTCATTATTTTAAATTTATATGAATGCTAGATTGTTTCTCTAGTGCCTACCTATAGAAGGCAAATGAAGTATTGTATTCCAAAAATTTGATTTCATAGAAAAATTGTTTTGAACTAAAAAAACAAATCAAACAAACAAACAAAAACACGGTTTTAGAAAAAGTGTGTGTGTGAAAAAGAGAGACAGAAACTTGGGTAGCATGCATCATAGAGTTTCTTGAAAAATTGGAACTTACACACAGTGAAGCATTCAAATATATTGAAGAAAGAGTGAGCCGACTTAAATTACTCTTTGCTCCACTTACTACATATTACATGCAGGACATGTTTCGTGAGGCATTCCCCACATCTTCCGCTGCTATGATGTCCTGCATGTAATATGTAGTAAGTGGAGCAAAGAGTATCTTAAGTTGGCTCACTCTTTCTTCAATATAGCATGCATCATGTTGGAGTAAATTACTACGGCAGCAATTTACTCCAGAAGTACGGTTGAAATGCTCAGTTACAATTTACTCTTTTAGTTTTGACTATGGAAGTAAGAGTTCATTGTTCCTGGAGTATTGCTTTGTTTGCATGATTTACTTAATCATGGATAAAGTTATGTGCAATAGGAAAAGGGGGAAAAATGTCAGCAAAAGAGATAAGCATTTGTTGGTAGTGATAGAAAACCCATTTAAACAATATATAGTGCTAAAAACATGATGTAAAGATGCTGGAAAGAAATGCCTGGAAAGTCTTGATGGATAAGTTTAATACTTTGAGCGATGGGAGATGTACTGAAGAGCAGCTTAAAATTCTTTGGAAACAGCGTTCCTAAACTTTATATTTACATTGTAAATGACTTATGTGTTGACCCTTTCTGATTATGGTAAAAGTTCACCATGTTCGCCAATTGGGTACAAAATAGGAATATGCATGCATGCATGTCATTTCACCCACAATGTGTGGGAAAACTACAAAAGTGAAGAAAAATTGCTTTTTATGCTCTGAACACTCATATATATTTATGTACCTGGCTCTCAACCTCAAAAAGTACTCTAACAATGCAATGAAAGATACGACCATGAGGTGTATGGTGAATATAAGATCTGTAACTGTCTGAAATGTTCCAGTATGAAACACTCGCAGGATGCATAACAATTGCAGTTTGGGTGATACAGCTGAATTCCTATCTGAGTTTTTTTGTAAAAGCTCTACGAGCAGATTCAAAAGGAATGTAAAAGATTCTTTCCCAGTACCAAAACATTCCTTGAACACTTTCTCTCTGTATAAGCGTCATATGGATCTCGCATACACACTATTGCATTCCTGTTGTTTTCTTCATAGACATCATCAGTGTAATTTAAGTAATCGCTGTTTTTTCCCTGTGATCATCAATGAAATCTAAGTAATCCATGAACACATCAAAATATCTTCCTCCAAATACAATACAGTATTCTAGTTCAATCGACAGGTAGGTTTCTCCTCCAGATCACAAGAGTAAATTCTAACCTATATTTGTGCTGTGTGTAGTAACATACTACATGATGGTGCTCTCTGACATTTACTTCTGCAGTAATTTACTCTGGGAGTATCTGAAAGGAGTAAAATACTTTAGAAATAGTTTACTTTCATTGGAAAGTCATTGAGTGTTGACTTGAATAATAGTTTACTACAAAAGTAGAGCTTACTCTAGCTTGGTGCATGCCATCATTGCTGTTTCAGTATCTTACAAAGTTGCAACAAAAAGATTTTCAAGAAAAATCCCTCCATCCCAAACTACCCTTTGCATAGAAAATTGTCATTTTTTATTCTCTCAAAAATGGCTCAAATGATTTATATTAAAATATCATATGGTTAAGATATGTGCATAACTAATAAAATTAATATCTTGAATTGTATGTGTATATCTCTTGAAGTGCCTTTTATTTAATTGAATTCCATATAATTTTGATAACTAGGAGAACTTAGAGGATAAACAAAAACTTGTGTGAAAAAAACAGCTCATCAAAACACACAATTTGTGCAAAATAAATTTTTTAACAGTGTTAATGATTTTGTAAATATTCCATGTTGCAATTTTAGACTTTCCAGAGGGTCATCTAATGGACATGCTTGAATGTTAACGATTCTTGCTTTTCTTTCTTTTTATTACAAGAGCTTGTTACCAAGAATAAACACTTAAATTCTGTTTCCATGTGTTGTAAAAAAAGTACTTCTTCCTTAATTTGAAGTTATTCATAAGCAAATATATATTCTAACAAATGAAGCATGTTAGGGTATTGATAGCAGTACAGAATAGCGGTATTCCAAGGTTTTGTATTAATTTTCTGTTTTTAAAAGTTTTATTTATATATATATAGGGAGAGCCAAAAAACTACTAATTGCCTGCGCTGTGTTTTTCCTGTCCTTGGCCTTGGTGCTCGTTGCTGTCTGCCGCCATCATAGAAAGGCGTGGATGAAACCATACAGCATTTTTAAAACTATTTTTAAAGGCTTTACTTACCAACTTTATGAAAGTAGATGCTGAAACTGGCCACTGTTGTTGTCCATACATTTTGGCACCTCTTTAGGAAATTTATCTATCACTCACCAATTTTTTTCCAGCACCAGTTGAGGCCCGTACATATGTGAATACAATCTTGCCCCCCCTTTTATTTTAAATAATAACAGCCAGGGAGCGTGATTTTGCATTTTTTCAACAAGACTCTGCAACAGCTTATACCCAATATTTCGATGAGAAAAAATTGAAAGTGTGTTTGAGGACAGAATTATTAGTAGAGATTTGTGGCCCCCTTGGACCCCCGACCTAACCCCCTGCGATTTCTATCTCTGGGGTAACTTAAAACAAAGTAACAAGTATACAAGATAAACCCACACATCCTGGAAGAATTAAAACAAAATATCTGCCAGGAAATTGCCAGCATTTCTCAACGTTAACTACGGGAAGTGATGGATAGTTTCCTAAAGAGGTGCCAAAAATGTATGAACTACAGTGGCCAGTTTCAGCATTTCCTTTCATAAAGTTAGTAAGTAAAGCCTTTAAAAATAGTTTTAAGAATGTTGTATGGTTTCATCCGCGCCTTTCTATGATAGCGGCAGACAGGAAAAACACTGCATAGCCGGTTCGTAGTTTTTTGGCTCATCCTGTGTGTGTATATATAAAACTAGATGTTAATCGGTACCTATATAAATTTCATTATACTGGTATTTTAAATTGTTGAACTAAAATTAACACAAGTTGTCTAAGTAAAGAATTATTGGGGTTGGGAAGAACTGAATGAACATCTTTGCCTTACATTGCTATAAAGATGGAGTTAAATACAAAGCTTGAAAACAGTTGGGGTTGAAAACACGCTAAGCTGCATCATTCTTGGTTCTTACCTAGAGCATCACAGAAATTTGATTTACCTTCCCAAAACTTCACACCTTTTTTTAAGTCTTCACACTGGCACCTTAGAACAAATTTAGTATTAAAAAACCTATTAAAATCACCTAGAGCAGGCAAGAAACCCACTGGAAAGAAATCTGACATTTTCCGCATCAATAATTGTAACAAATGTAACAAATTCTACATAGGAAAAATTAGGAATTTAAGGAACAAAGAAATTGACAAATTTGCAATACCTCATCATTCTCGGGAAGGGAATCATGAGATAGAGGAAAACATTCTACTATAGTTGGAAGCACAGACATAGGCCAGTGAGAGAAGCCAGTGCACAGAGGGAGACAGAGATAGTAGAGTGTCTCTTTCTTTCATTCTTGCTCACATGACTCAGAGCAGTAACTGTCCTCCATGTTTTCATCCTCGTTCATGTGTGCTCCTAACTCCTAATGAAAACAAAACCATGGAAAGTCACTTCAATTGCCATCAAGTAGATATTTAATTGATGATAGCTGATTAAGTGAGCAACAGCTTATGAAACACTTTTTAGGTAACCAAGAACATGCAAACATAGTGGGCTTGTTCAACTCAGACATATTATGTTATTAGTTTGGTGTTTCACTGTATTTGTATCCGTTTAATATTGCTTCACCTAAAAACCATAATGTTTATCTGAATTTTTGAGTGTTCTATTCACATACACTCACTCTCTCTTTGAGGAAAGTTTCACGGTACCATAAAATTTGGGACCTTGTAAAATCTTTAACATTTTTTTGGTCAAATGAAACACTTACTCTGCCTTAAGTAAGCATTAGAGAAGGTAATAAAAGATTGCAAAAGTGTAAGAAGAAACCTTTCAGAAAGAACCAAAAACACAATTAGTGCTTCTTGGTAGTTAATGTTGGCCTTGTCAATGTTTTAAGAGCTTACAGGGTTAGTAACTGAAGTTTTAATTTATACATGAAATGACTTGCTAGGTGGATCTGCTGGTGGAGGAGTACAGGCTTATGACCCTTCGTATTGCTCAGTAAAGTTGCCACCCCATCAGCCACTTGCTCCAATGGATTCAGATGCAGCAGAAAGGTAAGGAATTTCTTCACAAGTTTTGTAAAAATTCCTCAATTTATGCATGGAACTTTAGCACTCTCAACTCAGTTTATGAATATACTGTTTGTTCAAAGTTCTTAATTCTGTTTTGGTTAAAATAATTGAAGACGGTAACTGAAAAATGGACCCATAGATCTATGGAACCTTTGGGAGAATGTTTAATTAGTTTTCCATTTTACAATCAAATTGTGTTCATAGTTGTTTCTATATTATGTAAATGTATGTATGTATTTACTTCGTACTTAAAAAGTGAAAAAATATACAAAGGATTCAACCAGCTATATCCTTAGTATATTTTTTCACTTTTTAAGTACAAAGGAGAATTAAACAAATCTTAATGTATCATTCCATTGAGTACATGGCAGCACCATGTGGAACCTTTGTGTTGTCTTCATGTATTTTGTCTCACATTATGTAACCACTGCGCAGAAGAGTGGTTTATCTATGTGCCCAGATTGTTTGGCAGCAATACCCAACTACTACTGTTGCACCTGCAATTAATAAAATAACTGATAAAGTAATGTTATTCTCTAAAAATGACAACATTTTTGAATGAATACATAACATATGTTAACCCTAATAAAGTCAGTTATTATTTCACCCCTCCCCCCCCCCCAACAAAAAAATTTATTGCTCACAAGTGTTAAAACATTCTCTGAAACATGTTTTAGCAATTAGCAAACATTGAAACTAGTAACAGTGAAGCACCACAAAATTATGAGATTACACAAAATATTTGTGACACCACTTCCGTTTAAAAAAAAAAAGTCAAGGTTGCAAATATTTTGTGTAATATCATAGTAATGTTTCAGCAAGTTTATATAGATATATATAAAAAACTGAGATCAGAAGAATAAAAAATTCATTTTGACTATTTAATATGTGAAATAATTCACTAAAGGCTTACAAAAACCTTTCTGAAGCTCAACCAAAAGAAGAAAAGCATACTTGCAGATATTCATTTCCTGGACAAATGGGAAAAACAAGATAAACCCAAACTTCAACGGTAGTAAAGTACAATAGCAGCAAAAAAGTGATAAAAATAGAAAAAAGCAAACATTATAAAACTTTGCATGATATGTAACTAAAATTGTATGAGCTGCATTTAAAGCTTTCAAGGTTAACGAACCCCATCATGTATGAGAACCATGTAAGCAACATCCTGCACACTCTTGAGTTTCAAAATGGGCAAAAAGATACTTACTATAAAAGAAAATATGTAAAACGTCACAGCAAATATTTCAATCAACAAACCACAATCAAACACGGATAATGTGATCAATCTATTGGCATGTATTTTTCTCAAAAAGAACTGACTTTCTAAACAAAGGCTGAAAACGTTTGTAGATTTTTTTCAACAGAATAGAGGAGTATATGGTTGATACGGAAGTAGCTAGGTTTGATTTATCAGAAAGCCAAAAAAATTATAATTAAATTACATTGTGAAAACATATTGGATAAAATAGCCACATCCAACACTAACACACAGGAAGCAGACAAACTTTAAAATCCTTCATAGCAAACCAGTAGTATATACAAAGGCAGATAAGGGCAACAAAATAGTGATAAGGGATGAAATGAATTGCATAAATAGGTTGGAAAGCTCACTAAGAAAAGATGAGTATATACAGACCAATAATAACTTTCTTAAACAATCCTGCAACATGCTAAACTCCAGTCTGAAAGATGTCAATGTCATAACAAACAAACAAAAGTCCAGGATTAAAGTAGACAACCCTACCTTACCTAAAATATATGGATCTCCTAAAATACACAAGAATGACAACAGTTTGAGAACATTAATGCTCCCAACTACCAATTGGTAAAATGGCTTACTCATCACTTCAATTCCTTCTTCAGATATGACAATCTGAGCATCAGTAACTCGTACAAATTAATAGGCCACCTTAAATGTATTATATTGAGTCCAACCAATTATATAGTATTCTTTGACCTCACCTCATTTCCAAGCATTCCAGCTAACAAACTCCCTCCACTCAGAAAATGGTTTCAATCTAATGACATACCATTAGAAGCATTAGAAGACTACACCAAACTCTCAGAACTTTGCATCAGTCAGAGCCTTTTCAGTTTTATGGACAGGGTTTACCAACAAAGTTCTGGTTTAGCAATGGGCAACCCATCCCCTCACTTCCTTGCAGATCTGTTTATGAGCTCGTTAGAAATACATGTAACCAAAGCTTTCCCCAACATCTTCAAAGTATGGTTTCAATATGTGGACAATATTGTCGCAGTAGTGTCCAATAACTTGTACAAGATGCTTTAAAACTGTTAAACTTACTAGGCCAAGGCATCAACTTCATTGTAAAGACAGAAAGATGGATACTTGCCTTTTCTGGATATTAAAATAATGAGAATTGAAGACAAGACTTTCCTTTGGGAATACAGAAAATCGACCCACGTAGATAACTGCATCAAATGCAATAGTTTTAACACAAAGTCACACCAGCATGCAGTCAACAGTCTAGCACACAGGTTAATCAATTTTCCTTTAAGCAAAGAAGAGCATACAACAAATAATACCAGGAAAGAGTCAAAATAGCACTTGTTAATGGGGTTAACTCAGGAATGATAGAAAGAAAGAAAGATAAACATATTTGGAAGAATTGAGGAATTCAACAATACCACTACCTAACACTCCTGGAAGACAAGAAGAAAATTAAAAAATTCACATTCCACCCACTTCTACACAACAGGTTCCAAAAGGTCTTTTCCAAACAATGTAATCCTAGCCCCTCAAAATAAATTCAACTTGCAAAATCTGTTGAGAGCACCTCCCAAAGATCAGGTGCCAGCAACATCCAAACCTGAGATTTACAGAATAAACTGTCAGGAATACAATAGGGTATACATTGGAAAAACCAAGCACAACATAAATGTCTGCACCAAAGAAAATATCCAGAACATGAAATACATATAAACAGACAGACAAATCAGTGGTTTCAGCACACTTTCGGGAAATCAAGCATGAAATAGACACAAACTACAAATTGTTAACAAAAGTAAACCATCCTCTAGAACTTGCCATATGGGAGAAGATTTTCATACACAAACACAGAGTTATGAACTTTGAAATCCTGCCTCCAGACACCTATACCAAATTCATCAGTCATCTACCAGAGACCAGAATTAAGATGAGACCGCCACCAGTCAATCTATAGCTGATGATGGAAGCAAAGGCTTCTGAAACATATCCTGTATAATAACAGAGTAAGTGAAGCAAGTGTGCCCGAAATTTGACTTGTAATGCTTAATTATTTAACCTCGCATTCACTGTTAAAAATCTTGTAAATAAATTAACTGTAGCCAATAGTTGACCTAAACATATGGAGTGACTTGTTCACATTGTTTAAATTGATAAGATAAAATTCTAAGAGATCAAATAGAACAAAAACAGTTAAAGTTATTGTAATTCCACCAAATACATGCGAGACCTCATTTCTGATGTTATATATGGCTAAATTTCCCAATATTAAGCTTGTAATCTGGAATCTGGTTTGCTCCCTCGGGCGAAAGCTAATTCAGGCTTTAGGGGTTTAATTGCACAAATGTTTTCAGTTGTGTTAAATATAGGGACCCCAACTTTTCGTGAGTAGTTAATTCGCAAAATTGGCCGAAAATTAACAATATGGAAAAGCTTTCATCAATTATTTTTAAATTCCACATATATATCCATTCTGAGTCGCGAAATAATGCGACATTAGTTCTATATCGCGAAAATGCGAAATAACACCGTTATGAAAAAAAAATGTGCAAAATAACCCGAAATTTTTCTCTCTCCTTTTCACATAAACAATCAGATATTTGGCTTATCAATCATTTACGGATACAGTAGAATCTCGTTAGTACGTTTTTGCAGGGACCTAAGGATTTGGACGTCATAGGCGGGAAAACGTGTTAACGAAAATGCAAAATCTGCAATTTAAGAACATAGGTAATAAAAATGTAATAATTACTACGTCTCCATGGGCAATTTAAATCGATTTTGAGTACAATTTCATACTGAACACGATCCGCGTTTCCATGTTAAATTCAATATGTTTAAATGGATTTGGATACACAAAGCCTGAGAATAAATAATTCAAGCTTTTATTTTGGTCAAGTTGGATTTTTTAGGTTATGAATGTTTTTGAGAAAATAAATTGTGAATTGTGGAAGCGGCAATAGTGGTTTTGCTGTGTGTTTTATTACACACGTGATAACAATTTCTGCTAAAAAAGAAATTATGAGCGTGCATCGTGTTACGAGTACAATAGACGATATTATCTTTGGTGTATACAAGACGATTTGAATACGGAGGTGTTTCCATGCAACAAATTTCGTTCCGGTCCTCTTCTGATCCTATTTTCCAAGAGAAAAGTTTTGTTTTAGTATTTTTCCCTTCTTTAAAAGCAGTTTCAATCAATTTAGGTTTGCTAACAATCGTTTTTAAGGTTGACGGAGGAATGTTTAACTTCCGCACTATATCGACATGTTTTATATTTGGATTGTGATTACATCAAGGATTTTCAGTTTTTCACTGTTGGTTATTTACCTGCTACACTTTCTTTTTTTCATTGTAAATGAAAAGTTAAAATACAATCTACAGTTGTTTGGTCATCACTCAACATTAGAAACTATCGTTAGCGTTTACCGCGTTTACCACGCCAAGGTAAAGCATTCTCTAACCCGCCATTCCCGCCCACAGAAATCGTGTCACACAAATATTTAAATGCATGTATGTGATTGGCTGCTGATTTCCACCCCGTGACCAAGGATTGACCAAAGTAGCAAATGAGGACGTCAAACTATGAACGTGTTAAACGCCTACTCCCACTGTACCAAATTGCCGATCAAGGATTGTCCAAAACAGCGAATGAGGACGTCAAACTTCAAACGTAGTAAGCGGGACCGGGAAAACGCACTAAGCAAACATTATTTATTATATTTGGTGATTTGGCACCGGGACTTTTATAATTAAACGTAATACACGGGAAAACGTGTTAATGAGGAACGTGCTAACGAGATTCCACTGTACATGTATTGTCATTCGCTACGGCCATGCTGCACGGCACAGAACACCAAACTGCACTGTGTTTTAACCAGAGCTTCGGCAAACATCGGTACTGCTTCGACTACCCTGTTCCCTTCACTCTTCACCTATCGCATTCACAACAAAAGGAATGCCATGTTTATCAGAACTCGGCAACACCGCATCAGTGACGGATTTCTCATTTCACTCAAATTATTCTTTGGATTTAAATGACAATACTACCTGCAATTCTTCTGTAATGCCGTATTTTAACGATTCGTGCTTGCATCGCCCCATTTCATGCCGGCTGGAAAAGACTGTCGCAAAAGTATCGTTAAATAATACATGAATTTCTAAGTCTGGTTCAAGTCAATTATGACAGTAGACAGCCTCTTCTACCAATCACTGTCTCCGTTTCCTGTACCCCTCGCACGAAAATTGTTGCTGTCTCGCGACGTTGCCATAATGAGAACGCATGTCTAGGTATATTTTGTGTCCGCTATACTGAAAGATTCGTTTGGAGTCAAGTTATATTCTTTAAATTACGTTACAATTTAGTGCAAGGAGTCTGTTTACCTTCTGCTCTGAAAATGAAAAGAAATTATGCCGATGGAGTCACGTTTCAAATTAAGCTAGCGCATGCACAATTCAGCTGACGGTGGAGTTGGCAACATGCCGTTCGCGCGCCGTACAGACAGCATGTGTAAGACGTTGCCAGGTCAGTTTAGTTTTGCGGCATGCGGGAATTCAAACCGATTCCACAGTAGTATTTCAATGCGGTCTCAAAATATGATAAACTGCCAGGCATCTTTCCTTCTTGAACACTGCAAAGACACAATTTGCCTTATTGAAGTGCTTGAGGGATCTAAATGTCCATTGTTCATAATCTATATAGCAAACTTAAAGATATATCAAATGGCTTCACAATAGTAGCTGAGGGCTCGTTTGGAGAGAAAGCTTCAAGTCTTCTTCAGAGACTGCCAACCCTCAAGAAGTCTTATGTTATCAGTCAGTTCAAGCAATTGGGCATAAAGTCAGTTACCAAGCTGAATTCCTTAATGTCAGCTGATGATGATATTCATTCTGCAGGTAAATTGTTTGATGTACGAAAAATAGTATCAAATGAGGCATCTACTGATATAACTATAGAAAAAGCAAGAAGAATGTTACCTTTTCTGCAAGGCTTGCCAGAGAAGACATTCGAGGAGGGATATGCTGCTCTGAAGAACATAGTGTGTGAGAAATTAGATGATGCTGCTGAAGTGAACATACTGGATTTCAATGTGATCACTTGTGTTTCAGTGAGAAGTGTATGAAACTATTGTGGGTACCCATGTCCAATGTGGACAGTGAAAGACTTTTCTCTGCATATGGG
This sequence comes from Deroplatys truncata, assembly GCA_030765065.1. Classification (NCBI taxonomy): domain Eukaryota; kingdom Metazoa; phylum Arthropoda; class Insecta; order Mantodea; family Mantidae; genus Deroplatys; species Deroplatys truncata. The sequence continues at coordinate 121,140,551 of CM060985.1, forward strand.
AACATCATGACAAACTTAAGAACAAATCTTAAGCCAGAGAACACCGAACTTATGGTGGCTTTGTCTCTAACAAAGTAAATCAGTCGAAATGTATACTATGTAAATATTTTCATGCTCCTCTTTTTTAAGTTACATGTAAGGTGCCCTTTGTTCCACAGTAAAATAGTTTAAACTGTGTTTTTCCCTTTTTTTGCATGAGATAACACCGTTAAGCAGTTTTATTTACCGCCCAAAACACTGCTCACTATAATATTTTTACACCGATATTACATTATTTTATTTACCGACAATCTGGGGTCCCTACTAATACATAACTCTTGCTAGTATACAGGAGTTAATTCTTTAATATAGAGTCAACTGAAAAATTCAACGCCACAGCCAGGATTTGAACACGGTTCTATGACAACATGCCGGTGGGGCATTGAATTCCCCAATTGACTCAAGTTGTTTCCCAAACATATCTACTAAGGCATCTCCCTCAAGATGACAAACTTAGCGGTGACCTGCTTATTGCAAGTACTTCAGTGCTGGGTGCATATATTATTATTAAGGGTTTTAATTATTTTTTGTTATTATATAAATTAATTATACTTTTAATAGACCTTAGCCTAGTCTAGGGCAAGTTTTTAATATAGAGTCAACTGAGAAATTCAACGCCGCAGCCGGGATTTGAACACGGTTCTAAGTATAAAAGTTTAAAAGTATAATTAATTTATATAATAACAACAAAAAAAGGAGTTCATTATTTATGGGAATAAAGAGCAGTGTAAAAAAATGTGTGGATCATGAGTATTTTCCCATTTATCTTCCATTCCTGCACTTCCATACCATACTACACTCGGCTTAAACCAATGCATTGCATACTCCATCCAAATTGCTCTCATATGTATATTTTGCTATAACTTATCATTACTCCATTGCAAATTTATCCATTGCCAATGCAGATTTTCTTTTTTGGAGGGCGGGCCATGGGTCCTTATCCCCCAAACCTCAATCCCAAGTATTCAAATTAATTCTCCACTTTGATTTTGCTAGCATTTATGCACCACTATTTGCACCCATCCATAATATATTGTAGCAAAGAAAGACCATGTGTAAATTAATGTTTTTATAGTCATTTGACAGCACAATGAAGTAACAGTGTAAAACAAAGGCATTTAGTTACCTTCCATGTGGCCTGCGAATGGAACTTATTTCTTCATTACAAATTAAAATGGGAGCTATTAAATAACTAGCTAGTAGTTATAACTCTTAAGTTACTTGTTCAGTTGCCTAGTATGTTCCCATCCTCAGCTTTTTATTGACTTTATTAAAGTCAGTGTGAATGTTTTATACAGGTTATTTATTGTGTGTCATCCGGGTCCACCTCCATTGTATGCTCTAAGGGATGTGTTTGGACGATTTGGCCATCTAATTGATGTGTACATGTTGAATGGGAAGAACTGTGGGTATGCAAAATATGCAAGCAAAGAATCTGCAGAACTAGCTATACAGGTATGTAGAAATAAATTTATTGGAACCCTAAGTTGCTGATGCTGCAAAATTTGACTTTCATGCTTCAGCTGGTCTCAGATTATCATTTGCTCAGATTGTTAATGAAATTAAAGCTGATAATTGTTTTTTCCACACAAGCCATGTGTAGGTCAAGATAGAGCCAGACTGAAAAATTCAATGCAATAGCCAGGATTTGAACCATAAATCTTCCAGTTTCCATCTTGTTTAACCAACTGAGTTACCATGGCAACATGCTAGCGTGACACTAGATTCTCCAACTGACTTGCATTTAAAGTTTTACAAATAAAAAAAGAAAATACAAATATAAAATATTTGATATATGCAATAATCTTTTCTCAACTTTTATATCTGATAATGGATTTTAATCAAGCCAAAGCCTTTGTTTGGAACAAAGGTTCAAATCCTAGAGCTATGGCTTTCAATTTTTCAGTCTGACTCTTCCTTTCCAATCTTGTCCTACACTTGGCTTGTGTGGAAAACACAATTAATTATTTAAAGTGTTACTCAGGAATTAGAGACAGTGAAGTGAAACAATAATTTAATTGAATCTTGAGTCGGTGGATACAATAAAACTTTACTTACTTGAAATTAATCGAACATCTTCAAAAGCACTGCTTGCTTTCATCTTCAGCTTTTTTCCGACTGAGCATGCCAGGAACTCTGTTCCATAGATGTAGGTGGCATGGAAGTGGTGTCATCTGGTGTGTTCATGATGAAGCTGCTTAGATTGTTGAGTGGCGGTATTTCAAAGTTTATTACTGTGTTCATGTGTTTGATTATGTGTATGTTTTCCCAAACTTTTAGTTCTGTTGGATCGGTGGTGCTTTTAGGAATCTGACTTTGAGGCTGATGCTGTGGTTTGTGGTCCAGAAATGGTTTGCTATGGCAGATTTGTCCATCTGTTTGTTGGATATACATCTGAAGTGTTCTTTCCTTCTAGTTTCAATATATCTTTTTGTTTTGCCGACATACACCATCACATTTTTCACAATTAGGTAGATGCCAGATTTTTGTTCTTGTAGTAGAATTTTATCTTTGACAGGGGAAGCTAGTAGTTTCTGAATTGTGTGTTTAGTCTGAGGTATTAATGATAGGTTGTATTGTTTGAAGATTTTACAAAATTGTGAATGAGCTGAGGGGATGTATTCATGTTCGTACTCCTCTTTGCTGAGGGGAAGGTGGACAAGGCTGTTGAAAATAGTGTGTTGATGAGATTTTGGATTGAAACTGTCAATCTGTATGTAATTGTCTGTATGTGTGGTTTTCTAAAAATGCCAACTGAGAGGTGGTTTTGTTTCCTGAAGATGTTTAAATCCAAATATGGGAGGAACCTGTCCTTCTCTATTTCAAGTGTTAGCTGGATAGAAGTGTCTTGTAGGTTTAGGAGTTTTAGAGTTCTGTGAGTTTTGTAAGTACTATGGCAAAAACATCATCCACATATCTGAACAGGTCTTGAACAGCAACAGGAAGGCTTTGGTAATTCTTGTTTCTAAATGGCTCGTGAAAAGTTCAGCAAGAAATGGTGTGAGTGGGTTTCCCATAGCAAATCCAGAAGTTGCTGTTCAAGACCTGGGTCAGATATGTAGATGATGTTTTTGCCATAGTAGCTACAAAACTCACAGATGATACTCTAAAACTCCTAAGCCTACAAGACAGTTCTTTCTGTTCGCACTTGAAATAGAGAAAGACTGATTCCTCCCATATTTGGATTTAACCATCTTCAGGAAACAAAACCACCTCTCATTTGGCATTTATAGAAAACCCTTACATACAGAGTAACAGTTTCAATCTGAAATCTCATCAACACTCCATTTTCAACAGCCTTGCCCATAGACTTGTCCGCCTTCCCTTCAGCAAAGAGTAATATGAACATGAATACAACTACAACCTCCACCTAGCAGAAGTAAATGGCTATAACACCAATGTAGCCCACAGCAAAATAAAAAAGTTCCAGGAACAAAAAAGCATTAGAGAAAATACAACCCTCTGTACACAGGAACAAAGACAACAATTCATAAAATTCACATACCATCCACAGATCTTTCACAATTTTGTAAAATCTTCAAAAAATACAACATATCATTAGCACCACAGAATAAACGCACAATTCAGAACCTACTAGCTTCCTGTGTCAAAGATAAAATTCCACGAGAACAAAAATCTGGCATCTACCTAATTAACTGCGAAAATTGTGACTTGGTATATGTTGGCAAAAAATATTGAAACCAGAAGGAAAGAACACTTCAATGTATATCCAACAAACAGATGGACAAATCTGCCATAGCAAGCCATTTCTGGACCACAAATCATGACATCAACCCCAAAGTCAGTCTCTTGAAATGCACCACCAATCCAACAGAACTAAAAGCTTGGGAAAACATACACAATCAAATGCATGAACATGGTAACAAACTTTGAATATCTGCCAGTCAACAATCTAAGCAGCTTCATCATGGACACACCAGATAATACCACTTCCATGCCACCTACATTTATGGACCCAAATTCCCAGCATTCTCAGTTGGAAGAAAGCTGAAGATGAAAGCAAGCGGTGTTTTTGAAACATGTTTGATTAATTTCAGGTAAGTGAAGTGTTAGTGTATCTATCGACTAAAGATTCAATTAAATTACAATTAATTATCATTGATTGGTCCAATAATCTTAAGTGTATTTATTCTGTGATGGGGCTAAAGCTATATGTGTTTCTTAACAATTTTGAAGCTATGATAGACAAGGATGGTATGTGAATTTGAAGAATTGCTGTTGTGGTTCTTGTGAGTAGAGGGTTGTGTGTACTTGGATGTATTTATGCTCCTGGAATTTTGTCATTTTACACTGTTTACTAGGTTAGAGTTAAACCATTCCGTTGTGCTATGCAGAGAATGTAATTGTCTTCTTGTTGATGGGATTTTGGTTTGAAACTGTCACTTTTAATATAAATGTCTGTATGTGTGGGTTTTTGATAAATGCCAAATGGGAAGCTGTTTGTTTTTTGATAATCTTCAGATCCAGGTATGGAAGGAATCTTCCTCCCCTCTGTTTCCAGAGTAAATTGGATACATTTGTCCTGTAGAATGATAAGTTTAAGTGCATCTGAAAACCATCATCTACTCATCAGAATCAAATTTTGAATATCAACAGTAAGGATTTGATGAGAAGTGCATGAGTGGAAGTGAATCTCCCAAAGCTAGCCTGGAGATTTGTAGCATTTGTTGTTGAATTAAAAGAAGCTCTGTTGAATGCACAGGTTTGTGAAGGTGCAATGGTTTTCTATTCTTGTTAGGATCCCATATCCAGTAGCCAGTGTTTGAGGAGCATCAACCGTTTTTCTGTAGGAAATCTAGGGAAGAGAGGCTATATCAAGTGACACTATTGTATCTTTCATCGTAATTGTACTGCTTTTTAACTATTCTATCAGTTCAAATGGTTTTATTGCTTCTCTTTTCAAATTTTTGTGTGTTGAACTTGTTGGTTAGTCATTTGCACAGTTATAACAGCTTATATAAATATAAAAAGTGAATATCAGTGTCCCAATCATTACAACAATTATTTGTCACTTCTGATTCCATTTTAATTTAAGTTCTTATTTTTTTAAAAACTGCAAATGGGATAAGTATATAATTATCGTGACTCTATTCAGTCTTCACTGTCACTTCGCTTCTCTTTGTGCATATTGGCGAAATGAATCATGCGCGAACAGTCTGTTCTTCCTTCCACTTCTGTCACTGGAGTAATGAACACAATATCTCTCTAATTGCTCGCAGTAGCACCTCTCACTGTATGTCACAACTCGGATCTTTATATCATATCACACATCAACAACACAAACATCTAATTCACTTACTGACTGGCTCACTCACAAGTGCAGTTGCTTATATATAACTCAGAGTTCCAGAATATTTGTGGGATGGGGACACTTCTCAAAGGTATTCCCCACTGCCTCTCCCTCTCCAGCTAATAATTGCCATCGAGCACTGAAGAGTACATTACCAACTGCTGTGGGATGGAGCTGGATTCATCATGGTATTGATGCTGCATAAAAAGATAAAAAAAGGACATTTAGCATTCTGATGGTCAAAAAGAAGTAGAGTTCTGTTCAAAATGATAAAGGAATTAATCCTACAACTACTTGAACTACAGGGGTTTTTACCTCAGAACATGTTTCAGAATCTGTTGCTCTCATTATCAGCTGATTCCAAATGGCAAACAACAGCTCCTGAAACATGTTCGGAGGTAAAAATCCTAATGTAGTTGGAGTCGTGGAATCAAGTCCTTTTACATTTTGAACTGTTCCATTACTTCACTGTGCAGTTTCCAAGTATAATTAAGGATAGTTCTGTTAAAAATTGTATATCTAGTCACCCTAGTTTAAGCATCCTCTTTTCATATTTGGCTTCTGGGACAGAAATTTTGGATCACTAACAGTGATGTCATAAGGTAACAGCATGCATATAAACATTGTGAAAATGACTAGTATGTCATACATTTATTTTGTCTAGACCCTACATGGTCAAGAAGTTTGTGGGGTACGCTTGAAAGTAATGGCTGCAGATCCAAGAAGTGATGACCGAAGGAAGAGGTTACGCATGGATGACCAGGATCAGTAAAGAGGTGAGACAGTTATTGTGTTTGATATTCCTTTTTATAGTAATTTTGATTACATTTTGTAAATTCCTTTATCACATTTTAATGTGTTTGGGGCTGTTTAATGCTTTTAACATGAATGGATTATAGCTTGAAACCAATGTTTGCTGTTTGCTTGCCTAGTTATGCCCTTTTTCTGATTATAAGCTTTATTTATGAACTTTGGCTCTTGATTGCTTAGCATTGTATACTCGTATCAGTTATATTTTCTTTCTAATGTTGATGCTTCACTGTACTGCAGCTTAACTTCCTTTCATAGGGCCTAACCTATTTAGCATTTATGTTCTTCACTTTACTTCCCTAATATCCATGCACGTGTTACTAGTACTCGAAAACTCTACAGTAAATGCAAGAAAAATAAGCACATAGCGTATCACAGGAGATATTGAAAATCTGTCATGCTACATCCACAATTTTTAGAAAATTAAGATTCCACTACATTGTTTCAATTCTTCTAATCAGGGTTCTTCTACAATAGTCTTTAAGTGTGTGTAAATGCAGCAGCATCATGTCAATAGATTTACTGGCATGTAAAAGAATTCCATGGGACAAAATTCTGGCATACTGATATGACCCTGGCATTTGCAAGTACTTTTAACTAAGCCTAAGGATTATTTTGTTATTACAATTCATCTAACCTTTTTTTTCATTAAGCATATGACTTGTTATGCTGTGCTCTTTGTTGAGAATAGATCCTCTACCTATAAATTCACAAAATTTTGTATGGTATTTCCATGTGGGGCAGGAAATTCTGTTAAAATTCTCTTTAACTTCCATGCAAGACTCCACTCTATACAAATCGTGTATAAAAATTCTTTGGATTGTTGTATATAGATGCATTACTAAAGCTACAAAGATAAGTATAATGTCTATTAAAATGAACTTCATAACAGTTGCCTTAGACTGAAATGATGCAAAGGTTGTAACTTATAAACAAAGCCTGAAGCATTGGAGCCACAGCTATGTTTATCATTGGATAACTCTCCATTTGCCGTGAAACAGGCGAAGTAGTGCTATATTTCACAGTTTGTTTTATAAAACTGCTAGCTGGGGCATATAGGTAGTAGTGGTACAGTGAAACCTTGATTCATTGTTTTTAGGGTGAGCCGGTAAAGAAAATGGGAAAGCAATGAATATAAGATGTTCATGATGGTAGATTGGGTCACCTTTTTGACACTCACCTTCACTAATTAAATGTTACATTAAACAGAAATGTTTTTGAGGGTATTCGTCCTCATCGTCAGCGACTGGGGGACTAAAGGTCTCTTTCTCCTGTATGCTCTTCTTCCTCTTGCGCGGGGCACAAAGTTGAGCACATTGTTCACAGGCGGGATTTCAAAATTAATGATGTTGCCATTTTTGATGATGTGTATTTTTTCCCAGATGTTCAATTCTATTGGTGTGGTGAGGGGTTTTAACAATTTTATACTTTGACCAATGTTGTGGTTTTCTGTCCAAAAATGGTGTAATACAGCGGATTTCTCTGTTTTAGTTTTATGTTCCTTAAGTCTGGTTTCCAAGTTTCTTTTTGTTTTTCTATGTAGTATTTCTCACTCATCACAATTAATGTGGTAAATTCTGGATTTTAATGTATTTGGGATGGTATTTTTAAGAGGTGTGTTTAGCAAGAAAACTTGGAAACCAATCTACCATATTTCTGTTTTTAATCTTTCATATAATATGTTCCTTTACCACCCCGTTTCATGCACAACAAAACTGATGGCACCTCCAGTTAATGCCCACATAGATAATTACCGTGATAAATCATACACTGCAGGTGGATTCACACTGTAGCTTGCCACACACCACACTACTTGGGAACCCAAATGTATCGCCAAAATGAAATTTAATGTTACAGTGGTTGTGAAAGATTTAAGCTACTGGTAATTTTATTCCCAATACTACCTCCACCTCTTTCTGAACAGCATAAGGCTCATTGGATGGGATTTGCATTTCTGGATTGAATTGAATTGTGACAGGAGATGAGACTGACATGTGAATGTAGGAGGGAAAAAATCATTCGGTTAATGGCATATGGTCATCAGCTAAATTGATTAAACGCTGGAAAACATTTTCTGTTAGAAGGCTTATGGCAACTGTCTTCTGATGATAAAAGTAATGCAGAACAAAAATGGAAGTTCAATATTTCACTTGCTAACACAATTTTTTCTGAAAGAAAATGAAATTCAGTAGACCATTTAACCCTATGCTTGCTTGCTTAAAATTCTTTTCAAAATGCATGACCTGTTATTACATGGTTGATAGTATATCTGCATGCTTTGATGTAGATATGAATGTAACAAATATGCAAATGCCACTTGTAACAAATTGGGAAAATGACTGCATTGAAGGTGAAGTTTAATTTTTCTTTATGCTGGTATGTTGTTCCTTTTTCAAGACTAATAAAAAAATCCAAGTGTTTTATACAGTAATATTCTTTTATTAAAATCACACATTCTTCATTCAATAAAATGTTACTAATTCACTTTATCTTATCCATTGCTGTGGTGTAGAGCATACAAAGAAAGATTTAAACCACTAGGGCTATAAATCCCATGAAAATTGATCTCTAGACTGATATAGGTTGCTAATTCACATGGTGATCTTTTGTTACAAGGTTGTATCTTATGGCTACAGTATACTTCCAAGGATCAAGGAAGTTTGTCTGTAGAATTAAGCTCCCGACCATGTTTTAAAATTCTGAAGTGTTACATTTACATGACTTTCTCTACCTTCTATCATTTATTATTGGCACACAAATTATTACAAAAGTTTATTTCTCTGTCTACTTCATTTTAATCAAGATAAACCTTTGCAGAGATAGTTATATTACATATTTCTTAGGATACAAAGGGAACACTGATAGTCAAATGTTTAAGAACTGGACACTATATACTGCCCTTAAAATTCCATACACTTCTGTGCAATTGCTGAAAATCGACAGGACTTAAAAAGAATGACAAAGTATTGAACAAATCGAACCATTAATAATGGATACCTCGGAAATGGCTTATGGTACAAAAAGAAGTTATTTGGAATAAAATATGCGTTTTAAAGAGATTTAAGTTTTTTCGGTAGAATGTTTTCATCTATCACTTAACAATTTACCAACTATACAAGATTATACAAAATTCCTTCGGAATGAAGAGGACTTCACAGGATATTTGCAGAAAATTCAAAATATACATTTTATTTGTCATGTAAATGTCTTTAATTTATTTATTTATTTATTTATTTATTTGTGCTAGCAATCTTCCTTAGAATATGGCTATACATCAGCCCAAGCTGTTATCTTGCCATATTCTACCCATATTACACTCTTATTATAACATAAAAAAAAATGATGATAATAATAGTAATGGTACCAAAATAATAATCTTATAGTAATAATATATATTATAATAATAATAATAATAATAATAATAATAATAATAATAATAATAATAATAATATACTAATAATAATAATATAATTACATAACTTAACATCACTTGATGAAATTAATTTACATCTCTTTTTATTGTCCATAACCATTTCTTTTTAACTTTGGACAAGTATTCTCCCACCTTTTTACTATCCTTGTTAAAAATCTTGCTTAAAGCTACTTTCCTGTCCCGTTTTAACCATTTCCCATTTATAGCTACCTTTCTCCAAAGTTGTGTACCTTTACAGTCAAAAACGATATGTTCTAAATCTTCTCTTTCCCCACATAATGTCTTTAATATATGATATTTTAATCAAAATCATTATAGCTATTTTTGTGAAAATCAAAAACTTCTAAAAATGATTCATGTAAAGGGTAGTTGGAGGTGAGGGGATTTTCTTAAAAATCTTTGTGTCACATTTTTGGAAGATACTGGATTTATATACCAAGTTTGGTATATATAACTTTTCATTTTTTGTTGTTCACACATGGACCTTTTTCTAAAAATCACTTTTTTGAATTCTGGGGGTCTTCAAACATATATTTCCAGTGAAATCACAGTATTGAATTTTTGGGTGGAACACAATACCTTCTCTACCTATGTACGTGGTAGAGAAAGTAAAAGTGACTACAGTCCAGTGGTCTAACGAATGAAGAAGTAGAGGATTATATCAAACTTGCACAGACATGCACTGAGAACAATTTTTTTCCCCTATCATAAATTCTATAGCTAATACCTCTGGACTAACATTAAATCCGATATCACCATTCCTTTCAGATCTATTTATGGGGGACTTGGAAACATGGATCACAAAGGCTTTCTTCATCTTTTTCGAGCAACTGTACAGATATTGTCATGGCCATAGATTAATTGAAGAGATTCACTGGGTTTTTCGTAGTTATGGCCATGGCAAACAGGGGACATAGTTAATAATAACATTTGTAAGCATGCAAGACTAAGAAGTACAACTTATAGGTGTACCGGGAGCATTAAGGAAAGTCCAAAAAGATGAAGTCATTTCAATTTTAACAGTTACAATTTTAATAACAAAAAGATCCTTTACCTGTCTACATGGTGAATGGCTTTCACAATTACATCATCCCGCCTGCATCCTCATCACAGGTAGATATAGTGAGCACACACAACACTCTTTTTACTATGAAGGTTCACTAGCTAAAGAGGTCAAATCATGCCATACCATTTGTTATAACATCACTCACCCCCCATTACTTTCTGCCAATGTGTCACAAAGCTAGTTCTAGAAACTACTAGAAAGATCTACCCTGACAGATGAGTGGACCTTTCCAGTCCAGGACTACCAACGTATTCCAGGAGGGTTGCCCCAAGTCAGGCCTACCAAACTAAACCCCCATATGTAGGGACCTGCGTTTTTTATTTTATTTTTTGGTGGATATCAGGGTTATTTTTGGAGAATTTTGCATTATTTTTACTAGTTTTTATTATATTTTGGGATTTTAAAGCTACTTTTTCATGTAAATAGATTATTGAAGAACAATGTGAAGTTTTATTTTAAAAAACGCACATTTTTATTCTTCAATTATCAATGAAGAAGGCATAACATGAAAGAAAAATACATATTCCTTTTTCTAACTGGCAAAGGAGAACATTATTGCTTTCCTGTTGCAACCCAAATCGCTAAAAACTCCTGAGTAGTAAGACAAAATTTCAGTCAACACTAGACAATGATGCTACAATGACTGACTGTTAAGTCTGACTGAAAAGGAAATACCATAAAAGAAAAGTACATTATGTTGTGTTTTCTGTCAAAGGAGAACATTGCCATAATATTTGCATTTTCTTCTTTCGTGCTGCAATGCAAGTCGCTCAACTCCTGAGTAACAAGAAAAGAAACGTTCAGTCAACATTAGCAAATGGATACACTGACCAGGGAGCTCTGCCACTAAACTCAGGATTTCTCTCAAGCAAACTACGCAGAACTTTCACAATATTTATTTTTCCATCTCACAACATTATTTGATTGGTGTGCTCTTGAAGTTCACTGTACGCTTTTGTGATCACTGAATCATTCTCATTTTTAAAGAATGGAACAGACTTCACTTTTTTCACTAGTGTTGAGTCGATATTACTGTTAATGATGAATACTGGACTAAACACTTAAAATGCTGAATACAACTTATTAGCAGGGTCTTCAAACATCAGTAACTACAATTTTGCAAATGCTAATCCTGCAGCATTTTTCACAGCTGATCTAACATATCCTTGAACATCTGCACTTGTGATGCAATTTAACTCCTCTTTTGTTTCACTATAAAAATTCCCTTCTTTTACTACTTTGAAATTTTTCAGTATTTTCCTAAGGTTTCCTAAAGTGTAAGACTTGTTGGGTATGGAGATCCTTCTAGTTCAGTGATGTATTCCACTAAATCATTGGCATGTTCCTTGACGAATGTTACATCTGCTGAAGTTATACTTATCACTCGTCAGTGATTTCATGAAATCGATACCAGCATTGCTGACAGAGTACAGATTTTCTAACTGCACGAACTCAGTTATACCACGAAGGTACTTCTCAGTGTAGAAAATGGCCTCAAACCAAGTATTCCATCTTGTCAGCACTGGTACTGGAAACAGTGTAGGTTTCTCAGACGGATACTTTTCTTTGAGAAATTGTACATACAGATGCTTTCTCTTTCTTGTATTGAGAAACAAAGCTTTAACCTTAGCTACCGCTGCATTAAGTTTCATCAGTTCTTTCATGAATATGCATCCCACCAAATTTAGCTGGTGTGCCCAACACTGAATGTGAGTTGCATCCTCTCCGAGGAAGACAGTCAGGGAACTGAAGCACCTTATCACATATTTTGCACTGTCGCTTACCAGTCCCAAGATATTGTCATAGTTAATAGAGCACTTCTGTACAGAATTAAGTATTGCCCTGCTGTATGATTTTGCATCAGCTGCTTCCAGATTATGTACATCAGCAACATACACCTCCTACTCTATTTTTGGTTCAAGAGGACGAAATAACGCGAGAAATACACATCGACCCAACCGATCTGTCGTTTCGTTACATAGTAACATAACTGGCCAATTATCTCTCAGCAGTGGAACATACTTCTGTCTTAATCTAACTTGCAGCAAATTTCCAGCACCTGTTAAAAAAGATGTTAGGAATTAATATTATAAAGTTCCATTTCTGAAGTGACTAATAATTATGATGATGATGATGATGATGATGATGATGATAATAATAATAATAATAACAGTAACAATATAATTTCGGCAGTGATCTATTCAACATACCCTGAATGAATTCATTCATCCATTCTTTAATAGCAGGGTGCTCCAATTTCTCTAGTGGTATATTCGCTTTAAGAAAAGACTCCGTAGACTTCTTGGCAAAATTATCCCTTTTACAATACTCTGTTGCTTCTTATGACAAGAGGATGTACTGGCTGTAGATCTCTTCAATCGTTGGTGTTTCTCACTTCGCACATGCTTGGTATGCGTATGTTTTCTATCCTAAGATATCGTACAGTTACAGTATTGATACAATATGGTTTTTGAATTGGATGCATATAATCTGTCATTTTTAAATTCAAGAGCCCTTTCCTTTGCACTTACGCTCACGTTGGGCATAATACCAAGTGTAGAACACAGAGAGAAAACAACAATGCATAGCAAAACCGTTGCTTGCTGACCAGCATCTTAAGCAAAATAATGCATGCCGCATGAGTCGAGGTGATGAAGTGGGAGAAAAAGCTGACCTTGTAAGACTGTGATGCAGTGTTTCCAAGTTCCAACTCTAGCGATAAGTTGCCACCAAACACTGTGAATTCGCATTATTGTGTATATGAAATTGATAAAGTTGACATATTCGCGTTATTGTCTCATTTCGTGAAATAAATTGTCTAATTTTCAAATTGTTAACGTTATGTATAGGTAACTGTTTCTCAAGCATTTTAGAGAGTATTTTTAAAAAGTCGGTGTTATCGCAAACGCGAAAAACGCATGTCCCTACCCATATGCTTATCACAATATGTAAACAATATTTTTGTATTGTACCACACAAAACACATAGATGACACCATAAAACTGTTTTAGCCTCCGTGGCAGCAGCATCAGATTTACAGTGCAAATAGAAACAGATGGATATCTACCATTCCTAGTGGGAATGTGACAGTTACTTTTGGGGGGTAAATTGCGTTTCTTGGTCCTGCATTAGTGACGGAAGTGATGTCTTATATGTCCAACAGATGTCACTGTATGTCATTCTCTAGCTCTAATGTAATGCTGGCAACATATGAATAACTAATGCCGCCAAAGCTGGTAAGATACTCAGCCTCAAGGAGTAGCTGAGGGATTGAGGGCCCTCAGCCTCAAAGTGTAGCCGAGGGATGTTTTTTAGAAGAAAAGGAGTGTAGCAATAGGCCGCAACTGCAAAGCGACAACAGGGCGTAGCCGAGGGATCTGCACGTCTAAAACTCGAATGATATGTTTGCAGAAATTCCTTACTTCGCGGATTTCACTTCTTATTTAGGTTGGCGCTTCCCATTCAGTGTCTGTTTCAGCGGGAAGATGGCTACGTTTGTTGTGTTCATATCACAATTTTCCTATAAAAGTTAAACACCTAAAACGGGAGGGTAGGTGGGCACTAGTTGTTGGCGAGCTCACATTTACTTCTACAAGGTAATTCATTCCATTATTTCTTACTTCCTTCAGCATTTTCTAGGTGGGCCCAAGAAAGGCAACTTAGCCCTTTCGGGTAACAGTTATAACTGTTGCAGTTAAGGTACATGTAACAATTACAAATAATGATTACGTTATTTGTTTCTATCATTATTATGTTTGCAGTTACATACATACTTTTGTATGAAAGAAGAATCTTCAGATAGCCATTATATTATACTTTGCCCATTCATTGAAAACTATCATCAATAGAATCAGCAACCTAATATCAGTTGAGATGTCAGTATTCTGTGTATTTCTGCTCTAGACCTAAGATGTCGTCCATTTGTTGAAATAGTTTGTCTTACTGATTCTTGGGCAAGACAAGTAACCCTAGAGATCAAAGGATTGTGTATCTCAAAAGGCCCTAGTATGTTTTAGGCTGTTTTAACATTACTATTTTTTTCTCACCTTCATATTTACCAAGGGTGAAGTTATTTTCTTAATTATAAAAATGAACATTGTTTACACTAAAATTGGAAATACATTCCTCAGCATGATACATATCTCTACTGTTTTCTATGCTTGCTTGCAACTCAGAATAGCATTTGTGTATTCATTGTTCTTTACTGCAATATTTTGTACATTTTTTAATTAGTAGCATTGTATTTTAACCTGCTGTAGATTGCAGGATTCGAAGTTGAAAGTTTATTTTATAAATTGTTTGCTTTGAATAGCAGGTTTTCAGGAAAAAATATACACTGACGGTAAATATGATGCAGAAGCTATGAGGGCATCTAGGATTGGACACCAATGAGATGTAGAATGAACATTTTATTGCCTACTTGACATTCAGAATTGACACTAAATTTTCAGTGATACTGACATGTTTTTTTTTCTTGAGAACTGCAGCTTTGATGAATGGACCTTTTATTAATTAAAATGTTTTAAATCTACATGCAAAGTGCTACTTATATCAGCACAGTAAGCATTGCAATCACTGCTCATGCTGCAGCATCAGTAAAGCAATCTTTTAACTCTGACAAAATGAAACCCTTCAATCCTAAGAGATACACCTGCAACCTGATGATTGCATCACATAGATGATATTAAATTTTTATTTCAATGCTGGCATAAACTAGGCTTAAATAATACAGCTTGCATAATTACATGCTATTAGTTTCTTTTGGGGGGGGGGTAAGTTCTATGACTTAGGAAACAACTACTGTGGAATCTCGTTGGCACATCCCTCATTAACCATTTTCCCATGTATTACATTTAATTATAAAAGTTTCAGTGCAAATTGCACCAAATCTAATAAATAACGTTTGTTTAGTACGTTTTCTCAGTCCCACTTACTAAGTTCGAAGCTTGGTGTCCTCATTTGCTGTTTTTGGCCAATCCTTGGTCGGTCCAGTGGGAGAAGGCACTTACATGTTTGAAGTTTGACGTTCTCATTCGCTACTTTGGTCAATCCTTGGTCACGGAGTGGAAACCGGCGGGCAATGACATGCATGTATGTACAATTGTGTGACGCGATTTGTGGGGCGGGATAGAGAATGCTTTAGGTTGGCGTGGTAAACCTAATGATAAGTTTCAACTGTTGAGTGTTGACCAAACATATGTAGATTGTATTTTAACTTTTCGTTTGCAATGGAGAAAAAGAAAGTGCGGCAAATAACTAACAGTGAAAAACCTCAAAATCCTTGAGAAAGTAGATCACAATCCAAATATGAAATGTGTGGATATAGCTCGGAAGTTAAATGTTCCCTCGTCAACCTTTAACACAATTGTTAGAAAATGTAAACTGATTGAAACTGCTTTTGAAGACGGGGAAAAATGCTAAAACAAAACTTTTCTCTTGGAAGCTAGGATAGGAAGAGGATCAGATCGAAATTTGTTGCATGGAAACGCCTACCTGTTCAAATTGTATTGAAGATGCTAAAGATACTATGTTCTACTGTACTCGTAACACAATGCACAATCTTCATTCTGTTTTTTTTTTTTTTTTTTTTTTTTTTTTTTTTAAATTTTTATCAGATATATAATAAAACACACTGCAGGGCTACTTTTATCGCTTTCATAAAGCGCAATTTTTTCTTCTCAGAAACCTTCATTAACCTCATAACCTGCTTAAATTATACAGATAAACTAACATATGTTTAACAGGTTCGCCAACGTAAATCCAAGTTGACCAACATAAAAAGCTTGAATTATTTATTCTCAGACTGTGTGTATTAAAATCGATCTTGATATGTATTGAATTTAACATGGAAAGGTAGATCGTATTCAACATGGAATTGGACTCAAATCAATTTCAATTCCCTATGGAAACATAGTAATTATTTGATTTTATTACATAATTATGTTCTTAAATTGCAGATTTTGTATTTTTGTTAACACGTTTTCCCGTCTATGATGTCCAAATCCTTGGGTCCCTGCAAAAACGTACAAATGAAATTCTATTATAATGGTATTGATAATTCTTGAAACTGTAGGTTTTAAAGTTGTATTTTAATCATTTGTGTCATGTAACCCATTCACACTTAATCCCAGTTAGTAATTCCAGACTCTATAGGGTAATGAATTATTTTAAATAAAGAAACATTCCACTGCCAGCAGGAAATTGAACCTAGGAGCCTTGAGTTGAGAAGCCAGATAGCTGTATACTTTACCACGCAGGTAATTTTTCTTTCTTTCCCATTTATATGCTGCCTATGACATCTAAGGTCATATTGGTGGCTTTTGCATTTGGAATAATTCCTCATCTGCAACCTGATTCTTCAGCTGGGAATCAAACCTGGGATCTTGACATTGGAAGCTAGCTGCTAACCACCAGACCACAGAGGCAAACATTAATTATTATTATAAAATGTGTATTGAGACTATAATGCTAAAAGGCTGTCACATAAAAAGTTACAAGGCAATATCATAGTTCATTTTTTATACTGTAAGGAAGGTGGTTGGTTCTTGGTGGTGCACCAAATATGTGGGAGTGTGGTTCCACATTATGGTTGACTAAGCAGTGGGACAAAGCTCCAATCTTACCTGGGGCAAAGTTGTCATGTAGGGATCCAAGAGAAGTTGCTCTAACCTCCGAAATGGCACACATATCCAGTTGGCTAGCTCTCGCATAGTTGCCTCTCGTTCCAAGGATGTTAACGTTACCAGTGCCCCCAAACAAATATTGAAGTGCCCAGACCACCTCTATCCAACCTTTTGAGCGATGATAGAATCTCAGGGAGCATTGCAAGGAATACCTCACACGGGTAACACATGGAAGTGTGCATAAATCACAAGTTGTAAGAACTTCACTTATACACACACAAATTTTATTGTGTACTCAAAGAACTTATGGACCAACATTCACAAATAACATAATCTATTCCTGACTGCTTGGGTCACTGTGTTGAATTATTAAACTATAAGAATGAATTAATATTATTATATATAAATTAATTATACTTTTTAAGTTCTACAGTTTACTTGCATTTGTGCAACATTTAATAATTAACACAGGTTAGGCAAAGGAATAAATAAACATGTTATAAGAAGTGTAGGTGAAGAAGGTATTTTTTTAACAAAAGTGGCAGTGTTTTTGAGTAAGACTATGATGGGTTGCATATTTATAAAACCTAAGGATGGTTAATAAAAATCACCAAAATAGCTAAAGAATAAACAAAGTTTTTCTGCTCCTACTCGTCATGGACATTTAACTGTAGTAATATAGAATTGTCATTTGCAATTATTCTTTCTTGAAGTTAAGGCTGTGTTTACTTCAATAGTTTTATCAGCATATCTTAAAATGCACAAGTACTACCCTAAGGTTAATATAGACTGAAAGAAACTCAAGTTTCAATGTACAAATGTGTTACAAAGAAGCAGCACATGTAAGAAAGTGGTTTCATGTTAATGCAAATTTAAGAATGGATTCCTCTTAGGAAAATGCTTACATGTTTAAATGTTGCCAATTTATTTAATTAAATGGAAGTTCAACTTAGTATATAATTGCGTTTCATAATGCAATTCACTTTAAGTGACTGAGGTTCATGCATACACTGGTATTTGTTTTTGTTTATAACAGCTATTTGAAAAAAAGGGGTGTTCAATTAGTCCTTCAGAAAAGATAGAAAAACTCCCCCTGCCCCCCCGCCGAACATAATCTCCTTTTACCTCAGTACACTTCCCAGCATTTCTCCAACCTTTATAAGCTATCCAGAAAGTAGGATTTCGAAAGGTTAAAATAGGCATCTGTTTTGGAGATGACCTTGTTTGACATGAATCATTTTCTGTCAAGCCATTTTTTCAAGTTTTTGAATAAAAAAAGTCACTGGGGGCTAAATCTGGTGAATACGGTGGATGTTTTAGTAATTCAAGCTTTAATTCCATCATTTTTGCCAACAAAACTGTGCTGGTAGGCTTTTGTGCTTTGTCTTGATGGAAAATAATCTTTTTCTTTGCAAATGAGGATGTTTTCTATTGATTTCTTCACTCAACCAATGCAGTAACGATGCATAATACTCTCCATTTATTGTTTGTCCTTTCTGCAAGTAATCTATGTAGATGATTCCTTGTGCATCCCAAAAACCTGTGGCCATTTTCTTGGCCAATTTCACCTTCAGAGCCAATTCGCCTTTTAAAACCCTGATGTTTCAACTGGCCCTTTGTCTCTGGAGTGTAATAGGGTTCCATGTTTCATTCAGTTATGTATCAATGCAGAAACTCATCAGGATAATGGAAAAGTGCCAAACCAGCCTCCAAATCGATCACACAATTGTGTTTATTCTCGACTGAGAGCAAATGCTGCACCTATCTTGCCAAGATTTTTGTCAGACCCAATTTTTCATGAAAAATTAAAAACGCTATACCTGTGATGCCTTGGCCTCAACTATTTTGTAATTTTTTATTCGTCGAACACTCATAGCTGTATAATGGATTTTGTCAATTTTGGAGGAAGTCTCAAAAAAAGCTCGCTAAATTTTGTTCATACATCTCTTAGGCGACAACAGTACATTATGATCACTGCTATTGTCTGATTGCCTGACCACTTTGTGATTTGGAACTAAAACTTAATATACAGCTGAAGGCATCAGAACAACTCTTGACTAGAGTACATATGTACATGTTTAATCTGTATTCAGTTCCTAATATTTACCACATTTCCATCGGGAATTGAAATCAATTTGCGTATACATTCCGTATTGAACATTGCATGGAAACGTGGGCTCAGATCAAATTGAATCTTAGATTTGATCCTCTTAGAAAGTACTGTACTCATTGTATTATGCTGATTGCTCATCTTTTCTTTTTTCTACAGACATTTAAACTCAAGAACCTTTTGCTGTGCTATAAATATAGTTCAAGGAATATTAAAGGTTTTTGTCTCATTCCATAATGTTTTAGCCAATCTTCCTCCTTAAAATGAGAGCAAACTATACATCTGCTTACGTTTCATTCATTTCTTCTGAAGCAGTGTTGGGTCTGTAATTTTTGCAAGAAAATTGTTTTCTTGTTTTATCCATTATTCATGCTACAAATTTTTGTTATGAAACAATAAACCTGTCAGAAACTGATACAATTAATAGACACAACAGGGCTGCTTTTACCACTTTTATATTAATGTTGCATATCTTTACAAAATCATAGTATATTAACCTCAAAATCTTCACTTTACACACAGAACAACAAACTAACATTTATGTTTTAACAGGTCCGCACTTTGCTAAAGTCTTCAGTTTGCATGTTCAAATCCATCTCAATATATATTGTATTCAACATGGAAATACAAATTATGATAGTTCATGAGCCAAGTGGTTAACCGAGTGATGGATGATGGATAATAGAGGTTCTACTGTAGTCTCTCTTCGTACAATTCTGTCTGCACTTAATAATTAATTTATTAATTAAAATATGTTAAGTTGAAAGTTGTCATGTGAAATTGGAAAGAAAACATAGTATCTGAATGTATCTTAATGAGAAAGCTTAAGTCACTTCTGCCATTACTCGGTGAATTAAAATTAAAAGTTGTATGATTTGAGTGATTTGGTTAAACGTTGCACAAGAATTCAAAACTTTCCCAGAAAGAAGGTAAAATAACATTAGGTTAAAAATACAAATTTGCATAAAGCACAAAAGTTTGCTTTAATACTGCAGTGAATGGAAGAAGTATAGTATTCTGCCAAAAAATTCAGTAACAGTATTTCACAGAAAGTGTTTTGAGGCCCCCTGGACTTAATTAAATAGTTGTTTTAGAAAATGAGCCTATATATGTGCGAGGGAGAAAACAGCATAAATCAAAAATGAAAAGTTGGATAAATACTCAACTTGGTATTTGAAGTCCAGCATCTTCCAAGGATGTGGTTAACTTGGAAAGATTTTCATTTTTACTTTTCTAAAAAAATGGGACCACCATAAAGGATGGAAAGGGACTTCAGGAAAAATATAGTAGAGCTCAATAAAATATTGTTACATGTTGGGGTGAAGGCCAAAAAGGTTACCAGAAAATGATTTAGGTCACACCAACACACACATGGGAGGGGGGCACAACTTGCTGGCAGCAAAAATGTCCGGGACTTTGGTGTGTAGAATTAAGGGGAAGGCGTGGGGTTTTATATTACATTGAAAGATTACATAACACACATTACCTGGGATTTATTCTCAAAAACGTTTGACTTCTCTACATAGTTAACAAAGGAAACAGGATGAAGGAAGATGTCACAGACCGTAGACTGGCCAGACACGACTGGTTCCAACGACCACTTACTCTCGAGTGATTATCTTTTCCCCCCACCAACCGTGATCTAGTCAAAGCCAGACAGGGCTGACATCATACCAGACAATTTCAAACAGATATTCCCCTTTGGCATGGTCTGCACCGAAAGCGGAGACCGTTAAGCCAAAATATAACTGAGGAGACCCAATAATGCTACCTCTGGTAGCAACAATACAGCACAACAGTGCATCTGGTAATGACAATGAAATTATTATGCCACATCTTCCCCCCACTTACAAGAATGAGCGTCCCAGCTGAAAAAAAAAGAGAACGGAGAAAAATACCAAAATAGAAATTCAATGAATACAAATGAATTAAATTGACAGTAAGTCTGTGATCACTTCCCACATGAAAATTTACAATTAACAATTTATAAATTGGTAATGTAGTCCCAGCTGGTAAGTTGAAGGTAGAGGAGCCAAAACATGAGCAGAAGACTAAGACAGACTGTGTAGCGGCCAAGTGCTCTCCTTGGATCATATAAAATTGAGCTTTGTCCACCCGCTTAAGAGCCTGTAAAATATCATTGACAGTAACAGGGTTCATTGGTAGTATAATATTTACATACTCAGGTTTCATACCTTTTAATAAATTTATTTGTTCAGTTTGAGACATACATGGATTAACCTGATCACATAAAGACAGAACATCATAGACATAGTGCAAAACAGGTTCAGAATCTAACTGAATCCTTCGTCGGACTTTGATTTCTAATAATTCATCTTGGTGAGCAACCTGAAAAGCTGTAATAAAAGAAGTTTTTAAAAGAGACCAATCATGAGAGGGATGCCTGTGACAAAATGTTTGAAACCATTGTATGGCAGTATCTTTAAGGTAGCAAGGTAAATACTTCACTTTTAGCAAATCTGACCAGTTATTAGTAAAGACTATTCTTTCAAAAGTATTGAGAAAATCAAAAGGATTATCTACTGCAGCATCAAAGAAAGGAGGTTTGACAGAAGGTCGTGCAGAGGATGATTGTACAGTGGACACAGTACTCTGGACAACTGCATGTACAAGTGTGATCAAATCATTGTTGGTGGCCACCAAGGTTGATGACCCATCACTAGTGGAGGGCGTAGGATGAGACTCGTCCACAAGCATGTCTGAAGATTGTGTGGTACCTCTCTTTGGCATAATGAATCTATATAGCACAGTATTAACACAGAAATGCAGGCAAGAAAAAAAAAAGATAATTGGACACAGGCATGCAATTGAACAGCGACTGTAATGAAAAGGATGAATAGACATACATCTTGTAGAAGTATCAGGAACAAAAATGGGTATGAGCAAAATGCGCAAGTATCAATGCTGTAAGAGAGGCATCATTTGCATTCATAAAACAACACAGTTAAAAAAAAATTAATTTCCGTAGACAATGCCAGAAATTTGCAATAAGTAAAACATATAAGTCAATAGTACACACAGGTAATAAATAATCACTCAGTATGAAGCAGTATAGGTCAGTAATATTCACAGAAACATATATGACAGTGACAAATAATTATAATATCATATCACAGTTGAATAAAATCAAAATAGTGAAGCTAGAAGCAAACAAGCTTAATCAGACTGAATATGGCCAAAATGAACTCAATTTCAGTAGCACAATTGTACGCAAAGTAACGGTGTGTGCCAAAATTAGTAATTGATGCTGAAAAGTTAGTACAAATAGTCAAATGCACAACAAGGTAGTAAGGTAAATGAAACAAAATTTTTCAGCATTCAGCATAAACTAACAATGCCTATGCTAAAATCATATATAAATAATGCTGACTATCTGAAATTTGAAACTGTAAGCACACTGAATGTAAAGAAAAGAAAATTCAATCATAGCACTGGTTCGAAGTTTTAGGTTATACAACACATCTGTAATGCATTACAGTTGCAAATTTGTCACAAGAATGCAAGATTCATAACCCTTAATAATTCCACTAGCACAAATTATGAACAGAGGCACATGATATAGTAGTAATGTGGCATAACACACATAATGATGTCAATATTATGAGGCAAGGAACAAACTTGAAAGATTGCTGTAGTCGTATCGGCATACAGAATCTAGAAATAACTGAGACACTGCTCACATACATAATATACTCATCATATTAAATGTCGCTGTCATGAGCGCTTTAAGCTGAACTACCAAATGGCATGATTAAAAAGATGAAAAAATAAAACAGGCAAAACTGAAAGGAAACTATGTATGTTGGAAAAACACACAGCACCACATAATGAAACTCACACCGGGCTGCAAGCACACAGCAAATAAAGTGACGGAAGGGAGTGAAAAGAGGGGGAGAAGGAATGGGAAATATTGCGGAGAGAAAGAGAGGAGGGAGAAGGAATGATACAGAGGTGCCAAAGGTTTATGTGGCCATCACATAAAAAAATGGGAAACCTACTAAAATTAAGAATTTTCAGGGCCGAAATGGTGAATAAAAAAGAAAATAAAATCTTTGCTATGCCAAAGAAAGAAAACCCAACACCCCAACCTCTGGGGAACAATTTTGAATTTCTACATATCGGTTATGTTACGCAGCCAAAATATGCTGCATAAGTATGTATGCAATCCCTCAAAATTTCTGTCACATTAAAAACTCACAGCGCACACCCAGACACCCACACATGCTTACATTTCACAAAACTTACCTTGAATTACAGAACATTATGCACATGCCACGTGGTCACAATCACAAAATATCACAATTATTTACAGCACTTGCACACCCAAAACAAACAAACAAACAAAAACACACACACACATACAGCGACCTCCAACAAAAATGTTACATGTTGGGGTGAAGGTCAAAACGGTTACCAGAAAATGATTAATTTAGGTCATCCCAACATGCACATGGTGGGGCACAACTTGCTGGCAGCAAAAAGTCCGTGACCTTGGTGTGTACAATTAAGGGGAAGGCGTGGAGTTTATATTGCATTGAAAGATTACATAACACACATTACCTGGGATTTATTCACAAAAACGTTTGGCTTCCCTACAAAGATAACAAAGGAAACAGGATGAAGGGAGATGCCACTGATTGTAGACCGGCCACACATGACTAGTTCCAATGACCACTTACTCTTGAGTGACACTATCTTTTGCCCCCACCAACCATGTCTAGCCAAAGCCAGACAGGGCTGACGTTCATGCCAGACAATTTCAAGCAGATCTTCCCCTTTGGCATGGTCCACACCAAAAGGAGAGACCGTTAAGCCAAAATATAACTGAGGAGTCCTAATAATTCTACGTGTATAAACAGTGAGTGCATCTGGTAATGACAATGAAATTATTATGCCACAATATGCTTTTGTGTCAAATAACTTTTTACTTTCTCTACTTCTACCTATAATAAGTAGGGGAAGTATTGTATTCCACCCAAAAATTTTATATCAAGATTTTACCAGAAATAGTGTTTGGAGGCTCCCTGAGAAAGGTTATTTTTAACAGAGTGTCTGTGAATAGAAGCGATAATTTGGATGAATGTCAAACTTGGTATATGAGTTCAGAATCTTTCAATATGCCGGCCCTCGTAGCCGTGGTTGCTGGAGTGTATAGCTCCATCAAGCTGAGGGTTTCAGTTTTGAGTCTCGCCATGGGCATGGGTGTTTGTGTGTGCGTGTGTTGTGTAATGCGGTAATAAGCGGTAACAAAAAACACAGTATCATAAACTGGGTAAAACAAGGAAACTTGCAAGAAAAAAGAAAATCCCCCACTCCAAACTACCCTTTTCATTGAAAATTTTTAGCTATTTTTTTTTTATTTTCTCAAAAATGGCTAACAATTTTGATTAAAATACCATATGTTTTGGATATTTGCATAACAAATAAAATACACTTTCGTTGAGAGTTGGCGCCTAAACTTATAAATACATTTCTGGAAAACTAAAGCATTATTGGGCATAATCATGCATAGTGCATTTTGGCAGAAATTAAATTCTGAGACAGCTCATGGAAGTAATTTCTTGGAGCAGGAAAACCTGTGTTTGAATTAACTTCACAGGCAAATTATAATGGGCACGTCCTAAGTTGAAGTGACAGTTGGAGCGGGGATTCCAGTGTTGCCATTATAGCGCCCTGGTCCATGTGCCATGCAGCAAAGATATCAGTAGGATATTTATGTGTTTGCATTGTGAACTGAATGTTGTTGGTTTATTTATTGACGCTGTATCCGGTAATACCCAGGATATCTGTGTGTTACATCACAGAGAGCGAGAAAAGTACAAAACTTTGTTAGTGTATCTCCGAGGATGCGAGTTCTACTTGGGGCTTATAGTTTCATTTTACATTTGCGGAGAAATCTAAGGAGATGTGGTGCTATATGTTGAATGTCTGAACATTGTTAACTGTTATGACCTCTGGAAGTCTCCGTGGCACTCACTAGGGTTGCCAACTTGAAGTAGTTTAAGCTAATGGACATAATCAGAGCATATAATCTCTCTTGCATGTCATTGAATTGGTATTCCATGCCCTAAAACGTTTTTTGTCGCGTTCATGTATAGTTTCTTTTTGTCTGCTTCTCTAACACAAGTGTTTATCGCAGCCATGAGTGATGAAACAATTTGCTAAGTATAAAAGTTACATATCACATATGCATACGCACATGCACATATGAACACACTGAAATGCACAATTTTGTAGTGATATGCTATTTTAAACAATTGTAAATGTTTTTAAGTCAGATATGAATGATTGGCAATAAACTGCACAAGCTGTTACACCTGGTCACATATTCACTATTGCATATTACAAAGAGAAATAAACAAATAACATTCAGCTACCGATGAATTATAAGCAAAGCAAGAATAACAGCAGTATCTGTTTACACCAAATCTCATCATCCAGGTAGCAGAGCTATCATTTGCTGGCTTCTTGCACAAAGCACATCGTATGATGTTATAGAGCTTCGCAACCTAGGTATAGATACCTGGTTGCTATGACAATTTGCTTTCAATTGGTGGATTACTGGCTGCTAGGTTACCATAATGATATGTTATCCTTTCACTTAGGATGCGCCCACTATAACAAAGTAAAAGATGTGAATGTGTCAGTAGCACCAGGAATATCAGCAAGGTCTTAGAAATGTAGAATTACAGCTTCTAGTTCACTGTCTGTAACATTAAATTGATATTTATTTATGGACACTCTTTAACTGCTGTGGTCCTTAGCATCCCATTCGATATTGGGTATGAAAGACTAGTAATTTTGCTCAGAGGTCTCTTTATCAGCTTGAGATTCTTTTATGTGTCATAAATCTACGATGCGGGACCACCGGCTTTATTTCCCTTACGAAGAAAGCCATGCTAAGGATTTTTACGCCCGAAAAAAATCCATCGCTCTCCTCTGGGTTTGAACCTGGAACTTTGGAAACTAGAGACTAGCATGGTAACCACTAAACCATGGAGGATGACTCACTGTCTACATATTAGCACCGTTTGTTGTGTTGATCTCAATATATCATATAGAATGACTGGAAACGTGTGTTCAGTCTTGTGTGTAGTTGCCATGCAGTCAAAGACTAGTCTTTCTGGCCCAAGAATGGGTCCACACATAATATCACTCTGTGCTTGACATCTCGTGGACATATGCAGGAGCTTCCTCTCTTCCCCCTAGCTGTTTACTTTCGGGAGCTCAAGAAATGCCCATCATTACCTCCCGATTTTATTTCAACCATGTGTTGCTATCTTTCACTGCAGCAGCACTGAGTGTTAAAGAAATAGATGCCTATATTTGATAAACAAACTAAATGCACTAATTCAAGAATGAAGGAGAAATGTTATGAATATATTTTAATATTTACTGCAGAAAGCACCTTATCTAGGTGGGTGGCTCATTGTTTAAGGAAAAGCTATGCCTTTTAAGTGTATAGCACTTTTCACAAAGTCATCCACTTTGCCTAAAACACTGTATCATAATGCTTAAACAAAAAGTTAAATACATTCAGAACTATTGTTTTTTATCATTTTAAGGGCTTTGTCACTTGTATATTTAATTACTGCTCTGACCTGCTATGCACTCAGCTATGATTGCAATGTAAACAATACTGATTAACATGACTGTTGCTTTTCTCCGGTAAATAACATAGGAATATCAATGTCTGCATGGCTGTAATAAGAAATAGAAGCTAATTATTGGAGTTATATTTAAGTGAAATTATTATTAAAATACTATGCTTATTCGCCTCTTTATTATTTGAAGTACAAAAAAGAGTGATAATACATCTAGTACAGTAATAAACTATTTTACTTTCTCTACTACGCATAGTAAGCAGGGGAAGTATTGCATTTCACCCAAAAAATTTCATACTAAGATTTCACCTGAAATACATGTTTTCAGGCCCCTTAATCCAAATAAAGTATTTTTGGAAACTTGTCCGTGAGTGTGTCTGTGAACACGATAATTCAAAAATGAAAAGTTGGATAAATACCAAAATGGTATTTAGGTTTAATATCTTCCAAAGATGCTACACAGATTTTCAACTAAATCTCCCCACCCCAAACTACCCTTTACATGGAATAACACAATTCATTTAAAATAAGTTTTTTTGCGGCATAAGCCATTTCTGAGATATCCATTATTAAAGGTTCAAATTGTTCATTCTTTGTCATTCTTTCTGCATACCAAACTAAAAACAACACAATGTACCTAGGGGTACCAGAGTACCCCAAAGCAAAATGTATTGTTACACATGGTACATGTACAGAAACAAAAGTAATCGCATACAATAACAATGTAATGAAAAAAATCTTAGTGTGTTGGTAACAAATTAGGTAAATTATTAAAAAAAAAATTTTCCCAAATTAGTGTTTTGTTAATTACACATGTTCCAATTTGAATCAATGCAATTTTTGCATACTTTTACATTTTCATAATTGCATGTTCACTGCACACAAAAGAATAGCACTTGCCACATTTTGGTTTGCGCTTCCAGTCTTTATTCCTAGGACAGTTTGCAACGTCCAACACTGGCAGTCCCTTGCAGGGATTCCATTGAACTTGATTGCTGTGTCACTGTGCTTGCATCTTCACCAAATAATAATTCCTTCATTGCTGTTTCGTGATTGCGAGCATTCCTTTCAGCTTCTGCATTCTTTGCCTCTAATGAGGCTTTATTAATTCTTGTCCTAGGCCTAATAAAAATTTTCTCTTGTCGTGTGCAAGAGCCTTCCAGTCAGGATTTTTTGTTTTCAAAATAACACAGGCACTTATGGCTGCTTTATCAATCATGTTCAAAAATAGCACAAATGGCCATCACTGGGTAGTCCTGTTGCATGAATACTCATCATTTTGTCCATTGTATCAACAAAACCTTTGGCTATATTATAGTGTAGAATAATTTTGGGTTTGAATTCTTCCTTTTCTGTGCCGCAGTTGTCATGATGTTCAGAACTCAAAAGGATTACTGCCTTGTTCTTTTTAGGCATGTACAATAATACTAGGGTTATATTTTCATTGAATGTAAACAGATAAAAATTGTGGTTTCAATGGCATTGGTTGAAGTTCAGATGGGATTTCAGGCTTATTTTTTCTAAGAGTATTAGTCAAAGTTAGCCCTTGCTTTAAGAGCTCCTGCAAGTGGAACACTTGTAAAAAAAAAAAAAAAAAAAAAAAAGTTGTCCATTGTAATACATATCCAGTTCCTAAAAGAGATGTAAGGTCCATTACAACTGTAGCACCTAGATTATTTTCTGTAGATCCTTCTTTCCCTGTATATACCTGCTAGTTGAAAGCATACGAAAATTCAACATCGCAGAGGGCCCAAATTTCTATGCCATATCTAGCTGGTTTGCACTTCATGTAAACCCTAAATGGGCATTTCCCACAAAAACTAACAAATACTTATCCACTGTCAAATGACTACTTGGATAATAGTGTACACAGCATTCCTGTGCAAAAGTTGTAAATATTTCTCTAAATGCACAAAATTTGTCATTTGTCTCTGTTCCTCTCTAGTGGTCATGTCAAATCTGATGTAAGAAAGAAGTTCAGAAAACCTATTTCTTGAAAATGAAACTGGGAATATTTTCCTTTTGTACATGGGGTCCATGGACCATAACAGAAAGTGGTTCTCTTTTAGCTTTTAGTACTCCCATAGTTACAAGGAGCCCTATGAAACCAAACATTTCTGTTGTACTTGTTAGGATCCACTTGCATTTATTAGAAGGTTGAGTCGCATTCCATAAATTATAACCTGTCTGCTTTTTGGTTTGTATATTTTGCAACTTTGTCCACTATTTTACGTGTAGTGAACATTGTTTTGCTACGAAGGTCTACCTGGGCAAGAACCTAAGCCCAAGCCCACTCCGAACAACCCATGGTCAGCGCCATCTGAGCTGCTCTCCAACCGTGGGGGTTTCCCATGAGGCCAATACCTTGTTTCTTAAAAAGGCCGCCCTGCTTTCGCGGGATTGGAAGTGGATACGCCACTTACGTGCGTTACCCTTATAAAGGGTGACTACTGAAAACCTCGGTAGGGCCGACAGCAATCTAGCATGCCATCTACCAACTCTCACTCATTGTTGGTGCCGGAGAACATTGAGGCATCTCAAAACCCCGCTTGGGCGGAAAATCAGCCAGACGTACCCAATCACCCATGGGTATCGGGAACCACTGCCCTGCCGAGTCCGACCCAATCCGAACAACTCACTATCGGGAGGGGCTTGAATCTTCAGAGCCACGAGTGCTAGGGATCCGCTGCGCTCGCACCACGACAGCTGAAGGGATTGGAACCCCTCCCCTATGGTAACGTGTGGTGAACAACATGAAAGTCTCCATAATCGGAGACACGCCCCTGGAAGTCATTGTGAGACTGCTAGATTTAGACAAAATATCCTGTTTCTGACGCCTGTTTGGTGGTTTGTACATTGATTGCCATTTCATTCCATTTTTGCTGGTGTGTGCAGGGATCTCCAGCATTTGAATCTCATCAATCACTTCTTCATTGTCCCTTCCTTCAATAATGTCTTCAGCCAAGTCCATTTCTTCCACATTGTCTTCTATTTCTGAACACAAACTCCACATTCTCCTGTTTCTGATTCTGCTTCTATTATTTGCATTACTTCTATATCTCGTTCATTGCATAAATCATATTTCTTCTGTAATTTTAGCTTTTTCGACATGTTCATTTCACAACATAGCATGCTATAGCAACAGAACTGAAGGAAATGACTAAAACACAACAATGCACATTCATTTCACACTTGTATCAACATAACTTTCTACAGTGTGCATTTATACATGTGTGTTTTTTTGTCTCATGGAATCCCAAGCGGAGTACCAAAGGACCCCAATAAAATTGCAATTATTATTTATTATATAGATAAATTTACTTAAATTCAACAATGGTAGTGTTTAGTGGGAACAGTTTAACAATGTCACATAGTCAGAAAAATATAAACTATTTCAAACAGCTACAAATAATAAAATAGACATGTTCAGGTCCTGCAGTACCCCACTTGGTATTTAGAAAGTTAAAGTCCTTTTAACATTCAGATGTTCCTTGCAGTTATATGGAAACAGTATGGAATTTTAAGGCCAGCGTAAGGCATCCAGTTCTTAAAGATTTAATTATCGCTGTTCTCTTTGTATCTATAACAAAATGTGTAATGTAGCTATTTCTGCAAAGGTTTATTTGGATTAAAATGTAGTAGATATGAAAATAAGCTTGAGTAAGAATAATTTTTAACCCATAATAAACGATAGAGGGTAGAGGAAGTCATGTGAATGTATCATCAGCTTTTTATTCATTTGAAGGGTATGCTGCAGTGAAGGTTTGTGCATTTGTTTACACCATGATACTTGCTTGGGCTGGATTGAGTATAGCTAAGTTAATAATTAAAACGCACGCACGCACACACACACACACACGCACACACACACACCTCCAGGTTTCAAAATCACCTTCAGGTAAAGCATTTTAGAGCCAGTCCACTTCAGTGCAATCTAGATGTAGGTTTTCTGAACCAAAATCTTGAGCCATATTTTTCTGTAGGTAAACATACTGTATACTGCACCCCAAACTCAAATGGCCTTGGCTCCTTTGGAAGAGGGTCGCTTATCTTGTTGAGAAGGCTACTGCTGAAGTAAGTGCAAGAAAGATTCATACACCTTCAAACTGACCATCTGCCTGAGCATGCTGTAGCAGTACAAGTACAGTAAGATTAGCAACATTACATTTTAACTGTTTGAGTTTTTCCTGCACATACTTTAACAATAACAAAGCAGTCACTGCAACATCAGCTGTACTCTTCCACTGGAGCTAAGGCCATTTAAGTTTGGCATGTACTGTCTATTCCAAACCAGAGTGCCTCTTACAGTAAACAAACTCTTTGTATTATCTGCGCAAAAGTAGTTCACAATCCCCGCCCCTAATGGCTGCTTGTTGAATATTGTTTCAATCTATAAAAAGGTGTCCTGTGTGAGAATCATAGTTCAAAATGCAACCTGGGGTAACAATCGATTTTATAAGTATGCGGAAATGAACATTTTACTTGCGTTAATCACAATCCTCTGGCAAAAGTGAAACACCAAAATTCGAATCCTCCAAAGATGATTCAGCTGCCATATTGGAATCAGAACTACTCTCCAAAATAATGACAAGCTTATTCACAATTCCACAGCACTGCCACATACAAAACAACTTCGCACATTTGATTCTCCTCTTCTATGTTCTATTATGTCTGCTTATATTCCCTGCACGCTTTGGTTACACTTCTCATTGAAATGCCTGTAAAATCGGATATT
The DNA here is from genome assembly GCA_030765065.1 of Deroplatys truncata. Lineage (NCBI taxonomy): Eukaryota > Metazoa > Arthropoda > Insecta > Mantodea > Mantidae > Deroplatys > Deroplatys truncata. The sequence continues at coordinate 121,172,303 of CM060985.1, forward strand.
AGTTTCATAATATGCACTAATGCAAATGTCGGGTATTTTTGTAATAGTGAGTTGTATATATTAAGTATTTTTTGTTTTTTGTCACATTTTAACTGTTTGCCGCATTTGTGTTTATTCGCACCACACACACCTTTGTCTGTCATGAGAATTCAAATACCAACTGACTAAATCACAAGATTTGACCTGAGCTGAGCATAAGTGTGCTAGCATATTATGAATGCCTGTTCGCTTATATTTCCTGTGTTATGCAAAGTGTTTATTCGGTACTCAGATAGCATCTCTGGTAATTCATTGCTGCATTTCTTGTATATGAAAGAGAATAGCAGTCATGCATACAGTTGGTATTAACAAGCAAGATACTCTCGGTGTTAGTGCAACAGCAGACGAAAATCATATTTTGTAATCTCTTTACAGTTAGTATATATCCATTACCTTTAGCAATGATTTCTTATGATAACCACAATAAAATGTACAGTTCTATACCTTTCCTGCCTTAATATTTCATGATACAATGCATGTGTTAAGGAACTATTTACTTTGGCATAAGAGTATGTTCTTGGGTTCGTGACAAGCACAAGCATGTGCTTTTGTTTACATCAGAGGGAACTCTGATTTGGAATGGACAGTAGTATAAAGCAGTTTGATAATATGAAGAGAAAAGCTGATAAACACACTTAATTTTAAGGACAAGTTAGCTATAAGAATGTTGGTGAAACAAAATATGAGTTAACAAAATTCATTTAAGGAAGTGCTAGGGTAGTAACCAAGGTCAGTGAAACCACCGTTAGTTGAGGCAGGTAAGTATGTGGTTGTCTGGTCCTATATGCCTTCACTGCATGTGCACACACATATAAATGTAAGCTGGTTGAGATTTATTTCAGAAGCAAAGGAAAGCTGTGTTTACAGACAAGTTGCTGGACTGGAATGTGATTCTGTCTTCTGTCCACAGCACAGACGTGATGACGAGAGACAGAGACATCCACTCAACCCAACTGCGACACAAGGATAAAACAAAACCTATGACACTCCATGCTATTGTGTGACAATGCACTTGGACTTGGGAAGGCAAACAGAACTGTTGACCTGACAATTGTTAGGTAACAATAACTTTCCACATCTTTACTTTTGGAATGTTGGGAAATGTTTGTAGTTTATTACGTATTGTTTCACTTTTTTTCACTCTGACTTGCATTGTTAGGCAGTTGAGTTTTATTTTGAAATTGTCTTACAGAACAATTATTTTATTCTTAAAGCTTGTTCAAGCAGTATTTTTAGGTTTTTCATTTAACAAAGGTACATACACAGTACACTGTATACTAATACTTGGTACTATTGACATCGAGTTATTAAAGAAAAGAAAAAGAAGGAATGTAATAGAGAGATAAAAATAAAAAAATAAAAAAATAAAAAAAAACAGCAGCATGTGTGACTAGTAGAAACATAAAAGTTGTGTTTCCACAAAGTGCAACTGAAACAAATAATTACCCCTTATAAAATGTGAAGAAAAGAAAACGGGGATGATAATGATCATAAGTAGCCACATAATAAGATATATATTTCATGTCGTAACATGGATGTGTAACGAGTAGTCCATGCTTATATTCTGTTTTACATGCTTTAATGTTACTATTGTGGTCTTCATAGAATAAATATTCACCTTAGTATAGCAAAAGTAGTAGTATATCCCTGCATTATCTTAAGCTCCTAAGAGCAGTATAAAGTAAATGTATGTTTAGAAAACCAGAATAGGTATTTTATATTCATCTAATGCATTTAAATGAAATTAAGTGTTTCAACAGTGTATTCCATTAAAGGAAATAAACTATTTTTGAAAACTGTAAACTATTAACTAAAACATAAATATAAATAACTGAAAGTAATTGATGACCGAATGAGTTATTTTGTGATTCTTAAACAGAGAATTAATAGCTGTGTAGTAAATTGTGCAGACAACTGCACAATTATTTGAAATAAGCACAGCACTTTACTGGCAAAATCTGTCGGCAGTTCTTCAGTTTTATTACAAAGTTGATACTTTCACTTTTAAATTAGTTGCTAAAGACAGTTGTAGAAACCAGCAGCTGAAAAAATATATATAAAAAATTGCAGCTATAGATTGCATCAAACCTTAAGCATTTTGTGCACAGCTAGTAAGAGTCTGAAATGGATGCAACATTACCAGAATACCTTCTGATTGCATATGCTATTACAGGTAGCTGACTATGCATTTACTCATTCATCTACGTTCTCAAGTATCCTAACAAGAAGCACTCATATTGTTTGAAACTGATATTTCATTTGGGGTGCACAGGTAGTTGGTTGAGGTGGCGTACTTCTCAGTAATATCAGCTCAGAATATAAGGTGGTTATTCAGCATTGAAGTTCAGAGCAGCTTGCCTTGTGCTCGGCATGTGGAGTGAACATGGGAAGGAGTAGGAGAGTCCATACAACATCAGAGAAAGTAACGGGCTAGCATGTGGTGAAAATTTCAATGCTCAAAAATGGTCTTAAATATCGCTCTGGGCCAAAACTACTTCACTTTCTGAATAACAGACCACCTCAGTTATCCATTCAACCCAAAAGAAATTCCAGTTTTGAACAAGTTGAGTGTTCCTTGCAAGTAACTAGTAATGGTAAGAATTGTAGAATATGGCTAATAATTCACATTATGTAAATTGTTGTTGTTGTTCACCAATGGCACTGGGGATTAATTCATCTGCATCATTTTCCCTCTGGCTTCCCAATATAAAGTCTGTAAACATTATGTAAACTATGAGAGAAAATTAATGCCTTTCCTGGATGCCGAAAACAAGGAGCCTGGGTGCTTAACCTCCTTACATAGTACATATGAAACTGACTTAAAAACATGTTTCTGTCTGACTTTCTGATACATTTCATTTTCAAGTTTATCGTCAGTGTTAGTGTTCAGTTTACTTAATGATATTTGTAAAAATTATACTCAATATAACTTGGAATGTCTTTAAAATGCCTTACATTTTATTCACCGTCAGAAGCAAACCTTAGATTATTTAGATCAATATCTGGCTTTATCTGGATAGCCACTGTAGGGGCAGAGTGCACCATGTTGGAGTCAATTGCTGCGGAAGTAATGTTGGAGAGCTCAATTACAGTTTACTCTTTTAGTTACGACTACGGAAGTAAGAGCTCATTACTCCCAGAGATATTGTTTTGTTTGCGCAATTCACTTGACGCAATCGTGGATAAGGTTATGTGTGATTGGAAAAAGGGGGAAAACGTTAGGAAAAAGATAAATGTTTGTTGCTAGAGATAAAGAAAATTCATTTAAACAATATTAGTGTAAAAAAGCATTATAAAGATGTTGGAAGAGAAATGCCAGAAAGTCATGACGGACGAGTTTAATGCTTCAAGTGACGGGAAATGTACCAAAGAGCAGCTTAAAATTCTGGAAACAATGTTTCTAATCTTAATTTTGCATCGCAGATCACTTGTGTGTTGATGGAGAAATACCCTTTCCAATTTTGGAAAAGTTCACCATATTCAAGAATGGGTACAAAATAGTAACATGTGTGCAGTCAATTACATGCACAATGTGTGGGAAATCTGCAAAAGTGAAGAAGAATTGCCTTTTATTTTCTGCACACTCGTGTATATTTATTGCATAGGTACCTTGCTCTTAACCTCAAAAGCACTCTTAACAACGCGATGAAATACACAACCAGCAGACACATGATGAACGTTTATTTATAAGATCACTTGTAATGCCAGAATTATGAAGAACTCTACTTAACTTGACAAAGTTAAAAAATGTTGGTAAACTAAAGGTCTAATTGGCATGCACCTAACATAATGGGAATGACTCTTAATTGATAGTTCCCTTATTATTTCGAGCTAGTGCTTCACGTCGATGGTTCTAATTACCATATGACATCAAACTTGGCGTAACGAGAAGGAAAAGTTTGACACCACCAAACACTTAAGTTATGTCCATTAAGTTAATCCTAAATATCTCCATATAATACAGTGTTAAGACTGTCATATTACGTTAAATTCATCATGTTGGCTATAGTATCTGAAATATTCTGATACAAAACACTCACAGGACACACAACAATAATTGCAGCTTGGATTATAGAGCTGAATTCCTGTCTGAGTTTTGTTGGAAATGCTCTCCAAGCAGGTTCAAAAAGTTTGTAAAAGATTCTTTCCTAATACCGAAACGTTCATTGAACTCTCTCTTTCTCTCTGTGTAAGTATCATATGGTTCTTGCATATCACTATCGCATTCCCGTTGTTTTCTGTCGAGATCATCAATGTGTAATGCATGAACACGTCAAAATATCTTCCTCCAGATACGATACAGTATTCTAGTTTGATAGTTTAGTTACTCTATCCAGGTCGCGAGAGTAATTTTTAACCTATATTTGTGCTCTATTTAATTCCGTAGTAACATACTACATGACAGTGCTCTCCGACATTTACTTCTGCGGTAATTTAATCTTGGGAGTACCCGAATGAAGTAAAATGCTTCGGAAGTAATTTAATCTCGTATGGAAGTTGCTTAGTGTTGACTTAATTGTAGTTTACTATGAAAGTAGAGCTTACTCTAGGTTGGTGCACGCTGCCCTAGGTAAAACAATGCATAAGTATACAGGGTTGTGAATACAACTAATGGCTGGCGGAGTGGCTGGCCAAATGGCCAGCAGATTGCAGTAGGTTACATGAGAAAGAGACTCGAATCATCGTGCGTAAAATGTTTACTGAACACATTGCTGAAAACAATAATAATAGTGCAAGACTATCCTGTGTTATAAGTGATGTTGAAAATACTGTCTCTCAGCGGCAATACATTGATGACATCTGGGTATGAAATTCCTGTTCAGTTCTATTAGCTCCTGAGGCGTAATTGCAGCAATTTGTTGTATGATATTTGCTTTTAGATCCTCAATTGTATGTGGGTTATTCTTATACACCTTGTTGTTTAAATTTTCCCATAAATAAAAATCACAAGGCGTCAAATTTTTTGAAAGCACTATTGATGGTGTAAGATATTGAAGATAGATTTTACAGCCTTTCTTCAAACAACTGAATGGCAGCATCGTTCTTTCAGTAGGATTCAGCTACTGCACACACCTTTTTATGAAACACTTGATTTGGTTGCAGAGATTTTTGAGGACAGAATTATCAGTACTGGGTTGTGGCCTGCTTATTGCCCTGATTTGACACCTTGTTATTTTTATTTATGGGGAAACTTAAAGAACAAAGTGTATCAGAATAACCCATATACAATTGAGGATCTAAAAGCAAATGTCTTACAGCAAATTACTGCAATTACACCTCAGGAGCTAATGGGAATTTCATATGCAGATGTCATTGATGTAAGGCTGCTGAGGGACATTATTTTCAACATTGCTTGTAACACAGGTTAGTGCTCCATTATCATATTATTATTTACTAATGCGTTCAGTAAACATTTTATGCCTAACAATTTAGTCTCTCTTTCTTCTTTCTTGCGCAACCTACTGCACTCTGCCAATAATTTGACTGGCCACTAGTTGTAATAACAACCCCGTACCTTGATAATGCATCATACATGTTAGTATAGTGATTGTATCTTCATGATCTGCAGGATGTTATATTAAAGGGCATTCAAATATACAAGTTTCTGTATAAGTTAGTGATTGATACTTATCAAATAAATTCACAAGCAAGCCACGTTTCCTAATTACCCATTGAATCTTCTGCTTAATCCACTTTGTTTACAATTTGTTTGTAATTAGGGCTACCATCACTAGGTGTCCAGTTTTTCAATATATTAATGCCGTCTACTGGAAGTAAAGCATATAGATAGAATCATTTGGCAGTATTTTGAAATTCATTACATGATTTCTATTCTTTATAATAAATATCTTCTCCCATATTATTAAACTTTAATAATAATTTAGCTTGAAGGGCGCAATGGTAGCTCAGTGGTTTTGTTTGTGGCTCTCGTGCTAAAACTGAGGGTCCGTGGTTTGATTTCTGGCTCTGGGATGGTGGTGTTAAGTCGGCCCTATCTAAGTCTCCACCTCTGACTAGCTCGTGTGAAGTATCCCCAAGGCAAAACGTGGTTCAGAGTCCACGGTAAAAGCTGTAGGTCCTCATACCATTGCCGTTATAACCCCCTCATTGGATGAAACTGACTCCATCCTCCGGGTGCCTCCAGTTAATAAATGCATTCAGGGTCCATACATTGGTTAATGGAACGAGGCTTTCCCGGAGGTCAGCAACTGTTTGATTCTACCTTTCCAATTAAAACTAGTTGTTAAAGCAGTGTTATAAAATGTTTATATTCTTTATTAAATTCATTCTTACTTAAAGTTACACTTATGAATTTGTAAACTAAAGCATTAAAGATAGTGAATTTATGTGAATTATGATTAAAAATAATATTTTCGCATAATTATGAATTGGTTTTCTGAAAATGTCAAAAATCAGTTAATATATTTTATTATTTTCAAGGAGAAAGGAGACGTTCATATTTTTCAACCTGTAATGTAAATTTTACTACTTTATATTGCAAGTTAACCTTTAAAGCATAGTTATGGAATATGTTTAAAAACTTGGAAGATATGCTATAGTAAGACATGTTATATTTTTTTAAAATTATAAAAAATGGTATCTTTTTTTCCAGTCTATTTATATCACTATTCCCAAAATGCATTACATGAAATATGTAAATATCACATATGGGTAGCATTGCCACTTCATAATTAGGGTTTAGTGAAGTGCTGCAATTTATGCTAGCTATAGGATACTGCAGTCTGTCAGAGAATGCTGTTGGGTCTTTTAAGAACAAGATGCTTAAGGTTTGATGAATAGTATAATCAAAATATTTTGGATGATGAAAAGGAGATTTGTCATTTCTCTCTCTTCAGTTGGGGGTGAGTGTGGACTTTCCTATATAAGGAAGTCCATCGGTGCCTTTATGAATAAGATTTTCTCTATGCATCAATGTGTATGTCACTGAGTTGCCTGTTAGAAGGATAAAATCAACCATCAGAATATTTTAATAGCTCTTCTGTCAATTTTCTCCCTCCTGACATATAAATTTGTTTTATTTTATATGTTGGTTTGCCTATACTAAATTCACACATGCCGTTAATTTAATTACAAACAAATAACACAAATAGAGATTATACCACTGACTTGCAACAAATTCCTAGATTATAGTTGTGACATTAAAGATGCGGTTTTCAAGTTTTAATTTTTAAAATGCTACTAGGGTCAATGATATGTGGACTATCAGGTTGAATTTATACAGAAATTTCCTAGTGTAACAGTTCCAAGTCCACAATAGATTGTTAAAAAAACTTACTCAGTCAATCTTAAACAAGAGAAATATACACAGCCAACCATTTTATTTGAGGAAATAGCCGAGATAGGAGGCTGTTGTGGAAAGAAGTCTTAAGAAAGCTGCTTTTTTTGCTTATCACTTCTAACTGGCAATTCAGTTTCTTCTGTTCATAGAGCGATTCATAAACTAAGATCAAGGCCATATAAGGTAACAGTATGCAAAGTCTAACGTGTGTATAACATTGCAAAGTTTCTTTATTGTAACTAGCTTCTGCAGTCTGCACAATGGATATGTTGATCCTAAACTGCTATATTTTTGTGATGAAGCATGTCTGTATCTGTCAGGTGAAGTGAAAACAAAACAAAAAATAGACCTTGAAGTTTGAAAATGCACATTTATTACATCAGAAACCACTGCATGATGTAAAGACAAGAATGTGGCGTGCCATCAGTTTAACAAGAATTATTGGGTCATATGAATAAAAAGCAAGTACTTTCTCAAAGTTAGTACTCATGAGTATGAACACTTTCTGTGAGTAAATACTCATCCCCACAGCCATCTTGGTCACTTAAATGTAAGTATATACTCGTATTATCTACACTCTTTGACCATAAACTAGCAGCTTCGTTGATTGTGAAGTGTGGTGTTGTGTTGTTTGGCATTCTGAATCAGAGGAGTGGATTTTGTTGCATTGGTTCTGTCCCATCAGAATGCTCAGGAATTATCCTGTGTTGCATATCAAGTTTCAGCAGAAATGTTAGAGAAATATGAAGTCCTTCAAGAAATGAAAAATTAATTGAAGCTGTAAATTAAATTATCAAAACTATAAATGAAATGCAATAGGCAAGTCTATTATGAAGAAAATATTTACAGATTCCAAAGTCATAATTATAAGGTGCCAGCTGCAGATTCAAATCAGACTTTCTAGAATCCTGGGATGTTTACACTTTTTCTATGAAACCATTTTACATATTAAGCTTAATTAATAAATCTGGCTTTCAATGATACTTCTAGGTTATGTTGTCATGAAGCAATACAGTATTTTGAAACTCTTTGAATGCTCATGGCAATGTTAGAAAACCAATAAATAAAATGGTTGTAAGCAAAAAGAAAGGAATAATTGTGGATTGGAAAGTTATAACTCATGAGGTGCTGGATGAAGTCATCCGACTGTTTTTAGAATCCCAGGATATTTACACTATTTAGGTATACTATGAAACAGTTTTCTTTTCAAGTTATGAGTAGGTATCTGAAATTTGAAGTTAACACTTTACATAGTAAGGTTAATTAATAAAACTGACTTTCAATGTTACTTGTATGTTTTTCTGAAACATGTAGAATTTTGAAACTTCTTTAATGCCCATGACTATGTTTGTAAGTTTTCCAGGAATACTTTACAGCTCTTAAATTGTGGCATTCTCTTCATATTCAATTTTAAGTAAAAAAACAATAAATATATACTCAGAAGTCAGTACGTATCTAACCATGCTCAACATGAGAGGAGAATGAACTCGTAAAACTGAGAATATACTAGCTTTTATTCATATCAAATATGAGTACATACTCTTGGGAGATGGACGCCTGAGTATGTTCTACTTTGCTTCCATTACTTGAGTATTTACTTAAAAAAGGTGAAGCATATACTGTATAGTCATTTTTATTCATATAATCCATTGGGCCCCTTTTCTTTCTTAAATCCATAAACTCAGTTAGGCAGGTAAGCAATTTACTGGCTCCTTTCTCCAAAAAAACTGCTGCCTGTAGAACATGCCCATGGTTACTTTATGCAGTATAATGCAGCTGCACATATAGCTAATCTGTCTTCGTAACCAATACATGTTTTTGATGACAGAATAATCGGCTGGCCTGCTTGGTCTCCAGATAATTATCCATATGATTATTTTTCTGTCTGGAATGCTTAAAGATAAAGTTTATGCAACAAATCCCCATATGAGGGCAACACTGAAAATGTTTGGAAAATCAAACAAGGGTTAGGTTTAAAAGCTTTTAAATTATTTTATTTTATTGATTTTCAGAATATTCCCCTTTAACATCAATACATTTTTGCATTTAAGGAAACCAGTCCTTAAAGCAATGATGCCACTCTTCCTGAGCCATTTCAAGAAACCAGATTTTTATAATGTTCCACTGCTGATGAATAAGCGATTCCATGCATTTTATCTTTAATTTTTGGAAACATAAATAATCACAAGGTGCTAGATCAGGGCTGTATGGTGGAGGGTCCATGGTGCTGACTTTTAGGGTATCCATATACTCAGTTGTTAGTTTTGTTGTATGCAACGATGTGTTGTCATGATGTAACTTTATTTTTCCTTTGGGCATTTTTTATGACATTTTAAAAAAATTTGCAGTAAACAGGCGTGTGTGCAATATGTCTATCTTCTAATACTATAGTAGCAATGTGGCGCAGTTTAAAAATAAACTATCAACCATCTTCTTGCCAGCACTGTGAATTCATTGGACTTTTATAGGCTTAGGTTCTGTTTGAAAGACCCATTGAGCCAATTGGCTTTTCTTTTCAGGATCATAACTATAAATCCAAGATTCATCACTAATAACGATATTCCAAACCAAATTTGAAATATCGCCTTGGAATTTTTTAGGGTTTTTCTGCACAATCAATGCATTAATGTTTTTGATTGGGAGTCACTTTATGTGGAATCCATAGACAAATTTTTCTCACGCCTGACTGTTGATCTAAAATGTTTTGGATTTGACTCATACCTATGCCCAAGGCCTACCAAATAAATTCATAAGATGCCGTTGATCTTCAAGCATTGCTCAAACAGCAGCAATATTTTCATCATTAATAGCAGTTCTTGGGCATCCTTCACAAAATTCATCACTAAGAAAAAACCAATCTCATTTGAATTTGCTGTACCAATTATAAATTGTTGCCTTAGATGGGCTTCTTTGCCAAATGCATCTCTAAACCAATCTTCACACTGTTGCGGCGTTAATTATTTAAAATCTTAAAAAATCAATGTCAGAAATGTACTCTAGTCAAATTCATTTTTGGGTGAACACAAAATCTTAAACTGATGATAAACTATTAAAGCAAACTGTACAACAAAAAATTCATAAAACATTAGAAAGTAGCTGTCAAATATAAAGAAATTTCATTTGTTTTTAGAAACATGGCATTCTAAAATATTTCAGTATCGCCCTAGTACAGTAAATGAACTATACAGTATTATGCAGCATATTTTTTCTAATATTTCAGTTGTAGAAATTTGAGTAGCAAACAGAGTGCATAACATATTGTTTTGCATAGGGACATAATGCCAGGTGCATCATTCGAGAGAAACCCAGTAGTAAATAAAACGGCTCAGTGGTAACACAGAGGTTTGCGTTTGAGAAGAGATAAGGTTAAAGTCCTTGTTCCAAACTGTCTTAAGGTTTCTTGTAGTTTTCCCTAGCTGCATTGGATTAATTTCACTTAACATGGCACTCAGAAACCGAAATACAGTACAGAAAAAAACTATACTGATCACTATTACAGAAGCAAAATGGATGGTGCAAAAGGCACCTCTTGAGGCTGTCTGTCTGGTATAAAGAAACTCTTTCCAGCAATACATATGAGTAAGCTACCGAAGGATGTAACAAAATTACATGTAAAATCAAATAAATTAAAAAAGAAAAAGCAAATTTAACTGATTTGGTACAAGCAACAACAAATTGATTTTAGGATCCATAAATGAGAAGAGAACAGTAATAGCACCTGAAAGATACATTCACATTTACAGATTATAAGTTCAAATGATTGTTTTTGAGGATATATAGCTTTCTGTTGTTAGAAAAACTCAAGAAAATGTTACTTCAATTATAGGTACTGTTACCTACCTATTTTTATGACTTAAGAATTGGTTGCAGTTCCTCTGCAACAAGTGGGTTAAAAGATCCTAAACTTAAGCTGCCAGACATGATTGGACTACCAGCATTGCACTATTGTGAATTTATAACTTTCAAACAACAGAAAAAAATAGTTTGCACGATTTGGTTTGTGAATGGTTATAATTGTCATATCCAATATAAATGTTGCTAATAAATAAGATCTTTGGAAGTGACTGACTATTGATGTGCACTTACTTTAATAGTCTCATGGCTTTTATGACATTTCCCACATTCACATTTGGTGACATTAATGTAATGATTTTTGACATGGACAGTTCCAAGATTGGGGTTATGCCAGTACTAAAAATTATATAATGGATTTTCTTTTTAGTATTTTTACTAATTCTAGGGTTAAACTGTATAACATATACACATTACATATAATCATTTGTGTAGTTTAGAACTACGTATTGTGCAAATGCATAATAGAAGAGAGATAACAGGTATACCCAGACAGCCAATTGAGAAGCAGAAGTGGCGCAGAATTGGCATAGCAGAAGGTGAAAATGTGTACTCCTTTAATAGTTCTTGTTTAAATGTCATGTTATCATTGTTTTGTAGATGAGTAATTCTTTAATTAACAACTGGTCAGTGGTTGTGACAACATTTCATTTGCTCAATTGCTGCTCTTCAGCTTTGGTATACTTCCTGTAGTTTTAAAATGAAATGGAAATTGAAATTACTACACTCATTCATTCAAATATTCACTGTGCTTTTGAGAGCTGGAGCAGTTATGTTGCAAGTGGAGCATTGAGGGTGTATTTTGCAATTACTTGTAGCTGTAGGTAAGTTTTAGAAGTTGAGTGAGACTTCAAGTGAAGTTAAGAAAATAAATAGATGAAACATCTTCTGTGAAGCCAATTTTGCATTACTGCAGCTTTATCTTTGGATGTAAGAGGATCTTGTTGTTTATTGTAATCACTCTCACAGCATTATATTTATGTGTATAAAACTGTATGTATGACACGTATGTATTCTACCACATGTGTGCCAAAAACTTGAGTAATGCATAGCAAAAAGTGTAAAATGTTTCTTTTTTCCCTATCTTTCCTTGGAGCTTATGTAGTTCTCTCTAGCATCAAATAAATACACTTTTTAGTAACTATATGAGATAGCTTTGTCTTTACTTTTGTTTGTTTTTGTTAACCTTTTACCATATTTGAAGGAGTATAGTGTATGTTTGAAGCTTAATGTTGCATCTGTTACCATCATTTCCCTTAAGTGGTTTTATTCAGAACTCAGTCACTGTAATCCTGTTAAGTCTGCTTTAAATTTGAATAGCATTAACATCTGAAAATAAGATTTATGGAAGTTGAAAAATAGATAGGCAGCCAAACTCTGAGATGTTGCGCAGTGTGCCAAAACCACTTTTTCTGACAGGATTTCTTGCAAAGTGCTTTTAAATCACTAATATTGAATGTGTTCTTCAGTTATATCGACTATGCCACATTTCACATTTTGTTGTATGTCTTGGAGCCGTTTAAGTGGCATGTTTGGTATGTACTGAGTAGCAAACAGACAGTCAAGCAGTGCAGTTTGCTTCATCAACAATAATATTCCAGCCACTGAACCCTGTATCATTCATTTTGCTGCTGTGTATCAACTTCTCAAGAGACTGGATTATTTGTACATTACTTCAGCTCAGTTGTGCTAACATGAAGGTAAAGTGCTAAGAAAAAATTGCAATTGGTCTGTCTACTGAAATTTTCCCTTGGCCACCCATTCAGTAGAAAGCTACTATAAAGTTTAGTAATGCCTCCCAGGACAGTTGATGACCCACCAGACCATCTGATGAAGAATGAACCTAGAGGAGTGATGTCTCAAGGCAGACTTACGACATCAAAAGAAGTGGAGAAATCAATGATGGAAATAAGGTTGGCTGAAAAGAAGGGGAGCCAGCTGTACTGGTTCACAACAGTCCGGTAACGAGAACGGGAATGCATATCAATCACAAAGTGAAAGTCGATTTTGCGCATTGGGATTTCATTTGTTTTTAACTGACCAATGACATTTTTTCACCTACTTCCAATTTAGCCAAGCCAACGTCAAAATTTGATAGAGTAAACATTATCTAAATGTATATCCATTACATTTCTGATTCCTCTAGTTGTGCCAAGCTTTCATTCCTTTATTTAATGGCATACATTAAAATTCTTTATTGTTTTTTTTTTCATTTCCACTGGTTTTAGCTGTTCTTTGTAGCTTTTGCCATTGTTTTTAGGTAATAGCCAGTTTTGAGTTGCATATAAACAAACTGCAAATGACCCCTTCACCAGAGGAAGCAATGCTGATTAGATTTGCGGATGTCGAGATGAGGTTAGGAAGCACATTTACTACTAATTCCTTCCACTTTCATGTTTCCAGCTTGTGACTATAGAGAGCACTAGTGACTGTTTCATGTCACGGCCGCCTAAAACAACCTCTAGAGTGAAGAGTCTAATACGCACAATAGGGATCTAATATGCCGTGCCCGGAAACGAGAACAAGAACGTTAAAAGTTGGGCAACTCTTCTTTCCCGTTCCCGGAGCCTGGGAAGGCTTCCCGTCGTTTGTGAACATTCCCATTTGAATACATGTATTTCAACGTTCTCGTTCTGGTTACCGTTCTCGTTGGTTGTGAACCAGCCTTTAGTGGTGGACAGAAACAAACCATCAGCATATAAGGGTATTACTCACTTAGGTGGGAGGTCAGAGAAATGAAAAGTGGGTCCATGTATAAATATTTGAAAGGGTTGAACAGGGCGTGAAGCAGCTCACAATAGGGAAATAAATTATGTAATTGCCATATTGCAAGGAGAGATTAAGAAAATGTATAAATAAATCGGACAAAACTGGGAACTGAAGTGTTGCAATGTAGCAAAACAGACATAGCCTAGTGAGAATATTAGTTTGAAGGAATAAGAGGGTTTAGAGACAGAATCTGAATCATATTTAATGAATATATTCAACAATACGGTAAGTAGCAAGGTGATAAGATAGACAATGATAGGAACTGTTAGCATAAAGCAAATCCAATGCATATGATTGTTAAATACTATAAGCATGGCAATAGGAGCCAGGGCTCAACACTGATCATACCCAAATGAATTGTAATAGTTCAATACTCAATAAAGAATTACTGAATACAAGTTTAGTACTACTTAATTTACTACTACAAGTACTAATATTTACTTTAATAACTAAATATTATTACCCCAATTAAATTATCTTTCTCTTCAGGTCCATTTTCGCTTATTTTATTTTGATCCGCATACTTGCTTTTCTTTAAATATTGTCACATCTCAAAGAATAATTTAGATAGTAAAGCGTAGGTCCAGGATACTTCTCTATGAATTACAATGCAATCAAGGCAGACTCGGAGTAACTTAGCTATTTATGCATTATTGTTACAAATTTCGTAACTTCATGAACAGGAAGGAAAGGGAAAATGTCTTGGGGAACTCGACACAAATTCAAAGAACAATTAGGCACAGTTATTCTAAAACCAAAGCAACATAATGTCAAAAGAAGAGGTGCGCGTTCGCCCATGTTTACTGCTCCACAGCCACGCATGGAAGGAGGACAAGACACGGCTATGTGTCAATATGTCAATACCTGCTATCTGCTACCTCTAATCCCATTCATTACTGCCAGATGCTGCCAATCCCTGAATATACAATTGCCCCAAATATACTAACATAATCCCCTAAAAAGCTGCAAAATGCCACACTATTCTGTTTAAAACTAATCTGCTTTCTTCAACCACTTGTGATTAATAAATTCTTCCCTTTAGTTTTTAGTTCCTTTACAATCAAACATTATGTGCTCTAGGTCTTCCTCCCTTCCAAATAATGGACACTCCCCCTGCAAAGATCTTTCTCTGAGCTTTTAACTTCAACACTCCAGTGCTTACCCATGCTATGTCTTGTCTTTCCTCCTTGTTTATTAATATATTTTTCTCTAACCCAAGAACATTTCAACATAACATAAGGTACCAGTGATCTCTCTTCTGTTAAACCACTAGAACAAGTTTTGTTACTTTATATCTTCAATTCAACATGCAAGGCTTTAGTTCAAAGATCAGTTGAGATGAGTTTGCCTGGAATAAGGTTTTTTTCCAGGGTTTCCCTTATCTTCACACGATATTGAGTAACTTTTCAGCTCAGTTGATCTTGGGATCATTTGAGCATCATCATTCCATATTTCAATCATCACCATGTTGCAGAATTGGTTTTCTTTCTCCCATCACTTTAACTGGAATGTTCATCATATCAGACAATGAATGAACGAACGAACTGGATGCAATGATGCTCATATGAGCTAGATACCATAACATTCATTTTTAAGATGAGAAACCTGAGAAAAAATTCGTCCCAACCAAGACTCAAATTTGGTAGCTCTTGAATGCTGGAGTAAGGCATGCTAACCCCATGCCATTAAGGTGGGCTTAGATCTGTTTTTGTTATAAGGTATGTAAACACTCTAAAAGAACAAAAAGGTTCATTTAACATATTAGCTGGCCAGCAGAGATGAGAAATACGCGCTTTGAAACTCCTCTAGCTCATGATAAAATTCCTCCATCAGCACTTGCATAGATGTAAATAGCTCTGAGCAAATCAAGCAAATGTTAGGAGTGTCCTTCATAAGCAGCTATAGCATCCATTTCTCAGACAATGCATGTACAACTTGGAACCAGATGATTGTCCACGTGGAACACAATTTTGCAAATGGCACCAGGAGTGGTGGCAAATGCATATCTGCCTCACCAATGTAACTTTTGTGTCCATGTCACTGGAGGGATTGTGATATCTGAATGTTCTGTAAGACCTGAAGGCAATAAAGAATAATAATGATGTGTATTAATTAAAGATCGACTAGCAGAAGAAGCAGAGGCGTGGTCACAGCAGTGGGACAGAAGAGGGGGGGAGAAAGTATCGTTTCAACACTGAATGAAAGTCTATTGGTCCTAGACAGTAATAAGGTGGGAACATCAAGAAATGGGAGGGGTATTGAACTAAGAAGCAAGAAGATATTAGAAAAATTTAGGAGCAGAACTGGGTCACAATAGGGAATGCAAAAAGAGAGATGGAGAGCACAAGAGAGAAATACGGGGAAATGGAAGTTATAATAGGGGACTTTAACATTAGAATAGGCAAGGCAGATGGGAACATAGAGTATGACACAATATTTGGAAACGATATAAGTACCAAAAGGGATACTGTAAGACAGTGGTGGCGAAAACGCAACTCCTTTTCTAGCCGTCTATTACTTTGTTTTCCATGTGCTGCTAAGTGGTGCAGTGCATGTTGCATATTTGATGACTCGAGAGAGAAAGGCATTTTTGCCACCCTTGCTGTAAGACATAGTAGAGACAAGGAAAGTGAAAAGTTTATTGAATCTTGTGAAGCAAATGGGCTAGACATCCTGATTGGTAAATATGGGAAAGATCTAGTGGGGGTTTGCACATTAACAAGAATGGATAAAGCGTTATTGACTATGTACTTTGGCCAGTTAATATAGGGTATACGTTGAATAATTTTAAGATATTAAGTTTTATTTCAAATAGTTGCCACTTCCTGTTGATGGTAGAAATGAAAATACAACAAAAGGAAGAGGAGAAATTGTCAAGGGAAGGGGATACTGGGCAGTATACTAAGTTTAAATGGAATGAGGACCAATGAAAATAACTAAGTTTATTTTAGACTCTAGGTATGGGCAAATTTGTCAACAGGGAGTAAATTTTATGCTAGAGAACCAGGAAACAGAAGGTGCGAACATATTCAATACATTAATGCAAAGAGCAGGAGATGGGATGAGAAAGGGGAGGGGAGGGATATAAAAGGCGACATGTGGTTCGATAAGGAAAATGTAAATTAGCAAAAAGAGTGGTGAAGCAGACATTAGTTAAATGGAGAGAGGTAGGAGGCGATGAGGCAAAGCTGGAGTACTTAAGTAGTCGAAATTGCTATAGTTTACTGCTAGAAGATAAGAAACAGAAGTCGAAAAACTAATGTTTTAGATCCTCCCACACCTAACTGCACACAACCTCAAGAACAAAAAGGAAGGTAAGGTTTCTGACTGCACATCTTTAGTTATAGGATTACAAATATGTATATTTTTTTTTTATCAAAATAACTTTATTTTCAACTTGTGTAACTGTTATCACATTTAAAATTTTTTACAATACATATATATCTGGTATAAAACAAAATGTCGCAATTAAAGTACACACAGAATGGAACATCTTTGGAATATAAATAGGACAAAACACACAAACATACAAAATACTATTAAAATTATCAGTGCCTCTTGACTGACTGAAACCCAGTCAATACAATATACTCCTATGCTAACTTCTCATAAGCTACAAAATTGTTAAATGTAGAGTCCATGTACAAAAATAATAAAAATGCAATCCAGGTACTCAAAGATCAAGGAAGAGTACTGGTGTAATATAGGCAAAATTATGGAACACATTATTTTGTACTCGGCAATGACATATGAAATAGAATGTGGAAAGATGCTGACGACTACCATCACATTACCATTAGTAAATATTACAATGGGCTTTAAATGCTGCATATTGTTTGTAAAGGGAAAGAATCCATGTAGTGTTTTGTTTGAATTTATACACTGTTAAGACTTGTCTCAATAACATATCATTCCAGGAATTGAGACTTGATGATTCTGCATGTCTGCTGTTCGCACAGCAACCCATGAGTCCTTTCCAATTGCTGTGGCAATGTTGACAATGTTGGCACCATTTGTAGCAAGCTGTGTTATAATAGCTGTGAGGTTTGCACTGCAGTCCTTCCCTTGGAAAAGTTGGATGTTGTCAGCCAATAGCAATCCAGCAGGCCTGAAGCTAGCATCATCTATTGCCAGTAAATATGGCAAATCATCTCCCCTAACAGTTCCTGTAATAAAGAACACAATTGATAATTAATTCTTTCACACATGCTGTTTGTAGGCTAAAGTTGGAACTGTAGAATCAGAAAATTCAGTGCCATAGCCGGGGATTGAACCATAGAACTTTTGGCTCACCATGCTGCTGCTTAACCAAGTTACCATGGCAACATGCTAGTATGACATGGACCTCATAGTGGTTAACTATGAAGCAGGAAGTAGGAACTTAAAGTACTTATGAAATTGTAAGTCACCATTGGGGTATGCTATCTTAAAATTAATTTGAGAATGTCTTGCAGTTTACTGGGAAAAATGTGATTTGGGAAATTTAATATCGTAATGGCATATTGCCATGGTAGCTTAGTTGGTTAGAGTCCAGGCCATCTATTCTGTATTCTGTTCCTTCACAAAGCCTCATCTCTTCCATATTGGAGGATGAAATTAGGCATTGGGCCGCAAAATTATAGGAGGGATTCCATCAGAGTGCCCTTGTTAGGTCTCTTGGGAATTATAGTCCCACACAATGCTGATTGAGGCGACACCAAGTTCACCACATGGCATGCGAGCACCCCTGGTAAAGTAAGAGCACATTCAATAGCAGCTAAAGCTGAGGTCCTCCATAATCCTTGCAAGAGTTGCTTGGACACAAAATTAACAATATTTTTTGGAAAGCACATAACACCAGCATTGAGGAAGGATTGCTGCACCTTGACCAGCAGCTGTCAACGAGCAATCTTGCTCTCTCCTTTCATCCTCTCAACCTCATTCTCACCTGTCACCCTGCAACCCCTATCCTCTCAACAAGTGGTTAAACCCATCGCAGGTAAGCAACATACTATTTGGCTGCCCTCAGCTTGGACTCAGATCAACAGTACAGTAAGCCAAAGATCCATGGCTCAAATCTTGTCTATGGTATTGAAGTTTTTAGTCTGATTCTACCTTTGCAAGAGCACCCTGATTCAAAATTAATTGCAGAAGTTAAGGCTATTGATTTGAATCAGTTTGTTATTGTTTCCTTCATATTAGAGATTCAATGGAAAAGCTAATGATGTGGAATTTAACAATTATACTATTATCCTTAACCTCCAATAAAGCCTAAATAAGACAGCACGTTCTTAAATTCCTCACAAACATATAATGTATATTCCAGATTGCAGGAGAGAAAATCATATGTTCCCACCTCATAGTGAGGCTCGTTAATTAGTAGTAAAACACAGCTAAAAAATGTTTTAATGTTTAGTGTAAATAGTCAGATTATTTCCACACTAAAAATACTTAATTTTGCTGTTATATATATATATATATATATATATATATATATATATATATATACTTAATGGAGTTTTTAGGGGATCAATTTTGCTTTATTTTTCTTGCAAGAAATCGCTTGGATATTTGAAACCCCTTTTATTCAGGTTTTAAACATACTTTGATAAATATAAATCTTATGGCCTTCTCATGTGTGAAGGGGTAGAGAAATAAATGCCTAAAGAGTTATAAAACTGACTGAAATATAAAACAAAACTGGTTGTTTCATTTAATCCCTATTAGAGAAGAATGTAACTAAAAATATGTTAACAACCATGAGATTACTTCGGAAGATGTCTCTACAGGGTCAAAGGGAAGTCGCTGTAGCAGAATTATTTCTTGTATAAATGCAACCCAATTTTCCACAGTTACTTTTCCCATTGGTGTGTATTTGGGAGAAAAAGCTTAATTTCTGGTTACTTAACTAGTAGTTAACAAAAATAATAGGATTATACATATGGTTTAATTAAGTTACCATGAGCAAGAACCATGTTGAAATTTTATTTCTATGAGAGAGTAATTCCAGGAATATCGCATTATAGTGTTGGTTGGTTGTGTAAATCAGAGATTTACATAGACTCCCACAAAAATCACTCAGAGGGTTCAGTTGTAAATCTGATTGTGGTGAACATGTTTTTATAGGGCCAAACTAAAATTCTCTCTGTGTTGTCTTAATTTGTATTTAATATTAAACGAATGGTAGTGCTAAGAATAGCAGATTCATTACAAATGTAAAAAGGAGAAATAGAGAATGTGCAGAGTGTTTGAAACTACAACAGTTTTTAAGAGAGAAGTTTTCCTGATGAAATACCTGTATGCCTACTGTTCCACATATAAATGTTGCTGCTCATTCATGAGGTATAAAATGGTGATAAGTTTCCTGATTAATGACCATTTATGCCAGGTAACTCCTAAATAGCGAGACTTGGTTTGCGAGAAAGTTAGTAATCTAATCACTTAATACTATGTTTAAGACATACCTTGCACAGTATGCATGGGACCTTTTGTCTGAGACACAGTTACACTAACACAGGTGGCCTCGTCCTCCATGTGTTTCTGCTCTACTTCAATGCCAGCTTCCAGGGCAAGAGCTGGGGCATTGATGAGGTTCAGACCATTCTTGGTGCGACCTGTAAGCATGCCCACCAGGACTGCTGTCCCAAGGAAGCGACGATTCTCCATACCTGCACCTGAAATTTTTAATGTAATATTACTACTAGCCTTTGCACACCCTTCTTGCAGATTCTGTTAAAAAATTAAGGGAGCTATTTTGACACACAAGCTTGCTTATTATGTATAAAATATATGCACCATTACACTATGTTCTGAACTACAATAAAATAAAGAGTAAGGAGGAATTGAAGTTTGAAAAATGAGAATAAGGAATATACAGAAAGAATTTTCAATAAAAATATTAAGATGAGTATACAGGTAGGCAAATATTTTGGAAAGACACAAGTGCACCCTAGAATTATAATAAATGAAGATTCAATAAATGGAAAAAGGAATCATAGTAGTTAATTATTATAGATTGAATTTTTATGCACCAGCGACCAGTATATTTATTTAATATGAGGGTGTATAGGATCCAAAAGTACTAAGCAACTTTTGAGAGAGTTTAATTTGTATTGATAGCTATGTGTGCAAAGATTCTATAAGTGTTTATAGTAAGAATATGAAGAATAAATTGAGTTTAATTCAGTATTATCTTACATGAGATGTTAAAAAAATTTGAATATTTGTGGCAGTGGAAAGTGAACATATAATAAGAAAAGTGCACTTGACAAGGGAAAATGAACCATTACTACCTAAGAACAAAAGAGCTTATGCATTTATATAATACAAGAGTAAGTTTTTGATACTGGGATAGAGGCAAAGTGAATATTATGTTGGCATAAAGGTCAAATTTGTTTCAAACACTTAAGAGCAGTGCGCAAAATTGGAATGGGGTATTTAAAAAATGAACAATTGGCTAACACACCAGTCTTCTGGAATGAAGTACACAGTTTAGATATCTGCCTTTTTCTTTTCTTTTTTGGTTTCTGTGTAATACCTGTGAGATTTCAAGCACTAGTTTTACAGAAATGTAGCTAAGCAGACACATGAAATCGACACTACACCCAATTCTTTTCCTGCTTCTCTTGAACATATTTCTGTTTGAAAAGGAGTAGACTTAAAAATGTCAGGTTTCGAACCATAGATCTGGTTCTACATGGTGGTGCACTTACTGCCGAGCT
The DNA here is from genome assembly GCA_030765065.1 of Deroplatys truncata. NCBI lineage: Eukaryota > Metazoa > Arthropoda > Insecta > Mantodea > Mantidae > Deroplatys > Deroplatys truncata. The sequence goes on from CM060985.1 coordinate 121,193,963, forward strand.
ATCATGACAAAATGCCTACAAGTGCATTAAACCTTATCATCTGATTTAGGTGCTTGTACAGGGATCTTTTCATTGTAGTTCAGCAGTAGGCGATTGGAATGGAGAGCTGAAGATCCATGGTTCTCCGGCAGTGGAATTGAACTTTTCAAGATTGATTCAGTTTTCTAACTTTGTGCCTATGCACAGCTAGTGTGAAAGAACAACTATCAAAATCAATTTCTCTTCTATAGAGTATTAAAGCATTTTTATCTTTAAAACTAAGATGTCCTCAATTTTTGCTGGAGTAAGAATAGTTTGTGTAGAGTGGATTAAAAGCCAGGAAACCATTCTGCTTTGTAGTATTTGTCAAGAGATGAATTAAAACATTTGATTACTTTCCTTTGGATCAAAATGAAATTGAGTGATTGGTTTATTCCCTTAAGATATAATCAGAAGCAGACTGGATTATAACAAAACTCATGAGTAGGGTTTATAAGAGCTGTGTATACTTTCAATTGCCATAAGTGCTCTACTGGGCTTTAAAGCATTGATATAACAATCAGTTTTGAATACATTTCTTCTGAAAGATGGAACTGCTAATATTTTCATCATGCTTACCTGATGTGATGATGGTGACCTTAGTTTCTGGAATGGAGCCTTGAATCATCTTGCTGGCGAGTTTTCCCAACTCTTTAGCTAGCGTAATCCATGGAGTGTTGTCCTGAACCATCGCAGCTGCCAGCACTGGAGCATTCACCACACCAGTAACAGAATAGCAGGCTCTAGCTTCAGGACTGCAGTTAGCAGCCAGTGCTATGAACTGTTCTGCTATCTCTACAGCTACTCTCTGCTGTGCCTCAATGGTACTGGCTCCCAGATGTGGGGTAGCAACCACTGCAGGGTGGCGAATTAACTCAAGTGTTGTGGCACTTTTAGGGGGTTCCTCACAGAACACATCTAGTGCAGCACCTCCACAACGACCATCCTGGAACAAGATGTTAATACGTAATACAGAGTTGGCATATGGTGTATGTGTTCCTCTAAGTTATGACTTTGCTACAATTAAGGTATGGGAGAGCCAACGTTTAGTTTGCTGGATTTTTTTTCAAGTGTTTTCACTATCTATGACTGTATATTTGCTGAAGATAAATAAAATGATTCATTCATACAAACAAGCATATTATTGTTAAGTATTTCCCAATAAAAAGCTGAAATAGAGGTTATAATTATTTCATTGAAATTATGCCGTGCAGTAATATCACCATATGAGGTCAAAATGATGGAAAGAATTTATTAAGAATATGACCACAAAGTAATAACCAGATTAACAATGAAAGTAACTAAGAGTAATAGGAGTCAAACTTGAGAATTAAATAAATCTTGAGATCTAATAGACCACAAGAGAAGCATTGAGTAATTAGCCAAGGGACTTGGTGTTGAAAAAAAAAATCCAAAATTTTACAGTATGCTGGGAGAGGAATGAAAATAGTTCAAATTATTGATACTAAAATTGATAAACCTAATGCACCTCACAAACTGCAAAGGATAAGAAAATGTTATATAGGTATATATAAAAGGTGTTAGTGTAATAGTGATATAGCTTCGTATTAGATGGAAAAGGCAGTAAATCGAGGATTGAAAGCTTACAAAAGAGCATTGCAGAACTGCATAAAATAAGAAAATTTGAGGTTATGGTAGACTAGAATGTTTGATTCTCATCATTTATTCAGGACTATAAAACTGTTGGCTTATTCCTTTCAGCACCAAAGGTTTAAGAAAGAGAGAAACCTTAATTTAAAACATTCATTCAGAATACATGCAAGGTTCAGGTATGTATTGTCCACATTCTTTTTAATTTATCAGAATGTTAAATTTTGTTATATATACCATAAAGAACTTTTGCAAAAATGATACATAAACACTGGAAGACCTTTTCCAAATGTGTAAGATGCAACAAAAACGTGCATAGAATTTTTGGGGACTCACTACTTAGTGTAATGTAGAGAATGCAAACATGTTAATATGAACATAGGTCCAAAATGACAAATTCACTTTATAAGTGTGCTTAACATGCAAGATATACTTGTGTGGAATGTGGTATGAGTATTGTGTAACAACCGCACAACAGGGTCATAAGTAGAAGTTTGTGTTTAACCCTGGTTAGAATGTAGTCAGAAATGTGAAGGTTGGATGGGTTGACATACAATTTAGGTGGGGGGGCTCTTGTGTTAGAATTACAGTGCAAGATGAGAATCTTTGGGCTTATATAGTGGAAAGCTGAAAAGCAATACAACATTCTCCAGAGATACATCAGGGATTCAATGCAATGGCAGATGTATGTATCCATTTGTGTTGTAGGCCATTTTGAGTACTTCTTTTAAGACAGATATAAATGTCTAATTCATAACATACATCATAGTACTACAACATAGTTGTCCTCCATGGACTAGTGGTACTGTGCTAGCCTCTAGTTCCCAAGGTTGCGGGTTCAAACCCGGCGGAGGTAAAAATCCTTAGCATGGCTTCCTTCAGAAGGGAAGTAAAGCCAGTGGCCCTTTATCGTAGATTTATGGCATGTAAAAGAACCTCAAGCCTGATAAAGAGGCCTCTGAGCAAAATTATCGGTCTTTCATGCCCAATATGGAACGGGACGCTAAGAACCATAGTAGTTAAAGAGCATCCATAAATAAAAAACTCAATCTCATAGTACTTTGTAAGCAGAGTTTTAGAAACAGAACGGTAACAATGGAATCCATGTTCATATAGCATATTTTCATGCTTTTCTATAGAATGCACCTAAAGTTCTTAAATATAGTTTTGCATAACACACAGGAAGTTGATTATAAATGTAGAATTCTACAACGGAATTCCTGGGGAATTTCTTTTGAAAAAACATTTTAAGAGCTATTTTTGAGCTCCTAAGTTCATGCATAGGGTAGGATTTTTTATTTATATGTATGCAAAAAATGTTACTAGTTAGAATAAAGATTTTGGTTTCATTAATACCTTAAGAGCATCCAGCAAGGCAGCTTCATCCACAATACCTCCTCGGGCAACATTAACTATTCTGACTCCTTTCTTGCATTTGTTGAGTACTTTCTCATTTATCAGGTCTGTAAAATAAGAAATATTTAATGTAGTTTCCAACTAATTAATTTTTGCAGTATGCAGAAGTTGAATTAATGGGTTTCAGACATTTAAAAAATTCTTGACATGCACCTTAGTTTTTAAATTACATAGCCTTAATTGAAAAGTTAGTGGGTTAATGGTAACTGGTAAATGAAAGAATCACAGGTCTGTGTAACCAACTTTCTCAATTATTCTACCATATATGTGGTCAGGCAAAAAGAACATTAAGGGTTCTTGTGTGTGAATAAATTGAAATATCTAAATAAATGTACTCATATTTTAAACTATTCAACTGATTCATATTTAATGTTGTACTGGCATGTTGCCATGGTAACTCCATTAGAGCAGTGGCACAGAAAGCTGGAGATCCGTGGTTCAAATCCGGCTATGGCATTGAGATTTTTCATTCTACCTTTCCAACACATATGTATACATAGCATGTGTGGAAGAACTATTAATTATTTTTAGTTTGTATTTCATTTTCAGGAAAGCATAAAAAATCTAACTTTGATTAGGACAACCAAGAGCCAATGGAAAGATATATTTGTGCTCCAATAGACTCCATAGCATAACATTGCAGATCAAATAATTAAATCCATCTGTTTGATTCCCTATATTAGTTTGTTTGAAAGTAAATTAAGTATTGTTTTCCTTTGCTCTATCATCATCCTGTCCATAATGGCTTAAAATAAAAGTAAAGAATAATTAAATTTTAAGCTTGCTTATAGTTTTCCGCAGTTACTGGATGGAAGAGAATTGTTTATGTAAACTGAGTGACAATGCAGACTAACATGAGTAAGTACTTATGGAAGATCAATGCACAAGCAACGGTACTAGTGTAGTGCTAATCTATTAGCAAGTTTCCGCAAACAGTATAGAAGATGAAAAACATTTGCAATGAATATTAGCAAAATTAGTCACAGTAACACAAGTAAATGTATATTCTTTGTGAAGGCGATGTTTTTCAACTGTGTGATGTGTATGAGTATTTCTACAAATAAGGTATGACGTTATATAAAGGAACAAGAACACTAGAGTCATGTGCTAGAAAAGTGGCCCTTCAGTGTTTATGCTTACTGCATGTTACTGAGTTATGTATACCGTTAATGTCAAATGCCATTTCATTCTCTGACATCAATATTTCATCACAATTGTTTTTGCATCATCTAAAATATGTTTTGCATTAAAATTGTAATGCACAATAGCATTGCAAGACTGAGTTCATTAATTTTTAAATGATTACACACTATGAATCTTGGTTGTATAATAAAGCATATAAGAAGGTGGCATTCAAAATATAGTTAGTGTTTCAGCACAAGAAATAAAACATAAATTGTGCTTAGTGATTGGTTGTACTTATTACTTTCTCTACTACGTATAGTAAGTAGGGGAAGTATTGTATTCCACCCAAAAATTCGATACCGAGATTTCACCGGAAATACATGTTTTGAGACCCCCTGAATCCAAAAAAAGCATCTGTGTGTCTGTGAACAGCATAACTCAGAAACGAACAGTCGGACAAACACCAAACTTGATATTTACGTTTAGTATCTTCCAGAGATGCGACACAAAGGATTTCAAGAAGATCCTCCCACCCCAGATTACCCTTTACATGGAACATTTTTTGAAAATTTTAATTTTCTCAAAAGTGGCTCTAACGATTTTGATTAAAATATCATATGTTTAAGATATTTTTTTATGACAAATAAAATGTATATCTTGAATTTTCTGGGAATGTCTCCAAAAGTATTCTTCATTGAGAACGACTTTTGCATAACTGGTAAACCATAAGAGATAGACAAAATTTTACTACACAAAAAATGTAGATTGCGTTAAAATACACAATTTGTCATATACATTTTTTTTGTTGAGTGAACCATTTTCAAGATATTGCTTGTTATTCCGTTAAATTTTTAAATACTTATTTTCTCAAATGGGAATTCGTTATTCATTTTTTTGTCTTGGATATGCAAAGAGTATTAATCTTTGGCAAAGAGAATGGTGCTGCACATAGCAACCAGCTATTAAGAGATAAGTATATGCTTAAAGGCTACTGTATTTCTATATTGCCCTTGCAAATACAAAACAAGGGGAACATAGTAGACCTTAAGCGATAGTCAAATATTTTTAGAACTGGTCGCTATGTGTAAAATGTAATTCTCTTTGCATGTCAAAAGATCGTTTCTGCAAATGTTTATCTCGATTAATATGAAATAGATGGAGAATAAGAGTTTATAAAAATAGTTTGTGCAAGAGTAGAGAAAGTCATGCGAGTGTAACATCAGATTTTTTTTATGAGCACTTACAGTTTGCTCAGAGTCTACTCCTAGTGAGAGCCATTAAAAGAGGAAAAATTGAATTGGATTAAAAATAATTCACCTCTTGAACCACTGATCTGCCACTTGCAGGGCTGATGCTTTAATGCAGCTATTTTTGGCTGTGCTGTGATATATATACCTTACTCCAGCATACTTTCACCTTGTTCTCTGGTATGTGAGGATCATAATATTTTAGGCAACTTTTAATTCATACTGCTTAATTACCAGACTTTTAGCAAAATTACTAGGGCTAATTTACATGTAGAAATTGTTCTTTTATATTAACAGTGTGCAAACTAAAGATGGAAGGTTATAGTAGATTTGAAAAATTGAATGCATGGCCTTTACTTAAACTACAAACTTTGAGTTGCTGGGCTAGCATTAAAGTACTGTCTTTATTTATATATTCCCAAGTAATTTAACAAAATAACTTGTTGAATTTTGATTGACATCGTTTGAACTAATATGCTTTTGACTGCAAGGTTTGTTTTTTTTTACATAAACTGTATTTAGAATTCCACATTTACATTACCTATCTGAGATTCAGCAAAAGCTGTATGACACTAAAACAGACCAGGAATCAAAATGTCAAGAAAGAATGTAAGTAACTCTATCAATGAAAAATGTGACGCTAATCCGGATTTGCATACATAACTAGAATGGCCAGTACTTTGGCACAAATTAAAATACAGATCAAAAGAAATAGTAACCTGAGTGAAAAGTGTATTAAAATCACAATAGACTTGTCCATTTTTAAAACCATATTTACACAATGTCTTTGATTTTGATTGATAACAGCTGCAGATATCAGTTGAATTCAGAAAATCAGACAAAATATACAAAGTCACTGACCAAGAATGGACTTTTCCCCTTTTAGACACCACCTTCACCCTATCTATAATACAGTAATGAGACTTACTGCGTGTTTGAGGAATAAGAGGTGTATGTACTGTAATGTAGTCTGCTATAGGCCAGATCTGCTCTAGTTCCATCTTCTCCACATTGTACTGTCTTGCAGCATCAGCGCTCACCATTGGATCAAATCCTACAGTCTAAAAACAAAAAAATAATGTTTAAGCTTTCAGCTTTATTTTAAACCAAACCATGTTTATCACTGAGACACAGATCAGGGTGACCAAAAAATGCTTAAAAGAATTATCTACAGAATGAGTTAAAGGTCGTAGAAATGACCTGTAAGTGATATAAAAGATCTTACCAAGAGGTGCAGGAACATAACATTTAGGTTATTTTTAGATTTTGAATCAACTATTATAGATGTTTAGATTGTTCCTTTTTACAAACAAATGATTAGCAATCTAAGGATAAAGAGCCTTATTAAAATAAAATAATCAGAAAATACAGCTAGATACCATAGAAATATAACCTGTGATAATGTTTTCATATACAAATTGTACACCAAATGTAAAAGGAAAGGTTAGAAATAGGGAAAAAAAAGATAAATAAATAAACCATATATGAGGTTTCACTTTCAGTAAAATGTTTTATGTAATATGCTATAAATTAGTATATATACAGAGCTATTCAAAAAGAAGGAACAGACTTTAAATATTTATTTCTAATGAACGACAGTAGATGACGACACATGCGATACATCACTGAATACAGAAAAGTTCAAAATTTTGTTTTATGTATTCAAAATGAGCACCATTTGTTATGTGAGGATGACCAGTGCTTTTCCATTTGCATATGCAACCATCTTCTACAAATTTATAGTATCAATTGTAAATTTTTATGATGCGGTGGCTCTTTGTTGAACTTACAATGAAATGCATACTGCAATGAAACAATGGATTCACTCTGCATACTGTAGCACATAAAACAGCTTTTCCTATGGCGTTGCGATTTTCTCGTAAACAAACCCAGCGCTGCTGTAGGCACTGAATGGAACTGATAGGTGGGGTCTTAAAACTTCGAACTTTTCTTTATTCAATGATGTGTTGCTATCTATTGTCGTTCATTAGAAATAAATATTTAAAGTCTGTTCCTTCTTTTTGAATAACACTATACATATATAAAAGAAATATGTTTAAGACTTTGGGACATCAGTTGAGTTTCTGCTGAAGAAGAGTTAACTTAATTTATACTTTTTAAACCTATGTGCATTCAGCATTATAAAATTATGAAACATACATCTTCAGATAATAGCTATGTTGTGGAGAAAGTAAGAGATAATGAAATCATTTTGAAAAAATATTCTGTAGCTACATTAATAATAATTATGTACTAAATGCATAAAGATTAGGTAACTATGAAAATTGTTATACTTCATGAACAGAAATTATAACTGTGATAAACTGCAGAAGAAAGAATATACCAAAGTTTATATTATGAACTCACCTTCATGCCATATGCTTGCATCCTTGCAGCCACTTCACGGCCAATTCTTCCTAGCCCAAGGACAGCAAGTGTTTTCCCAGATAGTTCAGAGCCAGTGTACAGTTTTCTGTCCCATCGACCTTCCTTTAGTGACTGACAGGCTTGTGCAACATTCCTGTTAAACAATTTCAAAGATTACAACTGCTGGAGGACACACACATTTTAATTTTGAAATCGGTTTTAATTAATCTTTAATGTTCTTTGCCAGCTTATAAGTGTGAACTGATCTTTGAGCAACACACAAACTTGCTGTGCTATAAAAGTCTAACAGAAATGAATCTTGGGAATCTTATGCAGCTCATGCCCTCTCACAGAATACTTGTACAATAAGCATGGTGTACTACATTGTATAAAAGCAGTAAATATATAAAATTTGAATAATTACACAATAATTGTCAAGGTGGACTGTAATTTAAAATAATAAAACTGAAGAACTAATACACCCACTTTTGAATAGCATGTTTTGCAAAGTAAACTAAAGCTGATATTAATATGTTTTAAATAAAAGTTTACTAACCTTGAAAGACTAGTAATTAAGGCGCATGTCATCTCACATGCACTAATGGAATTTCCTCCTGGAGTGCTGCAAAGATAAAAAGGTGTTAAATATTTTTTACCTTTAAAATTATTTTAAGGTTTAGGAACACTATCATCACAGCAGTGATGCCAAATCAAAGAATAATTCAGTTTTATAGAGAATATTATATATCCTCTGTTGAAAAAGTTTTATATTCCAAATTTTATGATTTAATTACACCAGTGCAGCAAGAAACTATTAATGAAATGTCATAAAGAAAAAATAATAAGTAGTTAAATATGTTACAAATCACAAAGTTTAGCATTGGTCTCTTTGACAATTGCTTTAAGCATTAATGTTATAGTTCCATAATTTGCAGTGTTTGCTCTTTCGGCAGTTTTTTTTATAATGGCCTTAATATAGCAGAGATCGTTAGAAGCAAAATCATAAACTTCTATTCTGACAAATTCAGAGTAATAAGACTTTCCTTACATGCTTATGTAATACAAGTTGCTTTAAATGTGTAAAACATGTTATAAAACTTCTTAAACTAATTTATTGGTACCAATGAAAAAAATTGTAGGGAATATCTTCTAATTACGTCAATCTTTAAATTTACAAATTGCTGACTTAGCCTTTAGACATGTATTGCCTCAGAATGATTCTACAACTTTGTTCGTAATCAGCAGTACCTACCACAATGAGCTAAGTTGTTTGGGTGAAAAGTTTCACCCAAGTTGGTGCCTCAGGCAATAGTCTTTGGCTACATGTTCCAGGTTTAAATCTCGTGTACTGACGAATCTTACAGAGCATTTTTCATAGTATCCCTCAATAATCAGATAATTACCAGATAGGATAATTTATTGCCACAATCCAAAGTTCCACTTTTAGATTAAAATATAAATAAAATTAGATTTTATAGGAAGGCAACTATGCAAATAAGCCCATCCGTTCAGTATTGCACTGACAAAAGCACACAGAATAGTGGTTTCACAATCAAAAAAGTATCTTTTCTTAAATGAATAGAAATTAGATAGCTCTGTCTGGCAACTGCGCACTTGAGGCCATCTGTCAGTAGCTTACTAAAGCATGATAGAGCCATTTGGGTGGCTTACGTGACATATGCACCAAAGAACCTCCAGAAAAAGAATTACGAGGGATGTGAAAGCGAAGAGATGTACAGTAGCATTTAAACAAGAAGCAAATTTTGACAGTTCACTCTAGTAGAGAAGTTGCAGGGATGTATCAAGAAGTTAGTAAACAGTATGAAAGGACTGCTATAATGTGCAACATGCTATCCCTCAAACTTTAGTTTGTTGGTGAAGGAAAAGAGGAGCAGTGGAACATTACTGGCTTGAGCAACAGCATTGGAGAGGTTGCCATGTAAACCACAAGAAAACATGTTCCTCCAGCAACTGTCACAGATTACTTCTTGCTTAAAACAAACAGTAGGACGCAGGAGGAAAGGGGAGGTTGTGGCATGCTTACTAAGGGAGTTCGGCTGTAAAGGTATTTAACTGTAAGCAAAGTACAGCTGATAGAAGTGGAGGTGCCGAGCAGTTCTCAGTGAGCAAGGCCGTTTGTCAAATAGCGATTTTGATGCTGTGGAATGGGCCAAGGAAATTCTTCTACAACACCATTATTTAATACTACGCTAGAGCTCGCCATTTAATGTGACCCAGCAGTGCTGTAGCTTAGCGATTTTGCAGCATATACATGTACATACTTGACAACAATAACGCCCCTTCTTGTAGCGGCTGGTATGTCAATGTTGTCTACTCCAGTTCCGGCTCTTCCCACAATTCGTAGCGTTGTTGCTGCAGCCAATACATCGGCAGTTACTTTTGTATCGGAGCGTACAATGAGGCCGTCGTAACCCTGAAACAATAAGCATAAAATTAAGTTCAGATGCTACTGAAAAGAAACGGTTCTGATCAGTGGTGGCTCAGGACATAAGTCCATGTGCCCCATTTTAATTTTGAACTATAAATATATTTAAGCAGAATATGTAAATTAACAGACTGAAAAGTCTAATCCTTGTAGGTATATATATATACCTATATATATATATATATAATTTTAGACGCAACCCCTAAATGTTCAGGCACCTATACTGTAGTACTTGTATACAAGAGAAATGCAGGATTTAAACGGCTCTTTTAAGGCGAAAGCAGGCAGCTTGGTGTGTGTGTCTGAAAAGAACGGGTCAGGGTACATTCTCTTTGTGTCCAGACTTAACAGGGCATAATCCTTTGGTGTAAAAAGAGTTATGATTGGCAAGGAGGTGTCAGGTGTGTCGCGGTGAGGGTTCATGAGCACGCAGAATATGTGAACTTTCCTCCCTATCGGAGCGCCTACAAGAGGAGCTTCCATAAGCGATTTGTCGTGAAGTCGCCGTTATTACTTCCCATCTGCTGTTTGCTCTTTTATGCCAGCGCTGCAGTAGCTTATGAGGAATTTAAGCTATAAGAACTTCATCCACTAGCTTAGTTAATGTATCATTAAATAACATTACGTTTTTAAAGTATAAAACTTGAACGGTTAGTGTGAGGAGAATCTCAGAATGGATTTCATCTGTAAATAGGTTCGCGTTTATTGCATCATTTAACGTTACATTTTAAAGTCCCCCCCCCAAAAAAAAAATTAAACTGAATTCGCGAACAGTAATGCTATTTGAATATGCTGCTGCGTCCTAAGCATTTACATTTATTGCTGACAATTCTTGCATGCGGTTTCTGAACGATAGTACGTAGTGAAACTATTAACAAAATATTTTATGTCAAATAAAATTGTATACCTCCACATAAAATTACTTTTACTATAGTTTCGAGAAAAGTAAAAGTGTCTCATTTTTCGACCTGGGCTACTTTACAATGTAGCGCGATAAATCCATCTTCGTGGATTCTATGCAATGCTATTTTTGTAAAGTTCTGCCCCACCAACTAAAATGTGCACCGGCCGTTACTAGTTCCGATTCCTCGGTGTAACAGAGCTGACCTTAAGAGATTTGGTTTTGCAAGATAACCAAAGAAAATTCACGTCAGCAGTAGCATCATCTGATCAGCGAACCCTGACCTGGCATATGAAATCCGTGCCTTGCGGAATATCTCTCTTATCATATCCTCGAATCGTACGTCAGTAATTTGAGGAACTCGCTAGCAATCCCCCAAAGCTTGTTACGTAATCTTTATCGCGTGAAGAATTGATTAGACAGTGCTCTCAGATAATACCTAACGAAATTTAAAGCAATTAAAAAAAATGAAATGAAAACTTGTGAAAATATGTATGTCCAGAGAGAAAATGTATGGGAATATTCGTCAAGACGTAATTATTCCTATACTTTGTTTACTGATGAGACAAGTTGTCTACTGATGAAAAATAAATGAATAAAATAATAGACCTCCGCAAGTGGCCATGAAAGTAATGAAAAGTCGTTAAACTGGGTGGCTGATTATTAATTTTCTGTTTTGTCATCAACAATAAATTTTAGACAAGTTAAATTTCCACGCGGAATTGTGGCTGTATTCGCTTGTATGCAACGTTCATAAGTTGGATATAGAATTTATTTGGGAGTTATGGAAATCAGCCACGAGTCTTGGTCTTTACACCAAATAATATCATGAAATACTCATGTGCCACGCGGGGCTTTGCACGAGGTACGAGTACCTTTCAAATGCTAGACTTCCTTTGAGTTAACTCTTAGAAACTTTGTTGCCTAGCAGCTTATACCTTTTCTTTCTTTTTTTAATATTGAATTTGTGAATTATCCAGTTTGTTGCGGGTACTTCAGTGTTTCTTCTGCATGAATGGAACGCTTGATAGTCTGACCATTTGTCTAAGAGACTTATGCTGTAAGAATGCATATAGAACAAGAACGATAAAATAAAGAAAAAGTAAGTCAACTATGTAACTACGTCCTCAGGGCATGTACTAATTGATCACTCCTAATGAAGCTTCCAGTGGACATTAGTGCCGTCCAGGTCTGCTGCGCTTTAAACTTCGCACAATTATGTGTAGCATTTGATCGCTACGTTTCTTGAAAAGGTAGAATCAGAAGACGGAAGAATTCAATGTCATAGCCGGGATTTGAACCACGGGTCTCCCGGTCTCCGTCAGGTTACTCTAACCACTGAGCTACCATGGCAACATGCCGGTACGACATTAAATTCTCCAACTGATTCGCAATTTTCCTGATAAACCACAAGGAGATCTCAAATTGTATTGAGATGACATACTACCCCAATGCCGGTATGTTGCCATGGTAGCTCAGTGGTTAGAGCAACGGACGGAGACCGGGAAATCCGTGGTTCAAATCCCGGCTATGGCATTGAATTTTTCAGTCGTCTGATTCTACCTTTCCAACCTTGTCCAAAACACGGCTTGTGTGGAAGAAACAGTTAATTCAATTAAGTTTCTTTTTCTATGCAACGTAACATGCTAATGAAGATATTTGCTAAAAAGTGACCTAATTTCAAATCCGATACGACAGGAGCATTGAAAGGCAATTCGCCATCCTATTTTATGAGTGAAGAGTGATGAGGTGAAGGTTAATTAAGCGTAGCGTATAACATTAACCTTCACCTCTTCAACATACAGCAAAATATTATTTTGTTCTTCAGACATTAACCTTTACTACGCCACATCACTGAGTTGTTACCTTACTTGGATTAAGACCTTGTACTTAACCCCGAAACTACAACGACCCCTTTCATACGACAGATACCAATAAAACTCACAATGGATCTTAAAAGGCTGCACCACAATTACATCAGTTTCTCGCAAAGAACTAATCCTAAATTGACCCTTTTGTAGTAATAAATCCAGTGAAACATAGGTAAATATGAATGAGATATTACAATAACCATGTGGTAACATATACAGGAATAGGGCGTATATAGAAAATATATTTTGGGGGCCGAAATTGACTTACCTTCATAAAATTAACAATTTGGAACCAAAATGAAACACAGTCATAATACATTATATATACACACATTGTCAAGAGTTATTTCAAACAAGTACTCTAGGTTCTGAAGTAGAAATCTCACTTTCTGCGTGGCGTGTCTATATAAATGTACTGATTCCTATAAAGTGGATTTTACTAAATTTTTCACAAGTGTTAACTGATTTTCAATTTAACATTTGAAACAACTTGAAAGTACAAACATGTTCATAATACAAAATCAAGTAAGTCTTGATGGAACACTAGCAAACAGCTTCATCAACAGATACCTATCACTGTGAATTGACAGCAAGGCAAGTCCAGATGATGTATTTCTCAAGTACGTCTTTAAGTGTCTTAGTGTGGAAAAAGCTATTTCTGCAGTAACAGTGGAAACTGTCAAAATGGTTAATATCTTGAGAAGAACATAGACGATCAAAGAAGTCATATCTGAAGCTTCGCATATAGTCAGAATGGCTTAAATTCCATTTGAAAGACGAAGATTCTGTTTCTGAAGAAATACCTCCCTCTGGAACTGGTTGTAGTTAAAACGCTTGAGATTGTCTTTCCTTATCAAACTATTTTCACTGCTGCCATACTAGGAAAGAAGAAATTAGAACCAGCATGCATGAAGAAAGAATGCGAACATTATTGGAACTTGTTGACTTATTATTCCATAGTAGCATTTCTGCTTTGATAACTGTTTATCCTAGCGCATAAGGAAATAATCACTAAAAGTAAAAAGTTTATGCTCACTCTTAACTCCTGCATGAGCTGTGCCTTCGGGAGCTTGTATTTACACGTAACCTGGATGCCATTGTTCTCCAGAAGTTGGACACAGGCAGGATCCACAGCGTCGCTGATGAATACTTTATTGAGAGTTACTGACATGTTGAGTTAGGTCACTCGCGCTAACTAGCCTTGATCTTGACAGTGCGGTACTTCTGGCCGAAGTGTGGATGAGGCCGGCATTGCTGAGTATTTATGCATTCCCTGCATCTTGACGACAGAGAGGAAGGGGGCGTTCCGTTAGCCAATACTAGAATCTTTTCTCCTTCCCCATAGTTATCTCTATAGTAACTATTTTGTAGTAGGTTGATGCAATACTGACTTATTTTAGACCAACTAAGTAGAAATGAACGCTACAAGTCTACGTACTTGTTCAGTGCGTGCCGATTTTGGAAGCGGTCCAATAGCCACCTAGGCTGTCACGATGTGCCGGTTTGTACGTGTGATTTGCTTGCAAAGATTGCGAAATAATTCATTTACTCACATGAAAAGACATATCCTCTGTTTAATTCCTGTCATTTTGCAAATGCCATTTCATAATTATTATTACAATTGATATTAAGCTGTTAAAGTTAAATTCCCTAAAGACTCTCCACATCATTTCCGTGTGGTCTAGTGGTACCGTGCTAGCCTCTAGTTCCCGAGGTCGCGGGTTCAAACCCGGCGGAGGGCGATGGATTTCTTTCGGGCGTAAACATCCTTAGCATGACTTCCTTCGGAAGGGAAGTAAAGCCGGTGATCCCGTGTCGTAGATTTACGGCACGTAAAAGAACGTGAAGCTTGATAAAGAGGCTTCCGAACTTTTACGCCTAATATAGAATGGAACTCTAAGGACCATAGTAGTTAAAGAACGTCCATAAATAAAAGTCAATTTTTTTGTCATTTCCAGGACGCGCCGAACTCTTGTTAGGAATCCTCGAATGGCGGTAAGATCGATAAGCATATTATCCTACAACAAAGGTGACTGTCTTCGCAGGAGCTTGGGTTTCTGTGGGTCTCCGAATACTCTTATGAAACATGAAGTAATAAGTCGTATTAAGCACCATTAGCTATTATCCTTCCCCAATAATTACTCCCCAATACATTTCTCTCTCGAGCTACCTGACTAGTCTCAAAGGAAAACTGCCTTGGACCTGTAGAACGATTTTAGAGCAGGTACTTAGTACGGCTGCCGTTTATTGTGTTGCTTCTACTTCTGCTGCTTGTAGAAACAATGGAAACACATTGTCGACGCAACATGCGACGTTTTATTTTCTCAAAAACTTAGTGTTCACAATGAGGCGACAAAATTTAACATTGCCACGCCTAGCTAGGGCAAAAGCATATAACTTTGCGTTGTATTTTTGTGTGCCTTGAATTCAGTTCATACAATTCGGAGTAATTAAGATTTCTTCGAAATAAAGATATACTCTTCCCTGCCACTTTGATAAAAACACACAAACCAATTCTATGGATGCCGGGCGGCAAAAAATAACTTCATTTCACTTTTGTCGCGTTCATGCTGAATGAATTCTTATTGCTCAATCGTTTTGTCACTCATGTTGCGTCACCAGCTTCTGAATCCAGAATATTAAATTACTAATTATGATAAATAATTATGAGACTATTATCGTATGTTCTGAAATAATTTGAGAAACATCTCGAATTTTAGGCGCAAAATCACTCTAATTACGTTTACCAGCTGTGTACTCCATAAAAAAGAAAGAAAATCGCTCGGAACTAAACTGATAGATGAAATCAATTTTTCCAATCACTCGAAATCCATGGATTTCATCTTAGAAAGCCACCAGTAAAGTTTCTATTTATTGTAACGTCTCGCTACCATTACTACGAGAAAGAGAGAATTTAAGCGTTAAGAGTTCGCTTAACTTAGTAAACTCAGTTTTGAGATTTCTATAATTATTAACTAATATAATATTGCAGTACAAAGCAAGAAAGTGGGTTTTATGGAATTGTCAGCCTGGGTGGCGCATTTGGAAATCACCTTCTTTCTTTGCCCAAATTTATGGGTTCAATCCCGACTCAGGACGATGACATTTAAGTGTGCTTAAATGCGACGACCTCATTAAGCATATTTCCTATTATGTAAAACAAAGAATAAAACCTCCGCTACACTGGAGCTCCTGGCTAAACTACTGTTGCTGGCGTCATTAGATGAGCATAACAATAATTATGAATTCTGCAGAACCAGGGGGAAAATTTAAGCAAGTCTTTTTTTCCCCATCCCACAGTACTTCACAGATGTTATTATGTTTTTCTAATGGTATATTTTGAAAATATATGTTTAAATAAATACTAAATTAAACCTGGTTTAATGAAAATAGCTGTATAATGAAAAATCTGATGTGTTACACTCACATGACTTTCTCTACTCTTTACAAACTATTTTTACAAACGCTTATTCTCCATATGCTTCATGTTAATCGAGATGTCAATCTTATTGCTAATTTTCTTGTAGATGTAAGGGGAAATATTTAACCATCGCTTAAGGACTACTATGTTCCCCTTGTTTTGTATTTGCAAGGGCAATATAAGCACAGGCATATCTCTTAATAGCTGGTTGCTATGTGCAGCACCCTTCTGTTTGCCACAGATTAATACTCTTTGCATATCCAAGACAAAAAAATGAATAACGAATTCCCATTTGAGAAAATTATTGAAAAATTTAAGGGAATAACAAGCAATATCTCGAAAATGGTTCACTCAGCAACAAAAATGTATATGACATAAATTGTGTGTTTTAATACGATCTACATTTTTTGTGTGGTAAAATTTTGTCTACCTCTTATGGTTTACCAGTTATGCAAAAGTCGTTCACAATGAAGAATACTTTTGGAGACATTCCCAGAAAATTCAAGATATACATTTTATTTGTCATGAAAATATCTATTTTAATCAAAATCGTTGGAGCCATTTTTGAGAAAATTAAAATTTTCGAAAAATGTTCCATGTAAAGAGTAATCTGGGGTGGGGGGATTTTCTTGAAAACCTTCGTGTCGCATCTCTGGAAGATACTGAACCTAAATAGCAAGTTTGTTGTTTATCCGACTGTTCATTTCTGAGTTATGCTGTTCACAGACACACACACACACGAACATGTTTCCAACAATGCTTTTTTTTGGATTCAGGGGGTCTCAAAACATATATTTCCGGTGAAATCTCGGTATCGAATTTTTGGGTGGAATACAATACCCCCCTACTTACTATACGTAGTAGAGAAAGTAAAAAGGCACGTTTCCAATAAAATCTGGTATTGCCAAAAATTCAAGTGGATCAAGTCATTTCAAAGGTCGCGACAAATGGCAGTCACATTAACCCCCCCAAAGCGCGCGCGCGCGCGCACACGCACACACACACACACACACACACACACACACATTCAAAAATATATTACAGCATCTTTGTGTAGGTTGGCATCCTGAGGTTTCCATAGAATTTGTATAATACGGTGCATGCATCCGTAATTATGAAGGAAAAAACAGCACGATGTTTCAAAACTTTACCTATTACACAAAAAGAAAAATCTGATGTGTTACACTCACATGACTTTCTCTACTCTTGTACAAACTATTTTTACAAACGCTTATTCTCCATATGCTTCATGTTAATCGAGATGTTAATCTTATTGCTAATTTTCATGTAGATGCAAGGGGAATATGGTAGGTTTTAAGCGATAGTCAAATATTTTAACGCTGGTTGCTATGTAGCGCATTCCATTCTCTTTGCATGTCCAGGACATAAAAAAATCTGATGTGTTGCACTCACATGACTTTCTCTACTCTTGTACAATCTAATTTTACAAACTCCTATTCTCCATATGCTTCATGTTAATCGAGATATCGAGATGTCAATCTTATTGGTAATTTTCTTTTGATGCAAGGAAAATATGGTAGCTTTTAAGCGATAGTCAAATATTTTAACGCTGGTTGCTATGTGACGCATTCCATTCTCTTTGCATGTCCAGGACATAAAAAAAAAATCTGATGTGTTACACTCACATGACTTTCTCTACTCTTGTACAATCTAATTTTACAAACGCTTATTCTCCATATGGTTCATGTTAATCGAGATATCGAGATGTCAATCTTATTGGTAATTTTCTTGTAGATGCAAGGGAAATATGGTAGCTTTTAAGCGATAGTCAAATATTTTAACGCTGGTTGCTATGTGGCGCATTCCATTCTCTTTGCATGTCCAGGACATAAAAAAAATGAATAACGAATGTGAGAAAAAGTATAAGTATTGTAAAATTTAAGGAAATAACAAGCAATATCTCGAAAACGGTTCACTCAACAAAAGAAATGTATATGACATAAGTTGTGTATTTTAACGCGATCTACATTTTTTGTGTAGTAAAATTTTGTCTATCTCTTATGGTTTACCAGTTATGCAAAAGTCGTTCACAATGAAGAATACTTTTGGAGACATTCCCAGAAAATTCGAGATATACATTTCATTTCTCATGACATTATCTTAAACATATGATATTTTCATCAAAATCGTTAGAGCCATTTTTGAGAAAATTAAAATGTTCGAAAAATCTTCCATGTAAAGGGTAGTCTGGGGTGGGGGGATTTTCTTGAAAACCTTCGTGTCGCATCTCTGGAAGATACTGAACCTAAATACCAAGTTTGGTGCTTATCCGACTGTTCGTTTTTGAGTTATGCTGTTCACAGACACGCACACAGACACACACACACACACACACACACACACACACACAGACACACACACGGACATGTTTCCAAAAATGCTTTTTTTTGGATTCAGGAGGTCTCAAAACATGTATTTCCGGTGAAATCTCGGTATCGAATTTTTGGGTGGAATGCAATACTTCCCCTACTTACTATACGTAGTAGAGAAAGTAAAAAGGAATATGCCATGATTACCCCTGTGGCCAAGTGATCAACGTTCTGTTAACCCGAAGCAGGTTTTAGACAGAACCAAATAAAGAAATATTTTTCCTAAACTTGTTGTTCATCCGAATTTTCGTTTTTGAGTTTTACAGTACACACAGACAGATGCGCGCGGACATTTTCTTGAGAAAAAAAAATCTCAAAACGAGTATGTCTTGTGAAATCTCGGATTCAAATTTTTGTATAGAATATGAGACTTTCTTTATTTACCATAGGTAATCATTGGGGAGGGGTAAGTAAAACATTAAACAAATGAATATCTTAAAAATTCTATGCGTTTTATTAACTTGACTTTCTCTAACCACTATCGTTTATTTTTTGCATCTCTTCTGCAGTTTATTCTTGTTTATTACTTTCTCTAGTACATACTTAAAGTAGGTAGAAGAAGCTCTGCATCCCACCCAAAAATTCGATCAGGATTTCACTGGAAATGCGTATTTTGAGGTCCTTGGAATGAATAAAAGTTTTTTTATATAAAAAGGTCTGCCTGTAACTAAAAAAAAAAAAAAAACAGCACAACTCAAAAACACCGAGCGAGGTGGCGCCGCCGTAACGTGTGCGACTCGCATTCGGGAGGTTCCGGATTCGATCCCCGGCGACCGCCACTTTGACCCATGGGTTTTTCGTGGTTTCCCCGGATCGGCAGGCAAATGTTCATCTTCTTCCGCGACTTTCCTGCGCCTCATTTCCTGTACCCATCATCTTCCTTGTCATCTGTTTCAGGGTTGAAGGACCAGGCGACGGTGTTCGGCGGGTTGCGGCTGGGCGGTGGCTTGCGCTCTGTATGTGTTTCTTCCTGACGTCGTTTCAGGGACAGCCCAGTTAAGACCGCTTTTGGGCAGGTGCTCCTTTGGGGGACCCCCGGAGTTTAGGGGCTTGTAGGTGAGTCCGGGTGGCGTCGGATGCGTTCAATCTGAAAACATTGGGGACCCCGTTCACACTTGCGCCCGTCGTCATCCAGATATGGTCTCCCTTCGGGTCTCTCCCTTCATTCCTCCCTCCCAGGGGTTAAGGTAGAAGCACAAGGAGCCGGATGGCCTGTGTATGGTGCTCTGCCGGTTTCAGGAGCCCCTCCGTTCATCAGTACCTTTACATTTATCAGTCAAAAAAACGAAAATACGGATAAATACCAAACTTCGTATTTAAGTTTCAGCATTTTCCAAGGATGAGTAGAGGAAGTAGTATTTTATTTCACTAAAACATTCGATATCAAGATTTCGCCGAAAATACACGTTTTAATTAAAAAAGAAACACTTTTAGAAAGATTGTTGTGTGTGAACAGCATAATTCCAAAATTAAATATTGGTTAGATACCAAACTTCTTATTTAAATTTAGTATCTTCCGAGGATGCGGCACGAAGATTTTCAAGCAAATCCCCCACCCCACATAATGAAAGTTTGTCGTTATCTTTTACGCTCTCAGAAATGGCTCAAACAATTTTAAATGAAATACCGTATACTTACGCTGTTTGCATGGCTAATAAAATGTATAATATCTTGAATTTCCTGCGAATGGCCTGTGAAGTCTTTTTTATTCTGGATGCATTTGGTATAGTTTTGTATAATTGATAAATTATAAGAGGTAAACAAAAACTTACTACAAAAAATATAGAACTCGTTAACCCACACATTATATCAAATAAATGTTCGTCGTCGTCGTCGTCGTCGTCTCTAATGCTCCCTATATATGCCCTATGACCCTGGGTGTTAACCTCATTTCACCAAGCGATGACCAGACTCATGAATACTTTATACATTTGTGAAATACTAAGTTGTCATTCGTTTGTTTCTAGTGATGCCATGCAAAGAGTGGAGTTTGAAAGCCAGCATAATGCGACCCGCGTTTTAAAAAGTTGACTGTCGCTTCAACCTTCTGTATTTGTACGTACAATGAAACGTGTAATGAAACCATTTCTGCAAAGTTTATCTCCATCAACATGAAATGGACAGAAAAACAAACATTTATAAGATTGGTGTGCATGTCAGATTTTTACCGAGCTCTCCTACTATCAATGTATACTTCAATGTGGTAGACCCATGCTCTCTAAACGAAGATTCATACCTTGTTCAACTCAGTTATTCATACATCACAGCAACATTCATAAATATTGATATTTTAATAAAGACAAGGAAGAATTCAATGCTTTGCCGAAACATGTGTGCATTTAAAGTGCATCTCATAATTCATGGGCATCGGATTAGTTAATTTGCAAACTCAGTAGTAGTACTCCTTAATGGTTAAACACCACATGAGAGTATATACAACGTATAAACATAACCCAACCCGCCGCTTCTATAAAAGGACGAATAGAATTTTGATTATTTTTTTTTTCGCCAAATTTAATTTATGTTTTGCTTTAATTCAATTCAAATTACATAATAATTGTTCACTACCGGAAATGTGCCGTTGGTGAAGTGTAGCTAGACCTTCTGTGTGCATTATCTAGCCTGTGGATTGGATGGGGTGCGCCCAGATTAATTAATCGGTGGTACGGCATCCTGCATAATGACGGGGCAGGTAAACTACCAGGTGTGAGACCTGTCAAACCATATTACTGTACTCACTCTTTTAACTATTATAAACCAGCTATAACTGTATGCAAGCCGTTTGTGCAGTGAAGACCGCGATTGGAATGCGGGTGTAACGAGCCCGCAAGTCTTCGGCGCCTAAGGTGACATTTTTGTTCAGGTAACTGTTCCCTAATCTAATCTAAATGGTGACGAATAGGAACCCTCGAAAAGATTAGTTCTGCGTGCTGGTTGGAAGAAAATACGTATCACATCGTAACACTCGAATTGATATATGTTACCATAGCAACTGTCTGAACGTCAGGAAGAAGCTGACCTCTCCCAGCAACGGAAAACACCCCGGCCGCGATTATGAAACGGAACAGCTGACTGACGTTTTTTTGTTGTTATGCGGAATGAGTACACAGCTGCGATGAAAGTATTCCACTCGCAGTGGCGACTAATATATCAGTCAGGCATGAAATATCCTGTGTGAGAAAGACATGGATAGATGCGACTGCTGGTCGATTTATCGAGTAGTAACGTTTCTAACGTTTTGTTTGACATCGGCAGCTGCAACAATCTTCCGGTCAGTGGCGGGTTATATTCATATTCGAAAACCTCTACTTTGGTGATGTTGGCTCAGTCTACCCACAAAACATTCGTTGGGCAAAATGGATTGCTGCGGTAGAATCATTTAAATTAATCATAATAAAATTTTATTTTATTTTATTTTATTTTACAAAGTAATTAACCATCTACAGGGTGAGCCAAAAAACTACGAACCGCCTGCGCGGTGTTTTTTCCTGTCCGCGTCCTCGGCGCTCGTTGTCGTCTTGTCGCTATTATACAAAGGCGCGGATGAAACCATACAACATTTTAAAAACTACTTTTAAAAACTTTACTTACCAACTTTATGAAAGGAATGCTGAAATGCATGGTTAGTGATGGATGGTTTCCTAAAGAGGTGCCAAAAATGTATGGACAACGACAGTGGCCAGTTTCAGCATCTCCTTTCATAAAATTGGTAAATAAAGCCTTTAAAAGTAGTTTTAAAAATGTTGTATGGTTTCATCCGCGCCTTTCTATGATAGCGGCAGACGGCAACGAGCGCCGAGGACGCGGACAGGAAAAACACCGCGCAGGCAGTTCGTAGTTTTTTGGCTCTCCCTGTATTAAAACATTCAAAGTCATCAGAACAGTGACAAAAATATATTTGATTTCAGCATCTCCTTTCATAAACCTGGTAAGTAAAGCCATTAAAAGTAGTTTTAAAAATGTTGTATGGTTTCATCCGTGCCTTTCTATGATAGCGGCAGACGGTAACGAGCGCCGAGGACGCGGACAGGAAAAATACCGCGCAGGCGGTTCGTAGTTCTTTGGCTCTCTCTGTATTAAAGCATTCAGTCACCAGAAAAGTGACAAAAATATATTTCAACCGCTGCATCTTCATCTAAAGTAGACAACAGCTTTTGCTCAAATGGATTTGAAATGCCCAATTCACAATGGAACGACGTGGTATTGCATCTCAAGTGTTCACAATAATGTTACAATACCGTGCGAAAGCACACGCCTTTTCGTAGTATTTTGTGTGCACTTGAATTCATTTCATACAACTCGGAGCACTTAAGTATTTCGTCGGAAAAATAATGTATTTCCCTGGAGGTTGATATCTTCTTAACAAAAACATATAATCCATTCTGTGAGTGCCACCATGTCGCGCCGTAAAAATTAACTCCAATTCAACTTTTATCGCACAGATTTTGTCGCGTTCATGCTGAATCCCTATTGGTCAATCGTCTTGTCGCCAGGTCAGTTCATTGTGAACCCGGCAAAACATAGTGATCTAATCATTAAGATAAATCTCGAGTGCAAGAGTTTTGTGGAATCTTAAGTGCATCTGCAAATGTTCTCCTTTATAAGATTATCCATTTCTCCTGGCCCAGCTTGGTTTTTATTATTATCATTATTATTTTATTTTACAAACGCTGCAATTTTGTAAACACTCAATAACGTGACAATTTAACTTATCAAAGTGATGCTTAGGTTGCAAACTATTTCTCTAGCCAGTGTGCCGTAGAGGATTACCATAATTAATTTGTTTACTTCAGCTATTTGTCATTGTCTTGTCATTGGTAGTGAAAACAATGGACTCTTGACTTTATTTGTTAAAATGACCTTTTTACGGCCCTATCGTCTTTCAAGCGAACAGCAAAACATCAGAAGAGCACTTGCACAATTGCAAGGGTTGGAGGTCAGCGTACAAACAAGAAAACAATGGCCTAAAAGAGGCCAAAAGAACATTGCGCGCCTCCTACTTACTCTGGACTCATTATATGCCTTGCAAATCCGAAACACGGTTTCTTCCTAGTAACAGCGATTCATACTCCCGCCATTACTCAATATTATATACATAGCTTACTATTTAGGGGGGGGGGAATAAAAAGTGATTATCATTTAAAGTCCATCTACTCAGTGAAAGGCTCTTTTGTTTCATAACTTCGTGATTAATCTAGAATTTCCAACATTTTGCTATATCTTATACCTACCTAAGGTACCTTTTCTTAAAACAATGAAAGTTATTGCTTTCTAGTCCAAGGCGCTATCGATTTAGGTATGTAGGTACCTATTATGGTATTACAAGGACTTCACTCAGGAAACAATCACATATGAAACTTATACAGAAGGCCTGGGATATAAATATTATATTATTATTATTATTATTATTATTATTATTATTATTATTATTATTATTCTTTGAGGTTATACAAGATAATAAAGAAAGAATGGGGGAAGGGAGAAGTATGTCGATAGTTGTGACAAGCAAGGTCGAGAGGGATTTACATGGATGCGATCAGGAGTATTATATACCAAGGGTTTTAGAACAACATGGAAATATGTGTTATGTGTGGAGAAGCAGGTGGTATGCTCCATTGTTTGATGCAGTGCAAAGAAATGAGTAAGTGGAGGGGAAGTATTTGGGGGTAAATTGGAAAATATTACAGTGGCAATAAAAATGTTGAGCGTTAGAGAATGGAAAAAAAGTAGGAGCATGGGTGAATATTTAGGAAGAGTAAGGATTAAACGGATTAGAAAAGTAAAAAGATGGGAGGGAGTCAAATTAGGGTCTGAATGCTTGCAGATGATCTGGGAGTCATAGCATACTGGGCCAGTAAGGAAGTGTGTCTGTCTCAATTGGAAGAAATGTACAAATTTGTAATAAATGTATGTAATTGTTGATAAATAAATATTCTTCATTATTTTATATAATTCAACTTGTACGTGCGTGTCTTTAATAACCAAACATCACTATAAATAGTGTAGCAAATAACATCCAGAGACTCTCAGCTTCACCTTTACTCACATACGATGCTAACTCCCACCATCCTCCACTTCTTAACACCTTCGGTGCCTGTATAGACTCTGGTATGTGTTGTCTCCCAGGACTCAATGCACGCGCTCGCATGTACCTACTGCATGCCAGCCAGGTACTAACATTTACTAACCGGGGTGCTAACGCGGAACCTGATCACTAACTGCATGACACCTCTTACTAACATAGTATCCAGTCTACTTAGCCTCGCATGTGTAGTTTACTAACAACCTGTGCATGAGGAGACGACATAGCCTCTGAGGATGATCGTTACCGGGGGCGGCGGGTGTGGGATCGTCACTAATAAAGAACTAAAGAATAAGTAAAAATCGAGAGATGTATGTAGAACATTGGATTAGACGTTTGCATGATCAAGGGAAATAAAGCCGTACAGCGAGACCGAAAAAGGACACCCGAAGAAAACCACACCTGCGGAAGAAGTAGTAGCCTTGGATCCAAGCAGTGGTGATCTTTTTAAATAAAATAAAATTGATGTTTTTTTTTGTTATTACAATTAGAAGGGTAACCGGCCTTATCGATTCTAGCATTGATACCATCCATGGATAATAAGGCAGGCTGTGGATATGCACTTTAAAAACTGGAGTTTCACTATTTTCGTGCAATATTTTTATTATTGTTGTAGAATGAAATTATATGAATAATTTTAAACCAGTTTACATTAAATAATAAAGTGAACATGAAATAAAAGTAGCATTTACACGCTCTTAAGAACTGACCTTAAAACTTTTTACATCTCATGTTTACTTAGGCACGTTCTCGGAAAGCGATAATATATTGTATCGGCGTTTCTTTTGCAGCCCAGTATAGAAGCTCGGACAACAACGGAAACACTACTCAACAAACCTATGAGACGGTCGTATCTCCATTCTTGCCTCTTTCACACAGTACTGCTTGGCTATTCGATTTGGAAGGCATGCATAACACTGTGTTTACTCCTATAGCACTTTCAAGAAGAGCGAGAACAGTTTTGCATATTTTACGCATACTGTCTGGCACTTCTGATCACTTGTCAAGTAGTATATCTCCAGTATTCTGTTCATTCAGTGGTAAGTTTTACAATAGGTATTTTATACATATTTCAGTAAGTATTTCTAAAGTTTTGGTCTTTCTCATTTCAATATTTGAGTTATTACTTAAAAACTAAAGTTTAGAACTCTCGTGCAGTTTGTAAACGATGAGAAGTTTCCCTTATATATCTTACAAAATATGTACATATGAAAACTCGGACGAGCACTAAATTCTGCGCGTTTGGCAGCTGAGTAAAGCTAAGAACAACCGAGTCCGACTACTATGGAACATCGTATACATGGGCTCATGAAAAATTGCCTCCAGTTCTCCATAACATGATTTTGATGGAGTAAAATCCAGTATTATCAGTTTCATTAAATTTCTTAGTTGTCTGATAATGACTGGGGCCTACTTTCTTAAGCATATATATTGCTTCATAGCGCACTCTCTGAACATGTGAGACTGGAACTTTGCCATGGCCATTTCAGTGGTTCGGTAATTTTTCGACTCCATTAATTGTTTTGAAGACACTATGGAGGCATTGTCTTGAATTTATTTAGGAATTACGTTGGTGTCCATTCTACTGGAACCTAATTTGACCAAGAAACTCCAAAAGGTTTCAATAGCAGCACTGTATGAAATCGTGTATGAGCATACACATTGCAAGTCATTGTTTCGATCGCTGTATCAATCTTGTAACAACAAAACACATAATAAAGAATTGAGGTGCAATAGAACTTCTGGTACACCCAGTAAGCTTCCCAGAAAGATCTCATCCAAACAAGTTCCCTGCCATAAGAAAACGAGGGTCGAATCCAAGCACTCTGTATGACATTCAGGTGAAGTGCCATCCTAATCAACAGTAGAGCACAAGGTTATGTTAAACGTGTTGCCACAATTAATGATTGCAGTTCGAGAAGGTAGACCGTAGACTGCACTTTGCTATTCAGTATTACATCATGCTATCTGTCACTGGAGGTCAGAGGTTCTGCCTCTTATCCGGAGAAAACCGGATTCTTCTCTGACCCACACGTGCTTAAGTGTTCGTTTTTGTTTGTCAGATATTAATGAGCTCTCTGTACGAACGAAATAAGTCAACATGTTTTGTAACAGTAAAAAGGGTTAGCAGTGCATATTGTGGGGACATGATAATTGAGTGCCTTCAGTACTTTCCGAGTCAAAGAAACCATGTCCTGAGTTGAATGACTTGGTTCAATCGCCGTTATTTGCTTCGTTTTCCTGTGTGACTAAATATCTATGCCGCGGATCTGAAACACAAAAACTTTCTAAATAAAAGCACACTCTATAAATGTAAAAGCGGAGCAATTTTGTGAGAAAATCAAATCTAAAATATGCAGAACCTTCGCCGAGTGAATTCTAACTAGACCTCCTTGATCTATCCATTCGCCGGAGAAACCATTCAGGATGTTAAATTGGAAGTATACTAGAACTCCAATGCATGTTATCCTGTGATCTGGCGCAGCGAAATGGTATATTTTCAAACATGATAGCCAGGACGTGTTCAACTTGGTCCACGGAATCGAACTTCAGTATATCTAACCTTCATTGATATTGAGACTAGACCCAAAGGTTACAGAGAACTGACGTCACAAATTCGGCGAGGAACTCTTGCGATACTGACATGTTCATGTAACCATTTGTAGTTGTGTTGACTACTGCAGAACACTATTTATTAGCTTCACTTTTTTGGCCTGCACCCTTGAAATTATTCACGAATTCTGTACATAGGAATTGAATGTTTATTTTAGTAACGAATTTTTAGGCAAAACCACTGCATAAATTAAAAGTTATGTATGTGAAGTTTGAAGAATATTTGTTGACACATTTAATTTTTGGTTGGAATTCACCACTTTTCCCGGATGCCACCAGGAGGACGTTCCACTGCTATGCCTTGCAGGTGAGGAGTCGCCTGGAGTTCCTATGTCAAGTGCCTTGGTGTGTTCCTGAGCCCCAAGCTGACGTGGATAGATCACATCCACTTTGTCGTGAACAGAGTCAGCAAGAAGATGGATATGCTATATCCCCTCTATTCCAGATTCTTGATGATGCTAGTGCCAAACAAGCTACTTCTATCCAAACAGGTCCTCCCTATGATCACATATGCCTGCAAAGTCTAGGGGCACAGCCGCCAAAACCCACCTAGACCGATTTGAAGTACTTCAATTCAATACCTCTGCATTGCGATTCCCTGTGCTGCCTTCCTAACCATGCAATCCGTCATGACTTGAACATCCCTACAGCTACAGAACACATCTCCTCCTGCACCTTCTACAAGAACCTTCCTCACAACTTCAGTACTTTGATCCAAGGACTAGGAAAGTACCACCTGGTGGGAGTGGTACAAGTGCTCCAGTCTTGAACTAGGTATGTAGCAGGTACAGACTATATGCATGTCTAACTTCACATTTACACCCACAACCCCTACTGCCTCCAAAACACAATCACCAGACACAACACAGGACTCATCAACCCTCCAGACCATTGGTCCTACACTTAACTCCACCACATCTCACTACTCAAAATCCAAGCATGTGCCTGAGAGCTCGCTTCTTAACACATAATCTTAAACAATAATATCTTGTTTATCTGTAAGATACGCCACAAATGCCTCATCATCCCAAGGAAAACACTACACAGTCAGCAGATGGCATAGCTGATCTGACAAAAGACAGTGGGTAGCCTGCTCATTGAGTAGTCACAACCCTCCAATGTCAATTAAATACTGCTGTTTGGTTGAAATTGGCACAAAATTAAGGATATTTAGAGAGCCTCCTACAACTTTATGACTTGTTAGGTGAACAATCATGGAGCTGAAATTTTACATATTATAAGTTTGAAGAACATTTGCAAATACCGAATTGGATATTTAATACCACGACCCAAAGTTCCACCTTAAGTCTAAAACAATAGTAAAATGAAAAATAAGTGGTAATAACGAATGCTATGCCATCTATCCGCAGACAATGTAAGCAATTAGACTGGACGGCACCCTAACGCCATCTGCACGGCACGAAGCAGAAGATCCGGCTGCCTTGCGCTGACGGTCTCTGTGGGCACGTGACGAAGCAAGACGGCATTTTCCAGGGATGAGACCTAGAAAGCTAACTGTCCGCCTTTCTGTGTGAGGGCGGTAGTTGGACTGGACGGCACCCTAATGCCATCTGCACGGCATGAAGCAGGGGTTACAGGGATGAGACTTGGAAGGCTAACTGTCCACCTTTCTGTGTGAGGGCGGCGGTTGGACGGCACCCAAATGCCGTCTGCACGACACGAAGCAGAAGATTCGGCAGCTATGCGCTAGGGTTTCTTTGATGCGTGACGGAGCGGGTGGTTACAGGGATGAGACCTAGAAGGCTAACTGTTCATCACATATCGTTCTAAGAGTTATCCATCAACAGATCCGTCGTGATATTGACCAAGGAGTTAAAGCGACGTAAAATAAAATAGAGTTTAAACAAAATTGTAAACACTCAAATTTGGTTGAAATTGGTACAAAATTAAGGACAATTTATATGGGAGCAAATATTTCCCCAAATATCCATATTAAATATCTGCATTATTTCCACCACAAAAGAAACACATCTGACATTATTTTATACTCTTCTGGCCCCTTGTTGCATTAAGAACAATATTTTTAAAGCACATCATATTTGGAAAAATTATGTATTAATTATATCTCATCCCTTCTATAAATAATGAAAAGCTTACTTGCATATTTATTTCTCTGCCTGTCACTTAGGATAGGGAAGGCATTGCATTCTATCCTAAAATTCAAATTCAAGGTTTCAGGGAAATAAAAATCTTGAGGACCCTGAATGAACTAAAAAAAATCTGATGTGGCACACTCACATGGTGTTTACATAAATGACAATACACATATATTTGTTAATTTGTCACAAAAAGTTATTTTTCTATCCTGTAACATTATTCACAATATATTACTTTCTCTACTACGTATAGTAAGTAGGGGAAGTATTTTTATTAGGAATGATCTCAAATTAAGCAATAAGTGTTTAGTTAAATACAGCATGCAGAAATAGCATTCATATGTTTAGTCATGGTAACAAGCTCTTGCAGTTGAAAGAAACAAAATCTGATGTGTTACATTCACATGACCTTCTCTACCCTCTAACACATTAGTGGGTATACAAATTATTCTTACCAAAGTTTGTTTTCTCAAAATGAATTTGAGATCTCCTTGTGGTTTATTTGGAAAAATGTGAGTCAGTTGGGAAATTTAATGTCATGTTACCATGGTAGCTTAGCTGGTTAGAGCAACTGCGTGGAAACCGGACGATTTGTGGTTAAAATCCCAGCTATGCATTGAATTCTTCAGTCTGTTCTGCCTTTCTAATCAAGTTTTATATTTGAATCAATATACTATTTACTATAATTGCTTAAGCTATAATATATCCTAGATAATGTTTCACCAACTTTTTAAATTTCTTAATTTTGGATACATACTTTATTTCTGTTGGTAATAAGTTGTAATATTGGAACCAGTATAAAGTATAGATCTGATACCATATTTTGTTGTATTTTATGTTAGTAGGCTTACATTAAATTTTTCTCTTGTCAATGTGTCCAAGAATTTCTTCATTAAGTGTAACATTAAAGTTTGGTAGTGTTGGCATATTGACATACAGAGAAAATTACAACAGATTTTTTTATCAGCAATTAAGTAATGTCCCCCCTCCCCCAGTTTTTGAACTTGCGTCATCATGATTTCAAGTATAAAAAGGATGCATAATTAAATAATGATTAATCCAGACATAAATCTTATGGCTGTTGAAATTATCTTCAGGGCTCTTAGTTTAAAATTAACTCTAGTAGAAAGTACTGATAACAATCTGTTGTTATTGCTATATATGTATTTATGCTTAGTTTTGATAATTAGTTAACTGCTATTACAATGCTTTTTCTTTCAGTATTATAATTGGGAAATGCCAGAAAATAAAAACAAAGCAATAGGTTGTAGATAGTGAAGTATAAGCTGATTAATGATGTAATATTGTTTACGGCATAGTTATGATGTAAATGTGTGAACAGACAAATAACATGTTTGTGACATAGCCATCTTGTAAACTGATAAATAGCTTGCATTATCAACTTCAAGGTTGCATCATTCCATTTGTCAATAGTTAAAGTCAGTGGTTAAAATATGTTTTTTGATTATTGTAACCTTTTGAACTTTTGTATGATGTATGTAAAGAATTCAAAAGTTTAAGAATAAAATATAATATTCTTAATGTATGGCACAATAAAGATTATGACATGAAAGAAACATAACTACATCCAAGACTACTTAATAAACTGAACATTTTTACTTTCTCTACTACATATAGTAAGTAGGGGAAGTATTGCATTCCACCCAAAAATTCGGTACCAAGATTTCGCCGGAAATACATGTTTTGAGACCTCCTGAATCCAAAAAAAGCATTTTTGGAAACATGTCCGTGTGTGTGTGTGTGTGTGTCTGTCTGTGAACAGCATAACTCAAAAACGAACAGTCGGATAAGCACCAAACTTGGTATTTAGGTTCAGTATCTTCCAGAGATGCGACACAAAGGTTTTCAAGAAAATCCCCCCACCCCAGACTACCCTTTACATGGAAGATTTTTCGAAAATTTTAATTTTCTCAAAAATGGCTCTAATGATTTTGATGAAAATATCATATGTTTAAGATAATGTCATGAGAAATGAAATGTATATCTCGAATTTTCTGGGATGTCTCCAAAAGTATTCTTCATTGTGAACGACTTTTGCATAACTGGTAAACCGTAAGAGATAGACAAAATTTTACTGCACAAAAAATGTAGATCGCGTTAAAATACACAACTTATGTCATATACATTTCTTTTGTTGAGTGAACCGTTTTCGAGATATTGCTTGTTATTTCCTTAAATTTTCCAATACTTAGTTTTTCTCAAATGCGTTATTCATTTTTTTTATGTCCTGGACATGCAAAGAGAATGGAATCACCACATAGCAACCAGCGTTAAAATATTTGACTATCGCTTAAAAGCTACCATATTTCCCTTGCATCTACAAGAAAATTACCAATAAGATTGACATCTCGATATCTCCATTAACATGAAGCATATGGAGAATAGGCGTTTGTAAAATTAGATTGTACAAGAGTAGAGAAAGTCATGTGAGTGTAACACATCAGATTTTTAATATTGTATTATAGTGGCAGTCCCTATTAGTAACATTGTAACTCATTAACTGTCACTTAATATTATGTTATGGTGGACTTTGTGACAATAATGTGCACTAATAATTTAGGTTAATTATTGAGTCGATTTGTGACACATCACTTACTATATTTTAAAACAGAAAACATGTTTCTGGTGCTAATTGCTCTCATCATCAATTCCTGGTTGATTGTCAGCATCATACCTTATGATGACCTTGTCCCTGGTGGTGGTTGGATAAACCTTCTATAAGTATGTTGCAGGATTTAAAAATTGAAAATGCGGTTGCTGTTTTTCCAAATGTAAATCTTTTCCCAAACTGTAAGTTCTGTTTTCCTGAAATTCTTTTTAGTATTTTCAGATTTCTGTTTATGGTGTGTTGGACTCTTCAAAAGTGCCAAGCTATCATTGATTTGTCTTCCTGGTTTTGTTTTATATTCCTAATGAGTTCTTTTGCTCTTGTGTTTTATGTTTCTTTTAGTTTTCCTAATGTAGACTTTTTTGCAATCATCACAGATGATCTGGTATATTCCTGGTTTGTTCTCCTGTGGGATATCATCTTTTAATTAAGAATTTAATATGTTCTTGATGGAGTAACTGTTTTTTTGTGCCAAAATGATATGCTGTTTGAAGATCCTTTGCAATTGTAGTAGCCTGTTGGGTGGTATATGAAAGTCTTGAAAATCTTGTTTTCTTTTTCATTTGTGATGAGTGTGCTGACTTTTTTTATTCTCTTTCTGTTCCTGGCTATGTTTATTTTCTTATGCACTGTTTCTGTCTGGAATCCATTTTCTGTAGCCATGCCTATTATGTTGTTTAGCTCACAGTCGCATTCCTATTTGTTTATGATGATAATAACTAATCTGTGTGCAAGGCCGTTGAGTACTGCATGTTGATAGAGAACAGTTACAATCAGTTCTGTTTACATGTTTTTGGTTTCAAAATATAGTACCTAAGTGGTGTAGTGACACAAATCGACTCAATAATTAATCTAAAAGATTGTAACTCATGTTTATGAGGGTACTGAGTTATCATATCCATAGTATCTGGGAGGCACTATTCTTTCATCTGATATGAGAAAACCTGCATAATCATTAAATTTTTAATTATTCACTTATTTTTGCAGCATCATTTCACGGCGATCTACATTTTTTGTGTAGTAAAATTTTCTCTATCTCTTATGGTTTACTAGTTATGCAAAAGTCGTTCACAATGAAGAATACTTTTGGAAACATTCCCAGAAAATTCAAGATATACATTTTATTTGACATGAAAGTATTTTAAATTTATATTTTAATCAAAATTGTTAAGAGCCATTTTTGAGAAAATTAAAATTTTCGAAAAATGTTCCATGTAAAGGGTAATCTGGGGTGAAGGGATTTTCTTGAAAACCTTTGTGTCGCATCTCTGGAAGATACTGAACCTAAATACCAAGTTTGGTGTTTATCCGACTGTTCGTTTCTGAGTTATGCTGTTCACAGACAGACAGATAGACAGACACACACACGAACATGTTTCTAAAAATACTTTTTTTGGATTCAGGAGGCCTCAAAACATGTATTTCCGGTGAAATCTCGGTATCAAATTTTTGGGTGGAATGCAATACTTCCCCTACTTAGTATACGTAGTAGAGAAAGTAAAAATTAAATTAGGATTTTTTAAATGATGCACAAATTCCCATACATTAGTGCAAGGGTGGCGAAAATGCCTTTCTCTCTCGAGTCATCAGATATGCAACACGCACTACACCATCAGTAGCACATGGAAAACAAATAAATAGACGGCTAGAAAAGGAGTTGCGCCTGCGAGTCGCATTTTCTCCACCACTGCATTAGTGTATCATAAAATAATGTGAATTCTCCATATCAATTCTATTATTATTATTATCATTATTATTATTATTATTGGGTAGTTGTTTTAGTAGTCATTAACATCACTACTAATTGCTGAAATTGACTGCGTATATTAACTAAACTAGATTAAAATACAGCATTCGGTGTAACTTTGCAAACTGTTGACAAACCATTGTATGATTGTAAACCATGAAAACAATGTAGGTACTCACTTAGATTTTCTTGTATATACGCTCCAGTATATAAGCTTTATCTTCTCTGCAAAGATGTCCATAATGTTCTTTAAAAGTATGGCCACCACACATTCCACTTAACTGTTTTTCAATTGCTAATGTCGCTACACATGAGAGTCTTTGGTTTATCAATAAGTTTTAATTTTTTTAAGCGTGCTCATACCACATTCACTACTAGCTGTAGTGACAGGCAATGTTAACACTAGTCTCAATAACTTAGTGGCTTCTGTGTACACCTTATTCAATTATTGTTCACCAAGTAACTCTAATAACTCTAAAAAATTTCCTTTATTGCTGAGTTTTTAATAAGTAATCCATTAAATTGATGGAATTGTCCATATTTTTAAAATAAAAAATAAAACACCCACAATGAAAACAATACATGGGTTTGCATAAAATAAACACTATACTGCACTGCACGCACATAATGCTGGTTCACCAATAACTGAGGTTGAAATGTTTATTTTACACTGCCTTGCCCTACTCTTGTCTCCAACTCCTATTGTCCTATTGCCGGACCTTCGAGAGAGCAGGTACACAGAGACTAAACCCCTCATTAAACGTGTTAAGTCTCTGCTACTGCCTTTGTGCCCTTAATGCACAAAAAATATAGGCATGTCCTCCTACAATGAGAGGTCAAAATTTAGTGGGAAAAGCTATATAACTCCACTCTTGATGAGACTTGCACTTGCTCAGCCATTCCAGTCTCTACTCGACTTTGCTGCCGCATCGTGAGATTTCGAAGCTGCCTAAGCATGCAGCACTACAATCCAACATAAAGTAGCAGTAGGGCCTTGGGCATTGGGGGAAGCAGCAGTGAAGGTGGCTGTATTAATTTGTTTCTCATCACTTGTTTGAGGCTGTCTTTATTTATATATTTAAAAACTTACTTATTTTCTTGGCAATTTATTTAGGTAGACTCAGTCTCAAAGTCTACCCTTATGCTACGCCACTGGTAAATTGTAAATATTGTGAAACAGTGCCCAGAGCTAGCACACTCCAGCAGCATAGCATAAAAATATTGGCACTGTAATATACCATCACATGACTTACTGATAAGCCCTGCACCTTGGCGTAGTGACTGGAGCAGGCACCCCAGTTCCCAACCATGGAATGCATGTGATTCAAGCCCACCCAAGGGGGTGCAGATTTTTTCGCCCATGTAGACTAGTGCCCACTCAGCATCATGATGCATTTTAGGAGCTGTGATAGGTAGTGGGTAGTTAACGGAAACCAATATTCTAGCTAGGGGAAGCACGGTGTTGACCACATTATCTCCCAGTATTAACTGAATGATCTTCACCTCTGCCATGTGCATGAGGCTCCGAGGTCAGTGAGTTGGTGGGCCAAGACCCACAGGGCTGTCGCGCCACAGAATTAACTTTAATTTATATGATTAACTGAATGAAAACTAACAGATAACTGTGAATTTTATTCTTGCATGGCAAATTAAAACCTGTGGTCTTAGTACTAATTGAAATAAACTGCATCCTTTTTTCCAAAATCCTCTTATTCTTGTAATACAAATTTAACTCTGTGTGTGTGTAGATTAAGTAACCTAGTTAAATACTTACGGTATAATATTTAGCATTTTTTCTACTGACTCATGATGATGGGTAATAATTATTTATTTATTTATTTATTTATTATTATTATTATTATTATTATTATTATTATTATTATTATTATTATTATTATTATTATTATTGTATGTTCAATTCTATAAGGGTTGAAGTTTACTTTGGTGTATGTAAATATTTGAAAATGAGTGAATTTGTTTTTGCATTAGCACATCGTTAACAAAAAAAATCTGATGTGTTAGTTACACTCACATGACTTTCTCTACTCTTGTACAAACTTATTTTTACAAACGCTTATTCTCCATCTACTTCATTAATCGAGATAAACATTTGCAGACTCTATCTTATTGTTAATTTTCTTGTAGATGTAAGGGGAATATATATTTACAAGGGCAATATAGAAATACAGTAGCCTTTAAGCACATACATATCTCTTAATAGCTGGTTGCTAGGTGCAGCACCATTCCCTTTGCCACAGATTAATACTCTTTGCATATCCAAGACAAAAAAAATGAATAACGAATTCCCATTTGAGAAAATAAGTATTGAAAAATTTAAGGGAATAACAAGCAATATCTTGAAATTGGTTCACTCAACAAAAAAAATGTATATGACATAAATTGTGTATTTTAACGCAATCCACATTTTTTGTGTAGTAAACTTTTGTCTATCTCTTATGGTTTACCAGTTATGCAAAAGTTGTTCACAATGAAGAATACTTTTGGAGAATTCCCAGAAAATTCAAGATATACATTTTATTTGTCATGAAAATATCTTAAACATATGATATTTTAATCAAAATCGTTAGAGCCATTTTTGAGAAAATTAAAATTTTCCATGTAAAGGGTAACTTGGGATGGGGGATTTTCTTGAAAACCTTCGTGTCGCATCTGTGGAAGATACTGAACCTAAATACCAAGTTTGGTGTTTATCCGACTGTTCGTTTCTGAGTTATGCTGTTCACAGACAGACAGACATGTTTCCAAAAATGCTTTTTTTTGGATTCAGGGTGTCTCAAAACATGTATTTCCGGTGAAATCTCGGTATCGAATTTTTGAGTGGAATACAATACTTCCCCTACTTACTATACGTAGTAGAGAAAGTAATAAACATGTTTTACAACCAGATGAAAGTTTTTACTAACAATAAGTGGGTGTTTCTGTGTCTTGCATGTAACTAAGTCCATAACGCCTATTTCTAGGCAAACATTTATCATTACCATAATATGAATAGATGAATCCTTATAGCGACACACATGTCATCCTCTGTAATGTAGAGGTATCATGCCAGTATCTAGTTTCTGAGGTGGCGGGTTCAAACCCAGCAGAGGGTGATGGATTTTTTCGGGCATAAAAATCCTTAGCTTAGCTTCCTTTGGAAGAGAAGTAAAGCTGGTGGTCCCATGCTGTAGATTTATGGCATGTAAAAGAATCTAGCCTGATAAAGATGCCTCTGAGCATAATTTCGCACCCAATATAAAATGGGATGCTAAGAACCATAGTAGTTAAAGAGCATCCATAAATAAAACTCAATTTAATTTGATTTAATATGGACACAAACAGACAGGATATACCTGTCAAAGGGTCATGCGAATGTCGCACATAAAATGTTTTGGTTCAATGTTGTTCAATCACATTCATTATATCGGATTGCAAATGAAAGTTTAAAATCAATATAACATTGAACTTAGTGATCTAAAGGACTGAATTTGTCTGATATTCATTCATGAACTGAGGGAGAGCTTTCAATATAACCTCAGTCAGACAGCTTGATTCTGCCAGATTAAAACTTGTGTACACAGTATCAGAAATAAGATAGCAACCCCTATTGTGTGGTCCAAAACTCCTGACATTTTGTGAGAACCAATATGGTGCAACTGTGCCATTGCCAAACTTCACTCCACTTTGGCAGAATGTTCTGCATTTGTGGTAAATGCCATTGTGACTTTATAAGCATAGAAAAGAGCCTATCACTGATAGAATTGAACAGCAGTATTACACAGAAGTTTAACTCACAACTGAGATACCCATCACTACCCATTTTGTTGTTATTGTCTGTCAAACCTTAATTGCTTCAACATGGAGGAAATTACAGTCACAGACCTCTATCTACATGATGCTCTATATATCCTCTTTTACCTGCTGAGGGTTCAAACAATTTGCGGTTTTTGTGTAAAGGAAAACCGCTTGAACTGAGTGCTTTGAACACTTCTTTTAGCAATTTTTTAGGTGTTATTTTTACTTTCTCTACTACATATAGTAAGCAGGGGAAAATATATGTTTTGAGGTGCCCTGAATCCAAATAAAGCATTTTTGGAAACTTGTCTGTGTGTGTGTCTATCTATCTGTGAACAGCATAACTCAAAAACAAAAAGTCGGATAAATACTAAATTTGGAATTTAGGTTCAGTAGCTTCCAAAGATGCCACACAAAGATTTTCAACAAAATCTCCCAACCCCAGACTACCCTTTACATGGAAGATGTTTCAAAAATTTTTATTTTCTAAAAAATGGCTCGAACAATTTGGTTAAAATACCATATATCAAAACAAAATGTATTTACATGACAAATAAAATGTATATCTGGGAATACCTGTGAAGTTCCACTTTATTTGGAGGAAATTTTGTATATCTTGTATAAATGGTAAACATTAAGTAACAGACGAAAACATACTACACAAATAATGGCTTATCATATAGTTTGTTCTCAATCAATCTATTGTTCAAGCAAAATGTCTGTAATTACTTACATGGAAAATAGCCTCCATTTGCTCTGTTTATGCCACTTTTGTTATACTTAGACTTTCTTGAGGATTTCTCCAGCTACTTTCATGCCATGTCATCATATATAAGTAGGCAAAACATGCAGCCTAAGCCATACCCAATTCCTTTGTTGTTTTCCAGCTCAGGGGGTATCTTATTCAAATTCTTTTTAAATTAACCACCACCACTACCACCAGATAATTCTGTATGGAGAAAGCTACACATCTGATTTAGGATCATTATTTCAAAATTTGACTCAAATGAAGAGTCACCCCATGACCAATTTATTCTTTGTTTTGGTGCATGCAACTTAAGTGACACAGAAATATTAAAAGCAAAATACACTTTAAGAGGTTGCAATTTTTATTTATTGTGAGCTCAGAACCATTTATACATTTTAGCATTTAACACTTCACAAAATTTTAACATTTCGTTATATACTTTCTCTCTTTTAACTGGTTAAAAAAGGAATTAAATTGAACACATTGCTGCTAGTGATACTGCATGACTTTCTTTCATTGTTATACATTTGTTATCAACAGCAGTCAACTTAACAATATTATCTAAAATTACAAACACAAATGTTTAAATTCAAAATGTTAACCTTTTGTTTACTGATCTTCTTCTTGCCATTAACGACAGTGGACAAAACACTTGTCGTTTCCGTCCATATTTAGATGTGACAACTGTAACTTCAGGAGCTGGAGGTGCCATGTGCAGGCGATTCATATGTTGTCTTAGTTGTTCACGAGACTTGTACAAAGTGATACAGGAACTGCAAATTAATTTAATGGTATCATTTACAATTAAAATAAAACACTAAAATGACAATCATATGAACAAATTAGGCTTCTTTGACCTTAAATCCAACATAGGTCTGTGTGACATTTAAGGTGTATCAGTATTTGTATTAATGCACTTAAAATGTATACATAAACAGTTTTTATATTTTGTTCTGATGAAGCCTTGTAAACTTTTGCAAATGGTGAATAAAATCTTAATCTTAATCAGAGGGAACTCTTAAATTAACCAAAATACTTATTTTCATGTTCCTAGTCTGCTTCAACACAATAAACATCATATTAGGACAAAATAGGACTTTATAAAGCCTAATACAATTCAACATGCCCACCTTCATTATTAACACACTGTTCCCATCGCCTTGTGGTTGTATAGAACACGTGGAGTAAGATTTGAGGGGTTATTAACAAGCATGCCGTTCTTATTTGTTGTTTCAGCTCATCCATATCTGGCACCCTGGTAGTATAAACTTGACTCTTGATGAAACCCTATGCAAAAAAGTCAAGGATATTGAGGTCAGGGGAATGGAGAGCCCACATACAATCCTCGGCTCTTTCAATCCACGGTTAGGACAGTCTCATTCACATAATTCCATACATATTTGCATACTGGGGTGGTGCCCCATTTTGTTGATAAATGACAGAGGCAAGGATACCATCTTGCCAAAACTGTGGCTCCAGGAACAACTGCAGCATGTCCAATTAAAATGTCCTGGTAATTATCTTGTGTTGATAATGAAGATGGACTTGTTGAACTGCATTAGCCTTATAAGGTCCTACTCTGTCCTAATATAATGTTTATTTTGCAGCAGACCAAGAATATGGAAATGTATTGGAACTTTATAGGCACTCTTTATTCAGAATTAGGAGAACTGTTGGGGAGATTAGGAAACTCAGAAATACAACATCCACCAATATTTCATACATGATTTCCATATTAGGAATATTGTGGGACTTTATAAATTACAGTTATAAGAGGTAAATCCTTCTATGTCACTGTTCAGTAATTTCATAATAAATTTATTTTCACTGTTGTATGGTAAATAGAAACACAGATGTTTGAGGTATGTTTTCTCCAAATTAACAAAATTTGTAACTGTTTGTCATAAGTATCTCATTATTGTAAGATATATTAAATTTTCTACATGTAAATTATGTAATAGTCTATGTTATATATTCCAGAGTAGGACACATGCATAGATTACATATTTTTGTTTGATCCAATCCTGCTAGTCATACCTGCAGAATGGTTGTCGATGACTTTTCATATGTGTGATGAGTGAGTATCGTGTAACAAATTTCTCCCCACAAATTTGGCAGATGAAGTTGAGCTTTTTGGTTGGAATAACATCTAGCTTTTGTAGCCTTACAGGATTATCCTCAGATACCTGTAAAATTATATTTAATAAAAGATTCATGTATTATTTGTTAAATAGAGGACAGCCCAGGTTTTGTTGAGAAGACCTAGTCATAGGACCTTATCGTCACTATGCAAAAGGAAATAAAATAATTAGGAAGAAATGTTGACAGCTTGTGACCCAATAGGAGAAAGTAGCAATTAGAAAAATACTTACAAAAGCAATATCAAAAGCAAAAGGTCAACAATCATTGAGGAGCATTTTTTCAAAAGTTAATAAATTGAAAAAAGCAAATTTTTCAGGAAATGCATTTTTTAAATA
The DNA here is from genome assembly GCA_030765065.1 of Deroplatys truncata. Taxonomy (NCBI): domain Eukaryota; kingdom Metazoa; phylum Arthropoda; class Insecta; order Mantodea; family Mantidae; genus Deroplatys; species Deroplatys truncata. The sequence continues at coordinate 121,234,984 of CM060985.1, forward strand.
TCATACTGAAATGCTAATTATATGAACAGCATAGTTTTAACGTTAACACTACTTTCTTAAGCATGTACTTGATTATGTATTTCACCCTTCTAACATTTTCATTTCTAATATCTGAATAGAAGAATAAAATTTTGAAGTTTTTCAAAAGTCAACAACTGTAAAGCTGGAAGGTAAAATTTTGTTAATATACCAATTTAAAATGTAATTTTTTACTCTTCCTCTGTACTTTTGACAGATATTATAAAGAAGGTATCTTTATTGTTTGCATTGCATTAAAATTATTTAATATGACATTGTTCCATAACAGTTTGATAAACATAAATGCAAAATAGTAACATAACATCAAACTTCAAAACAAAACACAGACTCCAGTAATACAAAACTGGAAACCTAATGATGCCTTTCAACAATGTCCTTATAATACTCTTCTACTCCTGGTATTTTGATATGCTTCATGTGTTTTATGATGTCCTTTTTCTTATTCTTGGAGGCCCAGCATGGCTGCGGTTGCTTGAGCATTTGATTTCAGCACTCTGTGGTGCCAAGGGTCACGGGTTTGAATCTGCCATGGGCATCAATATTTGTGTCTGTGAGTTCCCATACTGGATATAAGGAACAGCACAAAAGACTTCTAATGTTCGAGGTGCGAGGGTCTCTGAAGCCTCCAATGTCCCTCAAACTATACTATTCTACACTCTTATCCTTGCTTACCATGTTCATTTTTTGCATGTTCTTTTTGCTTTCTTTACTTCCTGGATTTCAATACCTCAACCTCAACAAGACTTCCAGTATAAGTGTCCAATACTGGCAACAATACCTTCTTTTTAGGCTTTCCTAAACCATCACCCATTGCACTTTGGTGCTATGATTTCCAGGTACTTAAGTAATAATTTATCGTGGTAAATTCTGTTTGAACTATTTACAAGCTGATACAAAGCTGTGATATTGTCATAAGTGAGATCAGCTGCTCTGCATTCTTTGAAAAGCTTTTGGTACCAAGTGGGATGGTTCAGGAGGTAACGTATATGGACAGCATTCTGGAGGTCCCAGGTTCGATCCCCGGTGACCCACTCTGATGCATGGGTTTTCCCAGATCGCCAGGCAAATGCTGAAGTGGTTTCTTTCATCCTCTGAATTTCCTGTCCCTCCATTTCACTCCATTCATCATACACCCCATTTGATCTGTATCAGGGTTGGAAGTGTTGGCAATGATGTTTCAGTGAAGCATGACAGAGAAAAAGGAATCTCTCTGTGAACTCTCTCTGTCCCTCAGCCATCGGCTGGTTGCCAGGGTATAAGGACCGCTTCCTTGGGGGAGTGTTGGACCCTGTGTGGGGTGAGATCCCCGGTTTGCCTGTCCAATTGCCAGGGTGTCTCAATCTGGAAACTGCAGAGACCTTGTCATTGTTGTGCCGTCACTCCTGGTTTTGGCTGCATGGTGTCTCCCCCTGCATCATCCCTCCCTCCCAGGGGTGCCCCCTCGTGGGGCATCAGTACAATATCCTCGTCCCTGGATCAGTGCTGAATCTTCTCCACTTCACAATCCAATCCAAGGCTTTGGGTTATATCTAGTACATCTGGTCGCTCACGTGAACATGCAGTAGTTCAGCATTTTCTTGCTTTTCCTGTACTGTTTGGATACTTTTACTCCTGATCTGGACTTACTACCACTTGGGCACTGAGTTACATGTATATCATTTTCTGAATTGCTTGTATATTATAATATAACAGACCACTCTAATACTGTGATCTTGTCCCTGCAAGAGCTGCTACAAACTGAGCAATAATCAGGAGTTAATGTTGTGTGAACCATTGATTTGTATTGTTGCTTCTAGCAGGAAACAGATACAAATAATTGACTTCCCTACGATGCTATTTTATTTCAGAAGTGAAATGCATTTTATTTTTCTCAGCCTTTGCTCAAACTGGCTGAGAGCAAATATCAAATTTTGCAAAACCTCAATGTTTTCAACACCCTATAACCATAGAAAATATAGGATTTTGACTACACCATTTCAACAGATATACATGGCAACAAGGTTGATATGTAATACAAAATTCTGAATTTTTAAGATTTGAGCAATTATTGATTTTTGGAAAAAAATTGCTTCTCAATTAAGTTGGTACAATGATATATGCCTAGTGTATGAAAAAGATGCACTCAGTATTAGGCTTCATAGCTGATTTTAATCATAGCAAAATCCTGCAACTTAGTCAATTTTAAGATTATACAGGTTTGGTTTTACAAGATTCTACCTTATCTATTAGCAATCAAGCATGAAGTAACACCTATTTTATGAAGTAGTATCACAAATTTTAATTAATATTGCTCACTTACTGATATTATTCTTTCTTTTTGAGTATCTTCCTTCTGAGTTTTAAATGTCTGCAAAGATTCTCTACTTTGTTGTGCTGCAGGAAGAACCACTTGGTATCTCTCAACAGTCTCATTGTTTTGGTTTACAGCTACAATGTCCTTTCTTCTATGCAGTACAATTCTTACAACATTCTACATCAAAAAGAATTAAATTTAATGTTAAATAGGTGCAGTACAGGTTCTAAAAACATAACTGAAAATTTATCGTACAACTTAGTTATTCAATTTTCATTTAGACAATTACGAATAAAGCATTTAGACGAGAAGTAATGAAAAGGGATATTTGGTTTACTGGCTGAAATCCATTCAAAATGGCAATTTTTTAAATGGAATAATTAATTTTTTGGGGTAAAATTGTATCTTACAGCATAAGGGGAGATAGGCAAATGAAGTCTCAAAACCTGTAATCCTTTTTTATTTTTGAAACAAATTGTGCAATTCTTACTGAAGAGAATCATATATGGGTTTACATGGTTTCAATATTATTATATTTATACCCTTAAATGGCTATTTAATAGGGAAATGACCCTTTAAATGCCTGCCACACCTCCATTTTAAATTTGATTTTCTCAAAACTACATTTCCTTTGCTTTAAGTAGTGGGCCAATCATAGTGAAACTTTGCTGGAACATGCAAACATAATAACCTGCTTATTGTGCCCTACATTCATCTGTGTATCTTGAACAATATGGATATTAGTGAATATTGTTAGCACAAAAAATATGTATTTTTTTCTTTGAGCATATTTTTTCATGAATTATAACTTTTTGTGAAAGCTGTAATTAAATTATTGGATTCATTCTAGATCACTTTAAAGAGCATATTACCAAGCGTCTCTATACTAAATTTCAAAGTTGTATCATTGATAGTTTCTGCAAAAAGGTATCACAAAGTTCTAGTAAAAAAAATCTGATGTGTTACACTCACATGACTTTCTCTACTCATGTACAAACTATTTTTACAAGCGCTTATTCTCCATATGCTTCATGTTAATCGAGATATTGAGATGTCAATATTATTGCTAATTTTCTTGTAGATGCAAGGGGAATATGGTAGGTTTTAAGCGATAGTCAAATATTTAAGCGCTGGTTGCTATGTGGCGCATTCCATTCTCTTTGCATGTCCAGGACATAAAAAAATGAGTAACGAATTTGAGAAAAAGTATAAGTATTGGAAAATTTAAGGGAATAACAAGCAATATCTCGAAAACGGTTCACTCAACAACAAAAATGTATATGACATAAATTATGTATTGTAATGCGATCTACATTTTTTGTGTAGTAAAATTTTGTCTATCTCTTATGGTTTACCAGTTATGCAAAAGTCGTTCAGAATGAAGAACACTTTTGGAGACATTCCCAGAAAATTCAAGATATACATTTCATTTGTCATGAAAATACCTTAAACATATGATATTTTAATCAAAATCGTTAGAGCCATTTTTGAGAAAATTATAATTTTCGAAAAATGTTCCATGTAAAGGGTAGTCTGGGGTGGGGGGATTTTCTTGAAAACCTTCGTGTCGCATCTCTGGAAGATACTGAACCTAAATACCAAGTTTGGTGTTTATCCGACTCTTCGTTTCTGAGTTATGCTGTTCACAGACACACACACACAGACACACACACACACACACACACACGGACATGTTTCCAAAAATCTGATGTGTTACACTCACATGACTTTCTCTACTCTTGTACAATCTATTTTTACAAACGCCTATTCTCCATATGCTTCATATCAATCGAGATATCGAGATGTCAATCTTATTTGTAATTTTCTTGTAGATGCAAGGGGAATATGGTAGCTTTTAAGTGATAGTCAAATATTTTATCGCTGGTTGCTCTGTGGCGCATTCCATTCTCTTTGCATGTCCAGGACATAAAAAAATGAATAACGAATTTGAGAAAAAGTATAAGTATTGGAAAATTTAAGGAAATAACAAGCAATATCTCGAAAACGGTTCACTCAACAAAAGAAATGTATATGACATAAGTTGTGTATTTTAACGCGATCTACATTTTTTGTGTAGTAAAATTTTGTCTATCTCTTATGGTTTACCAGTTATGCAAAAGTCGTTCATAATGAAGAATACTTTTGGAGACATTCCCAGAAATTTCGAGATATACATTTCATTTCTCATGACATTATCTTAAACATGTGATATTTTCATCAAAATCGTTAGAGCCATTTTTGAGAAAATTAAAATTTTCGAAAAATGTTCCATGTAAAGGGTAGTCTGGGGTGGGGGGATTTTCTTGAAAACGTTCGTGTCGCATCTCTGGAAGATACTGAACGTAAATACCAAGTTTGGTGTTTATCCGACTGTTCGTTTCTGAGTTATGCTGTTCACAGACACACACACACACACACACACAGACATGTTTCCAAAAATGCTTTTTTTTGATTCAGGAGGTCTCAAAACATGTATTTCCGGTGAAATCTCGGTATCGAATTTTTGGGTGGAATGCAATACTTCCCCTACTTACTATACGTAGTAGAGAAAGTAAAAATTAGAACCTCAGGATAAAAACAGCTGATTAGGAAAGATACTTATCAGATATACACAAAATTTACTTTGTGTTTGTAGCTTACACTTGTATACTTGAGTATGAAATTTAGTGAGTTTATCTGTAATAGCTTAAGATGAATTGGTGTTTTACTAAAAGGATACACTTTTGCTTATTTCAGTCACCTATCTCCCCTTTAGAGGAAACCATTTACTTGAAAGGAAAGAAAACTGAAACTTTACGAGGATGTTGAATAAACCAAGATTTCTAAGAATTTAAAAGAAAGAAATTGCTGATATATTTTTATTTTCCTATAAAAATCCCACTTGTTTTATATTCAATGGTTTAATAGCAAGAAATGAGTGATATTTGTACTGTGAAAGATTTTGTAAACACCAAGTTTCTTTAGAGTAGGTGTGTGCAAAAACAATATTGATTTTCAAGTGATATGGCAGGACTGAGATAGCTTTTAGAACACACTGAAAATTACTTGTTTGAAGTGTGGCTTTTGCAAGAAATGCCTTATTTGTCATTTATGAACCAGGGAAATATCTTAATGAGGGGGTAAAATCCCCTTCCCCCTGTTGCTTTGAACCCTGACTGTTGAACAGTTACCTTTTTTGCAGAATGTTCTTGTTCATTTTCAGTGAAGCTCTTTTGTTTGCTCTGCAGAGCATGAATGTTTTCAATGCTTTTAGCACCTTGCTGACTTAGGTTACAGGGTCCATTGTAACTGTTACTTGCTGGATCTACAACTATCTTCCTTGAAGTATCATTTGTTTCAAAGATATTTAATACTTTCCTTGTGTTTGTTAAAGGCACTGGAACAGAATCTGTTCTGGTCAGTTCATGGTTCCATTGAAGCAAATTATAATTCTGTGGCATGTTATTTGTATTAGAAAGGGTGGCATCATCATTCTGTATCACATCTGAATAAATCAGTGGTGAAGCTGAATATGAATTCTCAAAATATTCAGGCATTTTAATGTTGAAATTGTTAGTAAAATTATTTGCTCTCTTCCATGGAGGATCCATCATATCACCCTTGGGGCGAAGAAATCTGAAGTTATAATCTTCTAGTGCAGTCCTGAAAAATAGGAAAATGCAATCAGTTGCAGAAGTATATTTTCATACAACTTCTGTGGCATAAATTAGTGTGTAAGGGAGTAAGTCAGCAATTGGTGAATATTCTAAAAGCACTGTATTTTGAGAACACCTTCTGTGTAAGGGTGGAGACAGGCTGTGTAACAAACGAAATTCCACAAAAGAAAGGCCTTCGGCAAGGATGTAAGCTAAGTCCAGTTTTATTTAATTTATACATAGATGATGTCTTACTAGAAATTGGAAGGAATAATAACTGTGCACCAGTAATTAACAACATCCAAATTCCAGGACTTCTTTTTGCAGATGACCTAGTGGTAGGATCTATTACAGTAAGTGGTTTAAAACAATCATTACAAGCAATTGATGTATATTGTAAAGAATGGAGGTTAAAAGTGAATCAAGAGAAAACACAGATTGTGGTTTTCAAAAAGGGGGGAAAATTAGGCAAATATGAAAAGTGGAAGGGAGAGAATAAAGATTACAGGGTAGTGCGTGACTGTATCTATTTAGGAGTAAAAATAGATGGAGGTAATAAATGGGAGAAACAAAAGAAGTTTGCATTGGCAAAAGGTAAAGGGGCGATGGCAGCAATTAGAAGCTGCAAATATAAAGTACCTAATATAAATGTTAAATGGCTGGAAAAAGTTTGTGAGATGGTTGTGGAGGCAAAAATGATGTATGGTATAGAAATATGGGGATTACATAGAGGATGGGAATGTATAGATGTGCACAGGATGTTTTGTAGAGAAATACTAGGGCTACCGAAGTCAATTGTAAGACAGGTAGCACAATTAGAGATGGGCAGGGTGCCAACTAAGGGGAAGATAATGGAAAGAGCTTTGAAATTTTGGTTCAGAAGTTTAAATCTAGGAAAAAGTAATGTGTTAAGACAATGTATTGAATACCAAGAGAAGAGCTTAATGAATGATGGATGGGTAAGTAAATTACGGAATATTTTGGAGAAAAATGGGTTAGGAGATATATGGAGAAGGAGAGAAAATAATGTAAAACATTTTTGGAAAAAGGCATGGAAAAGACTGGAAGATATAGAAATACAAATCATGTTCAGTGAGATTGCCGAAAAGAGCTCATTAGTTTATTATAGGCCAATGAAAAATACATGGGGTAGGGAAAAATATATAGACATAGTAAATAAAGAAGAGAATGAATCTATTGCATGGTTAAGAACCGGAGCATGGAGGCTAAAAGGGCTAAGGCAGGGTATTCCTCAGAACCAATGTCCGATATGTGGTGGTAATGAAGACATTGAACACACAGTATTTAAGTGCCAAGGAACAGAAAATTGGAGAAAAGAATTTTTTAATAAGAAGTGGTTGAAGAGGGATAGAAATACACTTATAATTGAAATGATATGCAAGGACGCTAGAAGCATTGGACAGTTTTTGTGTAAAGTAAAAAATAAATGGCTTTGGACAGTGGAAAGAGAAAAGTAAGATGTAGTGCATCTTACTTTGAATGGAAAACTATAGTGAATGTGTGATGGTTAAGTAATCAATAAATGGAAAGTGAAAAAAAAAAAAAAAAGTGGAAATGGGACATGAAAAAAAAAAAACTGAAAAAAAAAAGAGCAAGATAATTTAGTGACAAGAGATTGTAAAATGTAAATAAACTGTAGTGATTGTCTACTAAATAAGTGACCAGGGTCAAAATGCAGTAGACAATCAAATTTGTAAAACTCTTAGCACAATAAATACTATACTATACTATACTATACCTAGTAGGTAAACAAGGAATGGCTGTCACACTGTTGTTACAATTTTGCTTGTGATTTTTTAAGTGGCACTACAGGTTATAGAATGGAGGGGGACACTTTGCACACTGTGACCTATGCAAGATATATTGTAGCTAACCCCCCCTGGTGTTTTAAGCGTCATGAAAGGCACTCACATGATCCTTTCTGGTTTACAGGAGATGTGTCCTATAATCCTGTTGACAGGGGATTTACATACATTTATTAGCATTCCGTAGATCCTACAATTTGTCTTTACAACAGGTTGTGGAACATGTCAATATGTGAATACCTTATAAATTTACAATCAAATTACAAGATTAGTATTATGTACAGAGATAGTCTATTAATTACATCAGGTGTTTTTAACTTCATTAATGGTATAGAATGAATGCTCAAGAAGGTATTCCTTTAACTTAATTTTGAATACCTTATCATTACAGTTCTTCAGCTCATTAGGCAACATATTAAACATCTTTATGCATTGGTAATGCACTACTTTTTGGACACATGTGAGGTTGGTTGATGGTACATGGAGTTCAAATCTGGATCTATTGTGGATGTCATAATTAGTAGTAAAGTATTTTTTTAGGTCATCAGTGTGTATATTTATTCTCCGGTAAGGGTTAATATTTTTAAGTTTTTTAATATGCTTCTATATGATGCTCTTGCGCGAGAGTGTGATATAATTCTGAGCACCTTCTTTTGTAAGTTGAAAATTCTTTTTGAGTCTGTTGAACCTCCCCAAAAAAGTATACCATATTTCATTACCGAGTGGAAGTGTGCAAAGTAGGCTCATTTTAGTGTATGAGTATTGCTGAAGGTGGACAAAGTCGTAATGCATAGCATGCAGAGCTCAGTTTAGGGATAATTTCATTTATGTGAGTTTTCCAATTTAGGTGTTTGTCAATTTTTAAACCTAGAAATTTAAAAGCACTTGAATCTTGAACAGAGTTACCATATGTTGCTTTTGGGGAAATGGTTTTAGAACCAGAAGAATTTGAAACCACGTCTGTTATGAGACTGTATTCCTTGGTAAAGGGTACAGGCATAATGAATTGGCTTTAAAATGATACAGGTAGCACAATAAGCCCAAGTCTGAAGTGTGTCCGGAGCAATGACAGGATGGTATCGAACAAGACAAGATGACAACTTGGGCAAAGAAAAGAGAAATTGTGTGTGCAAGAAGCAGCTCTGCACAGTGCTGCTGATAGTTCTTTTATGAAATATCCCTGGCCACTCTGGAACATGCTCAATAAAGATAGACATGTATCACATATTTTTTAATTATCTACAAACTATAAAAATATAGGTGCATCCAATTATATGAAAGAAACTTACATTTGTGATTACTGAATATTGCAAACCTATTCTTGTATTCTAGAGTAAACACATGGGTGAAATCTGAGACATAATGTGCTTTTTACTATACAAATTCTCTGTTGAAAAGGTAGAATCAGAGTGAAAAATTCAATGCGTTAACCAGGAAATGTTTATATAGCTTAAGTATATAATTGGAAAAATTTTTAAGTGCCATTTTTAGGTGCATTTGCTTCTGCAGAGCACCTGTAGTCCAACTGTCTATCCATCTGTATACATGAAAAACTTACAAACCATTACATATTTAAAGTTGAAATTTAATAGGTATGAATTTAAAAAATATATTTGTTGATACATTTCCAATTAGGATGAAATTGGTACAAAAATAAATCTTTATGAACAGCTTCTTAAAAACTATTACTTTTAGTATTATTTCCCAAAATACCCACAGTAATAAATTTTATTAGTGCAATATTACAGCATTACTTCCCAAAATAAATGCATCTAAAATTCAATGCTATGTTTAAATTTACTACACTACTTTCTAAACATTGTAAATAGCATACTTGTAATGTTATATATTTACTATTTTTTATATATTATATGTTATATTTGACGAAGCCTAATTCTGTAAATGAATATTATGGTGAATAAAGATGAATATGAATATTGTTTCTCTCAGAACTTTTTTTGTTTCATTTATACCCTGCCTTTAACTGCAATGGTGGTCTTTTTACCTTTGGAAATATTACCTATTGGCAATGGTGTTAACTCCTATACAGTTGGATTTCTGGTTTTTCTTTGGCTTTTATCATTATATTACACATGCATGCGCATACACACACAGACTCTGGGGAGGATAGGGAATAATCTTGGCTAGAGAAAAATTCCCACCCCTCAGGAATCGAACCCAGGACCCCCCACACAGCAGGCAGGTGCTCTATCAACTGAGCTAAGGGGACAGCCTCTTGTTTTATGTGCAATGGTATACTTGCACAAAAAATGTTAGTAATGGTGCAAAAATTAATTGGAATACTAAAATATTTCATATATTTTTCAAATAAATGGACTGTTTTTAAGCAATCATTTCAGAACATGCCAAGCTATTTGAATTTTTATGTTGCCAGCTTACTAAATCTAGCTTTTTAGCACAAGATTCCTAGAATTATTAATGCAATTTTACAGTATTAGATAAAACAGGAGTCAAAAAAACATGGCTTAGGTATGGCATTTTTACTTCCACCACCTCTTTTTCCTTTAGTTGGAAGTTGGCCTCATTTCCATTTGTATTTTATGTGCTGATAGGTGGTTATATACATTGCATATTGCTACCTCGAGGAATGAAGGCATTTTTGAACAATGCAAAGAATAGCAATAGATTCAAGACAATACTCCATTCACTCATACACTGTGTAGCTGTTATCTAAGGATTTTGTAAACTAATGGGTAGCATGTGTACTGGTTACTGCTGAAAAATTTCATCATCACAGAAATTCAGAAAGCACTGGACATGATAAGTGGTGAACTCTATGTAAAATGTTGAAAGATATGCAGTATCTCTTTGAGCACTTGTAATACATTAAAACGACTTGCAAAAGTTATGTTGCCACTACTGTATTGCTCTAACATTAATTGTTACAGAGATACAATATTGTGAAATCAGGGCAATCATTCCAGGACACCTTGTACAGTAGACTCATGATTAACCAAGTCCTGATTAACCGAGGGAGTTGTATTCATTTTTTGTATAGTGCAGTACTAGGGGGCATGTGTCAGTGAAGTTGAATGGTACCGTAGCTAGCTAATGAGCTACAAGTGGAGATGCCAATAGAAAATGAGGTTGTCCTCTAGAGGTGTAAGCAAGATCAAGAAATGAAGCTGAATGATGATACTATTGTTGACATAATCATCAATCCTGAAGAGGAGCATGACGCCGACAACCAGCCCGAAAATATAACTTTCTGAGGAACTGAAGCTGATCAAAGCTCTACAGCCTACATTGAATAGCAAGAAGAGACTAAGCTGCTTGATCTACGTCCCTACAGCATTGGCATTACTCATAGCGTCCAAGAGGAGCAAGAGATTAGCTTAAAAACCTATGAAAGACTTTTCAAAACGTCATCTTTAATCTTTAAATTAAACTGTATAACATATTCAATGTGCATTTTATGGACTTATGTTATAAATTCAACAATTACTATAGTGTTTTAAGTGATTTTTCATCATTTGTGACTGTTAGTGCATATTCTCTGTATTATTCAGAGTTTTTTCATATCCGAGTTAGTCTCAGTCCCAATTAGCTCGGATAATCATGAATCTACTGTATTTCCAATAACTTTAACTGTGTAGGTAATTAATGTAAATGTTTCACCTTGAAGGAGAGCATTCATTAAGTTGAGAGCACACAGAGAAATCTTCTGAATCTATCCTATTACTTTGATTCTCGGTGCCATTCATCTGAAAATAAAGATTTTTCAGTATAAAATCAAACAATTATATAGGCAGGAGAGAAACAGGATGTTGTGCTTTTCCTTCACTCTTTTGATATGCTCATACTATAAAAATCTGATGTGTTACACTCACATGACTTTCTCTACTCTTGTACAAACTATTTTTACAAACTCTTATTCTCCATCTATTTCATATTAATCCAGATAAACATTTGCAAAAACAATCTTTTGACATGCAAAGAGAATTACATTTTACACATAGCGACCAGTTCTAAAAATATTTGACTATCGCTTAAGGCCTACTATGTTCCCCTTGTTTTGTATTTGCAAGGGCAATATAGAAATACAGTAGCCTTTAAGCATAGACATATCTCTTAATAGCTGGTTGCTATGTGCAGCACCATTTTCTTTGCCACAGATTAATACCATTTGCATATCCAAGACAAAAAAATGAATAATGAATTCCCATTTGAGAAAATAAGTATTGAAAAATTTAAGGGAATAACAAGCAATATCTTGAAAATGGTTCGCTCAACAAAAAAATGTATATGACATAAATTGTGTATTTTAACTGACAAATTAGCTATTCAGTCCTGATGACTCAATTTATCTGGGCAAACATTTTGTGATGTTAATGAACATGTGCCAGGAAGAAGTAAATTCATTGACTGTGAATGCTATTGATAAAGAACCTAGGCAATCTGACAGAGGAAATGGAGTGGAAAAGGAAAATAAAACAAGAAAAAGGACTTAAGAATGCAGACAAGTGGAGAAGGAATATAAGAAAAATGAATAGGCAGTCAGGAAAGACATACATATCAACTGCTAAGAAAGAAATTCCAGCCAGAACATTTAAGTACAAGAATTGCTCCAATTTCCCGAGAAAGTGTAGTGAGATCGTCAGTGAGGCTGAAGCGAGGGGGATGTTCCATGGATTCTGGATGATGAACGAGCTAGAAAAGCAGCGGCAGTATTTAACTCCACTTATTAAGGAGGTACCTAAAGCAAGATCACGTTCTGCAGGAGCAGAGTCTCGTAGAAATGTTACAAAGAAGTGCTTTCTACTGAAAGATGGTTATGAAGTTCAAGTATGTCTAAGGTTTTTTCTCAGCACTTTTAATGTATCAGAAACATTTGTATGATACATATAGAAAAAAAGTGACAGCAGCAACATGATCTTGACTTCTGACAATAGCAGTCGTCATCGTCCAGGAGTAAGGAGACCCGACGAGGCTAGGAAGAGAATAAGGAGCTATCTCAAATCATTTACTATTGTTCCGCATTACTGCCGACAGAGCACTGCAGGGCAGTTCTTACCAGGAGATCTGAATATACAAATAATGCACGATCTATATAAGAAACAATGCGAAGAGAAACAGGTTACTGCTGGAAGATATTGGCTCTACTGAGAAATATCAATACAGAGTTTAATTTAGGCTTTCATGTACCTAGAAAAGATGTGTGCAACCACTGCTATCGTTTTCAAAATCTCTCCGAAGAAAATCAAGAGGCAGAGAAGGACCAGCACTTTGAACACCTAAAGAGAAAAGAGGAAGCTAGAAATCTAAAAAATGAAATGAAAGAGCAGACCCGAGCAGAGGAATGTCATTTGCTGGAATTTGACCTAGAAGCTGTAAGGTACTCTCCAGTCATAGCTGCTAAGGCCATTTTCTATAAAAGAAGACTAGCTCTATAAAATCTTACAGGAAAGCTAGAAATTACATGTGGCATGAAGTAGTGGCTAAACACGGATCAATTGAAGTAGCATCATGTATATTTCAAGAACTCCAGAAGATTGCAGATGGCCATCCAGTTATGTTGTTCTCCGACACCTGTGGAGGACAAAGTCGAAACGTCAATATGAGCACCATGTTTCTTCATGCTGTACAAACTCTGAACATTCCTGTGATACAGCAATGCTTCTTTGAGCCTGGCCACTCTTTAATGGAGTGTGATTCAGTCCATGCCAGTATAGAGAGGGCTGCAAAAAAAGTTAACATCTATGATCCTTCAGAGTGGTATACCATTGTTCAGACTGCTTCAAAACAAAGGGTGTATGAAGTCATTGAAATGGACCAAAAGGACTCCCTGGATTTTGGCACCATGCAGAAGGAGCGGTTGAAAAACACTAAAACTTACAGTGAAGGAAATAAGTACAATGGCTTAAGGCGACCCAACTTCAATATCGCAAAAGTGATATTAATCACATCTTTTTCAAAAATTTTCATGAGCAACAATTCAAAAGTTTCCTGTTTCCAGAAAATCCCAAAATTCTGATACAGTTTTCCAGCTGGAACCGAAATACCACGGGGCACTAAAACTCCAAGAAGAGAAAATAAAAGACCTATTGGACCTTTACTGCTCTGGCATTATCAAGGAACAGTACCATGCATTCTACAGAGGTCTTCAAGAAGAGAGAGCTGGAGTTTCAGACTGCAGCGGTAATGCTTGTGATGGAGTTAGTGAGAAAGTGAACATTCACTAGTGTCATTGGTAGCAAAATTCACTAATACGCTTTATTTAACTGCTACTGATATATTTTCCAATGTGAAAATTAACTTTTTATACCGCATTTTCTCACCCAAGTATGTATCTCCAGAGTGTAAAACTTCTATTTAGATTCATTTTCTTAGAGTCATAATGACGTATCTCCTAAGCACTATATTAGACAGCAGTTAGCTGTGAACCATTAAGGCGTATTTTTGAAGTTATCTTATCATTTGACTGTTTTTTATGTGTACTCTAAGTGGAATAGAGGTTTTTCAATAAAATTTGTATTACGTCACGGAAATATGGAAATTACATTTAAAAATACCTTCTTTCAGCTCTCTTGTAAAATTGCTAAAATGGAGTTACATTCCTCTGATTCTCACACAGCGAAATGACAGCGGGTAGAGAAATTCCAATGAATGTACCTAACATATAAGATTTTGGGTAAATTGTCATACTTTTGCCCGCATTTGTGTCACTTTTGCCCGCATTGCGTCTTACGCTTGCTCTAACGTAATGCTGCCAACATATGAATAGTGCCACCGAAGCCGGTAAGATACTCAGCCTCAAAGCGTAGCCGAGAGATTGAGGGCCCTCAGACTCAAAGCGTAGCCGAGGGATGTTTTTAGAAGGAGAGGAGTGTAGCAAGTTGTTGCGGCCTTCATTATTTTTCACTTCCTTATTCCTATTTTAGGTGGGCAAAAGTATGACAATTTAGCCAAGATTTTTTTTGTTTTTGTTTTAAAATATAAAACTAGATTTTCTTCTGATAAAGTTTTTGGGATACATACATATAGTTTATTGTATTTACTTTCAGGTATTATTTTAGAGTTTTCACATCACTAATTTCAAAATTATAATACTGTTATGTATCTTAATTTTACTGTATTTGTAAAATCTACCAACAATTTTGGTGACAGTATTGCAATGACTAGACTCTATCTCAAATAAGAATAATCCTGAAATACATAGCTGAAGGAGATGAGTGTAGCCCCTGCATTCTTCACGATACAAGTGCAAGCTGCCACAGCAGAGAGCCCAAAGTGCTACATGTATTAGTTACACAACTTTGAGACTATAGCTCTTGTGAGAGTTGAGTTTGTTTACACTTCTAACCATGAAACCCTAATATACTTGAGACCATAGCTCTGAATTATAAAAAGTGTCTAGTGCTTATCTCTTATGGATGGTTCTCTGTAATGTAACAAATCAACTATTTGTTTCAATCAGCCCCTAACAGTGTTCCATCATCCTAAAAATCTCTGTTCCCTCCCACATGCTTATCCCAGTCATTCTTATTTGAGATAAGGAATAAATAAAACTGCAGTAACATGCTTCCAAAAAAAGTGTATAAAGCTCGTTAGTATTCCAGTGTCATAAGTAAATTAATAGTTCTGAATTCCAAGAGTCCTCTCTGTATTATATTACGGCAATGCAGAATATACAAACCTGATTTCCCGTGTTCAGCTTGTCTAAATCCAAAATGTCCAAGATCTCTTTTGTTTGAAACTCCTCTTGAATGAAGTTATTCATATTCAAATCTAAGTTCATTAGGTCGCACTCGCCACCGGAACCGAATTCGTACATTGTTGAATAAAGAATGTTAACTCCTAATATAAGCAAAAATACTCAATAATACACGTTATTACATAAGTATAGAAATATTAAACAGAAAAATGTACTACCATATTATATACTTTATAAGTTATGGCGTCAGAACTTATTATATTGTTGATTGATAAACAATGGATACGTGGACGCAATATGTTTGGACAAAATATCAATCCGCGGGACTATGTCTTTCCAGTCGTCTTCAGACAATCATAATAATAATAATTAGAGAAACTCGCACATTTGTGCATAAACCATTGTCTTTATGTCTTTTCTTCCTTTATCTTCTTCACTCCCTTTCCATATCCATTCATGGAACTGTTTAGATCATTGCTTGCTGGAAGGCGGAAACTTTTGATGACGTGTAGATGGTGTTCCCGATTAAACGCATTGATTCTGGCATTCATATGAAGTATGCGTATTCGTTTTTCATTCTTTTGTCATATTTCACTCTTGGGTGCACTTCTTCAAGACAAAAATGTTACGGTGGTCACGTTATCTTTCTTTCCTTTAACTTAACTGTCACGTGCATAATACCTAATCTGCGTTCGAGTGGTAACAATGGCCACATCCGGACCCCGGTATTTTATGCGGTTCGGGAAGTAATTCTGGAAGTTACTAACATTTAGCAAAAATACTAAAAACTAAAATATTAAAAAACAAAAACATTAGATTCAGATTTATTCACCAATTGTAATGATTGACATGTAATTAAAAAAATCTTTAAAATGACCAACTTTAGTTTGATCACTATTGCAGTTGACGTGTTTATATATAACATCGACCCACCAACGTATTTTGAAACTAAAATTTGGTCCCCCATGCTTAAATTAATTGGACCATAATGGTCTGAGAAATGCAAGGAGTATCAAGGTTAGTGTTTTGTTTGCATTTTGCTGCACAATTTTTGCTTCATTTTTAATTAGGTTTAGTTTGTCACAGCCCAAAATCTAATGTGACATGAATGACTTTCATAGCATGCGGTAAAAACCTGATGTGTTACACTCACATGATTTTCTCTACTCTTGTACAAACTATTTTTACAAACGCTTATTCTCCATATACTTCATGTTAATCGAGATATCGAGATGTTAATTTTATTGCTAATTTTCTTATAGATGCAAGGGGAATTGGTTACCAATTTTTTGGATTCAGGAGGCCTCAAAACGTATTTCCGGTGAAATCTTATTGCTGATATTAATCTTATTGCTAATTTTCTTGTAGATGCAAGGGGAATATGGTAGGTTTTAAGCGATAGTGAAATATTTAAGCACTGGTTGCTATGTGGAGCATTTTATTCTCTTTGCATGTCCAGGACATAAAAAAATGAATAACGAATGCTTTTTTACTTCCTCTACTACGTATAGTAAGTAGGGGAAGTATTGTATTACACCCAAAAATTCGATACCGAGATTTCACCGGAAATACATGCTTTGAGACCCCCTGAATAAAAAAAAAAAAGCATTTTTGGAAACATGTTCGTGTGTGTGTCTGTCTGTGAACAGCATAACTCAGAAACGAACAGTCGGATAAACACCAAACTTGGTATTTAGGTTCAGCATCTTCCAGAGATGCGACACGAAGGTTTTCAAGTAAATCCCCCCATCCCAGAGTACCCTTTACATGGAAGATTTTTCGAAAATGTTAATTTTCTCAAAAATGGCTCTAACGATTTTGATTAAAATATCATATTTTTAAGATATTTTCATGACAAATAAAATGTATATCTTGAATTTTCTGGGAATGTCTCCAAAAGTATTCTTCATTGTGAACGACTTTTGCATAACTGGTAAACCATAAGAGATAGACAAAATTTTACTACACAGAAAATGTAGATTGCGTTCAAATGCACAATTTATGTCATATACATGTTTTTTGTTGAGTGAACCATTTTCGAGATATTGCTTTTATTCCCTTAAATTTTTCAATACTTATTTTCTCAAATGGGAATTCGTTATTCATTACTTTCCCTACTACGTATAGTAAGTAGGGGAAGTATTGTATTCCACCCAAAAATTCGATATACCGAGATTTCACCGGAAATACATGTTTTGAGATCCCCAGAATAAAAAAAAAAGCATTTTTGGAAACAAGTCCGTGTGTGTCTGTGAACAGCATAACTCAGAAACGAACAGTCGGATAAACACCAAACTTGGTATTTAGGTTCAGTATCTTCAAAGGATGCGACACGAAGGTTTTCAAGAAAATCCCCCCACCCCAGATTACCCTTTACATGGAACATTTTTCGAAAATGTTAATTTTCTCAAAAATAGCTCTAACGATTTTGATTAAAATATCATATGTTTAAGATATTTTCATGACAAATAAAATGTATATCTTGAATTTTCTGGGAATGTCTCCAAAAGTATTCTTCATTGTGAACGACTTTTGGTAAACCATAAGAGATAGACAAAATTTTACTACACAAAAGATGTAGATCGCGTTAAAATACACAATTTATGTCATATACATTTTTGTTGTTGAGTTAACCATTTTCGAGATATTGCTTGTTATTCCCTTAAATTTTTCAATACAAACTTTTTCTCAAATGGGAATTCATTACTCATTTTGTTTTTTATGTCTTGGAAATGCAAAGAGAATGGGATGCGCCACATAGCAACCAGTTCACAAAAGATTTGACTATCGCTTAAAGCCTACCATACTCACCGCGCACCTACAAGAAAATTAGCAATAAGATTAACGTCTCGATTAACATGAAGCATACGGAGAATAAGCGTTTGTAAAAATAGTTTATACAAGTGTAGAGAAAATCATGTGAGTGTAACACATCAGATTTTATAAATATCTGTTTTTGAAGATAAAATTTTCCTTCAGATAAAGTGGGCATTAACTCATTTAAAATCGTTCTGTACATAATGGGCTAACATTATTGTGTAATTACCATTAGGGAATTTTAGGGGATCTATGTTTTATAAGACCAGTTTATGTACTACAAATACCTTTACGTCAGTTATTCATGAACCATGTAATTCGTAATTTCCGCCCTCAATGTTACCTCTTGCTGCGCTAGTCGAAGCGCTTCTGTTTTGACCAAAATAGTTTTGACAGATATGTTTAGGTGGCAGCACAATCACATAAACATCCAAAAAAACTTCAGTCATTGGAATAAGGAATTAGAATTTAGGTGTTCCTGATCGTAAATTTTTTAAAATTTTATTTTGGAACAAAATTTTATTAAGTTAGAGATGTAGTTTCTGCATTTCAAAAGTTAACGTATCGTCCTTACTCTCCACATGGTAAAATGAGCTGGAAATTATCGTAAAATGTAAGTTTATTCTTTGTTTACTATGATCAGCTGTCAGATTTTCATTGTGTAATCCTGTAAAGGTCATTCACAAAGAGCGTGCCAATTTATCTTATCGTGAAATTGCGATGTGCGTGAAATTTCAAGAATTACCTGACATGGAGAAAAGTAGGACTATTTTAAATGAAACTGCGCAACTCAACTCTAAATGTAATTTCGAAATGTTTATAATAATCTTTAATTCATCTACTATATTATTAACACAAACTTTCACGTTCCTCTTCTCTTCTTGCTTTCGAAGCACATTATAATTTCAATCTTTCAGTGGTTGGTAGTTACAGACGCTAGTGCAGCTAGTTACAGAAGTTGTAGTTGATGCAATGCTTAAAACAATTTCATTATGTTGTGAAGAAGAAATAAATGTTGCGGAAAAAAGAATGATTATATACAGTGTGTGTTCGGGGATGTTAAGCTGAAGCTAAAATGAATTGACATTAATGTAAATAAATATTAAGTACCTAATTGAAAGTATTATAATTGTTCCAAATAGTTATTCATGTGTAATATTCCACAAAATGCATTATAGTTAAAAGTTTTGCACAATATTGATTAATAAGACTGGTAAGTGGCATGCGTGTAATAAGCTTGATTTTTATTTTTGTAGCAGAATGACAGCAACATTGGAAGCAAGCTATCAGCCCCTCCAACCTTATGGAGACCTCACAGAACCGGAGGAAACTCCACAAGATAGTGGAGTTATGATACATGTTGTTCCAGAAAGCAGTAGAGGTAACAAACTTTATTTTATTGCTTCATTTTGACTTGATTTAGTGGTTGGTATAAATCAGGAAATATAGACTGAACAGTCATATTTGTTAGCCATAAGATCATCATTGAAGCTGTGTTATTAGCCTATTTTGTTGTAAAGCAAGCTTTTCTATGGAAAAATCAACCTGGATCATAAATATTGAAAGTCTGGCCAGAAATGAGTGAATATCTATCCTTTATTGTCTGGTACAGCCATTATTTCTGGTTTGGCTTGCATCCTAACATGATAACAGTTTAACCACGTGAACTGTTAGCGATAGGTTGCAAGAAAACTGTTCTATAAATTGCTATTCTGTCATTAATTAAAGGTCTATAAATCTTCTTTAAATTGTAGGTCATTGCAGGTGTGACAATTAGGAATACATTAATCGTTCCTTCTTAAACAGCTGCAGAATGGTTGAACCAACAGACTCAGCATCAATAGTTTCTTTGTTAATAAACACTGCAGCATCACAAAAAAATTCCTCAGCAATATTAATTTAATTTACAACCTGTGTCTATAATTGAAAACGATACATTTGCAGTTACTAAAACAGATGAGAAGAGCAGTAAGGCCAAGCATATTTCTGAGAGAGAGAAATATTTATCTTTTCTTTTTTTGTTTGTCACTTTAATATCTTGGTCATTTTGCAGTGCTTATTTTGCAAGTTCTTTTATATACACGATTCAGTTGATTCAGTGTACTGGACGGATGGCGTTAGTTTTGTATTGCCTTCCTGTACCATTTGTACGAGTAACCTCTGTGAGATGGTCCCAGCTGTGAAACTGCCACTTTTCTACCTTTTAAGTTAGCATGTGCTTCATCAAACCAATAGCTTTATAGGTTGTTTTTTGTTATTTTATTCAATTGTATAGAAAAGTTTACTGGATCACTAGCATTTGACAAAATTAATAACATATGTAACCCACTCTTAGGGTGATGAACAGCCGGAAATCCAACTCAGGACTTCTGGGTTGATAAATATATGCTTTTGTTAGTTACATGATGTAAAGTTGTATATTCGTGTTATTTTATCAACAAATAGTGTTTCTATTTCTGTAAAACAAAGGTAAATGTGAAATATGATTGATGTCTCATTGTTTGTTACAGCTCGATGGAACCACATAGAAGACTTGGATTCCTTCTTTGCTAGAATGTACCATTACCACCAGAAACATGGGTTCACATGTATGATGTTACAAGAGATGCTGGAGTTATTGCAGTTCATCTTTGTTGTTGTGTTTTCTACGTTCTTGTTCCATTGCGTGGATTACTCCGTATTATTCAAGTATGTCACTACATGAAGATAATGATTATTATATTACTTTAATTGTACTACCAATCTGGGTTTTTTTTAAGGTGATGATGATACTTGTGTAAGCATTAGAAGCTTGTTCTTTTTAAGAAACTATCATGAAATTTTAAGAACATAATTTACATTGCCTGCAGTTTAAATTTTTGAAATGATTCGCTCAGCCACTTGAGGCTGATCTGTTTGCTTTTTGCATGAACTGTGCTTGTAATGTGCTTCACTGTTTTGAAATTTGGCTTCTTATATTGTTAGTACTCTTAGTTCTTGTTTGACTGTTTAAGGGGTAGGGATGATGATATGTCTGTTTTAGTTGGGTCACTAAACTTTACACTTTTAACATTGTAAAGACAGCAGCCCAGGTGAAACTGTATTCACTTGTTACTGGTTGCTTGTGGAAGCTTATTTTGAAAACAATAGTGCAGTGCAATAAATTATTATAAGAAAAGCTGTTACATGAGTGTTAAGCATACTTGAAAACAGCATAGTAAAATAATTACTGTTATAAACTGAAAAGGTTTACATACTTATTGGGGCAGGATTGTTGGAAAGGAGAGGAAAAGATACAAGAGGTGTATGGATAGAGTGTTGCGTTTCTTATCTCAGGTGATGGTGTTCTGATGTTGAATAAAGATGCCGTTTATGGCTAAATAATTTTATTTGCATGCATCTTAGGTACTCTCATTAGTTCCACTCCCACAGTTTGATCCTGTCCACACAAAACAGTTATATTGTTGTGTCAGCTGCATATCTTGCAAGCTTTTTATGGTAAACTTCTCGCCACTTAAACATTTCACTTTAACCGGCACTACAAGCATCACCACAGATTGTGGTTTACACATCTATCTTTGCGTACTTCCAATTTGTGAGCCACATATCTTTGCTTACTTCCAGTTTGCGATTTTCATATCTATCTTTGTGTACGTCCAGTTTGTGAGTTACATATTGTCTTTGCTTACTTCCAATTTGTGAGTTGCATATCTTTGCATACTTCCAGTTTGTGGGCGATCTTACTTGTGTATACAAGATCTCGCCATATAATTTTGTGTTTCTCCTACCAAGTCACATGAGATATTTTTTCAATACTATTTGTTGACAAAATTTCTTTATAATAAATGTAATTTTCCTATTGGTGGAGAAATATTACAGAAACTCTTCCACTTAGCTTTCTTTTATGAATCACAAGTATAAACATACCCATGAGTACTGATGCAATCACAAGAGAAGTCATGTATTCCTAAAACCTTAACTTTCTGCACATAATCCTAGGTTCTATTGACATGAGCATATCTGTTTTACCTACAAATACAGTTTGGTGCCTTTATGTAATTCTAGGGAAAGTTTCCCTATTGTTTTGCTAAAAAGTTTGTTTCTCACGGAATGTGTATTTATGTCTGCATGTACTGCCTTCTATGCTATATTGGCTTCTTAAGATAATATTAACTTAATATAAGAGTACACATCATTATTACAGTTATTTGATTCTGTACATAATGTACATTTCAGTATGCTTCTAGGTTAATATACCTTAGAGCATGTGTCAGCTGTTACTGTCATAATCGCAACCCGCTGGCTGTATGCTCTTGTTTATATTTCCAGTCTCTAGCAAGAGTAGTGTGTACTCTAGTTTAAGAAAAATTCCCTCTTCCCATCTGGAAATCGAACCTGGAGAGCTAGTTTAGAAGCCAGCATACTCGCCACTAAGCAAAGGCCTTGTTTTTAAAACTAATTATGTAACGGAAAAGCTTTACTTTTGAGTTATAAATTAATATGTATTACATAACAAAAATTTTTACTCTAATATTTATCAGGCTACTTATGCACTATGGTCATCAGGATAGTGCAGTGGTTTCATTTCTGGCTCTCTTTCTGAGGGTCTGGTGTTCGATTTCCAGCACTGGGGTGACTTTTTTAACTTGGCCTTATCCATGCCTTCACCTTTGAGTTGCTAAAAAGAATTAAATTGAGTTTTATTTAACTGCTGTGGTCCTTAGCGTTCCATTCTATATTGGGCATGAAAGACCAGTCATTTTGATCAGAGGCCTCTTTACCAGGCTTGAGGTTCTTTTACTTGCCATAAGTCTACGACACAGGACCGCCGGCTGTACTTCCCTTACGAGGGAAGCTATGCTAAGGATTTTTACACCCAAAAAAATTCATCGCCCTCCACTATGTTTGAACCCGCGACCTCAGAAACTAGAGACTAGCATGGTAACCATTACACCATGGAGGACAACTCTGACTTGCTCATGTGAAGAATCCCAAGGCACATTGTGGTTCAGAGTCCACGGTGAAAGCTGTAGGTCCTCTCATTCACCACCAGTCTATCGTTGGAGGCAACATACTCTGCTCTGGGTGCCTCCACCTAAGAAATGAGTCCAGTCATCACTTGGAGGAATAAGGTATAACCCCCGAAGTTAGCCATATATGGGGTGCGTTAGAGATGACGATTACTTCTGCATTATTGTATCAACAAGAGAGTTACTGCAGATTATTTCATGGTTGCTACATATTATATATCTTTGTGAATGCTAAGCAAGCAGTGGAAGAGAGTGGATGTGTGTTGAGGAAGCTCCTGGAGTAGAAGAAAAGAAGTGCTTAAGAAACTATGGGAATCAGTATCGAAGAGTACAGAGGAAGAATTGGAACCTTTAATAAGTTAAAATGGAATGATTTTAAAATAAATAAAGGTACAGAAGAGATGGTAAACATGATTCTTCTCACATGTATAATAGGCATGCTACTGGTAATTGGTGGAGTTGAAATTAATCCTGGGCCAAATGGGAATCAAAACATCATGGACGAAATTTTGGCTAGTATAAAAGATATGGATGAGAAATTAGGAAACAAATTTAATGGAGTAGAAAAGGAACTAATAGATATCAAGAGAAAGATTAAAAAATGAAATGCAAGATATAAGAAATGAGGTACAGAAAATCAAAAGAAGAGTAGAGCTGTTGGAAGAGAGACACCGCAGATTAAATCTAGTTATAACAGGAGTGAAAGAAAGGAATGGAGTATGGCCTGTTGAAGAGGTCAGAGAGATTATAGAAGGAAAGCTTGGAATGGTGCTATAGGGCTGGGAGATTAAGGAAGCATTCAGAGTGGGGAGATCAAGAGGAGCCAGAATGATAGTTGCAAGATTTATGTCAGTGCAGTTTGTTTATGAAGTGTTAAAGAAAACAAAGCAACTAAAAGGAACAAATATTTTCATAAACAGAGATTTATCGGTGGAACAACGGGCCTTGAAGAAAGATTTAATACAACAAATGAAGCTGGCAAGAATGGAAGGGAAACGGGCCGTCATAAAGAACTTACGATTGTGGGTCGATGGGCACATGGTGGCTGGATGCGAAAGTGACACAAGGAGCAGCAGATTGCAGGAGCAGGAAATGATTCAGCTAAATACATCCGAGACCAGAGAGAAGGAATGCAAATCAGAAGGAAGTCCAAAGAGCGATTGGAAATCAGAGGAGAAGGATGGACACATGGAAGTTATGTCACTGCTACGTGGGGTTGGTGAGAAGAAGATGGTTGTGTCAGAGAGAAGATTGAGAGAATGATATCATCGAGGAGGGAGGAAGTTCAATCGCCACATGATATGGTCGTGGGCAGGGCAGAGGCGTGGTTTCAGAGTGGCGAAATGGTGGAAGAAGAAAGCATTGTGTTGATACCCAATGAGAGTTTACGGGTTCTGGACAGAAACAAAGCGGGACCGTCAAGGGAGCCAACAGGAATAGATTTATGGAGTAGGAAAGTGTGCCATACGTATAGAAATAGAGCAGGCTCGAGAGAAGTATGGGTATACGGAAGCAATAATAATGGGGGAGGGAGAGTGATTGTAGAATGAATGTGTTATGAAAATGAAATACGATCTAGAAGGGAACAAATTAGACAAAGACAAGTGTGTTGATAAGCAAGTGATAGTTTTATATGAAATTGTGAAGTGAATGATTTAGATATAAAGGACGGTAAACACGGAGAGGGTTAGGAGGGAGAGTTACATTTCTTAATATGAACGAGCAAGTGTTGTTATGGGGGAGGACTTCGCTTTGAGCTCTCGTCGAGATGGGATGAAGAACACTACGTGCTCTCTCCGTCAACAGGGCTAAACGCTGGCCTACGCCTTCGCCTCGCTGACAATCATTGGAATCTGCCGAACTCTCGGGACACTTCTGCTCCAGTGATTACAGGTGGTGCATGCGCTGCCCGGAAATCAACGCATGGCTGGGGTCTCATGGCCCGGTCTCTCCTTCGTCATCTGCCGCCAACGACTCAACTGCAGCACCTCGATGGAACTACGCCGCCATCGCTCGATATAACCACACCGCTGATGCTATCAGCTCCCTATCGAAGCAGCAGACTGCCTCATCCGACAATGCAGATGCTTCTCTGGACATCACCCCCAACCAAGAAGGCCGCTTCGCGCCGTTGCGGCCGGGGTTCAGAGAAACCTAGCAACACAGATTCTCCTTGAACAGCTCCAACAACGCTGGCCTTCAATGGTGAAGGCGACCAGAATTGTTTCAAGGAACGGACCGACACCACTGGTGCGCCTTGCTTTCCTCAACAAGGTGCATTACGATGCCACTCTTCAGACGGACGTGGAGCTTCTCGGTACCACGATCCGCTTTGAAGCCAGCCGCACACAACGGACACCACCATGGCGGCGATGCTGCCAGTATGGGCACTCGGCGGCACAATGCAGCAATTCACCACGTTGCCACTACTGTGGCTCACCGGCCTCAACGTCCACCTGCAAGCAGCATGATCTTTCTCGCTGTAGAAGATTCTGCGCCACCTGCTGCAGGATGGATCACTTTACAGGCCAAGCTTGCTGCCCGCTTTACCGAAGAAGGGCAGTACCACAACTGACGCAACAAGACGCACCGCCTCTACCACCACGCTCTCGCCAGGACCGAAACAACGCACACATCACCAACACGCACACTGACAGCCATAGAGGCCTCAATCACTGAACTTCTAGCGGCCTCAGTCACCATACAGGCAGAGGTCGCCAAACTGAACCAGAAACTGGAAGCGCTTCGGCAAGCCGCCAACCAGCGGTATGCAGGCATTGAAGCAAAACAGCGCACATCAAACCGGACCTACGCCAGCGCCACTGGAAGTCTCAACAGACTCAGGGCTTCAATTGAGGAGCTATCCCACTATGATGACCCAGACCTGCTGCTGCCGTCAATACAGAGAAAGCTATACCACATTGAAAACTACCTAGAAGAAGACCACGCTACTGACACCACCGACGACTGGGCCGAGCGGTTGACGGCCATTGAGGCCTCAATCGCCGGTATCCAAGAACAACTACGGACCAATACAGACATTGCCAACAGCCTCCGCCAGCTACAGGACAACCACCACAAGCTGGAGGAAGGATACCAACTAATACAAAACTTCATGGAGCAACACATCCTACAACAACTCGCTCAACAAAACCGACGCCCCAACAGATAGACGCCACATCTCCACTAACACAGCACAATAACCACTGCCTGGAGGTAAAAGGCCCGGGCACGGATCCAAATCAAAGCAAAATACTTTTACGACACCACTGTTCTTAGGTTACTGTTCAGGGCCTCGGCCATGACTTTTACCTATTCCACACTGAGGAGTTTGTCCAACTTTGGAGTTCTCCGTTTGTAGTAATCACCCATGAATCGCAGGTTTGCTACGGTGGTACCAGCCAACACGACACCAATTATGCTCCAAATATACAGAGACACCACAGTGCATTATCCTTTTTATACCTCTTCCTTTTTCCTCTCAAATACCCTTTATATCTTGTTTTTCCTAAATCCTTTATTCCTGCCCCCCCCCCCCCAAAAAAAATGTGTTATGGCTGATCAGCACAGGGTACATAATAAGCATGCTTTAAGGAATTAAATTTGCATCTAATAGTTGCCATTTCCCGCTGTTAGTGGAGATTCAAAGACGATCGGAGGAAGCAAGGGAAGGAGATGGGAATGGGAGAAGAACACTAAGCAGTATAGTGACTTTAAATGAGAAACTGTTAGCGATATGAAGCTA
This sequence comes from Deroplatys truncata, assembly GCA_030765065.1. Lineage (NCBI taxonomy): Eukaryota > Metazoa > Arthropoda > Insecta > Mantodea > Mantidae > Deroplatys > Deroplatys truncata. The sequence goes on from CM060985.1 coordinate 121,262,023, forward strand.
ACTCAACACACATGTTGTAAATGCGGAAGCTTGGGTATGATCGGCAATAGGAGCCAGGGCTTGACGCTGATCATGCCCAAATGTATTGTATTAGCTCAACACTCAATAAAGATATATCATATCATATATCTTTGTCAGCATAAGCATGATGTTCAAGAATAGCTATTATGCTGCTAGTTGTTAAACTGTAATATTCAACGTGATGTGGATGTTCAACCATTACTTCACTTTATAAATTCTGTCAAGAAGCTAAGGGAAACAGTTCGATGTGAAGTAGTGAAATATCTGGACAAATGCTTGGGATGTGGCATATACAATAACATTTACTTTTTTATACTTTATTTGCTTCTTTACCATTATTATTAGGAATCATGTATCCTGTTGTCAAGACGTCAGAGTATAGCTGTAAATAGAAACAGAAGCATTTTCTGTGAACCCTGAGGTATGCAGAAATAGAGAAAAACAATTGGAAGCATTTAAAATGTTTATATAGAGAAGAGAGAGATGCGTGAAATGCACAGACAAAATAAATAATAAAGCAATTTTAGAAACAGCAGGCAAAGCGTAAGCTGGTGAAGCTGACTAGAAGGAGGAAAACAAATTGGCTGGGGCACAAGACAAGAGCATATTGTTTGCTAAAAGATGCACTGGAAGGAATGGAAAATCGGAAAAGGGTTTACGCCAGAAGAAGATTCCGAATGAGATAAAATTAAGAAAATTGCTCCTATGAAGTTACAGAGAGGAAAGCAAAAATGAAAGAAAAATGGAGGAGGCTGGGTTTACAGATTACTTATCCTTGGTCAGAAAGCCCACCTCCATGGTGTGGAGGTATGGTGTCTGCCTTCTAGCTCAAACCTAGGTTGGAGTGAGTTTCCCAAGGTTCTTTTGGGGTAATCTCTTATCCTTAGAAGACAGATGTTGGGTAACTTTCAACTCTAAGGAACCTGAGTTTATTTGAGTATTCATTTTACATGTTTTGTTCACTGTTTCTGCAGACCTGCATTGTTATAAAGGACATAAATTTTCCTTCTTCTTGGACAGAAAAATACAATTGATGATTTATTGAGGTTAAGGTTAGCTCTCCTTATGTAAGTACTTTTCTAATAATAGTGGTTTTATTTCCATATAAGTGGCGCATTTAACTACATTTTGAAAATTGGACTCTAGCTTACAAAGTGTGAAAATTGCCTTTAAACAACTTTCTACTAGGCAACAACCATGTTATGGGTATAGTGTTTCTATTTCAATCCTCAGAACCAAAACGTGAATGTTGGTTGGGATGAGTTTCTTGAATGTTTTTACTGGGGTTTTCATTTATCATGTAAATATTGAGTAACTCTAATCTCTGTGCACCTAGTTGTCATTTGAATGTTAATCTCAATATACCATCTGATATGACCTTCCTGGTTAAAGGATGTTAAAATCAAAATGAAAAAAAGAAACTAACCTCTCCCTTTACTGCATAATATTGCTATACTATACCAACTTTTGAAAACTAAAATAGTGAAGAACAATTATGAAGGTTGGCAGGAAGGAATTGCAATCTCCATTCACTAGGGGAATGGAAGTGACGTATAAAGGGAAGTTGTGTTTGTAGTGAGGCTGACAAGAAATACATGCCATGGCGCATGAGTAAAAATTGGAGATCACGCGACCAACGTAGTTCCATGAGGGAGCCTTCATCTGTTAGCCCTAATGCTTAGCGTAGCACGGCTCAATGTATCATTGGCATTTTCTTTGTTTTCTTGCCTTATAAAATATATTAAGCTATCCCTCAAATGCCAGAGCAGCATTATCATAAAAATCTAAATGTACGACATAAAGCATCTTTTCGAGAAAAGCAAAGCATAATACCCCAGGTTTGATACTGAGACAATTAGATATATTGCTAATTTAGAATATTATAAACATCCTTGCAGACAATTTTATCACAAACTGAAAATCATGACTATGCCAGGATTATATGTTTACCATTCTCTGATCTTTGTTAAAGAAAACTTACAAAATTGTGCACTTAGACAATATATAGCTATAAAACACAAAATAATTTGGGCATAGACTTACCATATTCAAGGTTATCCATAATACACAATAGCCATAAATATCTTGGGTTAGCATTTTAATAAACTTCCAGATCATATTACAATACTTCCAACTAATAAATTAAAGCATTTCTTGATAAATGGCTAAAAAATAAATCATTTTATTCATTTTTATTCTTTGAATGCAACAATTTTCATCTAGATGAGCAGGCACTTAAGTCAGTTAAGTAGAATGTTAATTAATTTACTAATGTATTTATTATTATTGTTTAATTATTGCAACAACTATATTGTAAAGATTTTAAGATCTTGATATAGTAATGGCAAATATATGTACTAATTGATGAGACGAATTGCATTGTTGTAAAACTGCCTAAAGGTCAATAAAATTCTATTCAAAATAGTAAGGAAATAGCATTACAACAACAACAACAACAATAATAATAATAGTAATAATACTACTAATAATAATATTATTAATAATAATAAATATAATGATACATGATAATTAATAATTAATAAATAAATAATTAATAGTAATAATACTGCTAATAATACTAATAATACTATTGATGCTACTAATACTAATGATAATACTAATACTACTAATAATACTAATGGCAGGGGGTGGTGGAGTTCAAATAGCTTATGTGGTAGTTTCCTCCATACAGCTGTCTATAATATCCAAGTCTACCTTCAAGTACATCGTTTTGGAATTTACTGAGTAGTAAACAATCTACCTTGTACAAAGAAAATAAATAAGGTATCATTAGAATGAATGCATCCACATTTATTATAAATGCCTGAAGTTTTTCAGAAGAAAGAGACTCTTTTCTACCTACCCTACTCCTCCATTCTTTAAGCCGGATAGATAGCCTCTGTAAAAATTGAGTCTGTAGACTCCCACTGTGTTGGACTGGTTCCCTGTACTCATCATTGAATCACTGACCTTTAAATGCACTTTTCACATTCACTATCTTCCACCATGTACAGATTATTTTAAAAAATGTTCAAGTGCCTTCAGATTCAAAAAAAGCACTCATCTTTTGACCTAGACTGTGATGCAGCTATATTCTTTTCATTGAAAATAGCAAGCACAAGGCTTGCATTTTGATTTTTTTTCTTGTGTAGAAGGGTACAGAGCTTTATAAGATAGAGTATGACCATATTTCACAAGACATTTTTTCTTATTTTTATACAAGGTATCAAAGTGCTCCAACTTAGCTTGACAAAAAGATTAATTTTCTTCAGAATCTGGGTATGTTTAGACATTGACCATTATTCCTGCTACTAATCCTTGTTCCTAATGCGTTTAATTATATGTACAGCATCAAATACACAAAAAAGTTTCTTACTACTATCTACTGGATGAGGAATTGCTGGTTCTATAGCAGAACTTGGTGATAAATATTCAAAGGCCTACTTATCTATAGAGTTATTATCAGATATTGCAGCAACTGCTTCGAAACCTAGCAATTTTGATTCTTGAATGACTTTCAGAAGGAGATTATACAGCTCTTCACCTGACATATTACTCACTGGAACAATAGTGACTACATCTTTGTATTTTGAAGTGATTCCAGACATCATGCATACTTGTGCTGTTTTTACTTCATTCAAAGGATTATCATGGCTAGGCCCAGAAACTGTACTATCTTTAAAATTAAGCTGAGGATTTATATAAATCTCATCTACATGCAAATTAACAAAAAAATTCATGATCTTTCAGTAAGTTCAACTTACTTTTAGGGTAACCAATATTGCTTTCAATGTTCTATTCTGTAAGAGAAAGTTTAACAACTAATTTTCTGATGTTTCTGACACACTGTATTGCCATTATACAAAGAAATGTATGCTGATGGGAAATACAAAAAAAAAAAATCTGATGTGTTACACTCACATGACTTTCTCTACTCTTGTACAATCTATTTTTACAAACGCTTACTCTCCATCTACTTCATGTTAATCGAGATAAACATTTGCAGACTCTATCTTATTGCTAAGTTTCTTGTAGAGGTAAGGTGAATATATATTTACAAGGGCAATATAGAAATACAGTAGCATTTAAGCACATATATATCTCTTAATAGCTGGTTGTTAGGTGCAGCACCATTCCCTTTGCCATAGATTAATACACTTTGCATATCCAAGACAAAAAAATGAATAACGAATTCCCATTTGAGAAAAAGTATTGGAAAATTTAAGGAAATAACAAGCAATATCTCGAAAATGGTTCACTCAACAAAAAAAATGTATATGACATAAATTGTGTATTTTAATGCAATCTACATTTTTTGTGTAGTAAAATTTTGTCTATCTCTTATGGTTTACCAGTTATGCAAAAGTCATTCACAATGAAGAGTACTTTTGGACACATTCCCAGAAAATTCAAGATATACATTTTATTTATCATAAAAATATCTTAAACATATGATATTTTAATCAAAATCGTTAGAGCCATTATTGAGAAAATTAAAATTTTCGAAAAATGTTCCATGTAAAGGGTAATCTGTGGTGGGGGGATTTTCTTGAAAAAACACACACACACACACGCACCCACGCACGCACGCATGCATGGACATGTTTCCAAAAATGCTTTTTTTGGATTCAGGGGGTCTCAAAACATGTATTTCCGATGAAATCTTGGTATCAAATTTTTGGGTGGAATACAATACTTCCCCTACTTACTACACGTAGTAGAGAAAGTAAAAAAGAGAGGAAGCAAGTATCAGTTTATGGCCATAATAACATCTACTGTTGGCAGCGGTTTTCCACATGAGCTCAAGAGATTCTGTATTGCTGTCACTGGCATTAATTACATCTCACAATTTCTCCATTAAGTCATTGCTCATTGCAAAATTAATCAGTTCCTGCTTTTACACTTGACATAGGTTCATCAGGTCTTCCAGCACATCCACTGACTAACAAATGTAACTTTGCTGGCATTTTATGCATTGCTGATTGTTCACAATATTCACTATATATATAAGGTCAGATTGAATAATTATTGAGGCGCATTTAAGGCCAGTATTAGTTTTTAGAAGAATTAGGAAAAAGAGGGTTGAGGATGCAATGGCCTGAATTAAGAAATACTCAAGAGAGGCTTCTGTTGAAAATATATTTTTGTTGGAAGAGAGCAAAGGGACAAAGGTGAGTAAATTAATTTCTTGAATCACCATTTACATCAATAAGAAGCAAATACACCACTTCATCACTGCCTACTTCCAATCAAATGCCTATGGTAATAGGGTACCACATCATCGAGACAAGTCATTTGTTTTGCCTTGAGAAAATTAAACTTTCTTCAATTGCCTTGTTAAGTTGCTCCTCACTTTGCAAGCTTTCTACACTTGCCTTTTTCACTGATTAAATGTTTGGGAACATTTGGGAAAATGCAAGGCACAGCTTCATCCTTCAGTTTGGGGATTTTTCTGCAAAACTCTTTCAGCTCACCTTTACAGTGCATTTGTCAATCCTTATGTCATATTCTGTAAAATGTTTAATACACACAATATGATTCTTTAATCCTGTGAAGTCAGTAGGTATCTTCTCACCATATTGCTTTTAAAGTATCATCCTTACGAAGTGAAAAATCTGATGTGTTACACTCACATGACTTTCTCTACTCTTGTACAAACTATTTATACAAACGCTTATTCTCCATCTACTTCATGTTAATCGAGATAAACATTTGCAGAGTCTATCTTATTGCTAATTTTCTTGTAGATGTAAGGGGAATATATATTTACAAGGGCAATTTGGAAATACAGTAGCCTTTAAGCACATACATATCTCTTAATAGCTGGTTGCTAGGTGCAGCACCATTCCCTTTCCCACAGATTAATACTCTTTGCATGTCCAAGACAAAAACATGAATAACGAATTCCCATTTGAGAAAATAAGTATTGAAAAATTTAAGGGAATAACAAGCAATATCTCGAAAATGGTTCACTCAACAAAAAAAATGTATATGACATAAATTGTGTATTTTAATGCGATCTACATTTTTTGTGTATTAAAATTTTGTCTATCTCTTATGGTTTATCAGTTATGCAAAAGTCGTTCACAATGAAGAATACTTTTGGAGACATTCCCAGAAAATTCAAGATATACATTTTATTTGTCATAAAAATATCTTAAAGATATGATATTTTAATCAAAATCGTTAGAGCCATTTTTGAGAAAATTAAAATTTTCGAAAAATCTTCCATGTAAAGGGTAATCTGGGGTGGGGGGATTTTCTTGAAAACCTTCATGTCACATCCTTGGAAGATACTGAACCTAAATACCAAGTTTGGTGTTTATCCGACTGTTCGTTTCTGAGTTATGCTGTTCACAGACACACAGACACACACATGGACATGTTTCCAAAAATGCTTTTTTTGGATTCAGGGGGTCTCAAAACATATATTTCCGGTGAAATCTCGGTTTCGAATTTTTGGGTGGAATACAATACTTCCCCTACTTACTATACGTATTAGAGAAAGTAAAAAGTGGAGACAACCTCGGTTTCTGTTTTGTAATTTGGTCTGCAGCCCATCACACTACAGCAACGATACATTCTGCTTACAGGTTATGGCACACTGAAAAACAAAACAGTGGTCGCTATAAAAAGCAGCACGTTATATTTCATTAACTATATATAGTACTTACTTAACTTATTTTTGACATAAATAACTAGAGAATACATATAAAGAAGAAATAGAGGAAAGTGTACCTCTCCACGCATTGAAGCCAATCTGCTCTTATAATGCTAAATTAGCATGTCTACTCCAAACTATTGATTATAGAACTGCAATGCATAATACAGATAAATACATGTTTTACATTCACTGCATACACCAATAATTAATATTGAATATGCGCAAAAAATTATAACTTCCAAGCATTACTGGCGATGAATTTACTCTGCCTGTCTGCAAGTGCTTGGCTTTGCTAACACTAAATTGATCAGTGACTTTCTCACACCATGACCTGTATTTCTTGTCGCCCTCGGTTTGTAGAAAGGACCAGAAGTGGAACTGAAATGGATCCTGGGGCAGGCGAAGTCACGTGATTAAGCAGCCAATTAAAATGTGGAGATAAAAGGGGGCATAAGATTTTGATTTTACACAAACTAGAACTCATTAATTTAGTTATCGTGCATTTACAATTCCCTTTTAATCCCCAATAATTTGATAAAATTAAGTCCAGGAATATCAAATTCTTAAAGTTGTTTGTCAATCACTAGTACATGTAACTACATGATGGAACTTTGTATTGGCTAAATAAGCATATATTAAAAAATGTGTTTACATTTTAAGGTTATTTACCTATTGCGGAATTGTGCAAGGTTATGGTATAATAGTTATGTGGTACATAACTAAAACAAGAGTAATGGCATTCATAGGAAAATAGCGTATAAGTACAACAATAGTAATACATGATAAAATAATTGATCAAGAACAAAATTTTAACTGTCTTGGTTGTAATATAAGCTATAAATATGATAACTATATCTAAGATACATAAGTACTAGCATATGTAAAACAATAAGAAGGAATTTGAAAAACACAAGAAAGGAAAGACACTTTAAATTCTATAAAATCATGGCTGTCCTAGTAATATTTTGTGAGAGTGAAAGTTGTATTTTAAAACAGAAAGATTAGTCATATTCAGGCATCAGAAATGAGATTTTTGAGATCTGACAAAAGGGAGGGAGTGAGAAGATGGGATAGATTAACCATTGAAGAAATAAAGACCTACGGATTAGCCAATAGGAGAAATTCTAGAACATTAACAAGAATAGAAAAATCTTATAATGCAAAGAATGGATGCAATCAGGCTACCAAGATTATAAACCGAAAGGGAGAAGCTCAATAGGAAGAACCTGTCTGAAGATGGAAGTGAAACCAGAACAGGTCAGTGGCCTAAAATGTCATCCTCCATGGTCTAGGGGTACCACGTTACCAGATACCTCTAGTTCCTGAGGTCATGGGTTCAAACCCGGTGGAGGGCGATGGATCTTTTTTGGGCGTAAAATCCTTAGCATAGCTTCCTTTGGAAGGGAAGTAAAGCCGGTGGTCCCATGTCATAGATTTATGGCATGTAAAAAAACCTCAACTGTGATAGAGGCGTCTGAGCAAAATTTTTGGCCATTATCACCCAATATAGAATGGGACGCTAAGAACCATAGTAGTTAAAGAGCGTCCATAAATAAAAACTCACTTTCATTTCAATGGCATAAACAATGAAAGGCAGAAGAGGAAGAAGAATTTTTTAATTATTCACTCTTCGAGTTCTGCTTTTTCATTATAAAATTATGGGATTCCTATTCCATGAATACCATAAATTATGCATTATTACTAAGCTTACTGTTGAAGTGTAATTTTTAACTTAACCCTTTGGGTGCCAAGATCCGTTGAGAGTGAATGCAATTTGTGTATGTAAATTGCCAAGAGCTGATCTGATTTGATTCGTGGTGTTTGGTTTTTATGTTTAAATAATTTACAATTCATGCACAGATGCCATAAGTGCATACCTCTATCTAATCTATGATATTTAAACTGTGTGTTGGTAGCATCTTTCCTGTTGGTTTAATTTTTCCTTGTGAGGTTTTGACATGTTGACCATTGTAGCATGCTGTAAACAAACTATAGTACATGGTGTTGTTTGTTTTGTGGCAGGCTTGTTTTTTCATGTGTTTACAGTGATTTCTTGCAGATTTTGCTTACTGCGGATCACAGAAAGGCATACTGGAACAAGAAGTCATTGACGGGAGAAGGAACTTGAGGCATTATTGCTGGAAAGTAATAGTTGTAGTGACAGTTTGATTAATGAAGATGACAATAATGGCAAAAATTTGAAATTAATAGTTAAATTTTTTTAATAAATGAGGATTCAAGTAACATTCTTAAAAAGGTATGGAAATATGGAACAATATATATCAAGAGCCAGTGCAAAATATCTCAACTCAACAGATTATAATTGAGGAGAGTGCAATAGCATAGCATTTGAGCTTGGCAGCTAAAGGGTTAAGAATGTTATTAATGAATTACTTAAAATAAGAATTTTGAAATAATATGACTTGTTCTGTTTCTTATGTTACAAAAACATATCCCAATACCTACCAAATTTTACAGGGACAGTGGACAGAGTATGAAGAAGGTATCCTTAAGTGATGCAATCCTATCAACTAATATATGTGTAGCAAGTTTTGGGCTGACGACATGGATGTGTATTCTAGTGGCTGTGATATTTTGGACCCTTCGTGCAATTAAAGTGATGTACCACCTATTCCAGTTTTGGGATATTAAAGCGTTTTTCAACACAGCCCTAAAGATAAACGATGTAAGTACAAAAACAAACCATATATAATATTTATGTAATAAATAGCTTTATAATATTCTGTTATAACCTCTGGCAGGAAGAGATATTAATGTAAGATTAATGAATATATTTATGCTCCACTTTCTTCTTACATAAAAATCAAATTACATAATTGTTACACAGCTATTTGCTGTCTATAATGCCTAAATCTTAAAATTCACAAGTTCTTCTTGTCTTACTACTCCACCTTCTTTGGATCCTATACTTGTTAACATCCTAATTATAATAGTAATTATACTGAATCACTTTCCCACTCATTCACATTCTAATTAGCACCCTCTTAAGTTCTAAATCACTCCTCTAGTGCATTTCCTACTTCTGTAATCAGCTCTTTTTTACTTCCTCTACCATGTGTACAATAGGTAGAGTAGGTATTGTATTCCAGCCCAAAAATTTGATACCAAGATTTCACCACAAATACGAGGTGTGGTAAAAAAAATAACAGGAATGTTTTTAATTTTGCGAGCTTTATATGTCTGATGTTCAAAACTTTTGTTTTATCTTGTTGATACACATGTTCCTTATGTATGTTTGCATTTTCAGCTGTTTTGAATATTTAGTTTATGGTTGACAGTCATAAAAGTTATACGTGTTTTCGAGTGCTCGGCAAATTTTTACTTTCGAAAAAGATGGATCGAAGAATTTGCATTAAATTTTGCTTGAAAAACGGAATAAGTACAGCACCGCATTCAAAATGTTGACTGTGGGTTTTGGCAAACCTACTATGAGTAAGACAAGTGTTTAGGAGTGGTATGAACATTTCAAAGAGAGTTGAGAAGGCGAAGATGACAACCACCCTGGTCGCTCTGGCATATCAATTACTGACGACAGTGTGGAAGAAGTAAAGAAAACTGTTCTGGAAAATTGCCAAATCACCATCAGAGACGTTGCTGATGATGTTGGCATATGCTTTGGCTTAGGCCAAGCAATTTTTTCGGATGTTTTGGGCATGAAATGTGTAGCAGCAAAGTTTGTTCCAAAATTGTTGAATTTCGAGCAAAAACTTCTAAAGAAAGTTATCAACAGGTGACAAAACATGGGTATATGGGTATGACATTGAAACTAAGGCCCAATCATTCCAATGGAAACTGCCTGAAGAGCCAAGGCCGAAAAGAATTTGACAAGTTGAATCACATGTGAAAGTTCTTCTCACTGTTTTCTTTGAATTACAATGCGATAGTGCATCAGGAGTTCCTGCCTTATGGTTATAAGGTCATACCTGGAAGCTATGTGCCGTTTGCATGAAGCAATCCTAAGAAAATGACCAGAATTGTGGCAAAACCACTTGTGGAAATAGCATCACGATAGTGCACCCTCTCACACCTTAATGCTTGTTTGTGACTTTTTGGCAAAAAACAAAACCGTTATGCTGCCTCAGTCATTGTATTTGCCGGACATGGCCCCCTGTGACTTCTTTCTATTCCCGAGGCTGAAGAGAACCATGAAAGGACGACATTTTGCTACCATTAATGAAATAAAAACAGAATTGCTGAAGGAGTTGAACACCATAACGAAAAGTGAGCTCCAGAAGTGTTTCCAAGATTGGAAAAAGCATTGGCACAAGTGTATTATATCTGAGGGGGATTACTTTGAAGGGGACAAAGTTGATGTTGATGATTAAATAAAACTTCTTTAAGAAAAAAAATTCCCGTTACTTTTTGATCACACCTCGTACATGTTTTGACATCCCTGAATCCCCCTCCCAAAAGAAGCAATTTAGAAAAAAATATCTGTGTGCGTGCGTGAAAACAGATTAACTCAAAATTGAAAAGTTGGATTAGTATCAAACTTGGTATTCAAGTTTAATATCTTTCAAATATGCGACACAAGGATTTTCAAGAAAACCCCCCACCCTAACTACCCCTTTTTTTTTTGTCTGTGGTGTAGTGGTTACCATGCTAGCCTCTAGTTCCCGAGTTTGCGGCGGAGGGCGATAGACCTTTTTGGGCATAAAAATCCTTAGTATGGCTTCCTTCGCAAGGGAAGTAAAGCCGGTGGTCCCGTGTCATAGATTTATGGCACATAAAAGAACCTCAAGCCTGATAAAAGAGGCCTCTGAGCAAAATTACCGGTCTTTCACGCCCAATATAGAATGGGATGCTAACGACCATAGTAGTTAAAGAGTGTCCATAAATAAAATTCAATTTAATTTTAATTTAATTTATGGAATATTTTTCTAAAGTTTGATTTTCTTAAAAAAAAGCTCTATTGATTTTGATTAAAATACAATATATAAAATTTGTTTAAATGACAAATAAAATGTACGTTTTGAATTTTCTGGAAATAGCCGTGGAGTCCTCTTCATTTGGAAGGAATTTTGTATAATGTTTTATAAGTAGTATATGTTAACCAATAGATGAGAACTGCTACACAAAAAATGTAGATCTCTTCTAAACACTCTTCAATTTCTTGGAATTTCCAGATGTGCTCTTAGAGTAACCGTTCACAATGCACTTATACTTTATACAGTACTTAATGCTTTATGTGAATTAGAGTCTGCATGAACTAAAATTCTTAGGCCTGGCTGGATCTGAACTGAGCCCGCGAATACCACCTGTACCACCTGACCCATATAGTCTGCACTGTCCGATTGTCCAACTTTGTTTCAAATAAAATTATTTTGCAGTTATTAACTCTTATTTTTATTATTATTTGTATCATTAGTGAATGAAGCACTGCTGCATGCAGTGCAAAGGGACCGGTTTCAATATCCGATAATGTGACATTTAATTTATTTGCCTTTATTTTCCGTTTATATAGAAACATTTTCATTTCAGCATTATTCTTATTTTCTCAAAAATGGTACTGATGATTTTCATTAAAATACCATACATTAAAGATATTTACATGACAAATAAAATGCTATATTGAATGTGATAAACTAATTTTTTTTGTTTTTATTTACAAGCCCAAGCCTGGCCTGAGATCAACAAACATTTTTCAAATTAAGCTCCAGCCTATGCAGACCTCTAATGTGCTTGTTAATTAATGAATTCTTTTGATGGGTCAGTGGATTTTTACTTGCCATCATTAAATCATCATCAGTCATTATTGTGATGGTGGAGTCCCAAAATTGCATGACTAAAAGATGGAAGCTTGAAGAAATACAAGTATTAAGGCGCTTTATCTTTATCATTTCATTTAAGCAGAAGCGTAATATGAAAACATATACACTGATTATAATATATTAGTTAAGCACATGAAAACAAAAGAAAGTATTAAAATGCAAGGATGGGGTATCCTAAATGGTTTATTAAGTTCTCCACAAACCAATTGTTCTATCTTGCAGTAGCTAATGATGTAAAATATGAGTGTAAGTCAATCCATTTCGGCATTATTTTTGCAGAGTGACTTAGACAACCTGACGTGGCACGAAATTCAGCGCAGGGTGCGAGAAGTCCAGTTAGAACAACAGATGTGCATACATAAACGTGATCTCACAGAGTTGGATATATATCATAGAATATTAAGGTACGTTCATGCAGATGGTATGCTATGATTGGAGATGTTTTGAAATACTATGATTTTGTGCAAATTGATCTTGGTTAGAATTAATCATAATTATGTGTACGCTTATGCTTACAAATAGGTTGACAGAACAGAAACAAATTAACATTAAAAAGATTATACATGTATATATGTTTGTGTCTGTCAAAAGTGAAGCCAATTTGGAATTTTATGGAAAGAATAAACGAAACCACAAATAATTTAATTGAATTTTGTGCCAGTTGGCAGCAAGATTTTGAATATGGAGCATTGATTTCTATTAAGGCTCTTACTCTTGATGTAGTTGCCCATGTATGTGGGTTTTTGGTAGATGCCAAATTAGAGACTGTTTTGTTTTCTGATGTTCTTCTGATCTCAGTATAAAGAAACCCTCTTTTCTCTGTTTCAAGTATGAATTGTATGGATTTGTTCTGCAGGTTGAATAATTTTAGGGTATCATCTTTGAGTTTTGATGGTATAATAGCAAAAATATCACCCACATATCTGAACAAGGTTTTGAAAATCAACAGAAAGGATTCAGTAATGTGTAATAATTATACATTTTAATTTGTGCTTCACTGTATACCACTTCCAGTTTTTGGTTTATGGATATAAATGAATGCTTAGCATCATATTTCAGAAGCATCTATTTTTGGCAGTATTGTCATATTAGTATGAATATTTTGGGAAATAATGCAAAACGTTATACATTTTTAAGAGGCCTTCCATATAAACTACCCTTAGTTTTGTACTGATTTCAATCAAATTTTAAATGGTCCACTAATGTTAATCTCTTACACACATATAAAACTTCAACTTGGTATATTTAGTATGATTTTCTAAAATTCATGAATTTTAGGAAGCCCTCCACATAAACCATCGTTAATTTTGTACTGATTTAAACCAAATCTGAAATCAGCCAAGAGATGTTCTTCAATTTCTAGGTATAAAATTTTACCTCTGTGTCAGCAGTGGTTCACCTAATAACGATAAATTTTAGGAAGCCCAGCATATATTACCTCTAATTTTGTTTCAGTTTCAACGAAATTCAAAGTGTGTTTATGAATGCTTGTCAAACGTCTATATAACATTTTAAATCTATAGCTGAAGCAATTCACCTAAAAATCATAAATTGTTTATTGGTTCTTCATATAAACTACACTTTTTGATCATTTCAAACAAATTTCAATTATGTTCTTCAAACATTTATGTATAAAATTTCATTTCCATACATGCAGTGGCTCATCACCTTATGCTTTTAGGAGTCTCACTGTAAGAGCTACTGTTAATTTGGTACCAATTTTAGCCAAATTTGTAAGGTCTTAACAGATTACAATCAAACTTACATATATGAAGTGTGGCAATAAAGAAACTGGAGTGATTGTTGAGCGCATTTCCAGCTACATCGATGAAAAAGAGAAGAGTGGGGGACTGACCTTGGGACTCTCCCTGACACGTGTACAAAATTTCACACCGCTGTGGTGGTTAGTCTGGCTGTGAGCCTTCTTAGAAACGGGTCGTGTATCTGAGCTCTGTCGGAATTATGCTACGCTCTAAAGTAGAACAACGTGTTAGCATCAAGTACCTCACAAAACTTGGAAAACCCACCACAGAAACTTACAATTTGTTGAAACAAGTTTATGGTGATCAGTGTCTATCTCATATGCAAGTTTTCGAGTGGGTTAAGAGGTTCAAGGACGTCGAAGACGATCCAAAATCGAGCTGTCCTTCCACTTCGAAAACTGAAGAGAATGTGGAGAAGGTCGGTAGCATTGTTCGAGAAGACCGCCTGAAGGGTGCCTGAAGGTCAGACTGTCAATCAAGTTAATTATACAACTGTTCTCAAGACCCTTTGTGAATGTGTACGACAGAGACCCGATCTGTGGAAGAATCGCTCTTGGACTCTTCATCAGGATAATGCGCCGGTCCATAACGCGATGTCTGTGAAGAGGTTTTTGGCAAAAAGCAACATCCCAGTGATGGAACATCCACCGTATTTGTCTGACCTAGCACCATGCGACTTTTCTCTTCCCAAAAGTGAAGTCTGCACTCAAAGGAACCAGGTTCGAGTCTGTGGATGCAGTGAAGGAAAATGCATTGAGACAGCATAACAGAAAAAGACTTGCAGCACTGCTACCAGCAGTGGAAAATTCGCATGCAGCGGTGCAGGGATCAGGGAGGGGACTAAGTTGAAGGGGACAACATTTTAATTGTGTAAGGTTTTTCAATAAAGAGTTACAGCATCAGTCTGGTTTCTTTATTGCCACACCTCGTATAAAATATCTGCTCTACACATGCAGTGGTTCATGAGTTATTTCATGGCTGTGGATGGACAGACATAGCAATGCTTATAGGTGCACTGCATAGCAATTGTAGCTAAAGAAGTTCAAACCCCTCAGAAGCAAATCCTGGCTGTGCTACTGCAAGAGTGATTCACTTTTATGTAATATTCTTATATAATCTGGCTTCCAGAAATAATTTTTTTGCTTAGATGAAGATTAATCTTTTGTTTCATATTTGCACATGTTTTATGTTATAGGTTCAAAAATTACATGGTGGCAATGGTGAACAAGTCCTTGCTTCCAGTTCGACTGAGGTTACCATTTCTTGGTGAAGTCGTTTTCCTCACCAGAGGACTTAAATATAACATCGAACTTCTTCTCTTTTGTAAGATCAAAAGCTATTTTTAAAATTATGCTTTCTTTATCTTAGCTATATGCATATAATAAAATATGCACTTCTTTTTCCATTAATAAGAGACTACTTGTTTTTATACACATTATAACTGACAACTGCTTATTTTATTGATAAAAGTGAATGTTTAACCTAGAACTCAGAGTATCCAGTGTTAAGAAAAGACTACAGGACTTATGACAAGAGACTCATATGAACTCCCACTTTGATATTCTATGTGGGAGTACTATTAGTATATGCTCTTTACATGGGAAAATTTTGTGCTACAAACTATTGGTGATTGCCCAACTGGAACATTAATACAGAATACATAAAGAGAAGAATATGGACATGTTCTTGATATGTACAGTATTATTGGTGGTTGTTCTAGCCTTGTTTAACAGCTAATCAAAGAATGCATTAATTCCAGGTATTGAAGAATGTACTTTTGTAACTTTCCCGTGTGAATTACAATGTGCTTTGCAGTTGCCCTGTTTTTAGCAATACTGAAAGTATCACAGAGCTGAATAATAGTTCATATGCAGCTGACATAATTTTACTGTTTAGTAATGCTACTACAGAGTGAGATAGAATAAATTACAAGGGCTGTCCCAGAAGTACTCTACCTGACAAAGAAAACACAAAAATTTTGGGAAAAAACATCTTTATTTCTCTACATACACTTTTCTCAGCAATGTTCCACAGCTTCGATACCTTGTTTATAGTGAGAACCATTGAGTTCTGCAAAATAGCCATCAACTGCAAACTCCACCTCTTCATTGTTAACAAATCTTTTACCACCAAGCCATTTCTTCAACTTTGGAAACAGAAAATAATCAGAGGGGGCTAAATCTGGCAAATACGGTGCATGAAGAAACAATTCAAACTTTAACTCATTGATTTTGGCCATGGTGATAATGGATGTGTGAACTGGTGCATTGTCTTGATGAAACAGAACTTTCTTTTTCACTAAATGCGACCGTTTTTGCTTGATTTCATCATTCGAATGCTGCAATAAGTTTGCATAATACTCTCCATCGGTTGCTTTTCCTTTTTGAAGATAATTAATGAAAATTATCCCATGCACATTCCAAAAAACTGACTCCATGACCTAGCCTGCAGATGGAACTGTCTTCATCTTCTTTGGAGCCGATTCTCCCTTTTCAATCCACTGCTTTGACTGTTCCCATGTTTCATCCATAGTTA
Source organism: Deroplatys truncata (assembly GCA_030765065.1). NCBI lineage: Eukaryota > Metazoa > Arthropoda > Insecta > Mantodea > Mantidae > Deroplatys > Deroplatys truncata. Next base: position 121,278,798 of record CM060985.1, read on the forward strand.
TGAATTGACAAAAAAATTCGGCTTTATTGCAAAGAAACATCGCCAAACACTCGACTGAATAAATGATGCTGCTTTTATTCCATTGTGAATAAATGCGGCATCCATCTTGTGCACAGCTTTCTTATGTCTAAATTTTCAGTTAGTGTGCAATGTACAGCACTTTTTGAAATGCCTACGATGTCTGCTAGCTCACGTACTTTCATTCGACGGTCATCCAATACCATTTTGTGGATTTTCTTCACAATTTCTGGCGTGGTCATCTTATTTGTTCGAGCACTGCAATGTTCGTCTTGGCAGCTCATACGGCCTTGCTTAAACTCTGCCACCCAATATTTTACTGCTGTAAACGAAGGAGCAGACTCTCCCAGAGTAGAATCTAGCTCAGCTTTAATATTAGTTGGACTAACACCTTTCAAATGAAAGTATTGTATGACATAACAATGGCCAATTTTATCCGTGTTTACAATTTTGCTGAGAGAGTTCACTATTAATGGCTGCCAAACATTACTAAACAATGTAGCATCATCAAACTTCAAACTTAAGCTTTATAAGGGTGGTACTTTCTACCATATATTGTGAAAAATTGACTTTTCAATCAGTTCGAATTTAATGATAATCCAGTAAATAACGGATATCAAGAACAAATCCTGCTATCATTTGTATGAAACAACAGCCGCTATATACACGTCAGGTCGGATACTTCTGGGACTGCCCTTGTATTTACTGTATAATGAAAAGGGCATTCCTTTACTTGGTTTGCTTGGCCATTAATGAAGATGGTACAGCTGTTTCCATTGGCAAAGCACTTTGACTGTTCCCTCTTTTTCAGAATAGAAACCAAAGCATTACAGTAGAACCTAGTTTATCTGAAGCAATGCGGATAGAGGCCATTTGGGATAAGCAATTATTCAGATAAATAATTATGAAATTTGTCATTGTTTATATGCAGATTTTCTGCATCTGTATAAAATAAGGTGATATATTTCTGCAACATTTTCCTGCTGCTGTACTTCCAGTTTTTCTGTAGTGGTTAAAACAGCAATGTTTCCATTTGCTCCAGATTTTCTTCATAACTATAATATAAATAGCAAAGATTTGCACACTTCAAAGTTTCGGGCTTTAGGTAAATAACAATTCTCACAGGAATTCCAGATTATAGTTGCCTTTATTCATTTGTTTGATAAAGTAACATGTGAAAGCCAGATAATTTACCTGATAAGGATACAACTGCATTCCACGCCACTTAAGAAAAATTGTGTGACATCATCTGACATTTTCAAGAAATGTGCAATAAACTCTGATCTTAAAATTATTTGAGGAACGGGAGGATGGGGGGTGAGATGAATTTTAGTGAAGGTGTGTTTCAGTTGTTGAAGTTCAGATAAGGAGGGTTCGGCTATATGAACAATTATTATGGCCCTTTTATTCTATTATGTGAGGTAAGAAACACATGTTGTGATAATAAACCAAGGCAATTTTATGGGAATGTGTTACAGTAAACTCTTGATTATCCATGGTAATGGAGGGAAATGCTACCATGGATAAAGCAAAACAGCAGTTAATCCAAAAACACTCATAAACTCTTTGTTATGTAGGTACTAATGTGAGGTATGTGTACAGGTATTAAGTTGGTTACAATGCATAAATTGCCATTTAACTCACAACTTTGCAAGAAGATGTCTCCATCGGTAGGATCTATTTAGCAAGCATCCACTGTTGATCTACACTATGTGATCAAAAGTATCCGGACACCTGGCTGAAAATGGCATATAAGTTCGTGGCGCCCTCCATCGGTAATGCTGGAAGTCAATATGGTGTTGGCCCACCCATAGCCTTGATGACAGCGTTCACTCTCGCAGGCATACTTTCAATCAGGTGCTGGAAGTTTCTTGGGGAATGGCAGCTCATTCTTCACAGAGTGCGGAACTGAGGAGAGGTATCGATGTAGGTCGGTGAGGCCTGGCACGAAGTCGGCGTTCCAAAACATCCCAAAGGTGTTCTATAGGATTCAAGTCAGGACTCTGTGCAGGCCAGTCCATTACAGGATGTTATTGTCGTGTAACCACTCCGCCACAGCCTGTGCAGTATGAACAGGTGCTCGATCGTGTTGAAAGATGCAATCGCCATCCCCGAATTGCTCTTCAACAGTGGGAAGCAAGAAGGTGCTTAAAATATCAATGTAGGTCTGCGCTGTGATCGTGCCACGCAAAACAACAAGGGGTGCAAGCCCCCTCCGGGAAAAACACGACCACACCATAACACCACCATCTCCGAATTTCACTGTTGGCACTACACATGCTGGCAGATGCCGGCCGTGCATTCGCTATACCCACACCCTGCCATCGGATTGCCACATTGTGTACCATGATTCGTCATTCCACACAATGTTTTGCCACTGTTCAATCGTGTAATGTTGACGCTCCTTACACCAAGTGAGGCGTCGTTTGGCATTTTCCTGTGTGATGTGTGGCTTCTGAGCAGGTGCTCGACCATGGAATCCAAGGTTTCTCACCTCATGCCTAACTGTCATAGTACTTGGAGTGGTTACTGATGCAGTATGGAATTCCGGTGTGATGGTCTGGATAGATGTCTGCCTATTTACTCTTCAAATGTCGGTGGTCTCTGTCAGTCAGCAGACGAGGTCGGCCTGTATGCTTTTGTGCTGTACATGTCCCTTCACGTTTTCACTTCACTATCACATCAGAAACAGCGGACCTAGGGATGTTTAGGAGTGTGGAAATCTTGCATACATACTTCTGGCACAAGTGACACCCAATCACTTGACCACGTTCGAAGTTCGTGAGTTCCACGGAGCATCTCATTCTGCTGTTTCACAATGGCTAATGACTACTGAGGTTGCAGATAATGAGTCCAGCAGTAGGTGGCAGAGCAGTGCACCTAAAATGAAAAACGTATGTTTGTGGGGGTGTCCAGATACTTTTGATCACATAGTGTATTTTGCATTTCAAATGGTTTTTAACAATATTGAAGTAATTTCTTACCAAAAATAAGCCATTTATACTTCACAAAAACTATACTATGTATTCTGTTCTATTTACATACAAACACACCAGTAAGATCTTTCAAATACTACTGAAAAAGTCTTCCATCAACTTTTGTCTTAAAAAGCACTTTTTTTTGTATCACATGTCTTAATTTACGAAGCCTTAATTTATTAGCAGGAATCCTCTTGTTGTTCAAGGTAAGCCAGCAAATTTCTGGGCATTCAAGAGCTGCTGAATGACAGATATGCTTTTGTGCGATCATCATCATCATCATCATCATCATCATCATCATAAAGTGTAAACCATTCTTCTTGCCCCATGCACGCATAAAAATTTCTTTGTCAGTACCAATCATGTGACCTGGCAGTGTCTGTGAACCGCAAACTATTCTTCAATGTTCCCACTGTCCAGATTTTTGCAGGCAGGTATGGCTTTTAATGCAGAAGCGTTATTTCTGTTCTTTCACATATTCTGATCAAGGGATTCCCGTTTAAAGGGCGAATGTTCGGAGAATAAAGTATCAAGTAAAATTTTGAAGATTTAGAAGCTAGTAACAGTGATGTGTCATAATTTAAAATAAAGAGATTTGAGGGTTGTTACACTACATCACTATAATATTCTTACTTGAACGCGTTTCGGGAGACGGTTTGTTCCCATCGTCAGCATGTCCTCATCTGATTTTGCCGGTCATCAACTGGGGGATGTGTGTGGTTAGTGGTGTTCTCTGGACAGGAATCACCTAATGAATTTCGAACTGCCGCCACCCAACAGCCTTTGGAGGTTCATCAGCCCAGCACCAGAGAACACCACTAACCACACACATCCCCCAGTTGATGACCGGCAAAATCAGATGAGGACATGCTGACGATGGGAACAAACCGTCTCCCGAAACGCGTTCAAGTAAGAATATTATAGTGATGTAGTGTAACAACCCTCAAATCTCTTTATTTTAAAATATATCAAGTAAAAACTTATTCAGGGAGGCGTATGTACAGTCCGTAATAAAGCATAGCCTGCTGAAACACTTCGAGATACATAGAAATCGTTTTGGAATGCAAACTATACAAACTGGTAATGGAAGTTTAAAAAAAGAAGAAGAAGAGAGAATTCTAAAATAGATATGAAATAATCCACCCATGGATAATTGAGAGTTTACTGTATGCAGGTTTTTTGCATCTGTTTAAAATAATGTGATACATTTTTGCAACGTTTTCCTGCTGCTGTACCTCCAGTTTCTCTCTAGTTGTTATTACAGCAATGTTTCCATTTACTCCAGATTTTCCTCACAACTGTAATATAAATAGCAAAGATTGTACACTTCAAATGAAGTTTCAAACAGTAGGTAAATAACAACTCTCTGGAATTCCAGTTTATAGCTGCACTTATTTGTATTTTTATAAAGTATCATTTGAAAGCCAGATAATTTACCTGATAAGGATTCATCTGCAATTCACGCAGCTTCAGAAGGATTGTCTGTGGTCATAATTAATATGTAATGTACACTTGGTGCTACAGTGCCCTTCCCTTTTGTTCAGGTTGGATGGTGTAGTTTGGAATCGTACTAAACCCAGTTAGAGTGAGTTACTGGAAGCATTAACAATGACCCCCATGGAAAGGTGAATGAGGAGATTGCAGGTTATGGAACATATTGCATAAATACAATTAAATCCATTAATTTTAAATTGGAAGACATAGTGAAAAGATTAAGTATAATATATAGAAATGGTTGCAAATATACAATTTCACTAAAATAGGTTCAATACCTCAGAACTAGTTTCGAGGAATCACTTCCTCATCGTCAGCTGATTGCAACTGGTTGGCTTTCCTTGGATGGTTATAGATGTCTCGTTGTCCCTCTAGTGGTGGTTCTACAAGTTTCGTAATCAAATTTTTGTCCATAGGGATGTCGAAATTCATTAACCTTGGACGAAATTTCCAAAGAAATATTTTCTCCCAAATGCTTAATTCCGTAGGTTTTTGTGCCTGCTTGATAAGTGATACTGTGTCCTCAATTTCATGTCCCTGTATCCAAAAATGTGCTGCGACTGCTGATTTTTCTTCTTCCCTGGATTTGATGTTTCAAAAATGTTCCTTAAGTCTCGTTTCTATGTTACGCTTAGTTTGACCAATATAGATTTGTTCACAATCCTTGCAATCTATTCTGTAAATCCTGGATTTTTTATGAGCTGGCATTTTTTCTTTTTGGTTTGCATTTATGAGGAATTTTATGCTGAATTTATTTTCGGGGATGAGTGCCACATTGATATCATTGAAAATTTTCTTGAATTTGTTATGTGCCCATGGGTGAAATGTGACTTTTTTGTATGTCGGCCTTTGTTTGTGTGGTTTGAGGGTTGTATTTTCTTTTATCATTTTTTGTTGCCTGAATTTTTTGATTAACCTATCCACCATATCTGTTTTGTAGCCATTTTTTCTAGCTGTTTTTAAGATTTCTTGGCGTTCTAAGTTATATTCCTTTTCATTGAGGGGGATGTTCACTAATCTATGGGTCAAACTGTTAAAAACTGCAACTTTGTGTGATGAGGGGTTGTAACTATTTTTTTTATATAGTTATCCGTATAGGTGTTTTTTCTGTATATTCCAAAAGTTAATCTTTTGTTCTTCTTCATGATTTTTAGGTCCAAGTAGGGGAGCTGGTTATCCAATTCAGTTGCCATGGTAAATTTAATACTACTGTCTTGCAAATTCAATAATTTGAGAGCATCTTGTACATGTTTCTTGTTAACTATTGAGGGAGAGAGAGAGAGCGAGAGAGAGAGAGAGAAAATACAAATACTAAGACATATGTATTTTAAAAATTTTAGATATTACAAACTCTAATGAGAGGCTTGCCTCCAACACCTGAACCCAAGTAATTTGCAACCAAAAAGTCATTTCGGATGATACTTAGCTCAACATAAAGTCCTAGTTCTTTCATGCGAGAATTTACAATGGCCCTTTGGCCAATCAGTTGGCTAAAGCCCCTTCTTCGTCGAAGTTCTACTCAAGACTCTTTGTTCACTTTGGCTGGCAAGCTGGTTCAGGCTGGCTGGAGAAGCAACCTAACAGAGAAGCTTACTTTGATTCCATTACAGCGAAGATACTTCCAGTATAGTAAGTGACATACAACTTAAAACTGGCCGGCATCTGAGAGACAAAGCTCGAATTGGGTACTTCTTGAATGCTTGGGACAGCCAGGCTTTCTACTTAAGACTGCATATATTCATGTAATAGTTATAATGGGGAACATAACTAATCACAAAACCTTAGAGAAAATAATTCAAATACAGGATTTCAAACAGACAGAGTGTCAGAAGGTTTCAACACTCAGTATTTGTAACCAAAACACACTTTATTAATTTACGATTCTCAAGTGGAGGATGACTATATAATCACCATATAATAACTTGTACCTTGAGACAGCTCAGTGACAGTTAGTCACTGCAGCTACATGTGTGACGGCTAATCACCATTGATACTGCCCTTTGCATATAACCTCCAGCATAACATAACACCTCCACTGTTGACAGATTTATTTATACTGCACATGGTAATAGATATATATTTTGGTCTCGTGAACCCAGGAAGAAATGCATGCATAAAAAATAGACAAGGCCTTGATGTAATGTATAATAAACAGTAGTCAGGTATTATTATTATTATTATTCTTATTGTTATTATTAATTAATTAAGTAAAATACACACAAGCATGCAAGGATGAAACAAATCTTTAGTTCAGCACAGAGTTTTGTTACTGATTTTGAGCACGTGCAATACAGCATGTGGTATTTGTTACATTTTAGTTCACAGAGTTTACAAATATATTTATCCATTACTACGTGACAAATTATGGAGCACATTTAATGCACGACTCATTACACAGTTTCTTATGCATTGATTTGGTTCTGTTATCAAAATAAATATTTGTTCTGTTATCGGAAATGTTACTCACAAATAACATGTAGCCTTTTCCCCGCTTTCGCACTCGCAATGTTATAATTAAATATATGATTATAATACTGGTAGTTAATATGGCTTTTGATAATAGCGTTAGTAGTTTTGCAGTATAAACTTTAACTTAAAATTTCTTCTTTCACTAACAGTGTGAGAAAGATGATTTATTTAGTCATGTACAATAATGAATCAACTGTTAGCATTGTCGACTGAGCGCGCCAGGTATCACTTTGCCCTCCCAATCCCCTCCGTGCAAAAGGTTGCAGCATAGCTCTCCCTTGACTTCAATCATGCCACGTGATACCAGAGCTGTCTCAAGGGACAGGTTATAATACAGTGGTTATGCTGTTCTTGAGATTGCAAGTTCAAATCCCTGTGGAGCTACTCAATTTTTTTTGGTTGTTTTTTTTCCTTTGATTTTAAATACATGAGTAGAAATATAATAGGTTTTTTTCATTTAATATGTATGTGGCATTTATTTATTAGTCTGTCATACTTGTGGATGGCAACCATGACATTAATTTATTGGATGGGAGAGGTTTCATACTTGGTGAATTTAAATTGAATACTACAAATTTCACCATTATTATTGTAATTATATGTATAAATAAAATAAAGCAACACAAGCAATATTATTTAACTATATTACAATAAAATAAGTTGTAAAAAATAAAAGATAACAATTCCTATGAAGAATTGAACTCGAGCTATAATGCTTGCATAGAAGTTAGGTAGTTTAACCACTGCTCCATGCTAAGCACAGTGTGGAGGTAACCCAAATCAGTGCCTTGTATTATAAAGTTAACCAAAGTGGCGCACGGAAGTTGACGGTTGTGAAGCACCTGCTCACTTGAAAGGACTTAGAAAAAATTTAACTGCTCAAGAGACTGGCCAGTTTTAGTTTGACAGAGTATACAACTAGTACATATTTGCATTATGGAATAAGATGGGGCGAGTGTTACATTTTTAAGAAATGATGTTCTGCCATAAAATCTAATCTTAAATTGTTGGGGGTGGGTGAGATGAGTTTTAGTATAGGTGTGTTTCAGTTACTGAAGTTCATATAAGCAGGGTTCTGCTATACAAACAATTATGGCCCGTTTATTCTCTTCTATGAGTTGAGAAACACGTGTTATGATAAAAAACCATGGCAGTCTTATTGGAATGTAGAACTGTACTTTTCCTGCATAAAAGGATGGCGTGAATAAGAACAAATGCTTACGAGACCTTTAGTCTTTTCTGGACACTACACTTTTGTATTTAATAGGCGTCATACTGGCTACTTTAAATAAAACAGCAACAAAAGTGCTCTGAAGCATTTTATTTGTTTTAGGGGGTCCTTGTGCTCTATTTGAGAACAACTGGCATCTAAAAGAAGATTACAAGAAAGTTGGAAAGCGAAAAGAGCTAGCACAACTTCTATCAAAGCACATACTTTGGGTGGCCATTGCAAATTTTTTGCTTTGTCCACTTATTTTACTTTGGCAGATTCTCTACTCATTCTTCAATTATGCTGAAGTAAGTGTTGATTTTCTTCATATCATAAGGCATGCCTTATTTAGCTCAGACATAAGAAATATTATTCTGAGCTACCTATGAAGTCTATAAAGAATAGATTATTTTACGTGTTTCAGGTAATAAAGCGTGAGCCAGGCAGCTTAGGATCACGGTGCTGGTCACTGTATGGGAAGCTATATCTTCGACACTTCAATGAGCTTGATCATGAACTAAATGCTCGGCTTAACAGAGCCTACAGACCTGCCTCTAAATATATGAATATTTTTACTTCTCCGCTAATGACTGTTATTGCAAAGTAAGTACAAGTAACATTCCAGTATTTATATATCATATATAACCAATCATTTAAGTGACGCATGCGTTATAATGTATGTCATCCTTTAATCCAGACAGACATGTTGATGGACACAGTAAACATTTTTATAAACATGTTTCTCTATATTTCATAGATATAAGAAAAATGCTGTGAAAACTAGAGATGTTGGCAGTCATGCCACCCTTAAGCCCTCAAGTATTCATACAGAGAAAGCATTGTAATTACTGTCCAGTTTTCCTAGCTAGTCAATATATGATGAAGAGTGAAAAAGCTTAATGAAAAGCACCTTGCACTAGGTTTCTTAAGTTTCATTTGGCATTTCATGAATGGTTAAAAACAGCTGCAGCAGCGTAACCATCCTGTACCAAGCAATGGACATGAAAGAACATTTTTAGTTATGCGGCAATTAAAAATATATCTGAGATATAAAATGGGTGATGATCATCTCCGTAAGCTTGTTATTATTGAGCGGAGATGTCGGCAAAAAATAGATGTTGAGGCTTTCATACTGCTTCCACAATGATTGACAGACTGTTTTACTGAGGCAACACTACTAATTTTCTTGTGTTACATCATTCTAGTGCAGTTTGATGCAGTGTTAGTGAGACAGAGCAGAAATAGCAGTAATTTCTTTCTTTCTTTTTATTTGCCCTTTTAAAACATATAGACGATATTGAACACCTCAATAATTATAAAAAGCTGCTGAGTTAATAAGTACAAGAAACAATAATTATGATTACATTAACTTCATTTGAAATAGATTTTAACAAGTAATTACTAATATCTTAATTTCAAAACATAGTTACATACATTTATTTACTCATTTGTTTACAATTCACCTTTTAGGTATTCATCTATAGTGTAAAAACAACCTTTTTTGCAATATTTCCTGAGTTATTAAAATCTTTCTCATATCAATGGTTTTTTTTAAATGTGAGGGCAATTTATTATAAAGTTCACAAGCTGATGCTGTTGCTTTGATTTTAAATAATTCTTATGAATGCATTTGTACAGGATACTATTTTTTTCTCTTTGTGTAATGATATGGTTACTTTTGTTTAAATTCTCTGTTGTTGTCTTTAGATTGTAGATACAATATTGTTTCATACATTAATATATTCATTGTGACTTTGTCCAGTTTTCCAACTGTCACTGTTTCATTTTATGCAGCTCACATTCACTGGGAGTTCACTTCACCAATGTCACTTCACTAAGTGAACTAGTTCAATTCTCTGACAGTCCACTTCCTTCATGATGTAGCTCTTCACGCCAGATGGTTCACCTCATTTGGGAGTCAAACACAAGACCTCCACAACTGTTGCTTCACTGTAGCACTTGCTGCATGTTACAAAAGCCGTCACCAACTTGCTTGGAGAATTGCTCTTGATATTGCACCAGAAACGTAGTTGCTAACTCACTTGCACACTGACTGACTCAACTTCGCTCTGTTGCACTCAACTCACTATTCAACCACTCTGACTCGCAGTTGAACTGACTGCCTGTGAAAGCACTCCCTTATATAGGCAGTGGAATCTTTCATAGGAGGTTATCAAACATTCTAGAACTATTTCAACACGCTTTCTGGAGGATGGGCAGAGATAAAGCTTCCAGAAAGTTCTAGTTATCTTCCAATAGCACGCCCTGTGTTTATGTTGGCAAGCAGCATTATCATTATTTACTCAGACTGCTCAGCGCCAATCCCCCAATAAACTTGGGTCATAGCCGCTGTGTCACAATACATATATATGTATATTAGTAGGGTCTTCCCATTCCCCAACCACTGCAGGTGGTCCTGTCACTAGCTGCCATCAAGTAAAGCATTTTTGCAATTTCATTTCTATTGTTTCTTCTGCTTCAGTATGTTTTAACAGCTTTGACTATGCACATGTGCTTTTCTTCCGAAAAAAGGCATTACAGTGAGTATATTCAGTATATTATTTACTACATAAAGCATTCATAAAATGTGAGCGCTAATAGTTTTTTCTAGTTTTAATACAAGGAAGTTTGATAGCTTATCTTGTCCATTATTATTTCCAAAATGTGTGTTGCTCTATTCTGTTTCTCTGCTCAAATGACATTATTAGTCACAGCCCTAAAATGACTTTTAACTTTACAGTGTTACATACCCTGTGAAACCTGCAACTGGTTCTGACCTAACCTTGATGACTAATTTCACTAATGCTGAATGCTTTTCCCATGATTTGAGATTGCATGCTTATACCGGTTAAAACTGTATATAAATGAAGGTACTCTATTATTCATGAACCGTACATCCTACCAATGAACAAAATAAGAGTCAAAGCAATGAAAGTGCATTAAAAAAGAAAACCCCAAAAGCTTAATATATGACAGGAGCATGTACACTCCCAGCAAGACAACAAAGATACAGTGAATGCATTTAAAAATAAATAAGCTTGCTGCAAATAATGACATCAGCTATGGAAGCTTCTTGACTAGGAAGTCGTTTTTTATCAGAATTGTGCAACACCTAAAGGAGCAAGGAGATTCATTTCAGTTGCGAGTGGCAACTGTAAGTCAGCTGTGCTTTGAGTGTGACATAAGGGGACCTGAGTGTTAATCAAAGAAAGTGCAAATGCCAGTTGCATGCTTAACTAATTAGCAAAAAGATCCAGGAGGAGGACAGGTATGCTGCTTGGAAGCTACAAAAACTAAAATTATTAGTCAAGACAATTTCAGAGGCAACACTTTAGTTGTATCTTTTCAGACAGGAAGCTGCTCTAATATGTTATCACAACTGACATTAGATACACCTGAGGTTAGTGCATTGGAAGAATGCCATCTTCCTGAATATATCTCAGTAACATGATGAAATGTTTGTTATCTATATAAACAGAGATCATTCACAGGACAGTAGTAGCGAGTGAGATGGCTCCGCAGTAACATGTGATCTTGCATTCAGGAAGTCCATGGTTCAAATCATGTCAGGACCATTCTCTGAGGTTTTTCCCAGATTTTCTTGAGTCCTCATAACTGACAAATGCCATGAAAGTACCCTAAACGTAGGCCTGGAGTGTCTCCTTCCCAAAATTCCTTTCCCAAATATAATTTCATTGCATGTATCATCAGTATTCACCACCTGTGGTGCTGTATGTACTAAGAACGGGCATTAAACACTACTTTAAAAAGTCTGATGTGTTACACTCACATGACTTTCTTTACTTTGTACAAACTATTTTTACAAATGCTTATTTTCCATATGCTTCATGTTAATCAGATATCGAGATGTTAATCTTATTGCTAATTTTCTTGTAGATGCAAGGGGAATTGGTAGGCTTTAAGCGATAGTCAAATATTTTAAGAGCTGGTTGCTATGTGGAGTATTCCATTCTCTTTGCATTACCAGGACAAAAAAAAAAAAATCTGATGTGTTACACTCACATGACTTTCTCTACTCTTGTACAATCTAATTTTACAAACGCCTATTCTCCATATGCTTCATGTTAATCGAGATATCGAGATGTCAATCTTATTGGTAATTTTCTTGTAGATGCAAGGGAAATATGGTAGCTTTTAAGCGATAGTCAAATATTTTAACGCTGGTTGCTATGTGGCACATTCCATTCTCTTTGCATGTCCAGGACATAAAAAAAATGAATAACGCATTTGAGAAAAAGTATGTATTGGAAAATTTAAGGAAATAACAAGCAATATCTCGAAAACGGTTCACTCAACAAAAGAAATGTATATGATATAAGTTGTGTATTTTAACGCGATCTACATTATTTGTGTAGCAAAATTTTGTCTATCTCTTATGGTTTACCAGTTATGCAAAAGTCGTTCACAATGAAGAATACTTTTGGAGACATTCCCAGAAAATTCGAGATATACATTTCATTTCTCATCACATTATGTTAAACATATGATATTTTCATCAAAATCGTTAGAGCCATTTTTGAGAAAATTAAAATTTTCAAAAAATCTTCCATGTAAAGGGTAGTCTGGGGTGGGGGATATTCTTGAAAACCTTCGTGTCGCATCTCTGGAAGATACTGAACCTAAATACCAAGTTTGGTGCTTATCCGATTGTTCGTTTTTGAGTTATGCTGTTCACAGACACACACACACACACACACACACACACACACACACACACACACACAGACACACACACGGACATGTTTCCAAAAATGCTTTTTTTGGTTTCAGGAGGTCTCAAAACATGTATTTCCGGCGAAATCTCGGTATCGAATTTTTGGGTGGAATGCAATACTTCCCCTACTTACTATACGTAGTAGAGAAAGTAAAAATGAATAACAAATTCCCATTTGAGAAAAATTATAAGCATTGGAAAATTTAAGGGAATAACAAGCAATATCTCGAAAATGGTTCACTCAACAAAAAAATGTATATGACATAAATTGTGTATTTTAATGTGATCTACGTTTTTGTGTAGTAAAATTTTGTCTATCTCTTATGGTTTACCAGTTAGGCAAAAGTCGTTCACAATGAAGAATACTTTTGGAGACATTACCAGAAAATTCAAGATATACATGTTATTTGTCATGAAAGTATCTTAAATATATGATATTTTAATTGAAATCTTTAGAGCCAGTTTTGAGAAAATCAAAATTTTTGCAAAATGTTCCATGTAAAGGGTAATCTGCGGTGGGGGATTTTCTTGAAAACCTTCGTGTCGCATCTCTGGAAGATACTGAACCTAAATATCAAGTTTGGTATTTATCTGAGTGTTCGTTTCTGAGTTATGCTGTTCACAGACAGACAGACACACACGCATAGACAGACACACACACACACACACATGGACATGTTTCCAAAAATGGTTTATATGCATTCAGTGCACCTCAAAACATGTATTTCCTGTGAAATCTCGGTATCGAATTTTTGGGTGGAATACAATACTTCCCCTACTTACTGTAGATAGTAGAGAAAGTAAAAAAGACAGTAGTACACTGGGGTGTAGAAGAAATGCTGATACAATATTTATTTACCTTAACATTCTTTACAGAATTAGGTTTCATCAAGTATTGGCTAAAATAATGGAATACATATATTTACATAGCTTGGATACATAAGAAAAACATACTATTAATTATGTTGTACAGAGCATAATTTACAAATACATGGTTTGCACTTTTGACAATTATTGCTGGAGTTGTTGAGGTGTTTAAGGAACTCCTTTGTGCTGTAGAAACAGTGTGATATTAGAAATTTATTTACTACATGCTTGAATAGTTTGCATTTAGGTTTGTAATTTTTTATTATTGTGTTGTATAGTAAAATTCGTGTGTGAAAAATAGACTGATGCTTCTTAGAAAGCTTGATGCTATTGTTTTCTATATGGATCTGATTAAAGTTATGAGTAAAATGAGTATGAATTTCACAATTAAAATTAAACAGGTGAATACTTTTATGTATAAAACAGATGGTTTCTGAGATATAAATACAAGACACCGTCAGCACTTCAAAGTCAGTGAAGTTAGGTTTACAAGATGTGACCTTACTTACATTTGCTATGGTTTGTATTATTTGTTTCTGTATGAGAAATATTTCTATTACTTCTGTACTACAATCCCATAAAATAATACCACACATTATCATAGATTTCACATATGCACTATATACAACTAGTAAAGTTTTTATATTACATATTTTTCTTAATAGCCTAATTGCATAAAGAGCCTTGTACATTCTGTTTTTACTTTCTCTACTACTTACAGTAAGTAGGGGAAGTATTGTATTCCACCCAAAAATTTGATACCGAGATTTCACTGGAAATACATGTTTTGAGACCCTCTGAATCCAAAAAAAGCATTTTTGGAAACATGTCCGTGTGTGTGTCTGTCTGTGAACAGCATAACTCAGAAACGAACAGTCGGATAAACACCAAATTTGATATTTAGGTTCAGTATCTTCCAGAGATGCGACACGAAGGTTTTCAAGAAAATCCCCCCACCCCAGATTACCCTTTACATGGAAGATTTTTCGAAAAGTTTAATTTTCTCAAAAATGGCTCTAACGATTTTGATTAAAATATCATAGATTTAAGATATTTTCATGACAAATAAAATGTATATCTTGAATTTTCTGGGAATGTCTCCAAAAGTATTCTCCATTGTGAACGACTTTTGCATAACTGGTAAACCATAAGAGATAGACAAAATTTTACTACACAAAAAATGTAGATCGCATTAAAATACACAATTTATGTCATATACATTTTTTTTGTTGAGTGAACCATTTTCGAGATATTGCTTGTTATTCCCTTAAATTTTTCAATACTTATTTTCTCAAATGGGAATTCGTTATTCATTTTTTTGTCTTGGATATGCAAAGAGTTATAATCTGTGGCAAAGGGAATGGTGCTGCACCTAGCAACCAGCTATTAAGAGATATGTATGTGCTTAAAGGCTACTGTATTTCTATATTGTCCTTGTAAATATATATTCCCCTTACATCTACAAGAAAATTAGCAATAAGATAGAGTCTGCAAACGTTTATCTCGATTAACATGAAGTAGATGGAGAATAAGTTGTAAAAATAGTTTGTACAAGAGTAGAGAAAGTCATGTGAGTGTAACACATAAGATTTTTTGTGTTGATGATGTGTGGTTTCCAACTTAGAGAGCTATCTATCATTATCCGTAAAAACTTAAATTGTTCATTATACTTAATAACATTATTGTTTACATTTATAATTGGTAATAGCCTATTATTAGCATTATTGCAAGTATTGAAATACATTCCCACTGATTGTTTAGTATTGAGTATTAGTTTATTATTTGTTAACCACAACATAATATATTATCATTATTTGAGGATGTAAGCAAACATAGTGAGGTGCAAAGCTTTTTAAGACCTTCTGTATATTATGTCATTTTTTTCCGGAGTGAAATCCCTGTAACACCATAATAGTTCAAATTGATAGTGTCTTTGACTCGACATTTCTTATGCAGCCCAGAATACATCCCAGAACATATAGAAGAAACTAAGCCAATGCTGTAACTGATGGCAGTGAAAGAGATAGAGCACTGTGACCAATATAACAGTTGTAAGCAGTTAGGACACAATCTCCATATGACTAATATCAGTAGTTAGCAATGAAGGTGCCGATGAGGGCATGGACTCCATATGAAAGGGTTAAGCTATCTACTTGAGGCACTTCAGTTTTACAGAGAAATATTCTTGAGGGTTATCCTGTAGCAGGCATAAGAACCCCTAAATGCTCTGACATAGATATAAGTCTGCAAAAGCCAGTTATCTTAGATGTGCATCTCCAGCTTTATGGCACTGCTTGAATTTAGCTAGAAACTTTCTGAATGCTTTCTGGAACTGTTGACAGAAAAACAAAAGGGAAACATACAAATACATTGCTCATATTGTGACCAATCATGTCACTATCCTTGGGATCGTACAGTACTATGTATTTATTAAAAAATCCCAGATATAGTAGCTCAATTAAACATATTGTTGCTTTACAGCAGTCTTCTTAGAGTAACAAAATAAAACAAATTCACCAAAGTTCTTTATGCTGGTTTTATAATACAAAATTAGAAAAACTAAACATAATAATACCGGACGAAGTATTATAACCATGAATAGAATGTCGTCCTCCATGGTGTAGTGGCTACCATGCTAGCCTCTTATTCCTGAGGTTGCGAGTTCAAACCCAGCGAAGGGCGATGGATTTTTTTCGGCAGTAAAAATCCTTAGCATGGCTTTCTTCAGAAGGGAAGTAAAGCTGGTGTCCCATGTCATAGATTTACAGCACGTTAAAGAACCTCAAGCCTAATAAAGAGGCCTTTGAACAAAATTTCCGGTCTTTCACGCACAATATAGAATGGGACGCTAGGACCACAGCAGTTAAAGAGCATCCATAAATAAAATTCAATTTAATTTTTATGAATATAATGGCTGAGTGTATATTAACTACCTCTAATGACTTGTTGGCAAATCAGTCAGTTGGTACCAGTATGAACAACTGAAGATTTTCAACGTATCTTTTGGAGGTAAATTTGTACAGACAAGTCTCTGAAAAGTCAGAGCATTTATGGGGCCTAGTAAACTTGTATCAACAGATATTTAATGTCTGTGTGTCATTTATAAATCCCAGTGCATGTACAGTTTTTCTTATTTTCAGGAATGTAGCATTCGTGGCGGGAGCATTATTAGCTGTTCTGGTAATACTCACAGTATATGATGAGGATGTGCTTACAGTGGAGCATGTGTTGACAACAGTTACAGTATTAGGTGCCATCTTGGCATTTTGCAGGTGAGAAGTAGTCTTCTTTTCAATTTCTGGTCATTATTGTAAATTATGAAGAGTTGGTAACATAACGTTGGCAGATCAGACTTTAATGACGTCAAAGAAACAAAATCAGAATTAAGTTATTAGATGAAGAAAATTAAGTCAGATATTTTTCTATAAGGGTATAAATTGAGTTAACTTTTACTTGAAAATCAAAACAAGCTGCACTAAATGAAACTTCCATTAATGTCTGTGCATTCATGCATGTGCAAAATATGAATAAAATGCATTTTTTTAATTTTCTTTCAATAGCCTGTGAAATCCTCTTCATTTTTATTGAATTTTATATAACTTAGAAACCATAAGAAATAGAGAAAGAAAGCTGGCAGAAAAAAATGGAAAACTTACTAAAATAAACAAGTTGTTTCAAGTACTTAGCTTTAGCTGTTTCTGAAATACATTCTGTTGTTCATTTGAATACCCTTTTAAATACCATTTTTCTGGTTTTCATGCAGCCATGCAAAGAATATGCAATATTAAGGCCAGCATAAAGTGACTTGCTTTTTAAACATTCATCTGTCATCTTGATTTCCTGTATGCACCTATGTAGTTACAACATAATGTGTACTGAAATCATTTCTACCAACATTTGTCATGATTTAGGACAAATGACCTAAAAATTAGGAAATATGAATGCATTTATGGCCAAAAAATCCATAAAAGTATGACCAATAAAACACAAAATATAGTTATTATTATATTAATTTGCATTTACTTCACTGTTAATAGCTTCATTTTTATGTTTTATTTATCACAAAATATGACTTTACCATAACCATACAAAAGCAGCAAAAGGGCATTTTATTGCGATAATATTAATATATTATACATTAGTGTCACATAAAACAATAATCTGTGCTGATAAAATGCTGTCGCACTGTGAAACGTTTCTTGACCATAACTTTCACCTCACATAATTTGCAGAATAAAATAACCCCATCGGTATTAAATATTTCGTCACACGAATGCAACATGCAATTTTTCACTGACTGGACTCTTCATTTTAGGCATGTTGAATATATACTGAGAATGAAAATACAATGAATGGTCATCAAAGGCTTTGAAGGGAGAAAAATGAGTGAACAAAGATAGGAACATTTAGCAGAAAACCCCTCCAGCCTGCCTGCTTTTGTTGTATTTTCTACACAGGACTGAGAGTAAATTCTACTTGTTAGATGAATCTATACATTCTATTGTTAATTGCATTCCAAGAAAATAGATGTATTTTTAAAACGACCTGAGAAGCCATTAAAAGAAATTTGCACAACGATTTCCAAGAAAACATAGGCATTTTTAAAATATCCTGAAAAATATTTCATCTAAATGCAGCTTATGCCTGTAATTATAAAATTGTTTGTTTATAAAAAAATGCTCAAAATAATGCTTTATATTGAGATTTGTCATAAATATGCCATATAACATTAAAAATATAAAAATATGTATTTATATGCCCAATAAAAACCACTTTATTTTAATCAGACTGCTATGAAACGTGTTTATATTACTTTAAAAGATTAAAAAATGGCGAAGGGAAAATATGACAAGTAATAGAAATCTGTTCCTTAATCATGATTAACAAGAAGTAAACAAAACAGTTTTTTAAAATCACTTATAGAAAATGCTATGAAAATAAATGAACGTGAATAGAGGAATTTTTGTGATTCTTAATGCATCAGATGTGTAGTAAAAATTATTTGTGTATAATTATAGAAAACCTAGACTATAGCATTTTGCTTAAATAATAAGCTTTAATGTCAATTGATTCAGCATACAAACAACTTTTTCTGTAGTATTCATTAAATAATCTGCAATCACATATAAACTATTTTCTGGTTTTAGGGTTTTTATCCCAGATGAAAATCTTGTATGGTGTCCTGAGAAGCTGATGACTGCAGTTCTTGCTCATGTACACTACCTCCCTGACAGTTGGCGGGGTCAAGCACATACTAATAGAGTCCGAGAAGAATTCTCCCAGCTTTTTCATTATAAAGCTGTAAGTATAGAATATAATTATGCATTTTATGCTGTAAAGAAAACTGTAAAAGCTAGTTCACAATGCGGGAGGTCTTTGGCTTACGTAAATATTATTACGTATATTTGCAAAAGTGTGCTGTTATGTAATTATTTAGCTCCACGTTGAGGACGCCAATTTGTGGATAGTTATGGTTACGTAATTGTTTGGGAGCCTTGTCGTAATTGTTGCCAACTTTGAAAAAATTGTTTAGCTGAATGCTGGATATGAGATGTGAGAATTCCCGTGTATGTGCGTCACTTACGAAGAAGTATTTTAACTTACGTAATGAAGATACAATTTGATGTTGTTTAATGCTTGGGACGCCAAAACTTTATAGTGAAGATGATGCTTGTTTTACGTAATATTATTAAAGTTATTTGCCTCGGCTGCTTTCAGTCGCACTACAGAAACACAATTTCTTTTAAGTTTGTGATAAAACAAGAATTAAAATACGTCACAGAATTTACTATTTAATTTCACTTTTTTTATTTCTCTTTATACTTGCACATTTATAAACACAACACTTTATAAAAGAAAACTTTGAGCACTATATATTCTAGCGGAGAACACAATTTTACCATCCATACTTTATAACATCTTGCCCGCGACTTTTACGTCTACTCTTTACAACATCTTACCCGCGATTGACTGAATTCAACAGTAAAAATCTCATAGCTTCGGTAATGCCAGTCTCTTATTGGCTAATTCTAGTCCAATAGAATTTAAATTTTCAAACTAAAACTTTTCTTTACTTTTGATTGGCTAATTCCAAACTGTAAGCAAAACTTACGTTATTACCGATCTTTTCATAACCAGTATTTTTTTTAAATTCCAGACACATTATTGTCACCAAAATTACATTATTACCTCATTATTAACATCCTAAAACATATTATTCTCACAGTTTTTGCACTATTAGAGTTTATAAACGTTTACATAACATTAATAAATGTGTTTACAATAAAAAATAAGTATTTACAATGACTTTACATACAATATAAATAATAATTATATACATACTGTTTTCAAGGTGGGCTGTTATTGAATTTTAATTATAATAAAACAATTAATATCATTTAGGCATTAAAATACTGCCTCAACAATAACTGAAAATGGAAACCAGAATGGGAAGCAAAACAGCATGCAGCATTTTGGTTCACAAACAAGAACGGGAATGCATATTGATGACCATATCAATAGCAAAATGGAAAGCTGTTTTTGCACATTGAGGTGTCATTTGTTTGTAACTGACCAGTGACATTGTTTCACCTGCTTCCAGTTGCCAACATAATGCAGGTTAGCCGCCACCAAAATTCGATAAAGTAAACTTTTCCAAACACAGAGAGATTATTGTATCCAATTTCCCTTTTGAAAGTGTTTTAACAAGGTCATTCCTTTATTAATAGTGTATATTAAAGTTATTTGTTGTTCTCTCTTAATTTATTTTGGGTTTTGCTGCTCTTCATAGTTCTTACTGTTGTCTTTTGAGGCAATACCCCTACCGTCATTGTACACTACCTCCATTTATGCCATCACCGCAGCTTTGAGAGGCATTCTACTGGCCTTCACAGGTGGAGTATGTATAGCAAGGAGGGGTGTGTGTATCTGTTTACCTTTTCACATATGCAGTGGCATCCTGTTTTATGTGCACAATTCTAGGTTATTCACATACAAATATATAATTTTAAGTAATAGCTTTACTCGTTTACACTTATAATAACCATGTTTAAACATATAACTAAATAAAACCCTGTTTTGCATAATATCTCCATGAAAAATATTTTTCATGGCAGTATAATGTAAAACTGAAATCTCTCAAGGGGGATGCCCTTACTAGACATTATTTTAATAAACTTTCAATCTCCATTCTTGTTCAATACCTGATTTGGCTGTCTAGGCACTGAATCACTTAGATGCTGGAAGAACTCTGCCTCTAAATGCAAATATTCCCACATTTCATGAGTGTTCCCAGAGGGCGACAGGTGATTCAGTGGGTAGGCGGCTAAATCAGGTATTAGACAAATTATTAAAATAATGTCTAGTAAAAAGTATAATTTACTTAAGTTTTACATTATATTGTCATTAAAAATACTTTTTCATGGGGAGATTGTGCAAAACAGTGTTTTATTTAATAGTATATTTGGATTGGAAAAATGATTCCAATGTCCAGTAAATGTGACCTCTTTGAGAGTAAAATGTATAATGTACGAGGGCGAGTCAAAAACTGAGAATGGTTTTTTTTTACTTATAAAATACACTAGTCTTGGTCCAGATTGGTGTGGTCTTTTTGAAAGTATTCTCCATTGAGTTGAATGCACTTTGCCCAACGCTTCTGCCAGTCCTGGAACACATGCTGGAAACCATCTTTTGACATCTTCTTTATAACTGCCTCAGCCTTCTTTACGACGACCTCTGAAGTAGCAAAACGCTTCCCGCTTAGTTCCTTTTTCAGACAGGGAAAGGGATAAAAGTCACAGGGGGCCAAGTCTGGAGTGCATGGAGGTTGGGGAACACATTCAATGTTTCTGCAAGCCAAATACTGGACAACAATGTTGCACACATGAGGGTGGGCATTGTCATGGTGCAGATGCCAACCAGAAGGATGCAGTTCTCGTCGTTTTCGTTCGATGTGTTTTGCAAGGACATCCAAAACAGATTTGTAATACATGCCATTAACCGTCGTATGAGAAGGGACTTGATGTTGGTACACCATTCCACAACAGTTGAAGAACGAAATGACCATCATTTTTCATTGACCGAACAACCTTTGCTTTCTTTGGCGTCAGAGAATCAGCTGATTTCCATATTGAGAAGGCCCGTTTGCCTTCCAGGTCGTAATGGTGAAGCCAACTTTCATCACCTGTAACGATGAAATTCAGGCATGCATCCCCATGCATCTCAACAAATGTTGCAGTTCCATACAAACTTCCACCCGCATCAACTTCTGTTCAGGAGTTAATAATCTTGGCACCCACCTCACACAAACACGTCTCATGTTTAAGTGATTATGCAGAATTGAAAAAGAACACTGCCATAGGAAATCTATAACATGTCTGCAAGTCTGTCAATTATTATTCATTGGTGTTCACGAACAATGATGCCAGCTATGTTAATCATGGTTTTGTTTATTGCTGTTGCTAGAGCACCTGGCCCACCTTGCTTTGTTATTGAAACACGGCCCTCCTTAAATTTCTTGAACCATCGAAGTGCTGTGGACTATGGCAGAACATCATCACCATATGCCTCCTGCAACATTCTGTAAGCTTTCATACCGGATTTCTGCAAACTTCAGTGTAGTGTATTGTTCTTCGTGTAGCACCTCCATTTCCTCTGTAGGCGGCTGGCGAACTGACCTACTTTGTTCGTCCCCTGTGTACAGACACATGCGCAAGCGAGCGTGTGCTTTGTCCACCAATCATAGCTGACCCATTGGCATCATGCAAAATTTTTTCCACAATGTGCCTTTGTTGTGCGTGGTAAAAATAATAACTCTCAGTCCTTTTTTATTATGTTGCCATTAAAAATATTTTTTCATGGAGATATTATGCATAACAGGGTTTTATTTAATTATATATTTAAACATGATTATTATAAGTGATGACAAGTAAAGCTATTGTTCAAAGTTATATATTCATAATTTAGAACTATGTGCATAAAACAGGATGCCACTGCATATGCAAAAAGGTAAACAGATGCACACACCTCTTCCATGCTATAGATACATACTCCACCTGTAAAGGCCAGTAGAATGCCTCCCAAAGCTGCAGTGATGGTATAAATGAAAGTGAGTGTACATATATAAGATATTACTACATGTTAAGACAAAGATATATAAATTTCAAACCAATTTACTTGTACACTCATACCACACCCAGAATAAGGACAAAATGACACTTATTTCTCACCACATGTTTGTATGAGGAAAGCTTCAAGTATAAAGGAATAATGCTGTACAACAAACTGCCACACTCAATCAAACAGGTTACACCATTGAAGTCTTTTAAGTGAAAATTAAATAAATTCAAGCATGAGCATTGTTTCTATAGTGCACAGGAATATTTGGGAGGCTGATAACTGTTAACTTTCGCTTATCATTAAACATTTAAAACTCGCCGTATGGTGTTCAATATCTCCTTTTTGCCAGATTCTGGTACTACTCCATCAGTCCAAAGTTTCATGCTTCTAATGAAGGCCCTTTCATCCATGCCTCTTGCTTCATTTATCTGTTGTACCAATCTCCTTTACTGCATTCTCTGGTTATAAGTCAGATCGTGGTTAATTGTTACCACCCTTCATTTCATTGCACTCTTTTAGACATCATAGATCAATTTAATCTAACAATTATTATTCTCTCTTCCTTTCTCCTTCCCATTCATAGGCCTCTACAATTTCCCAACCCTTTGTTTCTATTTCCAAATTCTCTCTCATAATTAATCCCACTTCTTCTGCAAGTCATTTCACTTTCCTCTCCTCCATTGAAGACCAGGTAAACTCAATATTCTTCTCTGTCCACCCATAATATGAATTCTTCCATTTCTCTTGACATCTGTTGAAATCTCTCCATTTCTCTTGCTACTTCACTTTTTTTGTTTTGTTTTGTAATGTTTTTTGGGAAGAAAGGTCAGCTGTCATGAAATCTCATAAACCTTCATACAATAAAAAGGTATGTCAGTTTTGTTCAGTTTAAATGAGTAATTATCTCCGCCTCCTTTTCCTCCTTCTTCTTGCCGACATTCAAGGATGACTTTACTCATTGCCTAGCAGGCCAATATAGTGCATTCGTATTCCATCTTCCACCCTCTATTTTGGTCTGTATTAAATTATGCATTGGTGTGGTTTGTGATGGTTATGCATTAAGATCTTTAATTGTGCATTGTAGTTTCCGAGTCTAAAAATCATGGTGAAACAGAACCTTTTTTTATGCTTGTACTTTTTAAACTTTTAATCTACCTATTACTGCATATTCTGAGAAATTTTAGTCCATATGTATGCACATAGTTACTACACCTATTTAAGGACAGTAAAACCAAATTAAGTTATGAGGGTGATTCAGATATAAATGGTAATTTTTTATTTATATATTTATTGATTAATCATATACACAAGTAACAACTTCAGTTTTTCTCTACATAGCCTTTTTCATGCTCTACACACTTTGGCCAATGATTTGTAAGCTTGAACATTTCCTTGTTACAAAAAATGTTTTGAGAGCATGTCATCAACCAGTTGCGCACATGCTCCTCTATATCTTCATTGTTTTCAAATCGCTGCCCTCCAAATGATTCTTTCATGCAAAAAATAGTCAGAGGGTGACAAATCTGGACAGTAGAGAGGGTGGTCGAGGGTTTCCCAATACATGTCTGTCAATATGTCCCATGCCAATTCGCTGTGTGAGCCTTAGCGTTGTCATGCAGAAGGATATCTCTGATAGGCATATGATGTCTTTTGTTTTGATAGGCAGCTTTTGCTGACTTTAACAACTGGCAATAATAAGCATTCACCATACATCGATCACAAAGAAAATCAATGAGTAAAATTCCTCTGTAATCAAAAAACACTGTTGCAAGAACTTTTCCGGCTGAGAGGCAATTTTTGGCCTTCAATGGTCAGGCTTTATCCTTTCTTTGGCCACTTCTTACTCACGGAGTTTAATGATGAACCCATGTGTCATCACATCCTCCCCTTCTTGCAGGAATCGGTTCAGAAGACACTCACGGATCTACAACTTGACCTCTTTTTGCTGTTCAGTTAAAACTTTGAAATCCATTGAGCACTAATTTTTCTAAAGCCAAGATGTTCACTGATAGTGGTACAAGCACTCCCAATGCTGATAGCGACTTCTGATGTGATTTCTTCAACAGTGCACCATGATCACCTTAGATAAGCATGGATGTTGTCATCTGTGAGAATTGACCCTGGGCATCAAGCATGACCTTAATTTTCTATAATTTTTCACCCTTAAATTCTCTGGTGCAAGCAAACACTTGGTTCTGGGACAGTGTAATGCCCCAAACTATGCCTTCAAATAGTTAAAACCTCAGAGGATTCAACCCCTTCATTGGTTAAAAATTTTATAATAATGCACTACACAACAGATGAAAGAATCTCTTGTTCAATCATGTCTGTGCTGACACCAGAACAGAGCGAAACACTTAACCAAGCTGGTTCCTCCTCCCTAATACAATGACCTTCAACCCCCCCACTCCACCATCCCACTTGGAACTGCTTGCTCAGTATACTGCCTCAATTACCATTTATGTTTAAATCACCCTTGCACATGGAAAATATGGGAATGTAGAAATAATGAAATGTTCATTTACCCTGTAATTGCAGGTATATTTGCTAGAAGAGCTGCTGTCACCTGTGATAACTCCTTTCATCCTTTGTTTCTATATGCGCTCGAAAGCACTGGACATAGTCGATTTTTATCGGAATTTCACAGTGGAGGTAGTGGGTGTAGGAGATGTGTGTTCATTTGCACAGATGGATATCCGACGACATGGTAATCCAGCATGGCAGACTAGTGTGACATCCCCAGTACCTCCTGCTCCTCCTGGTATTGGCGAGGGCCTTCCTCATACACTTGCCAATCAGTATACACAGGTAAACAGCATGCTTCATACAAGGGAAAATTTTGCTTTGATGAATGGAAGTAATCAATAGTGGCAGTATTAAAAAGAAAGCCTGAAAAATTTATGAATTCAAAGGGGAGAAGAGCGTTTACTATTTCATTGGTAGTGTAACTTGTCTTAAATAAATAATCTGAGTATAAAGTTTTTAATACTAAAATTACAAATTGTACATAATGTATCATTTTATGTCATTGCGCCATGAAATTACCATGGAAAGATTATATATTTAAATAAGGTCAACTCCAAAATTAGTCACAAAGAAGTCAAAAGTAGACGAGAGAGAGAGAGAGAGAGAGGGAGGGAGGGAGAGAGAGAGAGGGAGGGAGGGAGAGAGGGAGAGAGAGAGAGAACATTAATATTTTAATTTGTTGTTAGGTTGTAAAACATGGTAACTGATATTTCATTGTCCTAAGAAAGTGAGGAAAATGGTTCCAAGTTATACATATGATCATTTGTAAATACTTGACAGAAAAAAATTTATCTAGCTTTGCCATCTGTCAAAATATTAGAAAGAAATCTGAAGTGTTGCATTCACATGACTTTCTTTATTCACTCACTCTTCTACAAACTATTCTTGCAAAATCTTATTCTTCTATTTACTTATTGTTAATTGAGATAAACTTTCATTACACATCTAAACATTATGTTATAGGTATAAAAAGTATTCAGTAGGCTAAAGCGAGTTAGATGTTTAAAAAACAGATTGTTATATGGTGGCTTTGAAATTCCTTGCTCTTTGGATGACTGCAAGAAAAAAACAAATAGAAACTTACCACTTGAAAACATAAATATTTGAAAATTCAAATCAATAACAAAGAATATCTCAGGAGTGGTTAACCACGTAAATACCTTTTTGTGATGTACTGTAACAACCTCCGACTCTCTTTATTTTAAATTATGGCACATCAGTGTTACTAGCTTCTCAATCTTCAAATTAAACTACAAACAAGTTTATTTGATATAAATTGTGTACTTAACAAGATCTACATTTTTTGTGCAGTAAGATTTTGTTTCTCTCTCTTATGGTTTACCAGTTATACAAGAGTAATTTAGAATGAAGTAGGCTTCTCAAACTATTCCCAAAAAATTCAAGGTTGTCCTGAAAACTTCTTAAATATAAGTTATTTAAATAAAAATTGGTAGTTGTTTAGGACACGTTAAAAAATAATGAAAAATTTTGCATGTAAAAGGTAGTTTGGGTTGGGAAGATTTTCTGGAAAATTTTTGTATCACATTCTTAAATGCTGAACTTAAATACTAAGTTTAGTATTTAACTGACTTTTGATTTTTGTGTTATGCTGTTCACAAACACACTACACACAGATATTTTTCTAAAAATGGTTTTCTTTTTTTTTTATTCAGGAGCCTAAAAATGTGTATTTCCAGTGAAATCTCTGTATCGAATGTTTGGTAGAATGCAATACTTACTATAAAGCAGTAAAGAAAGTAACTAGAACTACATGAAATGGAATGTCAGATACCATGTTGTGCATTAAATATCTCACTTCTTTCCAAAATGTCAGTTATAGTTTTATGACTGAAAACTTCATTTATTGTGAAACATAGCAAACAAAATTTGTTTATAAAAATATAGATCTAGTGCACCCATAAAATTTAGAAAATTCACTTTGTTTGATTTCTAAACAGGCAGATTTCATTATGTTTATTAGTTGTGCAATAAATATCAGGTACTAATTTCATAGTATGCCACTATTATTAGTTATAAACCTTAAATGAATAAGTATAATAAATTTCAACATTAACTTAATTATGCACTAATAGTGAAAGTTCTATCAATAATTATGGAAGTCAACTACTCATTTTAGAGTGAAAATGAAAATTATAAGGCTGCTTTTCAACTATATTTTCAGGCTGAAGATGGGAAAACAGAGCTCTCGTTGGTCCATTTTACATTGACCAATCCAGAGTGGCAACCCCCAGCAGATGCTGAAAACTTTGTGGCAGCTCTTCGAAATCAGGCAAGAAGAGATGCAAATAACTTGCTCAGCCCAACTGGAGTCAGCACCGTGAATCCTTTGTACTCATCGTTGCATTCGGTGTCCTCTTTAGGAGCAGGGGTAAGTTTTGCATAGATTCTGACAGATTACCACAAGAGCTATAAGATTTGCTGGTGTGGGTTATATACTGTTTAGATAAGTTTAGTGAAGGAAAAGAATTCCACCGTATGATGTAAGCATTGCTGATATACGCTGGTTACACAAGTCTGTTTTCACTTCTGTAGTTATCCGATTGCATGCTTATTTGGCAATCCATCAGAGATTAAGGTAGGTGGTTATTTAATTTGAGCTGCAAACATGGAGGTTTTTCTTATCGTTAGGTGAATGCTGGGTTGGATAATTTGATCTGCAAATTTTCCTATCACCCCTTCCATCACTGCATTTCATTTTCTTATTCTTCACCGCAATATCAGGCATTGGGCTGATTACCCATGCTAGATATGTTATGATCCAGAACATCAACATCCTCTCAACAAGCTACTGATCCAAGGCATTGGATGTAAGTCCTTGGGGATGTAATTCCTACAACAGGGAGTTTAATCCATTAAAGAAGAAGAATAGTGTGAATGTTTTGGTTATGGAAATGATTAGTAGTTTAATGCAAGCATCATCAACTGGTTGATAGTTCAGTTTTGGATATGGCATTTGTATTGTACTGTATTGTATCTATTTTCTCCATTATAAGTACATTTTACAAGGATTGTCCAATTATACAAAAATATAGAAAATTATAACAGTCCGTGTCTGTGCAGCGATATTGAGCAAGTAGGCTGGTTGCCTATTGACTAACAAGTATGGAGAATAAAGGTACTTCCAAGATGGTTATGAAAATCAGTACTTTTTATTTAAAAACTTATGTGTAAATTAGATTGGAACATACTTATCATCGTCATCATCATTATTGTGCAGGGATTATGAAAATTTATGTCAGTATGAGTTTAAAAACAAATCAGGTTTATGCACCCCACTCCCCTTTCCCTCATTGTTCTGCATTGTTGCAGATGGTAGAGTGTAAGCCCACACTCTCCCTATGCATATGTTGGCAATATGATCAAATTGGCAGAATTCATGAATTTTTATTCAGATGACCTTGAGGTCACGTTTTTATCTTGTTTACTTTCAAAAGTACTTAATCTATAGATAGTAATACAAGTGAAACAGTTAACTTCTTGCCATAATCATAGATAAACAACTATCCTGGAATTCTCTTATTGACCTCACATGCAAAAAATTGTCTTCAGTAATATTTTTGTTAATAGAGTTAAAAAAAGTGCACAGAAAGCTCATTTATCTGGAATAGGTGGAACTGGAGGTAATCCAGATTAACGAAAATCCAGCTAAACTGGAAACAAACTATTAAATGAGTATAAACTTTGTTGTACGATTGTGAAATATTGATCACTGCAAAAGCTGAAGGGAAAAGAAAAGGCTATCCAGTGAGATGTTTATGATCACTATCAAGACTGTCGTGAAAACTAATTAGTTTAGTTTTGTTGTTCTGTGTAACTTGAAACATGCGACCAATGGCGATTTCTACGCTACCAACAGTGCCAACATTACATCTGTATCCATTCATATGTGTTTATCAAAATTGACATATATTTTCATGGTGAAAAAGTAAGCAAAAATCAATCTGGATTAATTAGGGCCAGATAAACATGGTTCTTGCAAACTATCAAAAAAGTTTGTTTTGATGGCTTATATTTTTTGTTATTTCAGAGTATTTTTACTTTCTCTACTACGTACAGTAAGTAGGGGAAGTATTGTATTCCACCCAAAAATTCGATACCGAGATTTCACCGGAAATACATGTTTTGAGACACCCTGAATCCAAAAAAAGCATTTTTGGAAACATGTCCATGTGTGTGTCTGTCTGTCTGTCTGTCTGTCTGTCTGTGTGTGTGTCTGTCTGTGAACAGCATAACTCAGAAACAAATAGTCGGATAAACACCAAACTTGGTATTTAGGTTCAGTATCTTCCAGAGATGCGACACGAAGGTTTTCAAGAAAATTCCCCCCACCCCAGATTACCCTTTACATGGAAGATTTTTCGAAATGTTTAATTTTCTTAAAAATGGCTCTAACGATTTTGATTAAAATATCATATGTTTAAGATATTTTCATGACAAATAAAATGTATATCTTGAATTTTCTGGGAATGTCTCCAAAAATTCTCCATTGTGAACGACTTTTGCATAACTGGTAAAACATAAGAGATAGACAAAATTTTACTACACAAAAAATGTAGATCGCATTAAAATATACAATTTATGGCATATACATTTTTTTTGTTGAGTGAACCATTTTTGAGATATTGCTTGTTATTCCCTTAAATTTTTCAATACTTATTTTCTCAAATGGGAATTCGTTATTCATTTTTTTATCTTGTATATGCAAAGAGTATTAATCTGTGGCAAAGGGAATGGTGCTGCACCTAGCAACCAGCTATTAAGAGATATGTATATGCTTAAAGGCTACTGTATTTCTATATTGCCCTTGTAAATATATATTCCCCTTACATCTACAAGAAACTTAGCAATAAGATAGAGTCTGCAAATGTTTATCTCGATTAACATGAAGTAGATGGAGAATAAGCGTTTGTAAAAATAGTTTGT
Source organism: Deroplatys truncata (assembly GCA_030765065.1). Classification (NCBI taxonomy): domain Eukaryota; kingdom Metazoa; phylum Arthropoda; class Insecta; order Mantodea; family Mantidae; genus Deroplatys; species Deroplatys truncata. The sequence goes on from CM060985.1 coordinate 121,309,156, forward strand.
ACAAGAGTAGAGAAAGTCATGTGAGTGTAATCCATCAGATTTTTTTTTTTTTTGTTATTTCAGAGTATTTTTATATATGGACTAATACTGGGGATAGTAACCCTAGGCTAGTAGAAGTGTTAAAAATTCCAAAATAAGAGTTTTATAATATTGATAAAATTTAAAATAGAGAGTTGAGGGTTGTTACACTACATCACTATGAACTTGAATATCATAGTGATGTAGTGTAACAACCCTCAACTCTCTATTTTAAATTATGACACATCACTGTTACTAGCTTCTAAATCTTCAAAATTAGTCTATTGATAAAATCTTGCAAAGTTGAGCATCGTAAACCATTACTTGTTACTTTGGGGATTCCTCAATAGTAAATTTATGTATCTATGGTGTTATAGTATAAAAGAGAACCTACACAATTATAATACAGGGAAAGTAATTCATGAACATGAAACAAGACATGTAAATGTAATAGATATGTTATACCATTAACCGAAATTTTTTTTAACTATTATAAAATGTCTGGAATAAAGCTTTTTAATGCACTTTTCCAAGAAATAATGAGTTTGAAAACTCATATAAACTTATATAAATGATTAATAGAAAATCCATTTTATTGTCTGCAAGAATTTTACAAACAAAATAAGGATAAACTGTAAATCTATATATCCACAGTTTGTGTATTTGTAAATAGTTTGACAAAGACTATTGCAATTACTAGATGACTCATAAAATGTAATCTTAATATGCACAAACATGTTAGGCTGCAAATATAAGATGAATATATTACACAAAGAGAATGTTTGTATCTACATTTTCAGGTAAAGTTTATGGTACAAACACTTTGCCTGGGGAAGGGCGTGCAGAAAGCAATGACCAGTAGTAACTTATAAAAAGTCATTTTGAATTTCAGCATTAGCTTTCATAAAATGTGCCATTAATAGACTCATTTACTGAAGCAAATACAGGCAAAATATTAAAGACACATTAACTTATATAAAATAATTGTTCCTAATATTGGCCTTATGCAAATTTAAAAAATTTATCCACGATCAAGACTCAACGTGAACCATTAGTTGGTCTGTTAAACTGAATATCCATGGTTCATGTCCTATCCATGACACTGAATTTTTACTTCGAGAAGTATTGTATTCTACTAAAAAAATTTGATATGTCGAAATTTCACTGAAAATACATGTTTTGACATCCGCTGAAAAACAGTTTTAGTAAAAGGTCCAAGTATGCATGTGCATACATCTGAGGGAGAAAGAGAACAGCATTTCTCAAAAACAAACAGGTAGTTGCCAAATTTCATATAAGAATCAGATGCTGTTTAAGAGTGGCAGACAAGGATTTTCAAAAAGAATTCCCCTCCCAAAACTACTCTTTACATGGAAAAATTCCCATTATTTTTCATCTTCTTAAAAACTGCCTTTAATAATTTTTGTTAAAATACTGTGTGTTTAGTATTATGTGGCAAGTTATGTGTAAACTTGAATTTTCTATGAGTAGCCTATGAATGCATCATTAACAACAAATTTGATATAATTTTTTTATTATTAGAGATTAGATAATGAGACTTTTTTTACTTTCTCTACCTCGTACAGAGTAGGTAGAGAAGGTATTGCATTCCACTCAAAAATTAGATACTGAAATTTCACCTAAAATACATGTTTTGAGGCCCCTGAATCCAAAATAGCATCTTTAGCAAAAGTTTGTGTATATGTCTGTCTGTGCATCTGTGAACAGTGTAACTCAAAACCAATAAGTAGAATAAATACCAAATCTGGTTTTTAGGTTCAGTACCTTCCAAAGCTGTAACACAAAGATTTTCAACAAAATCTCCCCACCCCATACTACCCTTTACATGGAACATTTTTTGAAATTTTTTATTTTCTCAAAAAGGGCTCTAACAGTTTTGATTAAAATACCATGTATTAGAGATATTTACATTGCAAATTTTCTGGGAATAGCCTCTGAAGTCCACTTCATTCAGAAGGAATTTTGTATAATCTTGTATAACTAGTAGACCTTAAGCAATAGACAAAAACATATTACAGAAAAAATGTATATCTCTTTAAAACACACAATTTATTTCAAATAACTTTTTTTGTCGCATCAGCCACTTCCGAGATATCTGTTATTAATGATTCAAATTGTTCATTACTTTATCATTGTTTTCAAGTCGTTTCAATATTCCGTTGTTTATTGCGATTGCATGCAGAACATGGAATTTTAAGACCAGTACATAGTGTCCAGTTCTTAAACATTTGACTATTGATATTCTCTTTGTATCTATAATGAAGTGTGTAGTGCAACTGTTTTCAGAAAGGTTTATCTCAATTAAAAGGAAAATAAACTTTCAAAAGAATAATTTGTATATACACTAATAAGTGCAAGAGTGTAGAGAAAGTCTTGTGAATGTATCACCTCAGATTTTTGTCAACCTCCGCTATGTTAGCCTAAACAGCTTACTATGCAACCCCATTAGAAAAGATGTTTTCATTGTTTACCAAAATCTGTTCCCTGAACAAGTTGTAGTATTTTGTTTCAATATCACATCCTTTCCGAGATCTCTGGTTATAGAAAGAGTTAAATATCTTTCTTGTGAGGAATGGACAGTCACAGAGGATATGTGAGGTAGTTTTCTCATCCTCCTTGTACTTTCTATAGATGGGCTCATCCTGGTAGAGTGCTACTGTATTTAGATGTTTCCTGAAGTAACCATGTTCAGAAATTAATGCGAGCACTTTCCTTTTTCCTGTTCTATCCAATCTCAGGAAAGATGGGGAAAGGGTGTTGCATGGACGTAAGACCAGTTTCCTGACTTGTCTTTATCCATGATAGGTGTCCTGAGTTGGTGTTTTTCCTTAATCCATGCTTTTTACAGAGGTTTTGGCACTACTGGTGCCAACCATGTATACTGGTTCCAACCACGGGTTCAGGGCCAACTTAGGGTATCTCGGTACCCGTTTTAGCCATTATAATTGCTAAGCCATATGATTAATATATATATATATATATATATATATATATATATATATATATACATATATATATATATAACAGCTGTTTTCTTTATTTACGTCTTGAATGCATGGAAAATTCCACTTTGCAGTTCAGCAGTCTGGTGGCTAGCATATTCCGTGGCAATATGGCAGCTGGTGGAAACATACCAGAACCTACAATTGGCTTTACTTCACCTTTCCAAGCAGCGTTTGCAACTGGCACAACTATCCCACCAGAGGCACATGGGGACACAACGCCACATACTCCAACTGTTAGGGGATATCTCAGTCGAGCAGAAGGCCCAATTCATTCTTCAGACAGGGGTCTTTTGTATAGGTAAGTTCAGTTTTATTTTATTATCTTTTAATTGACCCTGAAACATGTGAATATAGCCAAATGTGTATAGCCAAATTTCAGGAATCTTTGTCTTTGGCGGAGTTCTAAAACCTAGCATATCATTTGAGGACTTTATTTTAAACCTTTAATATGTTCATTAATTAATTTTGAAGATTTAGAAGCTAGTAACAGTGATGTGTCATAATTTAAAATAAAGAGAGTTGAAGGTTGTTATACTACATCACTAAAATGTTCTTACTTGAACGCGTTTCGGGAGATGGTTTGCTCCCATTGTCAGCATGTTTTCAACTGAGTTTGCCGGTTATTGCCTGGGGAATGTGTGTGGCTAGTGGTGTTCTCTGGTGCTGGACTGATGAACCTCCAGAGGCTGCTGGGTGGCGGCGGTTCGAAATTCATTAGGTGATTCCTGTGTTTGACGATATGTAATTTTTCCCAAATGTCCAATTCATTGCTGCTGTTGGATCGGTTTTAAGAGTTTTATGTTCGGAGTGATATCATGGTTTGAAGACCAGAAATGATCTGCTACTGCTGATTTATCTGGCTGCTTTTGGTAAATACATCACATATGCTCTTTAAGTCTTATTTAAATCTTGAAAGTTGTAATTTCTGCATTCCTCTTTGTTTACAAATTACTTGAGTGGATTCTGTCACAGGACTTCACTTACACTTTTAAAATTTGGATATTTTTCGAGAGCTATCGCTCTCATCCTCAGCTGAAGATCAACTGGATCTGGAGGTAGGTGTTAAAATGGTGGCATCTGTGGATCCAGTCATACTGATGCTAATAACACCAATCAACCTTCAGTCGAGGATGAAAGCGATAGCTCTCTAAACGCATCCAAATTTTAAAATGTAAATGAAGTTGTGTGACAGAATTGACTCAAGTAATTTGTAAATTTGTAAATTATTATAAGCTTCACTGTTACTAACTTCTTTCAATTTGAATTAATTCCTCTTTGTGTTTCGTATGTAGAACTGTTTACAGTTGCATTCAATTTTATACATGCCAGACTTTTTGTTTGGGGTAATGGTGTCCTTTGTTCTCAGAATCAAAATGTTTTTCAAGGAAAATCTATTGACTGGTGTTAACTAATGTGGTGTTTTTTGAAGATTTTGTTAAAGTGGTCAGAGATACTGTGAATTGTGAATTTGTTGAAGGTTATTTCTTCTTTTTCTTTTAATGTAAGTGTTGTGGTTTCTTTTGGGTGTTTAGTCTTTTTCGCTCTACTTATTATTTTATCTGTTAAACAACAACACTTATAGCCATTCAATTCTGCAATTTCTAAATTTTTTTTGTATTTTTTCATGTGTTCTGGAATGGAAACCAATTTGAGAACCAAACTAAATTGTTGAAAACTGCTTGGTGTGAACTGGGCTTATTGTTATTGGACTTTACATAATATCTGTGTGGGTGGTTTTTCTGTATATGCAGAAATATTATATGTTTGCACATTTTATAATTCCCAAATCTAGGAATGGTAATCTTTTTTTTTGTTTGTTTGTTTCCACAATAAATTGAATGCTCCTCTCTTTTAGGTTCAACAATTTTACTGCATCTTCTAAGTCTTTTTGTGGAACAATGGTGAAAATATCATCAACATAAAGGAGCCAGGTTTTGAAGATCATTGGAGAATTCATGGTTATTTTGGTTTCCAATGAATGCAATGTATATGAGGTCTGCTCAAAAAATTCCAGAATTTTGTCCATAACATTTTTCTATGCTTAGCTTTTACTTATTGTGCATGGTCTCCTTCGAAATACTCTCCTCCACAATTGATACATCACTCCCAATGCTGTTTCCACTTCCGGAAGCAGTCTTGGTACATCTCTTTCTGGATGGCGCGAAGCACTGTCTGGGAATTTTCTTTTATCTCATCTATTGTTGCAAATCTTCATCCTTAACAGGGTTTTCAACTTTGGAAATAAAAAAAAAGTCAGCAGGGGCCAGGTCTGGAGCGTACGGAGGTTGAGGCAGCACAGTGATATCGTTTTTTGTGCAATAGTCACGCACCAACAGGGATGAATGTGCGGGTGCATTATCGTGATGCAAGAGCCATGAATTGTCTCGTCATATTTCAGGCCATTTCCTTCTCACATTTTCTCACAGGCATCGCTACATGTCCTGATAGTCAGTCTTCAATTGGCATGCGCAATTTCGTTGATGTTTCTGACATGAGTGTTGTCGGTAGATGTCGAAGGGCGTCCTGAACTAGGGTGATTTTTAACTTCCATCTGGCTATTTTTAAACTGCGTGAACCATTTGTAACACCAAGTATGGCTTAAGCACTCATCACCACAGGCTTCCTGCATCATTTGGTGTGCCTCTATAAAGGTTTTCGTGAGTTTCACGCAAAATTTAATGCAAGCACATTGCTCCTATAACTCTACCATTTCGAAATTCGCAAACGTTCTACTCAATACAGCACTGAGCATAGAATAATAAAACTTCCAGCAGTTACACATTAAACACAGGCGTGTGCAGGAATGCCAACTGCATTTCGCTCCAACACTCCATAGGTGCGAAATTACGAGTGTTCCGGAATTGTTTGAACAGACCTCATAAATCAGTCAACAATGGGGATCCCTGTTTGGTGATAGAATTTTTCCTTAAATTGGAAGAAATTATGTCATAAATCAAGAATTTTTCCTTAAATTGGAAGAAATTATGTCATAAATCACATAATGTAAAATGTATAATAGAATATTTTTTATGTGAATGGTGTGTATGGGGCATCTGTAAATAGTTAATGGGCATGCAAAGTCATTTGATATTACACATCAAATTTTTTCCCCCATCAGTTTTTCTGAGATCATGGTTAAAATATGTTTTAATATATTTGTTGCATGACATCCAATTATCATTATCATTGTTATAATACTTCTGCTGTAACATGGAATGATTGTAGTTTACAGCAAGGCCTACCAGGAAATTCCATGGGTGCCTCTGTGTTTGGTCCAGGTGGACCAGATCTGGTTCCTGAAAGTGATCCTCTAGAGCTGACAGCTGCAGACATGAGCCTTAGTACTCTTTACCTCCATGAACTTCACCATCGACAGGTGTGTTTTTATAAGTAAATTCAACACTAACCACCTCAGAATCCCTGTAAGGCAGCTTGGATTAATAACCTCATTCCAGATCCTTGTAGATCTAAAATTTAGGGTAAGGGGTTTTATTACATTGCCTTCCATGGCTTTTGCTAGACTGAAGCATGCAGAATCTCATACTAAATCATCATTTATATCTTCACAAGTGTTGGTGAAAGTGATTGTTAATAATTTAGGTACTACTTGAGTAAGAAACTATCAAGAAAACACTCAATATCAAGAATTTACCAGCAAAGTGTATTTTATGATCCGTGAATAAAATGATAACATTTTTAGAAAAGGGTACTGCATGCACAAAACTATTTACATACTTTTTAACTAATTTTTCAAAAGTGACTGTTTTATTAAAATATTGTAAATTTAAGGTAATGGATTGTCATTCATAACATATTATGTTAAATTTTCTGTAAAAAGTCTGTTACATCCTTTTTATTGTTGTGAAATTTTATATAACAGAGAATGTGTAAGAGGTACAGATACAAAGGAAATTCCATTAAAATACATAACTTATGTTATATAAATTTGTTGTGCCATAAACTTTTCTAAAATATTTCTAGTATATACTTATCTGACATTAGTTATTAAACTTGGTTGCTCACGCAGTGTTTTATGCTTGGGTTACCATACTTATAGCACCTGGTGATGCTCTCTGTTTGCCTCAAAGTAGTATAAAGTGAAAGCTAGGATGATTAGGCAGTTGACTATACTAGAACTTACTTTTTAATTGTTGCATTTGCATAGCCTCTTTAACTTCTTTGGTCATATCGAGGGCTTTGACTTGAGAAACAACTGATGGTGTTATTGCTCTCTGAACTGTATTCTTAACTTTAGTTTTATCATTTTTACTTTCTCTACTACGTACAGTAAGTAGAGGAAGTATTGTATTCCACCCAAAAATTCGATACTGAGATTTCACCGGAAATATATGTTTTGAGACCCCCTGACTCCAAAAAAAGCATTTTTGGAAACATGTCCGTATGTGTGTGTCTGTCTGTCTGTCAACAGCATAACTCAGAAATGAACAGTCGGATAAACACCAAACTTGGTATTAAGTTTCTATCTTCCAGAGATGCAACACAAAGATTTTCAAGAAAATCCCCCCACCCCAGATTACCCTTTACATGGAACATTTTTCGAAAAGTTTAATTTTCTCAAAAATGGCTGTAACGATTTTGATTAAAATATCATATGTTTAAGATATTTTCATGAAAAATAAAATGTATATGTTGAATTTCTGGGAATGTCTCCAGAAGTATTCTTCATTGTGAACGACTTTTGCATAACTGGTAAACCATAAGAGATAGACAAAATTTTACTACACAAAAAATGTAGATCGCGTTAAAATACAAAATTTATGTCATATACATTTTTGTTGTTGGGTGAACCATTTTCCAGATATTGCTTGTTATTCCCTTAAATTTTTCAATACTTATTTTCTCAAATGGGAATTCGTTATTCATTTTTTTGTCTTGGATATGCAAAGAGTATTAATCTGTGGCAAAGAGAATGGTGCTGCACCTAGCAACCAGCTATTAAGAGATATGTCTATGCTTAAAGGCTACTGTATTTTTATATTGCCCTTTGCAAATACAAAACAAGGGGAACATAGTAGGCCTTAAGCGATAGTCAAATATTTTTAGAACTGGTCGCTATGTGTAAAATGTAATTCTCTTTGAATGTCAAAAGATCATTTCTGCAAATGTTTATCTCGATCAATATGAAATAGATGGAGAATAAGAGTTTGTAAAAATTGTTTGTACAAGAGTAGAGAAAGTCATGTGAGTGTGACACATCAGATTTTTTAACATTAAACACCCTCACATTCACTACCACATTCATAGTTTCAGACTCTTTGGGACATAGGGAATGATTTTGGTTAATGAAAAATTCCCCATCCCAGACGGGAATCAAACCCGGAACCTCCTCTGGGATGAGAAGCCAGATTGCTGACCACTTGAGTGCAGAGGCAGTCTGTACAAGAGTGACACTGAAAAGTTTTAGAAAATCAAACAAGGATTGTTTTTAAAAGATTTAAATTATTTTACTGTTTTTCAAAATATTCCCCTTTAATGTCAATACATTTTTGTATTCAATGAGACCAGTTCTTAAAGCAATGATGCCATTCTTCCTGAGACACTTAAGAAACCAAGTTTTTACAATGTTCCACTGCTTCATCTGATGAAAAAGTGATTCTTCATATTTTATCTTTAATTTTCGGAAACAAAAAGAAATCATAAGGTGCTAGGTCAGGGCTGTATGGTGGAGGATCCATGGTGCTGATCTTTAGAGTATCCAGATACTCAGTTGTTAATTTTGCTGTAAGTGATGATGTGTTGCCATGATCTAACATTTTTCTCTTTTGGTCATTTTTCAGTAACCTTTTCAAAACTTTGCAGTAAACAGACATTTGTGTACCTATCGGCAGTAATGGTACATCTTATCTTCTAATGCTATAATAGCAATACAGGTTTTTTTGTTTTTTTTGTTTAAATAGCAACCAACTTGTTACCAGCACTGTGAATTCGTCACACTTTTGCAGTCTTAGGTTCTTTCAAAAGACCCATTGAGCTGATTGGCTTTCATAACAATAAACCCAAGATTCCTCACTAATAATGATACCTCAAATCAAATTTGAAGTGCCGCCTTGGAATTTTTTCAGAGTTTTTCTGCACCATTCAATGCATTGTTGTTTTTGATCAGGAGTCAGTTTATGTGGAATCCTGCGACGACAAAGTTTTCTTATGTCTAGCTGTTGATGTAAAATGTTTTGGTTTTGACTCATACCAATGCCCAATATTGCCCGAATAAATTCATAAGATGTCCGTCAATCTTCAAGCATTGCTCAAACAGTGGCAATATTTTCATCAGTAACAACAGTTCTTGAGCACCCTTCACGAAATTCATCACTAAGAAAAAACCGATCTCTTGAATTCGCTGTACCAATTATAAATTGTTGTCTTAGATGGGGTTTCTTTGCCAATGTGTTTCTAAGCTGATCTTTGCTTGGTTAGGCATTAATGACAATTTAAAATCACAAAAAATTATAACTCAGAAATGTTCTGTAGTCAAATTCATTATTGGGTGAAGACAAAATCTTTAAATAATAATAATTAACAAATTATTAGAGCAAGTCAAACATACTACATGGCAATCAACTCACAAAAGATTAGAAAGTTGCTGCCAAGTATAAAAAAATTTCATTTGTTTTTAGAAACATGGCATTCTAAAATGTTTATGTATCAACCTCATACTAAAGCTTGTTTTTGTGTGCATATGTAATAATTGAAAACTAAATTGTCTCCATTTTGAAGCACAATCCACAACACAGCACAAAAACTTGAATCTGTACATTCACTGGAAAAAGAAAGAAAAAAAAGTGCAAGTATTTACAGTTTTAACACAAGAAGCTAGACCAAATTGGCTAACATATTGAAAGTTCACCAACAAAATGACTGCTTGAATTAACATAACAAGTAGAGGCTACCACATGCTCTGTATATAAAGTAATTTGATCATTAAACTCAGAACTCACAGTTTATAAGGACCTCTTGTTTACAACGGGGATAGAGAAGCACAGGTTATGTTGGGAGTAGTTGCTTTCTTCAGTGATTGAAGGTTTATTGTCTTAACAGCTTGGCTCTTTACAGATGAGTCAGGGTTTAAACTTAGAAGCCGTGCAAACATTCCAAATTCTTTCTATTTGTGTTTGAAGTCAGTTTGATTAGTGCTAGTGCATGGCCTTCTCAGATATAAAGCCCCTTGTACATGATCAAACTCTTTTTTTCAATTCAGGAGTTTACAAGAAAAATCATTATGTGTATTTACATGCTGTCTCTTTGCCAAACTGAAACTCTTCAGAGCACATGATAATTTATCATATGCAAAGTAATTTACTATTAACATCACAGTATAAACAGTTTACAATGAAATATCATTCTTTATGTAATTACATAGCACTTTCACATATTATAGACCATGAAATCAGATTACGATTAAGGAATACAATGGAAATAACATGAATTGATAGATTAACTACACTATATAACATTGCATTAATGCATTATTGTATACTCCGGAAACCTCCCCAGCGATTTCATATGCCCTTGTCTTTTTCATCCTGTTGTGGTAATTCACGGAGCCCACAATGACAGCATGCATATAACCGAATCAGCTTGCATACTACATACCTCGGCTGGAAAGCCATTTTTGTTTACTTTTCACTTTTAGCCATATTGCAGATTTCATGATGCACTGTAAATACTCACATTTCATTGGCCAAAGCCATCAAATCATTGTCAAATCCTTGACCGTTTAGAACATGTCCTTATTGCTTTCAAGACTTTCAAAGACTTTAAAATTGGAAGCAATTTGATAAGAAAAGTTGTGACAAATCTGAAAAGTCTTATAAAGCATTGAATTTGAGAAAAATTCGATAATGTTCAAGTAGCTTATAAGTTTCTGATTTTTTTCTTATGTGGTAATTTAAAGTAAAATGTAGCAAAACATTCTCACACATCAGAAAAGCTAAAGAACAGGAGTGCCTGGTGACTCTTAACTTTGGTGGTTCACAAAATTATACTTGCAATTTGAAATGTTTAAAGTAATAAATACTGTTTTGAATTTCTCACTAAGGGCTGATAAATTTACAGAATTAAACAAATAAATGGGAATTCACAGCATATAACACATGAATATATCATAAACACCGTGTAGCGTACAGAGAAAATCATGCTGACCAACTTATCAGTAACCAGTTCATTGAGGTTCTTCATGTGCATGATGAAGTCCCTCTCAGTGGGAAGCATGGCCAGTGCAGATAACCTCTCCTCAGACATTGTGTTATGCAGAAATGTTTTAATTCTTTCAGAGTAGAGAAACTTCTTTCTGCCTCACATGTTATGGGGATTGTCAGAATCATGTAGTAGCTTAACAGATTCACTTAAAGTGGAACATAAGCTATATCCCCTGAAAAACTCCATTAGTGGAACAACTCCAGCTATATTTTTAATTTAAAATAAAGAGAGTTGAGGGTTGTTACACTACATCACTAAAATATTCTTACTTGAACGCGTTTCAGGAGACAGCTTGTTCCCATCGTCAGCATGTTCTCAACTGATTTTTGCTGGTCATCGTCTGGGGGATGTGTGTGGTTTGTGGTGTTCTCTGGTGCTGGGCTGATGAACCTCCAAAGGCTGCTGGGTGGCGGCAGTTCGAAATTCATTAGGTGATTTCTGTGTTTGACAATATGTATTTTTTCCCAGATGTCCAATTCATTGCTGCTGTTGATCAATTTTAAGAGTTTTATGTTCGGATTGATATCATGGTTTGAAGACCAGAAATGATGTGCTACTGCTGATTTATCTGGCTGCTTTTGGTAAATGCATCTCATATGCTCTTTAAGTCTTATTTCCAGATTTCTTTTGGTTCTTCCTATGTATACCAGGTTACATTCATTACAACCAATTTGATATATACCAGCTGATTTATCGTTGGGGATAGGATCTTATGTTCTGTTGCATAGTAGTTTCTGTATATTGTGGTTATTCTGTGGAGACAGGGTGATGTACTTCTTGAAAATCCTTTGAAATTTATGATGTGTCCAAGGGTGATAAGTGAATTTTCTATATGCTTGTGGTTTTTGTTGTCTGAGTAACGTAGTCACATCCCCCAGACAATGACCGGAAACATCAGTTGAGAACATGCTGATGATGGGAACAAGCCGTCTCCCGAAACGCGTTCAAGTAAGAATATTTTAGTGATGTAGTGTAACAACCCTCAACTCTCTTTATTTTAAATTATGACACATCATTGTTACTAGCTTCTAAATCTTCAAAATTAGTCTATATTTTTAAATTCTTCAGTGCTATACATTGTAGAAACGTCGATAATTAGTTTTATTTTCTCCAGTGAAAGAATATGTCTGAAGGGCAGTTTTTATTTCCTCTACCATGTACATAATAGGTAGAGAAGGTATTGCATTCCCCAACAATTTGAATCCAAGATTTAACCAGAAATACATGTTTTTAGGCCCCCCCCTGAATAAATAAAAATGTAATAAAAGGTCCATGTTGTGTGTGGGTGTGCATGCACGTGTGAACAGCGTAACTTAAAAAAATGAAAAGTCGGATAAATACCAAACTTGGTATTTAGGTTCAATACCTTCCAAAGATGTGACATGAAGATTTTCAAGAAAATCCCCCAACTCCAAACTACCCTTTACATCAAACATTTTTCAAAATTATTGATTTTCTGAAAAATGGCTCTTAACGATTTTGATTAAAATACCCTATGTTAAAGATATTTACATGGAAAATAAAATGTATATCTTGAATTTTCTGGGAGTAGCCTGTGAAGTCCTCTTCACTCAGAAAAAATTTTGTTTAATCTTGTATAACAGGTAAACATTAAGGAATAGGCGAAAATGCACTACACAAAAAATGTACACTTCTTTAAAATGCACAATTTATTTCAAATAACTTTTTTGTGGTATCAGCCATTTCAAAGGTATCTATTATTAATGGTTCAAATTGTTCAATACTTAGCCATTCTTTTAAAGTCCTGTGTATTTCCAGTTGTTTCTTGCAATGTCATGGAAAGAGTATGGGATTTTAAGACCAGCTTTAAAACATTTGACTATTCTATTCTCTTTTTATGTATAACAAAATCTATAATGCAGCTATTTCCGGTAAGGTTTATCTCAATTAAAATGAAGTAGATAGGAAAATAAACTTTCGTAAAAATAATTTGTATTTCCACTAATAAGTGATAGAGGGTAGAGAAAGTCATGTGAATGTAACACATCAGATTTTAACATGTTCTAGGAATGATGAATCTGTCAGCTTGAAAAAGAACTGCTGCTCCCATAAGAGCAACAAACCTGAACCTGTCTTTCATTTCAGTAATGATTACATTGCATACTTTATTTGCCTCTTGTTTTCTCTTAGTGTATCCTACAATGTTTCTTTTCTTTGTCCCATTCTCATCAACTGCAGTGGAATTTATGGTACTTCTAATTTTTGAAAATTTTCACTCAAAATAATTAAGTATATCCTGAACCATTACAAGAGTACAGTCACTCCTTTGAAGTTAGTTGTAGAAATGGGGCATTTTATGCCCCATTCTACATTTATGCCCCATTTTATGGAAGAAGGACCACCAAACTATGAAATCTGCATCAGTCAAAATTCCAGTAAAATCATATGCTTGAACAACAGAACTTGGATTGGTGATTCTTTTATATCTCCTTATAATTTTCATGCATTCCATTAACTCCCCTCTGTATTCAGAAACTGTGTCGGCAGACCTAGACTGAAAGTTCCATCTCATTTGCACTGAGCTTGACAGTTGCTCCTGCACCACTTCCTCTAAAACTGATGTTCTTTGAGCAGAGTTAGAGAAAAAAAGCACAAATTCCTTGAAGAATTATGAAGGAGAACACTACTGTTTGCTGATGCTGCATTTAACACAATTAAATTAACTGATGTGCTTGGCAATGAATGTGTTCTGCAAATGTATATGTTTTATGGTGGACTGAACACCATTTTTTGGCCCAGACATAACATAAGCTCTGGCAATATGCATGCAACTGACTTTTCTGCTTTGTGTCCTATAGGATTTATAAATCCCCTGTGCCTTTCCACTGGCTTATGGTTTACCAGATATCTGTAGACAATTACCATTTGATACTTGTAAGCTACATCACTGGTTTCATCTGCTGTGACAGATAAAAATGACAAGTCTTTAATTTCTTTTGATATCTCTTAGACTTCAAGCATACATTGCAAAATCTCATTTTGGATCATTTTGCAAGTTCCCTTAAACACTGTTTCATTTTCCAGATTGTTTTCAAAACACAGTCTAGCTTTGCACTGAAATTTATCAGTCCATAAAAATTAATAGATTACTTGAAGTCTCCGACTATCATGCTCTAACACAGCCAACTCTAAGGCCCCACCAATCAATGGATGAATTGATCAGGTAACATACCTGTAACCCTATTCTGCAAAAACAATTATTATTGCTATTATTATCATTAGGGCTCAGATTTTTAGGTGTTAAAAACTTGAGAAATATTTCTTTTTATGTGCTGAAAATATAAAAATTATGTGCTAAAAGTTAAAATATTTGGTAGCATCTGAATGTTCAGTTAATATAAATGTATGTGATACTCAATATGCAACATTCTGGAAGGGATCAGTAAGTAGTGAAGATTTACAGCACACAGCAATGTGCTTACTCAAATTATCCATTCTGAATTACTGACAATTATCTCAAAGAAGTGACTTGAATTTGAAAAAGACTGCTCCAGGTAACAAGAATTAAGTCTGGCATAATTAAAGCACAGAATGTCACTCCCACTCACAATATTTTCTTCATGTTGTCCATCTAACACATCATGTTATATCCACTATTATTTTCATACACTTCCTTGTATTTTCTTTGTATATTTTGTGCGCAGGAGCAGGAAGAATTCTCAGGTTTTTCTCCACATCCTGAACCACTTTGACTGCTTCTTTCAAAAGAATTCTTACTGATTCAAGTTCCTTTATGGAATCGCAGAGGAAACAGATTCATGGCAATGCATGCCAAGTTATTTCTTAACACTGTGTTACTTAAAAGTTCTTGAAGGATTTTAATTGAACTGACATCTTAACTATTTAGCTCATTTATGACAGCAGCAAAATCGGGGTATGGGAATTTCCCACGCCTATCTATCCAGTCATTAAGGTAACATATGGGAGGTAGTTCTTGCATTGATTGCCTTCCTGGTTGAGCAAGTAGGATGTTTATATTTTCTTTCATCTGAAGAGATCGTAATGCTGACATATCAACTCTTGCACTTCTTAATAACAAATAGTGACATCTGGCCTCGTACTTGAACATTCAATAGGTTGGATGGTGTTTTCTTAAAAGTCATTCTTAAAAAAGGCTGCTTTTATGTGATTTTTATGCAATTTATGTGAATATCCAAAAATGTTTTATTTACATAAAAATCAGAAAATATGTGTTTTTATGTTAAAGTCATTGTCATTATCAATATTGTAAGCATATGCTCCATGTGTCCAATTTAAAGTTGGCATCAGTCAACTGACATACAAGTGCAGAATGGCATTGATGTTAAGTGATAGTGGACCAGGTGGAAATAAAACACAAATACAGAGACTAAATTTATCAACTACATCTTAATAAAAAAAGAAAATATTGAAAGAGGAATTGCTACTGATTACAACTTCAGCTTTTTGTTAATTTAAATAAGATTCATCTTACTGCTGCTTGTATATACAGACAATTTTTCTATCTTCGTGAAAGTATCTATGATGATAATCACTAATCAGTTAAGAAAAAAATCACATTTTAACACACAATGCCAACCGATATAAACAATAGTAGTTGAACTTGCTCTAACTGCTGTCACTTCTACCAAATTATTTCTCTTTAAGTAGATAGGAAAAAGTGAAAAATTTTCCTGCATTGTTTGAGAACACCGGCTGTTAAGCTCCCCACCACAAAATACATCCATAGTCATGGCAACCAAGAATACTTTCCCTGCCCACCAACCAGTTTATGCTCCACTCTGTGATGCTCTGCGTTGTGATTGGCTTTGCCTTTTGAAATCACATCATTGTTGATGAAGTGGGTAAGCTTCATGACAACTGATGGGTCACAGATTCGTTACAAAAAGTACAATTTGCAGAATTTTTATAAATAAGAATAAATGCTAGAAGGTAAAGTATAACCATGTAGTCTGTTCTTAAAAGTAGGTGACTCAGCAGTTCAAATCTTCAAACTGCCGCTGTTTAAGCTACTTTATGGTTGTGTTCTTCAATTGCTATCCAATATGGACTATCCATCTGTTCTGCTACATTTACATTGCTAAGCACAATAAGACTGACAGTATTTTTCATGTGCAACTTTGATGCTACTTGTTTTTTGGCGTGTTCATAAAGATGCTGCAAATCATTCATGGCATGTTTTGTCCATAAATCTTCACCACTAAACAAAATGCAAGGAAAACAGAATAGGGCATTTGTAACATCACAACCACACAGTCATATTTTTTATATATCACTGTTTAAATTCGTGTTAAAGCATCTTGTTTCCCCTTATAACACTGTTTACATGTATTTAACTGAATAAACCATTGATTCACAAATTAAAAGCCGATATAGATTTAAATTATACAAACACTACAGCACATGGCATATAGGGAACATGATGTTCAATAGATAGAAGACCAGAAGTGAGGCAAAAATTTACTCTGAAATCAATGGATGGCACTGTTTATGGGCCAAAACTTGAGGTTTGTTCCTATTAGCGATCATCCTATTCTATGCTCTCTGACTACTAGGTTAATCAACAGCATGCAGCTTATGCCCCAGTCTTCCCCTTCCCATATGTATCTGTGCTCCCTTGGTTTGTCATGCCCTATACCTAGCTGTTAATATGACTGGGTTGTAGCTGAGAGTGACTGCTTGGCACCTGCAAACAATACAGCACTTTCAGAAGTCCACTCCAAAGATCAGGTCAGAATGAGCCTGAAATGTATAAATAGTATATTTACTTACATTAAAGGGAGAGCCAGGATTTTGGTTGTAGCACTAACTTGCTACCATATTAAGAAGCCTTCTGTCTAAAGATGGACAGAAATTAAATCACAAACGCTGCTGTATTCAGATTTAATCCTCTCATCCAGAATACTTTTTTCAATAAGGTGCCTATATAGGTGTGACAGTTATAGCATCCGCTGTAAGGCAAGAGATTGGACAGCGCAGCTGAAGCACAGGACTGTTAGCTAAGACCCTGTTAGTGGCCAATATAAATGTGTAAGTAACCAAGTTTCATAACTAATATATTGGCTAATGAACAATGTTAAACACTCATATTGCTCCATTACCAAATTATTGGCAGGACATCTATGTGAAAGTTCCAATGATTTTAAATTTAATATATTGGCTTGTTTTATAACATTTGGCTGTTTCAACCCTCTGCAGAAGACAAGTTGTGTTAATTAACTGAAACTATTCCTGTGCAGTATTTATTGAGCTTTTTACATGAGGTCAGTTTATATTTATGCATTTATTTGAGTAGCAGTAGCAACAGCAACATTGTAGGTGGAGAAGATCATATGATGGTTATATATAACTTTTTTAATAAGTTTCATACTCAGGTTTTGCCTAAAAATTGCCTTCAGAAGACTGTAAGTGTCTTATACACATGCTAAGCGTAAAGAATGATAACTGTAGAAGTTAATTTATTGGATTTTCAGAGAAATGTAAAATACTACCAATAAAAATGTTTTATATAACAAAAACCTTTTATGTTAAAAAGAGTCCATCTGTATCTACTTTTTCTTGTGTCCTACTCCTTTCCACATGCATTTAAAGTGCTCTGGTCATTTTGCATGTAGGCAGATTCCCTTCCTGTATAAACAAAATTTATTATTTTGTTTTATTTTATTATTTTATTTATTATTCAAAGCTTATTTGAATGTTATACAACAGCAGGAGATGCCCTCACTTGAATAAACAAAGTTGCCAAACATTCTTTTTTCATCTTTTCAGTTGTAGTACCCCTATTGGCCAGTCATCTTTTGCTGTCATCATGGTGTAATATTGTTATTCTGTATACATTTTGTTTTAATTGTTTCATTTTATAGCCCCTTTAACTTCTTTGGTGATATTGGGGGCTTTGACTTCAGAAACAACTGAATAATTTTATTTCTCCTGAACTAGGATTTCTTAATGTTGATTTTATCAATTTTTATCCATTTAAACATACTCAGATTCACTACCACATTCATATTTCTGAACTGTATGAGGGATAGGGAATGTTTCTAGATAAAGAAAAATTCCCAGCCCCAGCCGGGAATTGAACCCAGTGCCTCAGGTTGAAAAGCCTGACCACTCAACCGCAGAGGTAGAGTGTTACAGTCACATGTATTACTTTGTTGGAGTAAACATAAACTAGTTTTAAAATGAACAGGCTGCTACAAGTTATAGCAGTTATAAAAGAAAGAACTGAATTATTATACTTAAATGGAGATTGCAATTTCCAAAACTTGGTTTCACTTTTCTGAAATTGTTCATGTGTTTGATATAAGCATTTAGCTTTACAGTGAAGTGCTATTATGAATTATGAAAAGAGTTTTCAAAAGTTGTACTTTGAGTGTTAAATTGCTCAAATTTTAAAAATTTAATAGTGTGTATTACAGTGCGGTAGACTTAGGCTCTTTATATAGCCACAAATTCATTTAGTGTATCTGTAAAGTTTTAGCTGCCTGATTTGAACAGTTTTTGAGAAAATGGAGCCAAAATTAAAACAAAAAAATCTGAATTGGAGAAAACCAAAGCAAGTTCAGCTTTGTAAAAATAGCTTCATTGGGAATTAAACACTTGTATTAAATGGTAGCTCAGTGATCTTCAATGGAATGAAGACATGATATCAGCATAGAGAGCTAAAGATCCATGGTTTGAGTCCCAGGTACAGCATTGAATGTTTCAGGTCTGATTCAACATGTCTATACATATCTAGTGTGAAGAACAATTACACTGGGGAAAAAATTTAAACTTTTTGTGTTGACTTTGATTTTTATGCTGATTTTTACTAAAACAGACATCCTGATTTTGAAAACTGCAGTCAGTTTTCTTCTATCATATCAGGTTTTTTTCTCTATCGCTTATCTCCTTGTGATAGGCATGCTGCTTTTGAAACAGCGCTTGGTTGTTTCTATCATATTAAGTTTTTTTTCTGTCACATCTCCAAGCGATTTTTGCTAAATTTTACTTAATGTATATTTCTTTTATTGCATATGATGTCTTCTTCCGTTTCTCGTCGGAAGTACATAAATAACCCTGACTGTTTTTGCTACATCTATAGAAATTTCATCATTCCCAGTCAGAGGACGAATATCAGTTCATTTGTAAAGCAAGGTTATTTAGCATATTTCACATTTAAAATTGGTGACCAGGATAAGTCATGGGCCCCTCATAAGGTATGCAAGCAGTGTGTGGAGGGTTTATGGATGTGGACAAAGAGAACACGTAATCAGATGCCATTTGGAATACCAATGGTTTGGCAGGAGCCCAGGTATCATTCAAGTGAAAACATCAGGGTATACCAAGAAAAATAAGCATAAAATTGAGTATTCTAGTCTACCATCAGCTATATGCCCAGTACCTCATTCATCTGTAATCTCAGTGCTGGTGTATGTTACACTAACCTCTCTTGAAGAACATTATGGTGATGGTGAAGTGTCCTGCAGTGATAGCGATTTTGTAATTGACGATGACTCTGTTCATAAGGGATTTGATGAGTTGAGTGATTCGACACATGATTTGAGGCTATCCAAGGAGGCTTCTGAACTCCTAGCATCCACACTGCGTGAGGAAAATCTGCTTGAAAAACGAAGTAAATATCTTACTTTCGAACAAGGGAAAGTAAATTACTTAAGTACGAGAGCGGATCGAAAAGTAATGTACAATAATATTTTTACAAAGAAGTTTAATAGTTAAAACAACAACAAAAATTCCAAATGAACTTACACTTTTTACTTACTTTTTGACATAGTCAACAAGTTTCTCAGCACATTGCTCCCATCGCGATACCAGTTTCAATATACCCTGTTCATAGAAGTCCGTTTCCTTGGAGTATAGCCATCTGCAGACTGCTGATTTCACTTCCGCATCTGTCGCAAAGCATTGGCCGGCCAGAAATTTCTTCATGGGATCAAACAGATGGTGCAAGGTCCGGGCTGTGTGGTGGATGCTGGAGCACCTCCCAACCAAATTTGGTAATTTTCTGACAAATAGCAGCAGCAACATGGGGGCAAGCACTGTCATGAAGAATTTTGACATCGTCAGCATTCATGTTGTGGCATATGTCATGAAGGGCATGACAAAACTTCACCAAAGTTTTCATGTAGATTGCAGCATTCGCAGTGGTCCTGTGTTCAGCAAAGTCCACCAATACAACACCATGCATATCCCTGAACACCATCACAAGCTTTTTCCTAGCAGATTGAGCCAATTTGAATTTTTTCTTCACTGGGGAACCAGCATGTTTCCACTCCATACTTGCCTGCTTGGTTTCGGGCATGTAGTGGTATGCCCATGACTCATCACCAGTGATGATTCCTTTCAGAAAGTCATGTCCTTCTGCGGTCTTCCACGTTAGGTGATCCAAGCTCATCATTCACTGGCCCTTGTGGTTGTCTGTCAGGTTCTTAGGCACTCAGCGAGCACTAACTTTACAAAATTTCAACATGTCATGAACAATATTGTACACTGTACCATAGGAAATGTTGAACTGTTGCGATAAGGTTTGCAGTTGCACATGCCAGTCGTTCAAAATTGCTGCCTCAATGCCTCTGACATTCTGCGGGGTTGCAGCTCTTACCGGCCTCCCTGAGCGTGGCGAATCACTAAGGTTCACATGGCCCTTTAGGAAGAATGCACATCACCTGGAGACATTGCTACAGTCCATACAATCATCCCCATACACGCTACACATGTCCCTGTGAATATCACTCGGTTTATGACTTTTGGCCCGCAAATATCGTACCACACCTCTCTGCTCTTCACACATGGACGACAGTAACATGTGCACTATCTTTGTTGCATAGTTCACGCTACTCTCGCTAGAGCTGCACATGAGACAAAAATATCCTCTGTAGTGGAAATTTCAAACTATATCTGTGTGAAATTGAATATTCCAGCTGCAATACCAAGGCAGAAAAAAATTATTGTGCATTACTTTTCGATCTGCCCTGTACTTTAGAAGTGATAGTGACTTTGTATATTGCCATAACTTACAAGGTTTAATGGAAGAATTGGGAATTGCATTGTACAATGCAACTGAATGGCGACTGTTCATCGATAGCTTAAAGTGGAGTTTAAAATGGAAATTTATATTGGTCAGTCCCAATTGGCCATTCAGTTTTTCTTTATGAAGAAGATGGAGACATAAAGAGAGCCATTTAGCTATTGAAATACCACATACACAATTTGGTCATATATTTTGACCTTAAAATGTTAGATGTATTTCTTGAGTAGCAGCGTGGATACACCAAGTATCCCTGTTATCACTGCATGTGGGACAGCAGAGCACGTGAAAAGCATTGGGTGCAAAGTAATTGGCTTCCATAATCTGCCCTCAAACCAGGTGATCCAAACATTGTATATGAGCAACTTGTTGATAGAAAAAAAGATTATATTCCCACCTTTGCACTTGAAACTGGGCCTCATAAAGCAGTACGTTAAAGTGTTGAAAACTGGTGCAGACTGTTTCAAGTATCTCCTTACTGCATTTCCTGACCTGTCATATGAAAAAATAAAGGCCGGTGTGTTTGATGGTCTGTAGATTTGAAAGCAATCAGAGATCCACATTTCATTGGGACAGTGACAGAACTGGAAATAAATGCTTGGTTACCATTCAAGGACATTGTCATGAACTTTCTTGGAAATATATGAGCAGAAAATTACACTGAAACCATCCAGAAACACTTGGACTCGTACAAAATGCTTGGTTGCAACATGAGCATTAAACTACATTTTCTACATAGCCATCTAGATGCGTTCCCTGGAAATCTTGGTGCCACCAGTGATGAACAAGGTAAGCAATTCCACCAAGATTTGAAGGTCATGGAAACACGCTATCAGCGTAGATGGGATCAACATATGCTGGCTGACTACTGCTGGAATATTCGTAGGGGTTGTCCACAGATTTTACATTCCAGGAAAAGCTATAACTGCAAATTTTTGCTAGAAAGGGAATGAATTGGACAAGATTTTATATTTAGAAGTAATATATCCTTTGTGTGAACAAACTTGCTGTCTATAAAGTAAATTTAATAATAGTAATAATAATAAATTGTTATTGCCATTAAGCTTATTACAGCAATAGACAACATCAAAATTAATTACAATAAATATATTATTACATAGTTACATATTACATAAATATATTATATAATATCTCAGTGTTATTACATGTTAACATATATGCAATAAAATTACAGTGTGTTACATTAATACTTCCCATTACGTGAATGATACATAGTGCAGAGCTAATATAAATATAATCATACAGAAAAACAATAAATAGTCCAGGAATATAGTACAAGGATAGTTGATATTACTTAACAGTTAAGATATATTTTCAAAATAATCCTGTAATGAATAGTATGGGTTGTTTAGATAAATTCGGGTAACTTCATTGCTTTACTTGCCATTATATTACACAGTATCATAAAAACTTGGCGTGATAGAAAAAAACTGAGGTCATATTTGGATTCCCAACCCAAAAATTAGTAACAAATGAGTCTCAGATCTAAGTCAACAAAAACTCTGTTCCCCAGTGTTATCAGTATCAAAGATAAATTAACCTAAACAGTGGTTAACTATAAAAACAAAAAACCAAAACCAAGTGCTTGTAACATGGCAAGTTGCCTTTGAGGTATGATATTTTCAATATTAAGATTGCCTTGAAGGTTTACAGGGATACTAGAATCAGATGAGAAGGTTAAATGCAAGTATAGGCATCTTGCCATGTAGCTCAAGAGTAAGATCATTGGCACAAAGAGTTGCAGAGCCATGGTTCAAGATTCGGCCATGACACTGAATTTTCAATTCACAATTCAGTTTTCCAATATACTGGATCTAAATTTAGAAATTTAACACTGTAGACATAATCTGGGCATTCTTCCCTTAAATTTTCCAATGGATTCAGAGCAGCAAGTTTAGATTATTAACATAAACTATACTGTGATTAATGTGCTGGTGCTGGGACTGACTAATGTTAACACTCAGATTTGTAATAGTTTAGAGATTTTAATAGTGACTTGATAGGACACAGTGATTTGTATTGGTCACAGCAAAGGTTAGTGTGCATTTTCATGCTTTTATGTTACATTTTATGTGATATTATGCACCTTATTCAGATATTAAGCATATTTTCCATTTATAAACTACATTCCAAATGACCTTAGATGTAAGCACTTCTTAATCTTTAAAAGAGTTATTATGTTGTGGTCATTAGATACAATGCATTTAACAAGTTTTTCTCATGATGGTAGCTGCAACAGTACAGCATATACCTTGTGATTTCTGCATTGTGTCATGATTTCAAATTCTGTTTTTTCAAGACTAGTTGCTGCACAAATAAGCTTTGTAAAATAGAGAGTGATATGTTATATATCAGCATTTTCTGATTAAAATTCAAATGCAATATTTTAAGAGCTTCGTTAACTCATTGATGTTACCAGATATGTAGGCCTTTGATTTATTAAAGTGCTTTAATGCATAGATTTTCAGAGCTCAGTTTTTATATTCATGTTAATTTTCCAGTAATTTTTCTTTTTGGTGTTTTGTTTACATGTCTCATAGTTTCGTTCTCATATAAGATGAAACATTCCAAATCCTACTACATCTTTCTCTCAAATAAGTGTGACTGGTGTTCAGAGAAACAAGAATAACTAATGAATAATTACATGTATTGTCACTGTGTACTTACAAATGCATATAGTACTTACATTACACAAAATGGCCACACATTGTCCTTTGAAAATGAAGCCACTCCTTTCACTAGAGAGGATTTTAGGGACCCGGTACATCAGTGGAGTTTTGAGCAAGTCTTCTACTCCAGAACGTTCTGCAAATGGGGCATATGGAATTCTGACTAGGATTTCTGGAGAGCTGGAAAATCAAATATCTACTTGCATACAAGGTGATATTTAAGGGCTTCACTGCCCTCTTAGAAGTTGATTTGGTAGTGTGAGCATGTGTTTTCACAACATAGTTCACCGAAACACTACACCATGATGCCTTCGTATGTTACCATCACCAAGCCTTCATATACTCTGGCTGGTAACATTGTTCAGCATTAGAAAAAAAATTGTATAAAATGCTCAACAGTTCAGCTTTTCTTCCATTGTGAAAATATTCTTGTCTGTGAAAAGAATTTGGTAATGATTGTTATTTATGTGCATCATCAAGCCTTTTCACTTTGGGTCGTTCTCCGTGGTCTAGAGGTGCCATGCTAACCTCTAGTTCTTGAGGTCACAGTTCAAACCTGGTGGTGGGTGATGGATATTTTTCGGGAGTAAAAATTCTTAACATGGCTTCCTTCAGAAGGGAAGTAAAGCCGGTGGTCCCATTTCATAGATTTACAGCATATAAAAGAACCTCAAGCCTGATAAAGAGGTCTCTGAACAAAATGTCCTATCTTTCACACATAATATAGAATGGGATGCTAAGAATTATACCCGTTAAAGAGTGTCCATAAATAAAAAAACTCAGTTTTGCTCTTTGGAATCTTATGCACAGCAAAGCTACTGTTTGTAGTGTTCTGTGCTTCTGTGGAATGTTTTCAGTCTAAGATGGTTCATTTCCCATACTTTTTTTCTTCCAGAGCATATTGCTTCAAATTCTCCAAGTGACAACTGCTGGCAGCACAATTTCATGCAGATGAACATTTCTAGCACTGACAGAACGTGTCTTGTACCAATTAATTGTTTTATGTGCAAATTCTTTAATATACTGAGCTGTTACGCATGCCAAAAGTTTCCACTGAAGTCTTATTAAGTGTGTGTTGTAATTATTGCTAAAATAAAGTTCATTTTGGCACCCTCTTGCATGTTGAATCTGCCACAAGTAGGATTGAATAATTATGTAAAAATTGTACCTACAGGTGTGTCAATTTAAGATATAGCCCTCTGTAGAGACAGAACTTGAAGCAGGACTGGGCAGGAGCAGCAAACAGTAATTTGATTTTGGAAATATACACTTTTCTTTCTTTCTTTTTATTTCTCTCTATTTATTTTTAAATCATATGGGTGATAGAGTTAGACAGTACTATTGCAACTAACTTTTGTTTGCTTTTTAAGCTACTTATTCATGGTCTTGTGGATCTACATTTTTTACTTTCACTACTATTTATCTATAGTAAATAGAAGTATTGCATTCCATCCAAAAATTTGATACCAAGATTTCACTGGAAATATATGTTTAGAGGCTCCCTGAATAAAAACATAAATAAATAAAAATAAAAAAAAAATAAAGAAAGGAAAAAAAAAGCATTTTCAGAAAAAGATCTATGTGTCTGTCTGTGAACAGCATAACTCAAAAATGAAAAGTGAGCTAATAGCAAACTTGGTATTTAAATTCATCTTCCAAGCATGCAACATGAAGATTTTTAAGAAAATTGCCCCACCCCAAATTATCCTGTACATGAAACATTTTTCATTATTTTTGATTTTCTCAAAAATGGCTCTTCATGTGTTTTATTAAAATACCATATGTTTAAGATATCTGCATGACAAATAAAATGTGCATTGAATTTTCTGGGAATAACCGTTGAAATCCTCTTCATTCTGAATGACTAGGATAATTGGAAAACCGTGAGAGAGATAAAATCACACTATACAAAAAATGTAGATCTCTTTAAAATGCATAATTTGTACTCAAATGTTTTTGGTGGTGGTAATCATTTCCAAGATATTCTTTATTATTTGTTTGAATTTTAAAATACTCATACTTTTTTTAAGTGGTAAGTTGTTATTCATTTTTTCTTGTAGTCATACAAAGAGTATGAAATTATAAAGTCAAAAGCGAACTGCTTGTTAAAAATCTGACTGTTGCTGTAACCTACTGTATCCTTCTTATGCCTACAATGAAATGTGTAATGAAAGTTTATCTCTATTAACAAGAAGCAGATAGAAGAATAAGCTTTTGTAAGACTAGTTTACAGAAAAGTGAATAGAGAAAGTCAGGTGAATGCAACTCATCAGAATTTTTGTAATTGCGATAAACCAACTTTTTAAAAAAAAATACCTCTAAAATGTCTGGAAATTCACATTATATATGTAAATACTCCAAAAAATGTTTAGTGAAATCTTAAATGGGAAACAGAACTGCAATGTCAAAATTATCAACACTTATGCAAATAATAGCAAAAAGTGTGTTTTGCTTATCTTTGACATACTATAAGCAAAGAGCTCCAACTTCAAGTTCATTGGTCCTCTAAAACTCCAACAGTAGTCATCTCTGACGTCCCTGACAGTTAATATGTAGCTGAAGATATGGCCTCTCTACATCTTGTGCTTAAACATTGCTAAGTGAAGCTAGTAGAATGCAAGAAGTCATCTCCTGTTTATGATTCAGTTTGGTTATATCATAAGACGGAGAGCGGACCCTGACCTAAGTTTATGTTTAAGTTTTCCATGTTTACAAATAGAAAATAGATAAAGAATTTACAAAGAAATTTGGACCAAAGTATTCCCACAAGACAAGTGTAATGGCAGTTGCTTCAGTGTTTGGATTCCATCTTCATTTGAAAACTTCCATGTTGATTAACAAATCACCTCAAGCAGTCAACAGAACAATAGCTGAATTCAGGTTGACACATTCCAAACCAGCCATATAAGGGAGTATTTAAATCCACTGAGAACGATTTAAGAGACTCCAGTTTTCCGTACACTCATATTTATATATACAAAAAAATTCTAGTAAAATAACATTTCTTGTCTGAACTAAATTTGCTGTCATGACTACTTTAATATGCACATAAAAACAAATGTTACCTATGACTCCATTTTTTTTGTGTGCATGTTTATACACACAAATCTAGTTGGTAAAGTATAAGTCCTAAAAATAAAATTCTTAATCCAAAACAAGCTACAAGGGCTGTCCCAGAAGTACCTGACCTAATAAAGAAAACACAAAAATTTTGGGAAAAAAATCTTTATTTCTCTACAAAGTCTCCTTTCAGCTCGATACACTTTTCCCAGCGATGTTCAATAGCTTCGATATCCTGTTTATAGTGAGAACTGTCGAGTTCTGCAAAATATCCAACAACTGCAAACTCCACCTCTTCATTGTTGGCAAATCTTTTACCACCAAGCCATTTCTTCAACTTTGGAAACAGAAAATAATCAGATGGAGCTAAATTTGGTGATTAGGGTGCATGAGGAAGCAATTCGTACTTTAACTCATTGATTTTGGCCATGGCAATTGTGGATGTGTGAACTGGGGCATTGTCTTGATGAAACAGAACTTTCTCTTTCGCTAAATGCGGCTGTTTTTGCTTCATTTTATCATTCAAATGTTGTAATAAGTTTGCATAATACTCGCCACTGATTGCTTTTCTTTTTGAAGATAATCAATGAAAATTATCCCACGCGCATCCCAAAAAGCTGACACCATAACCTTGCCTGCAGATGGAACTGTCTTCGCATTCTTTGGAGCCGGTTCTACCCTTTCAATCCACTGTTTTGATTGTTCTTTCGTCTCAGGTGTGAAGTGATGTACCCATGTTTCATCCATGGTTATGAACCAATGCAAAAACTCGGCTTTATTGCAATGAAACATCGCCAAACACTTGAAAGGTTCTCACGATGCTGCTTTTGTTCCATTGTGAGTAAACGCGGCACCCATCTTGGACACAGCTTTCTCATGTCTAAATTTTCAGTCAGTATGCAATGTACAGCGCTTTTTGAAATGCCTACGATGTCTGCTGACTCGTGCACTTTCAGTCGATGGTCATCCAATACCATTTTGTGGATTTTATTCACAATTTCTGGCATGGTCACCTCATTTGGTCGACCACTGCAATGTTCATCTTGACAGCTCGTACGAGCTCGCTTAAACTCTGCCACCCAATATTTTACTGTTGTAAACGAAGGAGCAGACTCCCCCAGAGTAGAATCTAGCTCAGTTTTAATATTAGTTGGACTAAGACCTTTAAAATGAAAGTATTGTATCACATAACAATGGCCAGTTTTATCCATGTTTACAAATTCGCTGAGAGCGTTCACTATTGATGGCTGCCAAACAATTACTAAATAACTTAGTACCGTCAAACTTCAAACTTAAGCTTTATAAGGGTGATACTTTCTACCATAGTCATTTGTTTGAAACAACAACCGCTATCTATACGTCAGGTTGGGTACTTTAGGGACTGTCCTCATATTTTCTTGCCATTGCTAGCTTTAGAATTGTGCTTTAGGGATGTTGCAATATGTACTCCAAAATATTTACGATGAAGTAAGAAGTATCTTATAAGTGCATTTATTGCTTAATTCTAAAATAAACTTTTAACAGAGGTTAGAATGTGTTGCAAATCAATACAGCAATTAACTTATGTCGGAATGGGTCAACAGCTTTTTTGAATACTTTTTCTCTGCTTATGTTGCTTTATTAAAACTAGCTCTGGGAACGTCATCATCTCCATCGTCAGTTTTGTGGTCGAATTGGTGTTCTCATGAATGGTTTGGTCCTATTTAGCATTGTGCTACCCTCTGTTCTTTTGGTTAATCAGATGATGCCATCAATGGTGGGGATTTCAAAATTCATACTCTTTTCCTGATTCTTGATGATGAAGATATTCTTCTTAGTGCTTAGTTCTAATGGCATCTTTACAGGTTTTCCTAATTTTATCTTCTGTTTTATGTTGTGATTTAATGACCAAAAGTGATATGCTACAACAGGCTTGTTCATATACTTGAATTTGTGGTTCCTTAAATGTTCTTACATCCAAACTTCTTTTGATTTTCCGAATGTATATCTTTTCACAATTTTGCCAATGCATTTGATAGATAACCTGATAATTTGGTTTTTGGTATGCTATTTTGTAGTGTTTGGTTTAATAGGTTCCTAATGGTATATTTATTGTGTGGCACTATTTTATTATGAATTTGTTGAAAATCTTCTCAAATTTCCAACAAATTATGGATGAAAAAATTTACTAAATTCAAATTTAGGTTTCTCCAATTTCTCTAAAGTGGTGATTTCTGGAATATAAATATAACATCAAGAACCTTTTAAACCACCCACTCAAAAATAGCATGCCAAAAACCAAATTATCGGTTACCTCTCAAGTGGATTGCCAAGATTGTAAAAAAATGTACATTGGACAAACCAAAAGAAATTTGGGGGTCAGGATAAAAGAACATTTAAGTTACATCAAATTCAAGTATATGGACAAGTCTGCTGTAGGAGATCACTTTTGGGCATTAAATTACAACATAAAACAGGAGATAAAATGAGTGATTCACTTTAAAAAGCCATAACAGCTAAGCACTTGGGAGAACATATATATCATCAGGAACCAAGAAAAGATTATGAATTTTGAAATCCATCCCCAGCAATGATGTTGTCTTCCAGTTAACCAGAAGATCAGAGAGCAGCACAGTGTCAAGTAGGACCAAATCATAGACAGGAACACCAGTTGACTGCAACTGGCAATGGAAAGATGTTCTCAGAAACTAGTCTTAATAAATAGATGTAAGTGGAGGAAAAAGTATTTAAAAAGGTTGTTGACTCATTCCAACATAAGTTATTAGGACTCTGCACTGTATGCAATACTTCTTGTTTATTTACATGGTACAGAAATGGTTTATTATATCCAAAACTTCCTTTATAAACAGAAACTCTTTATGACCAAGAGCAAGCCTAGTTTAAATGTTTTAACTCACTTACGGCACTGAATATATTAATATACATGGTATATTCCTTTTCTTTGTTTAAACAAAAGAGAGGAATGAGTGTTAAGAAAAGATTTCATTACTATATGTGCATTGGACACTGCCTTTACAGAAAAATGCAGATAAGAGAGGGAGAAAACTGATAGTACAACATACATTTGATGAAAATCTGAATGACAAGGTAGCTGAGGTCCCAAGAAAACCTGAATTGTAATACAGGTTCTGTTCTGTTAAATACAGGGGCAGTAAAAGCCCTACCCATAAGGTGGAGGGGGATAGAGGAGAAATATGTCAGGGAACTTGGGGCTTTAGGGGTCCTGGAGGGTCATATAGCAGAAAATATCAGAACAGGGGATATACAAGTTTACCATGATACACATATCCATACTTGGCAACTTTTAGATTTATCCGTAGAATGTATGGGAGAGCAGGCCTTTTTATGACTATGGCAAAGGAGGCATTTTTATGACTTTGTGGACAGATTCAAAATGTTGCAGATTTTCACTACAGACATGACAGAGCATTGTATTCTATTGCATTATACTGTAATTTAAGATTACAGACTAAACGTACCGCTCTAATTGGTATACAGTGTTATGATAGCCAGGGCTTATCTGAGAGTTTATCCTTCATCAAAATCATGGTCCCTCTTCTTTGGGCTGCAACAAAATGCATAGGGCACAGATTTAAAATTTGATTGCACCACTAGTGATCTCTAGCAACCAGCAGTAAATGGGAGCAAACATTCAGTAATGGACAATTTAAACTGTATAGTCAGTCCACATTCTATGGCTACGTGATATAAGTTTCTCATTTTTACTTTCTCTACTACGTATAGTAAGTAGGGGAAGTATTGTATTCCACCCAAAAATTCGATACCGAGATTTCACCGGAAATATATGTTTTGAGACCCCCTGAATCCAAAAAGAGCATTTTTGGAAACATGTCCGTGTGTGTGTCTGTCTGTGTGTCTGTGTGTCTGTGAACAGCATAACTCAGAAACGAACAGTCGGATAAACACCAAACTTGGTATTTAGGTTCAGTATCTTCCAGAGATGCGACACGAAGGTTTTCAAGAAAATCCCCCCACCCCAGACTACCCTTTACATGGAACATTTTTCGAAAATTTTAATTTTCTCAAAAACGGCTCTAACAATTTTGATTAAACTATCATATGTTTAAGATATTGTCATGACAAATAAAATGTATATCTCGAATTTTCTGGCAATGTCTCCAAAAGTGTTCTTCATTGTGAACGACTTCTTCATAA
This sequence comes from Deroplatys truncata, assembly GCA_030765065.1. NCBI lineage: Eukaryota > Metazoa > Arthropoda > Insecta > Mantodea > Mantidae > Deroplatys > Deroplatys truncata. The sequence continues at coordinate 121,340,370 of CM060985.1, forward strand.
CTGGTAAACCATAAGAGATAGACAAAAGTTTACTACACGAAAAATGTAGATCGCGTTAAAATACACAATTTATGTCATATACATTTCTTTTGTTGAGTGAACCGTTTGCGAGATATTGCTTGTTATTACCTTAAATTTTCCAATACTTATACTTTTTCTCAAATTCGTTATTCATTTTTTTATGTCCTGGTGGACATGCAAAGAGAATGGAATGCGCCACATAGCAACCGGTGTTAAAATATTTGACTACCGCTTAAAACCTACCATATTCCCCTTGCATCTACAAGAAAATTATCAATAAGATTGACATCTCGATATCTCGATTAACATGAAGCATATAGAGAATAAGCGTTTATAAAAATAGTTTGTACAAGAGTAGAGAAAGTTATGTGAGTGTAACACATCAGATTTTTTGTGTTAGTTTTTGCTTATAGTTCGTGTTATGAAGCATAAAATATGGACTAGAAATCTGTGTACAGCCTAGGAAGTGGTCTTTGCTTTAATACATGTTTATTGTGGCACCAGGAAGAATTTCAGCATGTTTGACAGAAAGAAACAGTACTACGGAGGGTTGCCCCGCTTAAGCTTGGACGATTTTGAATTGCCTCCCAATCCTGTCATCGGTCAAACTGCTTATGTTTATTATTGCATCAGCTCACTGCAGTGTCAGCTGTCTGCTGAGCCAGTCGGAGACAAAGTTTACTCTTTATGGCTTCAATAATTGCTGACTTGTGACAAGGGTACATTGTTGGGCTTTCCAATGCCGGTTACAGCCTTTCAATGATAATGGAAAGTTGCAAACACAAAGGTGTTACCATAAGTAAGTCATGTGTGGGGCATATAACAGCTGCATAAAAATGGATTACCACCTGAAACCAGTTTGCAAAAAACTAGCAAGAAAAAGACCACAACAAACACGATCTAAAGCAGTAGTAGCCAAGGTGAGTGCAACAGCGACTCAAGAAAACCCACTAACCCAAAGAAGCATTTCCAGCCTCATTGGAATATCCTAAGGGACTGTCTATCGGATAATACACAGTAATTTGGGTCTAAATGGCACATTAAAAAACACGTGGACACACCTTGAAAGAGCGACACATCAGAGAACGTTTCAACATTGCAAGAAAACTCTATGACACCACCTGGCAGATGAAAAGTGGCAATGGGTGGTTTCTTTAGATGAAGCATGGGTTTATCTAGATGACACATAAATACCTCAAGCCATTTATTACCGTCAATTGAGCCAAAAGGGGTACTCAACTTTATTCGGGAGAACAAGGAAAAGTTTTCCTAGGGATTCATGGTGGTTGCAGGTTATTGCTCTCAGGGGAAACTCAGCATTCACAAAGTTGCCAACAATGTAAAAATTAATGCAACCTACTATCAAAGGAATAGTATGGACCCAATTTTTTATGAAGAGATGTTTGGATCCACATGGATAAAGCATCCAGTCACACTTCTCGGTCTTCCCAGCATTACTACCACCGGAAAGCTATGGAAACAGGTTCAATGTGATACCATGTAAAAGGATCCCTGTGAAGTCACCAGATGCCTCACCAATGGATTTTTGCAGATTTGGTTTGCTGAAATAGCGCCTTGTTTCTCGATGTCCCACCTCAATTGAAGGACTCTGGAAAGTATGCCAGGAGGAGTGGGCTAACATCCCTCCTTCCTGCTCTTAGATGCAGCCTTCTTAAATGGAAATAGCCTAGATAAAGCCCGTGGAAATCACATTGAACACAATAGGTGGCGGCGAAAGGGAATCTCGCCATGAAAAAACACAAGCAAAAACGTCCAAGCTTAAGTGGAGTACCCCTCCTTACCATGTCTTCAAGAATTCTTATAACACAGAATACCCATTTATTTTACATGTAATTTTTACACATTTACTGCACTGAACATTTTATGCATTTATATTTCATATCATCACAAAATTATTGCACTTTGTTGGATGAGGGAAAGTCTTACAGGTTTCAATTTCAGGAAGTTGGCAAGTATGTGTATTATTTTATGCTATCACTACTTTCCAATTATTGCATAAATTATGTGAAACTTTCTGATTGACGGAGGAGTCCACCAAGGTGACAGTTGGTGAGGGAGATGCCCAGAATTCATGTGAGTGACCTTATACAGGATGTTTCAGAAATGCTTTTACAAACTTTGGATATGGGTTCCTTACACCACAAGAAGGAAAAAAGTTCATATGAATATATGTCCCATAATCCGTTGTTTTCTCGTTAGGTGTTCAACACAGTGGTACACTTATAACACAAAACTCATAATAAATGCTCGAAATGTCCTCCTCTTGCTTCTATGCATGCCTGTACTCGTCGAATCATTGAATGTCGTACCCTGTCAAAAACTCCGGGATGGTGTCGAATGGTTTCGCAGGCTTCCATGACATGTCGATGAAGCGTTTCTATATCCGGGATGGCTGCTCCATAAACCAATGATTGTCCCCAGAGGTAAAAATCCACAGGATTGAGTTCGGGAGAATGTGCAGGTCATGGAACTGGTCCTCCTCTGCCTATCCATTGGTCATAGTAGATACCAATCAGTGCATCTCAAACAATGCGACTAAAATGTGCCGGAGCCCCATCATGCATAAACCACATGTTTCTTCTTATTTGCAGGGGCACATCTTCGTGAAGTAAGTCGGGAAGAGTGTGCTGGATAAAGTCCCTGTAGACAGCACCAGTAAGAATAGCTGGTAAAACGTATGGACCTACCAGACAGTCACCTACAATGCCAGCCCACACATTCAGACTAAACTGTTGCTGATGTCTAGCCTGAAGTACAGCATGAGGATTACAATCTGCCCATACGTGTACATTGTGGAAATTAGTAACTCAATCTCTCCCAAACGTTGCCTCGTTTGCAAACAAAACTGACGAGACAAACAATGGATTGGCTGTTTGTGCTACAAACCATTGGCAAAAGTTATCCCGTGGTGGATAATCGGCAGACGAAAGCCCTGCACACATTGAATATAATATGGACACAGGAGCTGCTCGTGAAGTACCCTCCATGCTGTCACGTGTGATGTACCAGATGCCACAGCCAATTGTCTTGTACTGATACCTGGATCATCTTCAACACACTTTAACATCTGTTTTTCGCGTTCCGGCAAACGAACAACTCTTGGTCTTCGTCGATCAATAGTCCATGGTGCAATGGTTCCTGTCTCAGCAAGGTGACGATAAACAGTGACAATGGTTGGATGACTCGGTTGTCTTCGGTCTGGAAACTCCATCTGATAGATGTGTGCAGCCTCGTGTCCAATACCATTCGCGCGACCACACATAAAAATCATGTCTGCCTGTTCATGAAATGAATATCCAGCCATGGTGAAACGAAACACGTGCAGTTAACTCACTATATGTACACAATTGAAACGTTGAAGACAGACTAATGACAAATGACAAACGTAAACAAGTCTCCATGGCAACACTTCGCCAACTACCGTATGTAGTACAATGGGTCAACGCCTTCTATGAATACATAGAGAAATGAAGTTTTGAGGTTTGACCTCGAAGGCCATTGAACTCACACTTTCATTGTGACAGGAATAACGTGAAAACCAAGGATTATGGGACATATGTTCATATGAACTTTTTTCCTTTTTTCCATCTTTTGGTGTGAGGAACCCATACCCGAAGTTTGTAAAAGTATTTCTGAAACACCCAGTATAAAGGTGCCTATTTCACACTAGTAAACATGATGCTTCAGTTTTTCTTAAGCACATAAATGCTAAAATACAGCAGCATAACTAATTGAGCCAAAAAAATCAAATTGGCTTTATTTGTGTGTACTAAATAGTACGCTAGTTTGGTTCCTGGCTGGGGCAGTGAATTTTTCTTTAACCAGAATTATTTCTTGTCCTCTACAGAGTCTGGAAGTATGAATATTGGAGTGAATGTGAGTGTGTTTAATAGTAAAAGGTAATAAAACCAACATTAAGAAAACCTCCAGTTCGGCGAGTAAAAGCAGAATTTGAATGATGCACCTCCCATTAATGAGTCCATGCCTTAATGACCTCAGCTCCAGCATCTGTAAACTTTTTGTGAAATGCACTCTCTTCTCTCTTTGGAATGAGTTTTTATGATTAATTGGAAATGATTAATTATGCATGATGTTACTACTTCCAAAATAGGCATCACGAAGCTCTGGTCTTTTGTTTTATTTTTTCGTTTTTATTTTTTATCACTTAAATTTTCTATCCTCCTGAAAAATTAGAAAACTATTCCTAACACTGAAAATATTGCTGTTGTAAATATCCACATGTATGATATGCAGTCATTTGAAGCTCAGTAAAGAGTTCCATGAAGTAAGAGAGACACATTGCTTTACTCTCTACACACCCCAGAAGACTTCAAGGCATAAACTGTATAAAAATACTATGCACAATATCAAGTACAAGGCCCGTAGTAGCAGTTACAAGCATTCATGTTGCAAAGCTCTGAAATTGTGTCTGTATGCCATCTAATGATAATGCCATAAGTTCACCATCCCTGGTGTAGGTCATAGGCAATTGAAAAGTCCAATATAGTCTCTTTCTGGAATTAAGGGCTTAAGTGGAAGATAAAAAGTATGAAGTTTGAACTCCACTTATGGGCAACTTTTAGCTTGCTTTTAAAGTTTTCATAATAGAGTGCAAAATATAATAACATAAAGAACAAAATCTTTCTGTTAAAAGTTTTTCATAAAACTCATTGCAGTACCACAATTCTGTTTATATTTTGTGACCAATTATGACCTCCAGAAAACGTTTTGTATACAAAATGTAAATCTGAATTATAATACATACAGATTGATTAAAAATCTTCTGAAAATGAGTGGATTAAGGGACTCCTTGAAAAAATTTTCAGCAAGGAGATTGTCTAATAACGTAATTCTAATAGATGAGCCTAACAATATTTCCCTATTGGTTATTGTGTTTAGGTTTTCTAATTTTGTATTATAACACCAGTGTAAAAGCATAAGAATCTAGGAAAGCCCATTAAAGCAACAAATGAATATGTACAATGAATGTTTAAATGAATATGTACAATGCTGAGTTTTATGAAGAAGTATTACAGAGATATTTTGTTTTTTATGTTTTAATATTCTGTTACAAAAACAAACTATTCAAAGACTTGCTTATAAATGGGGTTCAGACATAAAACATACATTTTTTTCATCTAACACTTTATAGGGGTACTAAACTTTTATGTTGCATATTCCTTATACTCATAAACACTAATACTCCTTCCAAATTGTGGATATCACTGTGACAAAGAGAAACAATTCACATTTTAGTACTTTGAAAAGGAAATCAAGAGGGAAAGAGATTGTTGGAATTACAATGATGGTGTTCCTGCCTCTTCACTCTGCAGGCATGAACTCAAATCCTGTTTGAGTCGAATGCTGACTGAGGATTTTGTTCATGGTTTTCTGTTGGTTCCTAGGATGAATGTTAGGTAATGCTTTAGGTCCCTAAGGTCATTTGCAAATTCATTTCATCATTCATCATGACCTGTCAAATTAAAATATTAACATGTCAATGGGCAGCGCCGTGGTCGAGTGGTTAGACCGCTCGCCTCTCACCGAAGCGGCCCGGGTTCAATCCCAGGGACCCACATGTGGGATTTGTGGTGGACAAAGCGGCATCTGGGCGGGTTTTCTCCGGGTTCTCCGGTTTCCCCCGCCATTAATTCCACCAACTGCTCCATCATCACCTTTCCTTTCATCCATTTCACCATCATTTCATTTCATCTACTTCCTTCATCCCATACCAGGCACTGGGCTGATCACTCATCCTGAATATTCTATCTGATCCACGAGTGTCTGCTCCTTGATGGGCCTCTGACCCCAGGCACCCGCCTGTAAGTCCTGGGGGGTGCAAGTCCTACATAAGAGGAGGTTAAACAGAGAAAGAAGAAGAAGAACATGTCAATGCTTAAATCATGGAAAATGAATCAACATTAAGCAGTCATATTGCACCACTTACCAAGTTACTGGCAGGACATGTTTTGAGGACCCATTGTCCCCATTATTGGTTACTGGTTGATTAACTGGTGATTACCCAATCTTCTTCATCCCTGGATATCTATAGCATCATTATTGTACAGTAAAACCTGCCTAAACCAGATCCTCTATATACCGGAAACCTGGACAAACGGAAAATAAATTTCAGAATGGAGTTACTTCCTATGTTAAATAGTACCGTAAAACAGAAAACTGCCTAACACAGAAACAGAATAATTTTCTGGAACCATTTGTGTAAATAACCTAACTAAGGTGAATTATTATGTGCGTAATGTATAGCTACGTGCTAAATATTTAAAATAATAGCCTTTAATTTTAGCCCAGCTGTACTTGCACTGAAGTTTTATGAACCATGTATGTTGATACAAAGGAGATCATAGAATGTTCTCCTGTATAGAAGTTGCAACAGTGCATTATGATGGATATGTGGGGGACAGAGAAACCGCAATTATTATATGTAAGTTGAAAATATGCCAAAACATACATTTGAACCTATTTTTTATGTACAGACTTGTATTTTAAATAATAGCTATACGATCACATTTTTTGTACTTTGTTTTATTAAAATATACCCTTTGTAAGATAGAAACCTATAAAAACAGAAAAAAATTACTGGAACAATCACATTCCGTTTTAGACAGGTTTTACTGTGCCAATAATTGCCTTAAACCCGCTTAATGGAAATTTCTAGGTATTTTGAATTGATAAATCCTGAAATACACAATGTGTATTTCTACACACTACAGTTAAAGTATGTTAAATTAAACTGATTTTACTTATGGACACTCTTTAACTGCTGTGGTCCTTAGAATCCCATTCTATATTGTGCGTGAAAGACCGGTAAATTTGCTCAGAGGCCTCTTTATCAGCTTGAGGTTCTTTTACATGCCATAAATCTATGACATGGGATTACCGGCTTTACTTCCCTTCTGAAGGAAACCATGCTAGGATTTTTACGCCCGAAAAAATCCATCGCCCTCTGCCGGGTTTGAACCCGCAACCTTGGGAACTAGAGGCTAACATGGTAACCACTATACCACGGAGGACGACTTAAAGTATGTTCATGGGTCTTTCTAATGTAATGGATTACCTGTGGGCGTAGTCCACACTGCTGTTATGACAGCCTCTACTCTTCTAGACATATTTGTAATCAAGAGAAAGGTTTCCTGGTTTGCAGAGAACTGTAATGAGTACAGGTATTTACATGGGCTTTGTGGTCTAGTGCCAAACTTGCATTCTGAAACATCCTATTGGTTTCAGATCAGGATTCTGATATCAGTCCATTACTGGTATCTTATTGTGAGACTACTGACCTACACATTGCACAGTTTCAACAAGTGCTTTATCATGCTGTTATATGCAGTGCTCATTCGCAAATACTCTTCATTGTTAAACACTGACCAATTAGAATATTTTCATGGCTATCTGCTATGACATTGCCATGTAGAGTGACAAGAAGCCCAAAACCTTTCCATGGGAAGTGGGACCACACTATAACATTCCTATCTCCAAACAGGGACCATACAGTCAGTAAACACTATGTGTAAGGCATTCTCCAAACCCACATCTTTCTTTAGAAATGAATCTTTCCAGTATTGCATGGTTCTGTAGTATTACTATATGTGAGATGGCACCTAGCATGTGTCAGTGTGATTTGTAGCTTATGGCAATTGCTCAACTTTGGAAACCTCATATTGAACATTAGGATTTTAGTAGAGCAAAATTCAGCTGTTCTCATATAATAAATCAGTTTCTTTTTTGTTACTAATGAGACCATGCATGAAAAATGAAGAATCATGTAAAATACCACATGGCAGTTCCAACTAAATATGTACCAACAGATATTTCAAAAACAGCTAATGCTGCAGAAAAATTATGTAACATAAATGGTATATTAACCACTTTAAGTGGTAGAGAAAGTAAAAAAAAATCATCTATTCTTACGTAATATCTGTGCAACAAGACTATGGATTTCTTTTACAATTAATTGAAACATGTTATCAATAGCACATTTTCATTGGTGCATCACATACCTGAATTCCTTAACATCATTTCATTCTCTGTTTATCCTCATCTTATGTAGGACTTACACCCCCCAGGATTTACAGGCGGGTGCCTGGGGTCAGAGGCCCGTCGAGGAGCAGACACTCCTGGAGCAGACAGAATAGCCAGGATGGGTGATCAGCCCGATGCTTGGAATGGGATGAAGGAAGTAGATCAAATGAAATGATGGCAAAATGGATAAAAGGAAAGGTGATGATGGAGCAGTTGGTGGAATGAATGGCGGGGGAAACCGGAGAACCCGGAGAAAACCCGCCCAGACGCCGCTTCGTCCACCACAAATCCCACATGCGGGTCCTTGGGATTGAACCCGAGCCGCCTCGGTGAGAGGCGAGCAGTCTAACCACTCGGCCACGGGAATTCCTTAACAAATGATAATACAATTGATAGGTGCATTAAGTATACAACTTCATATCATATTCTTGAGTTGTGTGAAGTGAAACTTGTTTTATTTATGGATGCTCTTTAACTGCTATGGTTCCTAGCATCCCATTCTATATTGGATGTAAAAGAGCTGACATTTTGCTCAGAGGTCCCTTTATCAGGCTTCAGGTTCTTTTCATGCCGTAAATGTACGACATGGGACCACCGGCATTACTTCCCTTTGAAAGGAAGCCATTCTAAGGATTTTTACACCCAAAAATCCATTACTCTCTGCCAGGTTTGAACCCGTGACCTCAGGAAATGGAGGCTAGCATGATACCCTTGTACCATGGAGGATGACTTTGAGTTGTGTGGTGGCACTTTAATGGTATATGACTGCATACTGATTACATAATCTTAGAGTGATATGATCAGAGGCATATAAGTTACTTTAGATCATATTCTGAATGTGTGATTGGCGATAGTGTTGTATGGCATACTCTATATCCCTGAGTATCGCTCATATATAGGATCCAGAGAAGAAAAGCAAACAAATAAAGAAAATCACAACAGTGAACATTTGCAGTAACTTCGCATTTGGTGTTATTTTGAGGTGAGTGCACTACTGCAGGCCACCCATTTGGCAGGACAGCAAAGAAATCTTGCAAAAATACTGGGTGCATGCACAGGAATCAATTAAAGGAACCAGCCTTGGAAGAGAGAATGTGTTATTGCCAGTGTTTCCAATTTCTAGCACAGGTTTCCATCATTTATCATAAAAAAATGATTCTCCCACAGTATGCCATTCAGTTCCAAAATGATTTGCTCCTATGTATTGTTTTAACAATACTTTCTCTCAGAGGAAGTATTTATTATGTTTCACCCAAGAATTTTGATATCAATATTTCACTGGAAATACATGTTTTGAGCTCCTCCAAATAAATTTAAAAAAGCATTTTTAGAACAAAAATGTGCATGCATGCATGTTTTTTTTGGGGGGGCCCCTCTCAGCATCTTCCAAAGATGCAACCAAAGATTTTCAAGAGCCCCCTCCCAACCCAAGCTATCCTTTACATGGAAAACTGTTTGTTATTTTGGATTTTTTGAAAATTACCATAATTTAAGATATTTGCATCACTAATAAAATTTATAGCTTCAATTTTCTGCGAACAGCCTGTGAAGTCCTCCTCATTCTGAATGAATTTTGTTTACATTTGTGTAACAGGTAAACCATAAGTGATAGATAAAAGCTTATTACTCATAAAAATGTAGATCTCATTAAATACAACTTATACACAAAATTTTTTGTGACATTAACCATTTTTATATACTCATTATTGTGGTTGTTTTTATTGGGGGGGGCGTCCTCTAACCGGTTAGGTCATACTGGACAGTGAATGAATGAAATGGATGAAATGATGCTCAGATGAGTCCAGGATCCATAGAGCTTAAAGTTACGCAGCATTTGTCCTCTTAGGATAAGGGAAAACCGTGGAAAAAGCCTTACCCGGGTAACTCACCCTATCCAAGATTTGAACTCAGGACTTTTTGGATGTGAGTCAGAGATGCTCTGCTACACCACAGAGGTTTGCCTCATTGTAATTGGTTTGAATTTTCAAATACTTTACAGTCTTTTTAAGTGTTAGGTCGCCATCTTTTTATCCTTGTGGTCATGCAAACAGTGGAATTTCAAAGCCAGCATATAGCAAACTGCTTTTTAAAGATTTGGCTATCACTTCAGTCTCCTATGTCCCCCTTTTGTAGCTACAACAAAATGTGTAATGAAACCATTTCTGCAAGTATTTATCTCTATTAATTGAAGTAGATTAATGAAGAATGGGTAGAAAAACTCATGTGAATATACCAAATAATATTTTCGTTTAAGCAGTAGTTACAAATGATTTAAATTGCAGAGATTTATTTGGATAGCCCTGTATATAAAAGCTTGAAAAAGATTTGTTGAAACCTTGAAATTTGATGGACATCTGTATAAAGGGTAGTGTGTGTAGAAGGCTTCCTAAATGTTTACAGTTTGTAAATGAATTGCATTTATGTTGTTTAAATGTTAAATATAAGTGAAGAAAATGTGTTGATACATGTCAAAGTTTTTTAAATCTGTAGAAAATTAAGCTTAAATATAACCATACTATTGCATTATTTCTGCCACAAAATGAACATATTTTAAATTTAATACTGTGCATATATTTTAAGTCTTATTACTTACCATGTTTGGAAATTCTTTCAGATTTTCATATTCATTCAACTGCTCCCCATAGTATTTTTTAAGCAAATTTTTGACATCTTGTGTTGTCAATGGCTTTACTCTGATATAGGCTTTATATTCTGATTAGTTTACATTCCTGTATAACTGACAGATTGTACACATTTAAAATTATATTTGAGTTCTTCAATAACAGTGACTGAATCTCGAAATTTGAATCACACTTGATTCAGCTTTCCAACATGTGGCCTACACATAGCTAGCATGAAAGAACTATTATCAAAGCAGTAACTTAATCTGTCTCCCTTATTTTCAAAAATGTTTTAATTCGTGAAATCTTGAAGTCAAACCTGCTAAATTAGAGTCCCGCAAATCTTCTGTATTATAAAAAGACTACAACATTCTGCTAATTTTTTGTGCCAAATCTTTTGAATTCTTCAGGAAGAACATATCTCCTGTTTTTCAGAAAATAACACCAACTTATTTAAATCTTCTGCTTATCATTTGAGGAAGCTACTGAATTACCTATGAGATGCTTACATAACAAAAATAGATATGGAGATTGGGGATTGTATTCCCAGTTCTATACTTAGCATTTTTATTAGTGTAGCTGGGCAACATAAATAAGTATCTTATTTGCAATTAATTCTGTTGCTTGAAGCATATAGGTACTATCTAAAGTATTAATTGATTGTATAGTATAGTATTTATTGTGCTAAGAGTTTTACAAATTTGATTGTCTACTGCACTTTGACCCTGGTCACTCATTCAGTAGACAATCACTACAGTTTATTTACATTTTACAATTTCTTGTCAATAAATTATCTTGCTCTTTTTTTTCTTCAGTTTTTTTCATGTCCCATTTCCATTGTTTTTCACTTTTCATTTATTGATTACTTAACCATCACACATTCACTATATTTTCCATTCAAAGTAAGATGCACTACCTCTTACTTTTCTCTTTCCACTGTCCAAAGCCATTTATTTTTTACTTTACACAAAAACTGTCCAATGCTTCTAGCGTCCTTACATATCATTTCAATCATCAGTGTATTTCTATCCCCCTTCAACCACTTCTTATTAAAAAATTCTTTTCTCCAATTTTCTGTTCCTTGGCACTTAAATACTATGTGTTCAATGTCTTCATTACCACCACATATCGGACAATGGTTCTGAGGAATACCCTGTCTTAGCCCTTTTAGCCTCCATGCTCCAGTTCTTAACCATGCAATAGATTCTCTCTCTTCTTTATTTACTATGTCTATATATTTTTCCCTACCCCATGTATTTTTCATTGGCCTATAATAAACTAATGGGCTCTTTTCGGCAATCTCACTGAACATGATTTGTATTTCTATATCTTCCAGTCTTTTCCTTGCCTTTTTCCAAAAAATTTTCACGTTATTTTCTCTCCACCATATATCTCCTCTTTTTTTTTTTTTTTTTCTTTCTTTTTTTTTTGGGAAAAAATTGATTGTAGTATTGTGTATTCCATATATTTTGGTGAGGAAAATGCTAATGGAATTTAAATAAAAATATATACCACCATTACCACCACCACTACAACAACGATGATGATGATAATGATGCTTATTTTCTATGTCTGCTTAACAAAGAAATTTATTTGCTTTTGAAGGTGAGACGAAGAGGTTATCAGGAGACAAGCCTGAGTCGGTCATTGTGGCAAAGGCCTCATCAGGACATGCCAGGCATCAGAGAAACAGGTGATGAAGCAGTTCAGGCAGAAAGAACTCCACTATTGGATGCAGCTACCAAGACTTCTCGACCCTCATAGTAGAAGGTAATAATGCAATTGTGATTTTCAATGCTATATCTTCAGCCTTCTGAAAAATGTTAGTAACTTAAATGGTCCACCTTCTTGCTTGGGAGTAGTGTGTTCCACCTTCTAATTCATAGGACCAGAGTTTACCAGAATGACTCTTATTTTAGTAGAACACCTTATTTTTTATATATATGTATATATAATTGAATAGTACTCATAAAGAAGTTTTCAAAGAGTTAACAGTTAGGTGTGACTAAGCATTTTCATGAGCATAACATGTCTCATTTAAATTCACTATGTTGTAAGACACATTTAGAAAATTGAAAACAAAAAATTATTACATTATTTACATAATAACTTCCTTAAAAACTATGTGCTTTCATGTCAGTATTGGGTAAAAGAAAATAGGCATGCAAGAAGCTTTTAACTGTATTTTGTGTTTACAGCTGCTTATTTTGGTAACTTATGGACATTACATTGCCTAAACTAAGCAAAACACCATAAAATAATTTCATTGATAGGGTCTTTTTTTCTTTTTTACTTTCTCCACTATGTACTTCATAACTAGAGGAAGCATTGTATTCCACAAAAATTTGATGTCGAGATTTAATTGGAAATGCAGTTTTGAATCTCCTGAATTAAAAAAATGCATTTTTAAAAACCGGTCCATGTATGTACATGTGTCTGAGAACAGTATAACTCAAAAACAAAAAGTTGGATACATACCAAATGTGGTATTTAAGTTCAGATCTTCCAAAAATGCGACATGAAGATTTTCAAGAAAATCCACCCATCCCCAACTACCATTTACATGGAACATGTTTTGAAATTTTTGATTTTCTCAAAATGGCTCTAATGATTTTGATTAAAATACCATAATTAAAGATATTTTCATGACAAATGAAATGTATATCTCGAATTTTCTGGGAATAGCCTTGAAGTCCTCTTCATTCGAAATAAATGTTATATAATCTTGTGTAACTGGCAAACATTAAGCAATAGTTGAAAATGCTTACATAAAAAATGTAAATATCTTTAAAACATTCAATTTATTTCAAATAACTTTTTTTTGTGGCATAAGCCGTTTCTGAGATATCCATTATTAATGGTTTGAATTGTTCAATACTTCGTCATTCTTTTCAAGTCCTGTTGACATTCGGTTGTTTCTTGTGATGGCATGGAAAGAGTGAGGCCATCATATAGTGTCCAGTTCTTAAACACTTGACTATTGCTATAGCTTTTGCATTTATAACAAAATTTGTAATGTAGCCATTTCTGCAAAGGTTTACCTTGATTAAAATGTGTAGATAGAAAAATAAGCCTTCTTAAGAATAGTTTAGTATGCATTAATAAATGATAGGGGTAGAGAAAGTCATGTGAATGTTACATCAGAGGCATTTTTTTTAACCCTTTCTATTTTTATGAATAAAATCTGTTTCACCATATTTTGCTAAAGTTCTATTACCACATATGTACAGAAGGATTGTTTTCTTATATAGATCCTTCCCAACCTTTATTATAGCAAAGATATAATTCACAGATTTTTTTTCTCAAACCAAGTTTTTCAATGGAATATTTTTCCCATTCTGATAGTTCTCAAAAATAATTTTCCTAATAAAAATTCCTAAGGACCTTATTCTCAATCCAATGTTCATACATTTTACCAATCCATATTACCTAATCCATCTTTCACAAAATTACCATTTCCAAAACAAGAAGCAAAAAACCAAAAAACTAAATTATTTAAATTGAAATCAATATACCTACAATTATTATAAAGTGAAGTTGTATCCTATAGTTGTGAGATAACATAATATTCTGCCATTCTCTTTATATCCTGCATATTGCAAGATGATAGATTTCATAGGATTTTGAATTTGTAACCATTTGTTCTTTGGTTTAGCCATTAAGTACTGACCTAAAAGAAAGTTACTGTATTTGCTGTTTACATGTCAGACTGCTCCTTACTTAACGCCTTAAGGACACTTGGTAGAGATCACAGGGTATTTTTATACTTTTTCGCAATTGAAAGAAAGCCAGTTTTCTCTAGAATTACACCATTTTGTACAATGAAATTTTTACTGCTTATTAAAGAAGGTTTTCTGAGTATACTGGTATCAAGATGTTTTAGCTAGCTTTAAATATTTTAATTATAAAAATATTTAAATTTTGTAAAAGAATTTATTTTATAGGTACACTTTTCTCTGAAAATGAAGATCAGAACTCCGCCAATTTTTTTTTATTATGAGTTTGTATAAGTAGCCTAAGATAGCTGGTTAACTGATTTTTTTTGTCCATTTAAGGAACTAATTTAATTTTTAAAAAATATTCACAAGAAAATAATTTTTGGTGTAATTTTTTTAGATGTAACTTTTTTGTTGTAATATAGGATCAAAATCTTTAACCTACTATATGCAGCTAAATATTCTGTATAACCACAAAAAATTTCAAACTTCTAAGATAAATAGATTTTGAGAAAAATGTACCTGAAGTTTAAAAAATATAATTTACGGGAAATAGCAAAAAGCAACAAGGTTATAGCATATTGGTAAGCAACAACTTTGTTACTTACCAATGAACTATAACATCTCTGGACCATAAAAGCCCTTTAAAAGTCCAAAAAAAAAAAAAAAAAAAAAAAAAAAAATTACATAAATATGTTTAATACTATTTATAATTAAAACAAAAGACAAAAAATCAATTTTTTGAACCCAAATCTTTACCAGGTGACCTTAAGACAGGATAAGGGCTGATGCTTTACAGTGACAGTATGAAAGTGGTTGTCACCTCTCAATGATGTTATTGGTGCAACTGTGGCCTAATAAAGTTTTGTCATATACATTCCATCCTTCAGGAAGATAGCAGGGAAGAATAGCTTCTCTTTGGCATCTGTCTAATTTATCTCTGGCTAATACTCAAGTCATAATTGGGAATAACTCATCAGGGATTTCATCTAATAATAAGTTTTGAAAAGTTGGTTGTAAGTCTTCTAATGGAAAAAGAGTCTTATGCATCACATTCACATGACTTTCTCTACCCTCTATCGTTTATTAGTGGGTATACAAATTATCCTTATGAAAGTTTATTTTCCTATATACCCCATTTTAATTAAGATAAACCTTTCCAGAAATAGCTGCACTACACATTTTGTTATAGATACAAAGGGAATAGTATAGTCAAATGATTTAGAACTAGACACTACATTCTGGCCTTAAAATTTCATGCTCTTTTCATGACATCGTGGGAAAAAATTGAAAATCGACAGGACTTTAAAAGAATGGCTAAGTATTGAACAATTTGAACCATTAATAACAAATATCTTGGAAATGGCTGATGCCACAAAAAAGGTTATTTGAAATAAATTGTGCATTTTAGAGAAATCTACATTTCTTGTGTAGTACATTCTCGTCTATCACTTAATGTTTACAAGTTATACAAGATTTTACAAAGTTTCTTCCAAATGAAGAGGACTTCAAAGACTATTCCCAGAAAATTCAAGATATACATTTTATTTATAATGTAAATATCTTTAATGTGTGGTATTTTAATCAAAATTGTTAGAGCCATTTTATAGAAAATAAAAAATTTTGAAAAATGTTCCATATAAAGGGTATCTTGGGGGTGGGGGATTTTCTTGAAAATGTTCTTGTCACATCTTTGGAGGGTACTGAACTTAAACCAAGTTTGGGTTTATCCGACTTTTCATTTTTGAGTTATGCTGTTCTCTCTCTCTCACACATTGCACGCGCACACACCTTTTTCTAAAAATGCTTTTTTCGATTCATGGTGCCTCAGAATGTATTTCTTGGTATCAAATTTTTGGGCGGATTGCAATACCGTCTCTATCTCTTAGGTATATGTTAGAGAAGGTAAAAAAAGCCAGACCTAGTAACATGTGCACATTTGCATCATTGTATTGATGTGTAGTCCCTTGTGTTGTATCTTCCTGTACACTGACAGGGACAAATGAAAAATTTGATGCAAGACACTGTAAAAGTAGAAATTGCTGCATTAGTTACTCCTAGTTCAAAATCACAATTATTTTGCTGATAATGGGCACTGTTGTACTGTTGTATACAGGGATTCTGATTAAGACAACAAGAAGGAATAAATGAATGGACAAGGAATAATGGTGTCATCTAAATTTGGTGCCATTCCTTTTACTATACCAGTTATTGTAAATATTTACATAAATGAATTTGGAGCTATCTTGAACATTCCACCAACTTACTATGTTTCAGATTTACTAAGTAGTTTCAAATTATGTGTTCCAAAAATCACTGCACATTTGTCTTAATGTTCATGAATTAGCAAGTTTTCACCAACTGGTGCACATAAAAACCATTCTGTAATGGTGCTCTAAGTTCTTGTCACCTTCTTGGTTCAATGGGTTACTGCCTCATTCATCAAAATATACTTTTCTACAGATTTTTGCGCTCTGGTAGTAGAGAAGAAACATGTGGTAATTCCATTACAAATTTGTGCTGTTGGTAACTCTGGGTGTTCAGCAGCTTCTCGTTTTTGTTTTTTTCTGAACCAATTTGAAGCAGCTGAATATATTTGCTCTCTTTCAGAACTGATATAGTGTCACCTGTCGATTTTGTTATAGTTGTGCTACATTCAGATTTATGTGAACATTACTAGTAATCCTTCCTGTTTTTTAAAATCTCTTCTGTGGTAAATGAATCCATTATTGAGCAATTTCCTGTTATCCCAGCTAGAAGTAATTACTTGTGAAATTTCTACTTCCATTTGACAATTTATAGAAAGACTAGGTAACCTTAGTTACATATTAGTTAAGAATTAATGTTTCTTGTACCATTCTACCATAGTTACATTTCATTAAATAAATATCATTGGGAAAAATGGATAGGGAAGAACATAATTTTAAAAAATCTGATGTGTTACACTCACACGACTTTCTCTAGTCTTCTACTCTTGTACAAACTATTTTTACAAACGCTTATTCTCCATATGCTTCATGTTAATCGAGATATCGTTATGTTAATCTTATTGCTAATTTTCTTGTAGATGCAAGGGGAATTGGTAGGCTTTAAGCGATAGTCAAATATTTTAAGAGCTGCTTGCTATGTGGAGTATTCCATTCTCTTTGCATTACCAGGACAAAAAAAAATGAATAACGAATTTGAGAAAAAGTATAAGTATTGGAAAATTTAAGGAAATAACAAGCAATATCTCGAAAATGGTTCACTCAACAAAAGAAATGTATATGACATAAATAGTGTATTTTAATGCGATCTACATTTTTTGTGTAGTAAAATTTTGTCTATCTCTTATGGTTTACCAGTTACGCAAAAGTTGTTCACAATGAAGAATACTTTTGGAGATATTCCCAGAAAATTCAAGATATACATTTTATTTGTCAGGAAAGTATCTTAAATATATGATATTTTAATCAAAATTGTTAGAGCCATTTTTGAGAAAATTAAAATTTTTGAAAAATGTTCCATGTAAAGGGTAATCTGGGGTGAGGGGATTTTCTTGAAAACCTTCGTGTCGCATCGTTTCTGAGTTATGCTGTTCACACACACACACATGGACATGTTTCCAAAAATGCTTTTTTTTTTATTCAGGGGATCTCAAAACATGTATTTCCAGTGAAATATCGGTATCAAATTTTTGGGTAGAATACAATACTTCCCCTACTTACTATAAATAGTAGAGAAAGTAAAAAACTGGTTTTGCAAAATGGCCTTGTGAACTTTGGATTGGGAAGAAAAGTTATTAAGATTACTTAACAGTGGAAAAATGTTTTAGGAAAACTATTCAGGAATGCAAAAATTCATACTTAACTAACATCTGAAATTGAAATCCTGGCCAGTGATGTTCATGATTCTAAGTAAACAACAAACTTGAGAGCAGGTAGCAAATCTTTTAATGGCACAAGTATTCAAGCTGGGCTATATAGTTTGAAAAATTGCTTTTGATGAAAATCAAGTCTAAAAAGGAAAAAGAGAATTGAAGCTGACAGAGAGAGTATAAAATAAACACAACAAGCAGGACGGCCATGGTAATTCTGAGGCTCACGTCCAGGAAGAATTAAGATTAAAATTCTGATTATGATCAACCTGCCTGTTTCTAATGGTCTTCTGTAACTACACAGGTTGGTGTATAATTTTCACGACTCTCAAAGTCCACATGGCAGCAAAGAGCAATAAAACCAAAGTGAATAGCACAGTAGGCGACTTTAAGGCTATTTGTCTGGTAAATGTGAACTGCGTCCCACAAGTTCATTTTTTAACTAATACATGAAGATTTTACTTTAAGACCATATTTTTCCCAGATATTTTGGTGCTTCCGCATATCAAATTTCTAGCAAATCAGAAACTATTAGTTGAAGCTAGACTGTTGACCAATCCCATATTTTTGAAAATACATTTAATGTATCATCCAAATATGTAAAAAAGATACTGGAAACTATACAATTTGCCATATAATGCTATTAACCAGCTTTCAAATAAATTGAAGTCATAGTTTGAACGGATTGAGGTGATGCAGGCCTTAGAATAACTCTGTATAGCAGCTCATTTTGCCAAAGTTCATTGGGAAGAACACAGTAAATACTGTTGTTGAACTACATTGAGAGTGAATTTTTACTTTCTCTACTGCTTTACTTACCTGAGTAAGTAGAGGAAGTGTAGCATTCTACCCAAAAATTTGATACCAAGATTTCACCTTAACCTGTCTCTGTGGTGTAGGGACCTAACATTCAAGAGGTCCCGAGTTAGAATCTCAGTTAGGGTGAGTTACCCATATAAGGTATTTTCCAGGGTTTTCCCTTATCCTGAAAAGATGAATATCGGACAGCTTTAAGCTCTATGAACTCTGGTCTCATTTGAGCATTGTTTCACCCATTTCATTCATCGTCCGATATGACCTAACCAGTTAAAGATGCTAAACTTAAAAAAAAAAAAAAAAAAAACCCATAAACACCGTAAATACTTCTTTTGAGGCTCTCTGAAAAAAAGAAAAAAAAACATTTCTAGAAAAAGAATGATGTTTCTCTCTCTCCCTCCCTCTCCCTCTCTCTCTCAACAGTATTATTCAAAAAATGAAAAGTCAGTTAAACATCAAACATGGTATTTAAGTTCAGCATGTTTCAAACTACCCTTTACTAGAAAATGTTATTTTCTCAAAAATGGCTCTAATTATTTTGATTAAAATACCGTATGTTTAAAATATCTGCATTACAAATAAAATGTATAACTTGAATTTTCTGGGGATAGCTTGTGAAATTCTTGTCATTCAGAATGATTTTTGTATAAACCATAACATCTTACTCCACAAAAAATGACACAATTTATGTCAAATAAAAATGCTTGTGTCATTAACCATTTTTGAGATATTCTTTGCTATTGATTTGAATTTTAAAATACTTATTCTTTTTTCAAGTAGAAGGTTGCTTCTCTTTTTAGTCATGGTCTTGCGAAGAACATGAAATTTAGAAACTATCACATAGCAACCCATTTTTTAAAAATCTTGACTAATACTTTAGCCTACTGTATCCTTCTTATACCTACAACAAAATATGTAAATGTGTAATGAAAATTTCTCTTCGATTAACAAGAAGTAGATAGAAGAACGCGTTTGTGGAAGAGTGTGGAAGAGTGAGTAGAAAAGTCATGTGAATACAACACAAGAGTTTTTCATCTTTATAAGTCTAATATTTCTATGTAGGTACTTTAATTTTCTAGGTTTCCACAAAGAAGAGGAAATAAAGTCATCCAAATTTTGCACATTTATAGAAGAAGATTTGAGCCTCCAGACTAGGATAATACTTCGCTGCATTATCTGTTCTGCTTGAAAATTAATTTTAACTGTAGTAGAAGTTAAAGGAGAGAGTTTTAGAGAAAGAATGTACCTAAACAGATCAGCAACTCACTAAATTTTAGTGGTACAAAAACATGCTTCTACAAAAGATAAATGATTTATTGACGGTGATTGCAACCTGTGATTTTTGTCTTTTTAATTTTCTTTTTATCCAGAAAGCAAGCAATGTTTTTATTTTGAAAGTATGCATTGCAATGCTATGCATTCATTAATAACTAATCAGCAGATATCTTTGAAGCAATGGCAGTAGCAGAAGAAAGTAAATACCAGTAATAAGTAATCTGTTTCATGAACTTTCACCATCTGCTACTGTATATCCCAGAGATCTTTAAAGAGTTCTGATAGCCTCAGAAGTCGCCACGGCTTATAGAGTCAGATGAGAGAGCTTCGTGTAGGAAGATGAAGCTAATTTGCTAATAGAATCAACAAATAAAGCCAAAGTATTACATTAATTTTTTAAATCTGATTCATAATTTGCACTCTTTTTCATACATATGGCTAACACAAAAGTACTAGTTCCTAAGCACTTGCTTAGTTGTTAGATTGTGAAAAATTCTATTTCCTAATCTGCAGGATAACTGCATAAATATTTTGTGGACTGCATTATACAGCCTGCCCCTTTGTCTTTTCTAACTTTACTGCACCTTGGATTGCCAGCCATTTTTATGAAAATATTAACTTTTAGATTTTTATACAGACGATTGGCAGTTACTGCAAAACCTTGATCCATCTTTTGTTATCGGTGCAGAGAAAAACAGTAAAACACTGCTCTTGCAAATAAAAATAGTTCCAATGTTTCTTAATAAATTGTTGCCCGAACATAATGTTGCATGAACAATAAAAGGCATGCAGGATTGTAATACGTAACATTTAACGGCGATTTATGATGTAAAATAAAAAATTATTTTACACTATTTTATTTTATTCATATTTAACTGTTACAAAATGGATAAAACTTATTTTTTAATGTGTTGTTTAAATTTGGTACACAATTCCCCGTAATGCCAAAAGTTTCACTGGTACAAGTACAAGATCATAATCAGATATTTCTGTTTTAGAAAACATGATTCTACACAGATCACAAACAGAATAAAGATTTCCTCAAATTAGAATGCCATTATTGAAGGCATTTGAACCTACGATATTAATTGCGATGATAGCTGGTGTGTCAACTTTTAGTGCAGGCAGAGCATCATCTCATAATGTAGTAAATCAGGCTGGTAAATGGCAGCTGTGTATGTGTACAAGGCATACCTATCTTGAGTTTCACACTGTGTGTAAAATCCTGGGTTGACTATTGGCCACTTCAGTATCAACTGAATCAGCCTGCAGATGTCTCTGTCTGTTGTCACAACTCTGGTGATTTTTCATTAATTTCAAAATAGTTACAACCTGTTCTATCTGCCAGCAACAAGTTTGCTTTGCAGACTGTTCTTTGTATTATATGGCTTATCCAAGATGTACGTGTTTATATTCAAGTTGCTGAATGTTTTTATACTATTGATAGAGATGATATAGAGTATATTCATAGCTTGCCTTGCAGCATTTGCAGAACAGAATATATGTGAATAAGATAAAAATTAATATTATTTTTAAAATTTGTATAAAATAAAAATACATTATTTTTCCAAAAATAAAATTGCATACATTATATTTCATCTCTTCCAATATTTCACTTCATTACACATATAAATAGATGCCTAACAGCTTTTAGGTCTAGTATTACATTACCCAAGGTGCCAATTACATTAAAATTACTTCAAAATAAAAATAAGCAAATAAATTTAGTAAATTTTAAAACTGCTTTCGGTAATAAAACATTTGTTTGCTTTTTCTACATTATTTCAGGAAAGATTAACTTAAAACTATTGGTAAAAATGTATGAGGATATAGAGGAAGCCTTTGGGCTCATTATTAATTCTATATTAATGAATCACTGTAATCTAGTCATTGATATTTTATCTAATCTATATAAATATATAATTATATATATGTATGTCTTGTACCAGACTCTTTTTATGTAAAAATGGTTATTTAAAAAGTAATTTTATTATTGTTATCCTTTTATGCACTTTTTAACCAGTTCTTATTTTGTCTGTTTGTTTGCTGCAAGAGAATGAAAGTTTATATGCATTGTGCAATAAAATTTAAAGCTTGGTATGTACATCTATGAACAATTGAAGGCATACAGAGTCATTTGAGACAAAGTGATATGAGTAGCATTTCATCATATTGGTAAAATGACAGCTCTTAAGTTTTTCAACCAAAGTTTTGGCTATAGGCTACCTATGTGTAAAACTAAAAGAAGATATATGAAAAGCTGCACTTTATAAAGCCATTTATGTTGATTGAACAGTTATTTAACTTCAGAAAATTAGCATTATAGTGTGTGTGTGTTGTGGTGATCTTTGATTGTTTGATGTTGGGGAAAGGTATATTTCTCTTTTGTTGCTGTGGATATTTTAAAACATATTAAGAAGTAAATACTTTATGTTTAAAAATTAAATTCATTGCACCTTTTATTTCCTCAATAATACAAGTTTTTTGCATCCATTTACAGTAAAATGGATAGTCATCTTGATAATATTTATTTTAACTATGTTTATTATATATTATATTTTGCCATATGATTAGTTGTGTCTGTATATTTTGTTTTATATCTTTTATTAGCAATTACACAAGCAAGGTGTTTCAGCATTCTAATTATTATTATTGGCACACTCTTAGGTTGTGATTGACATTTCAAGGCATGCAGACAACAGTTTTGCCAGTTTTAGCATCAATGTCTACAACATGGAATTACTTTAATTAAAACATACCAAAGAAAAGAGCCATATCTTAAATAATGCTTTACTGCAAGGAAAATGCCTAATTTTTTTTTGGGGGGGGCTTTTGTTTGTGTCAAGATATTTGCTGTGGGCATGGTTTTGTAATTGTTGATAATATTATGTGCAAACACATGTGCAAAGAAAACTAGGCACTGAATTTAATGCATAGCAACAAGACAGATTCTAAAATAATAATGTAAACATGTGAAGTGATTAAATTATGGAAAATGGATCGATATTAAGCACTCATATTGCTCCACTTACCAGATTAGTAGCAGGACAATGGGTCCTTGAAATATGTCATGTCAGTAATTTGGTAAGTGGAGAAACATGGGTGATTAACATTGATTCATTTTCCATAATTTAATTATTTGCTTCACTGTTGAAAGTTCCAATGATTTTAAGTTTAAATCTGAAGTTATACCACTAAACTACACATACAGAACAAAATGTTTTATCTGGCTGGGCCCAATGGGACTGAGAAGAGATAAATGAAATAATATATTTCGTAAATACATTTTAATTTATTTTCTTCTGAAACCAGAAGTTGCCCGTAAACAAAGAATATCACATTACAATAAAATAACAATAAAAATAAATAAAAATAAAAACTAAATCTTAGGAAAATATAAAAGGAAAAAACAGAACAGACAGGTAAAATAAACAGAAAGAGAGCATGTCAGCAGCAGGCAGAACTGTTGTGATAGAACTCTGGTGTCGTGTCTAATGTTAAAACACATGGATAGCATCTTGCCAATCCTGGGGTTTATATTCCTGGCTACCATGGAAGTGACAGGTTTGTAATTGGTGCTATGTGACCTCAGTTACATAATCATCCCTTCTTTTGATTTCCAGAGCTGCTTATCATGTGACCTACAAATGTCATTCACCAACTACACTTACACCAATAAATAATAGGATGCTTTTACTTGGATTCAGAAAGTGCAAATTTTTCTCTGAGTCTTGCTTGACAAGAATATTTGAAACACCTTGAAATTATAGAGATTATTTTGGTTGAATTATCATACAGCATACTTGAATGGCTTCAGACTGTGTGCTTTACAAAATGCACTATGACAGTAATGTTTGCTCTACTAGTGTAACTTTCATGACAAGTTTTAGAATCACTGGGAAGCTGCAGTTGCATGCAGCTTATGACAGCTATCAAGTGTATCTATGAACGTTTCTCTATATGCCTTCAATACAGCATTAATTAAACTTAGCTGAGCACAAACATAGCTCTCTGAGCACAAGAATGCTTGAATAAATGTTCACACAATATTTTATATTAGTAATAAATACTGGTATGATTATAAAGTTTTTCTTGTCTTATTGGGATACACTGAAACCTTCCACACTAAATGCATGTTCAGGAGAGAACTGGAATGTGTGTTTTGCTCTAGATTTTTTACTTTGTACAATAACAGGAGTACAAACTTTTGTAAAAAGTTACAGTAAAAATTATCTGTGTATATAACGTGAAACTCATGTTTTTTACAAACAGTTCAGTGTCAGCCTTCCCTTACCTTTTCCCTTCACTTCCTCATCTCATTGTTTGACATAAAAACACATAGCAAGCAAAGATAATTTCTTTTTTTCTTTCTTTTCCTTCCTTTCTTTCTTTCTTTTCTTTTTTTGCATATACATTAATTAAGCACATAGTAGCAAATTCTGAAACAGTACATTCTTGTAACCAAAAGTAGAGACTTCATAATTTCAAAATGAAAAAGCAGGACATGTACTTGAAGAGCGAATAATTAAAAACGTACAATAAAAAATATAGATAGGCATATAGAACCTTTAACTTAGACGAACTTGTTTATACAATGGTGTCTGTGAAGATCATACCTCTATTGGATTGAGGTGTGACGTCAAACCTGTCAAATACAACCGCGAACTGGTTGTATTTGGCAGAACCATGGATCTGAAGTATCTTACAATTTTCAGTGTTTCAGTATACCATTTCTACCACCATGACTTCTAGAAAAAAATTCCCTTATACAGGATATATCTAAGTTTGTCAACATCATCTTTGCAAACAATAAATGGAAATTCATGTTGTAAGTAATCTGAAAATACACACTTTCTTTCAGGAGGAACACTATTGCAAGTTATGTGAAATACAATTCACCACATTACAGGTTACTGGTAGTGAAACCGAACCATAAATGTATGTTATGCACTGCAGGATGATGTAATAAAATACTATTTCAAACCAGAGCCACAGAGAGTTTATATTACTAAAAGTTATTAGCACATGCAACAATGAACTAATCACCAACATTCCATATTTTGTAACAGACAGCTCCTTTTGTTTAAAAGTTTAAACATCTACAAAAACATAAAATTTAAACTATTTTTTCAAAAAGTGAGACAAATATTGGTATTGCCAAAATTGGAATGTCTAGGATCACTAAGCCAAAGGTAGAAATGATTAGCACAATTTTTCATGAACAAACTGAGTGTGCCTAATGGCATGTAATACAGCAAATAACACTGTAATTGCTTCCAAAACCTAATAAATTATGGAATATCATTTTGGATTAAACTGGTTGCAGGCATATCATCATATCAAAAAACATTAAACTCCTGACACAACAATCCAAGTTGGCCAAGACCTACCATATAGCAGCTGAATCCTTTGTATCCGTTTCCCAGCACTTCATGGGTGGAGTGCAATAGTGGAGCTAGCATGCAATTTCACCTTGGCTGCCTAGGCAGGATTAGCAAGACCAGGTGCCACTATTTTCCATCAAGTATGTCTTTAATTAGTCCTCAAGGACCTCAAGAGGCTGAGTACACCCTGCTCCAAATCTCCCAGGAGGTGAAAAATACTCCTCCCAGTTCCAAGCATGGAACCCAGGTCTCCTCGCATTGTAGGTAGCAATACTATTGCTCCACTATGCAGACAGTCTATGTATGATATAAGATCGGAGTTGTGAAGCAAGAAGGATGTAAGGTAACATAGTACTTTGAATTATACAATTGTGGAAGAGTTACAAATAGTGATGAGTGTAAATAGATAAATAAACGAGTAGGTAAGGAATTTATTGATAGGAAAGGTAGAATCAGACGATTGAAAAATTCAATGCCATTGCTAGTATTTGAACCATGGATCTCCCAGTTTCCATCTGGTTGTTCTAACCATAGCAACATGCTGGTACAACATTAAATTCAACTGATTCACATTTTTCCTAGCAACCTTCTCCTGGAGATCATCTTTGGTTATCCAGTGATGGCATTGAATTTTTCAATCGTCTGATTCTACTTTCCACCCTTGTCCAACACATGGCTTCTTTGGAAGAACAATTAATTCCAATTTATTGATACATCACAATGGTATTTAAATTTAGTGCAATAAGTTTTCGACAGACTTGTTGTCAAGTGGAATCCTTGATTTTAGCCTGCTGGGTGCCGGTAGAAGACATCCATAAAACAGATTTATAATGCCATGTATCTAGATAATCCTTCTGGTAGTACAAAATTAATAATCTTTTTATTAAGCACATTGCAACCTGAAATGTCTTTTAGGAGTCTAAAATAGGCTTCATTTCATGCTGCTTTCTCCAGCTATGTCCAGCTATGGCAGAATTTTGTATGTATGCATCTAATGCATGAAATGATCTATCTTACTTTCCTTTGAGTTTTCCACTGTGTGCATATGCAGCAGTTTAATTTGTAAATTCATGATTTTTCTGCAGTTGAATGTAATATGCATTTGGTTTCCGAGATACTCCTTCCATCCAATTTATATGTCCAAAATTTTCTTTTAGTTTTACATTTCCTTTCAGTTAAAATTTCTCCCATCTCTGAGCTTAAAGCTCAATCACTAAATAGTTCATCTGAGGTTCTTCATAATCTGCATAATTATACCCCATAACCTTAGGCTTACTTTTATACAACTAGATTTCGTATAGCTGTTCATTTGAACTGATACCACTTTTTAATGTTTTTTTTTTTAATCAAGGTGACACAAAAAGCTAAACATTTTTTCACATTTATTAAGATCCCAAAGGTGAAGTTAGTTTTTGATGTGTATAGCTTTTTGAATTCTTTGTTGATTTTTTTTCAAGTGTTTCTGTCATTTGAATTTATTAATTTTGGAATTAACTAGTTCTTTAATTCCAAAGAACTAGTTTAAAGCAACGTTATCAGTGTATGTTATTAGATTCTTTTCAGACTCCTCTCTATTTAGTAACGTGTTAATTAGTCTGTAAGTTTAAACGTTAAAATCAGGGGTGTAGTCATAAAAACAAAACTACCTGGATGCTTAATTTGCAAATAGCATATTCATGTATTGCTATTATAATTATTATTTCTATTACTATTACTACTGTTATATTACTCTTTCTCAATTAATACAAATAAAGTAAATAATGACTTTAAATAACTATGCATATATACATTTCATATTTCATCCAATCCACTCTGATAGTTGATTGGTCAACTTTAGCCACCCCCTCCCCTAGCTTTTGCCTAATGGGACTGCAATGGAGCAAAAACTAATGTGAAACAATTATCATTATGTCTTTATCTAGCGGGTTTACAATGAAGTGTAAACTAATTGAGTAGCAAATATTCTCTCCTTTACATGGCTTTCTTTATCTGTGTCTTTCTTATACTAAGTGTGAGTTGTCATTAAGTTGCTAATAAACCATTATTTTTCAAAGTAAAAATTAAAAAGGTGCTACCAAGGAACAGAGAAAGTATTGGGGAAGCACCAAGGTTACAAAAAAAGTACCCGGGTGACTCCCTGGTGTGTGCTGGCACCACTACACCCATTGTTAAAATGCAATAAGCTCCTTTAAAGTACCTAAATAATCATCCAACCACATATATGTGGATAGCACTATGGATCTAGAAGTTTCAGGATTGATCCCTAGTGCTGCAGAGAAATATTTCTGCAGCAGTATCATCCAAATGAAGAGCTAGGTATATGAAATTAGTTGCAGAAAACAGCCTAAGGTTGTGAAAGTATAATTAAGCAGATTACTTAATGACTATTATGCTGATGGACTATCCAGTGATTGAGCGCGAAGCTGAGAGTTGAGGCAAAGTCTAAATAAAAAGAAGTATAAATCTAATAGAAAATTTGGAAAAAATAAACCAGTGAAGGAGTATAGTAGATATCATGAAGGTGATTTTGCTTACAGAAATAAATGAAAATTTATAATACTATTTTAGTCTTTGAGCTCTTATTTCAGCAGAAATATGCACGTTTTTTTATGACACAGTAATTCAAATTTGAAGTGGTTAAAGCAAGTCTTGTATATTACATAACTGTAACTAATCTTCAGTTTTTGTTATCTTGACTTTCCAATTTCTTCTTTCTTAATGTTTAGCACAATTTACAATTCTTGTTTGTATAGATTGTAATATTTGTAACAGGTTACAACCCATGCTCTCTCTAGCTTTATAATTTATCCAGACATTGCAATATTACTCTCTGCAGAAGGCATAACTAATGCTTTACAATGTTATGCTTATTTTCTTTTACTATAGGTTCAAATAAATAATAAAATAAAATAATTGATTTTGACTTATTGTAATCCTATAAAATGAGAAACAAAACTCCCATTTTACTTTGTTTTCTTTGAATGCCAAGGTAAACACATTAACTTTTTGTTTTTAGTACCTATCTGACCATTAAAAACTATTGTACCTACCTGATTTCTACTTTAAATTAAATATTTAAGTTGGAACATTTATTTTTCTTTTGTTCAAAAGTAAAGCTAGTGCTCCAGCTTGGTTCCTTTTATTAATTTGCTACAAATGCTCAAAAGAACTGCCTTGAGAACTAAATACCACTAACAAGTTATCTTCTTTTCTTCAATACAGACTCAGCTACCTTTGTTGTAATTTCATCACATACTCGTATAAGAAGTAAAAAGTCTAAAAGAACCCATGACATAAACTTTGGAATATATTATTCATAAAGGGTCAGCTAAATAAATACATTTACAGACATTTTGGTGCAGAGCCAGGTTTTGGAACAAAATCATTCCACAGATTATATGGCATTCCTGTCATATTGTGAAATGCTAGGTCTCTTACTCTGACTTCTAGGTTCCACAGAAGACCATGAATCGTTGTTTAAGAAATATTTTTTAGCAATCTGTTGTAAAGAATATATTTGTTTGAACTAAAGCAATTCATGCAATTGCTTGCATACCATACACTTGTGGTTTCCGAGGAGAACAATAAGACTTATAAATCTGATTTCTTACAAAAGCTTATTTTTGTACCTATTTCCTTTTAATCAAAATAAAAAGTCTCAGAAATACTTCTTCATACATTTTGTTACGGGAAACTGGTGTATGCTGGCCTTGAAATTCCATACTCTTTCCATGTCATCAGAAACACCTGAGTGGCAACAGCACTTCATAAAATGACAAATTATTGAACAATTCAAATCAATGACAACATATATCTCAGAAATACAAAGTTATTTAAACTAAATTGTGTTCTAAAGAGACACACATATTCTGTGGTGAGTTTTTGTTTATCTCTTATTTAGGGTGACCAGACATCCTTTTTTTTTTTGTAGGATAGTCCTCTTTTTTAGGTCCTATCCTGCTGGATGCGAAGGAACAAACAAAAGTAGGAAATGTCCTTTTTTCAGAAAAGTACCACCCAATATCCTGCCTTCTACATTCGTGCATCACGTAGTGGGAAGAAGCTTTGAAATCGCTATTCCCAGTAGGTATCATGGCGCCCACAGAATGTTGTCAGTAGCCACTAGCATTGTTTATGGTTGGAAGTGCTCTAGTCTTTATTTGTCTTGGAAGTTGTGGCATTCTGCTGTGAACATGTGTTGGCAGCTGGAAGGTCTTACGCCTTTGCAATTATTCGTTATAAGTTTTATAGCTTCAAAGTATATATGTGTTTTTCTTTTTTAAGATGCCTCCAAAGAGGAAGTGTGTATTTAATTCTGAATTTCAGATTCTATATTCGTTCATAAAGAGAGGGAAAACTGATGGTGATGTGCATTGCCAAAAATACTCAGTTGTGATTTCAATTGCAAATGGCTGGAAATCTGAATGGCATCTGCAAACTGTGAAGCACAAATCAGCTGATATTGCAGCTGCTTCCATTGTAAGAATTTCAACATTTTTTCTGAAAAAAGGATTTTGGTCCTAAAATAAATTAAATTAGCTGCAGCAGAAGTCTGCTTTGCATTTTACATGTAAGGAGAAATACTTTAGTAGACCAATACTTTTAAAAAAACTTTAAATCGAATTGAACTGGCATAATCAATAGTTTTATGCAACAGATTCCACTTCAAAACTTGTTAAAAAAGCTTCAATTTATAGTATTCATCCACAAGAACCAAATCTGAAGTAATTGTAACAAATGTGATCAGTCCTTTTGCAAACCTCACAGCTAAAGGATGATTTAAATGAGCTAAATTAGTGACAATTTATACAGATTTTTGAATCATAAATCTACTAAAGCTTTTCCACTATTAATGCACTATTTTATTCCTGTGGGTGGGACACAAGTTAAAACACTTTATTTTCAAGTCAAATGTGGTGAAATATCTGACATTGTGTCATCTTTCATTCTGAAGACACTAAGTGACTATAAAATTGTCAATTATGTGGGTTTGTATATTGACACTATGAACTGTAACTTTGGTGGATCAGCTAGAAGAGGCAAAAAGAATGTAAACAATATCATTCAAAATTCTGAACAAATCAGTTATAGGTGTAGGTTGTTCTGCAGGTATAGTGAATAACTGCATTACAAATTGCTATGGGCTGTCTACCAGTTTGAATAGAGAGTGCAATGCAGAAAATATATTCATACTTTTATATATGCATAGTGTGAGAAGCTAAATTACATGGATTCTGTGAGTTTGTGAAAGTAGAGTATGCAAACTCCTTTCTTACAGTAAAACTAGATGGCTTTCTCTACTCCCAGCTGTAGAACATGTAATTGGCATTTTCCCAGCCTTGAAACCATATTTGCAATTACAAGACAAGTGTCCTGCTGTCATCAAAATTTTTTTTGAAAACCCCTTATTGGAAGTATGGCTCCATTTTTTACAGTCAGACAGCAGCTTTCAATAAATGTGTTTGTTCGCTTGAAGGGCAGTATGTTTCTTGGTAGAGGGTTGACCGTAATTACAAGGCTTAAGCAGAAATTAGTTGACAGATGTAACTCTGTATTTTTACAGCTTATAATAATATAAAAACTCAAAGCTATGGAAGAAAATGGATTTTAAGAGAAGCGTTTATTCCTTTTATTTGACTTGTATTGAATACATAAATCGGTGGTCTTCTCCATTCACCAAAGTTATTGTTTTGGATTGGGTAAAGCTTGATTCATTAATTGAGTGGGACAGTGTTCAAAACAGCTTGAACTACATCAGTAGCAGTACAGGTATCTAAATCAATGATTCGTATCTGTTAAATGAAGTTGTAAATGCAAGAATATATGCCACCAGTGATAAAATTTATGAATGGAACAATATTATTATGAAAGTCAATTTAAGGTGGGTTGAGATATTTGAACATTTTAAGGATAAATGCATTCCCTTTTCCAAATGTGTGTAATGTTGAATTTAGTTTGTTTCCTTGTAACAAATGCACCCACTCAGAAAGTATTCTCAATAATGAATAACTTGTGAACAAATGATAAATCTTAACTAAAAACAGAAACACTGAAACTAGACTGTACATGTAGTGAATTCTATGATATGATTATAAATCATAATTGTTATAAGCTGTACATTCAAATGAAAAGTATGAAATGCCTAAAGATGAGTAAAAAGTTTGTAAAAGGTGATTTGTTGATAGGGTTTATGATAGCGTAATAATTTCAATAGCTTCATTGCTCTTGTAAGTACAATACATATTTGTAACATGATGTTTCATGAATTGCATGTTTTAAAATTATGTAATAAACTTAAGTTTTGTAAGTTCTGCACTATTAAAATTAATTACATGAAGCACTAAAAGGGACTATTCATTAATAAAAGTTTATATAAGTAAGGCCAAAAAGATGTAAAGCTGTTAACACATGTGCCCTGCTTTCTGCCTCTGAGAATCTGGTCACCCTACTCTTATAGTTTACTAATTATATAAAATCCCATCTGAATAAAGAAAACTTCATAGGCTATTCCTAGAAAATTCAAGATATACCTATGTTTCATTTATCATGTAAATGTCTTAGATATATGGTAAATAGGTATGTTGCGACATTTTTGAGAAAATAAAAATTAATGAAAACTTTCTCTTATAAAAGGCAATTTGTGGTAGGGGGATTCTATTGAAAATCTTCCGGTCATATTTTTGGAAGATACTGAGTTTAAACACCAAGTTTGATATTTGTTAGACTTTACATTTTTTAGCTATGCTATTCACACACGTGCGCGCATGCACAAGGACCTTTTTCTAAAAATCCTTTTTTTTTTGGCAGGAGATTCAGGAGGTCGGGTCTCAAGCAGGAGTGTCATTTCGATTTCTGCTTGGGGGGGGGGGCAAGATTGCCTGAAATAGTTGTCCAAATTTTCATTTTCATTTTAACAACACATTTAGCCTAAGAGAAAGCCATCTTTTATTTCTTAAATGTTAAATATTTATATTAAAAGTACAGTTCTCGTTAAATTTTCTTTAGATAGGGCAAAAATAACTAGTGGCCTAATTATTTCTCATAGCTTTGGGGGTAGTTAACCCCCCTGTAGCCCGAAATGACGCCCCTGGTCTCAAAACAAGAATTTCCGCTGAATTTTCGACATCGAATTGTTGGGTGGAATGCAATTATTACCTACTTCCTGTACCTACAAGGTGCCAACGTGGTAGATAAAGTAAAAATGTTTTATTGTTTATTCAGGGACTTCAAAACGTGTATTTTCGGTGAAATCTCGATATTGAATTTTTTGGTGGTATTCAATATTCCTCTACCTACTAGGTAGCAAGTCCTATATCTATTATAGGAGGGCTTGCGTGGTAGAGAAATTAAAAAATGATTAATCGCGACCGGAAACGTTTCGTACCGTACACAGGTACCGTACTACGAAGCTAGAGTGCGCTGGGAAGCAATTCATCAATGGTATTCGTTAGCGTATTTTAGATAAGTTCTGTGGATAAGTTACAAGTGCAGCTGTCAACCAAGGCTTAAATATTGCGTCATACTCCATGTTGTGTCAATGTAGATAAGCATATCATTGTAATGTATGTAAAAAAGTTATAAAGAAAATACGTAGCTAATGTGAATTTGGTACAGAAGTATATATACTTAAGAGCAATGCAAGTATCTTTGTATTGCTGATTGTGAAAGGGAAGTGAGCGTGCTATAACCTCCAAATATTTTCGGGTGTGACATCATGGCACTGCTTATTACTCAGCACTGCCGAGCTTGTTTAAGAAATGCGGTAAGTATACTGAGATATAAGCAATATTGATTGCACTAAATACGAATGCGAGTATATTAAGTGACCTATATTTTCAGGTGATATCCACATCACAACAAAAGCCCCGTTTGTCGTTAATCAAGAGGGCATTCTGTACACCATTACCACCGAAGCCGAAACAAAAAAAGTTCGGGCCAATTACCTGGAAAAGTCTCTCGATAACGGCAGCTGTAGGACTGGGACTTATGGGGTACATGTGGTATTTGAAAAATGAAAAAGAAATTGGTAAGTGCACTCTTATGCTAGGTATGTCACCGGGTCACTTAAACCGGCCTAATTTAGGCTGTATTCATTAAGTGTCTACATATAGGTGTTAAATTATAATTGGTAGTACAGGTAACAGTTCATACAAAACAGTATGCATGTATATAGGAATCATATAGTCACATTAGATTGACTTGTGGATCCTCTAATCCATACAAGAGATGGTTAGGATTGATTCTTATTCAGATCAATGTTGAACATTTTCTTCCAAACTTCCTTTTATCCAAAAGAGTAATGTAAGTTAATTATAGGCATCTTAAGACTTTGGGTTTATTTTTTGCAAAATGATCTTTGATATTACTATGGGCATACAGCAATCAGCATTCCATAATAAATATAGCTTCTAATTTGATATGGAGCAGTGCTTTGAGTTTAAAGGTGCAGTAAAAGCACCTGGATCATAAGGGCAGAAATGGCAAATGGGAGGAAGAGAGGGAAAGGAATAAATTTTTCCACATTCCATGTGTAGACTTATGTCTTTAGTAAATACATGATTTGCAAATTACAAATCCTGTGAATAATAAAATGTCACTATTATTTAGTGAGCGACTTCTGCAATTGTGCAGTTTTATTACAGTTCTACACCCTGACCTAGATAGACCATGTAGAAAATGTATTAAGTTTTTACTTGTATGATTTAAGTCTAATGTAGTAGTGGTGTTCTGCCTTTCTGTAATCTTATGAATTTGTGATATCTAATCTCTACACGAATGATGACTAAGTGATATATCCATTTAACTTTCTATTATTTATCTAGTTGGGTAGAGAAAGTGTTATATTCCACTTAAAAATTCAGTATTCAGATTTCAGCATTGGTTCTGACAGTTTAAGGATGCCAGGCAAAGATTTTCAAGAAAATCCCCCTTGGCTCACCTTAAGTAACTCTTTACATGGGCAAATTTTCAACATTTTTTTTATTTTCTCAAAACTTTTATCATTAATAGTGTTCATTAAAATGTTATATATTGAGATATCAATGCAAAATGTTTACTTATTTTGAAATATAAATATTATAAGGAAATTTATATATATATAAGTGATGAAATAATTAGCCAACTGAGTTAAGTTTTTACAAATATTAAACTCAGTTGGCTAATAATTACCAATGTTAAACTTCTATGAATAGCTTATGAAGCGCTCTTTATTGTCATTTAATTGTGTATAACATGGAAACCATGAGCAGTACACAAAAACTTGCTACAGAAAAATTGTAGAGCTCATTCAAATATACAATGTATGAAATAGATTTTTAGCTTAGTTCCATACTTACCTTTGCTAATTAGTTTACGGTTTGGCTAGTAGTGGGCTCTCTGTGGCTATTTTAATTCAAGGAGTTCATGCTGAAGAGCTGTCAACGTGTGAGCAGACAAGGTTACGAGATAGAAATGACTAATAGAATGAGTGTGAGGCGAGAGTCCTGTGGTTTCGAGATGTACCTGAGGTTAAGTTAAGTGTGTGTATATGAACTGGATACATATAACGAATACATCAATAACTGCACATTTTCCACCTCTAACATAACTATTCTTATGGATTGCACTAATCTAGTTGGGCTGGCAGTTTCCTCTGCACAATGCAGTATTAACGAAATGGATTAATGCATTGCTCAGATTATTACATTGAATTAGTGCATTTAAAAACTACATTTCATTTACATACAATGTATTTTTCAGCAATACAGAAGGAACGTAAGCGGCAGTTGGGAAAAGCAAGCATAGGAGGACATTTTGAATTAGTTGATCATCATAATCATCCTTGTAAGACCGAAGACTTCTTAGGAAAATGGCTTCTTATATACTTTGGATTTACGCATTGTCCAGATGTCTGCCCAGATGAACTGGAGAAACTGGCTGGTGTTGTTCAGAAGCTTGGTATGTCCATATTTTCAAATTAATACATGTTCATGAAGCTGTGAGGCATGCTGCTTGTACCTCTCGTATGCTACTTAATTCCTCCTTAACATATGCCACAACAGCAAAACTACAGAGACATGCATATAGTTTTCTAACCTCTCTCGTTCTTTGTTCATAATCTTGCTGACCACTGCTTTTGAAGCCGACAACTCTGCAAAACGTTTTGTACCCAATGTTTTTCAATTCATTTTGTTTGCAGTGTTTATTTATTGGGAAGCATATTTAGAACTTGTAAATGTGGCAATTCATCATCTACAGCTTCATTTATGCAGCTATTTTTGAACATTAAACACTTTTTAAAGAATTTAATATAAGGTTTAACAATCTGTTAAACTTAGCATTGGTTGGTGAAACAGAGTTTTTGTTAGTTTCAATGCTAAAGCAGTTTAACATTGTGTTAACTTATTAATACATGTTGATGAACTCAGATGAACTGGGATTCATCCTACCAGTTGTGACAGTTAAAAATATAACTCTAGGTTAAGTTCACCTACATGATTAAAAGGATGGCAAAAATAATAGCCTGTCATGACAATATCTCTCTCACACACACAATACACTAATTAAAGGCTCACTTCAGGTTAAATTTATAAACTATAGGGCACAGTGATTTTACCACAGCTTGATATGACCTGATAGCCTATGTTCCCCCTCTGCTAATTATAAGTTGTAACATTGTTAAACTTTGCTCA
This sequence comes from Deroplatys truncata, assembly GCA_030765065.1. Lineage (NCBI taxonomy): Eukaryota > Metazoa > Arthropoda > Insecta > Mantodea > Mantidae > Deroplatys > Deroplatys truncata. The sequence continues at coordinate 121,376,790 of CM060985.1, forward strand.
GAATGTGAGAAAATATAACAAATTTTTTGGGGCATTAATCCACACTATTTGAGCAATATATTTTGTTTCCATGAACTGCCATTCTTTTCATAAAAAATGTTCACAGAATGACATTTTTATACCTTCAAAATTGCTCCAGAATGAATGTTTTATTTGATTGGGTTAAAATTTGGCAAGAATGACATAAGATGTTTAATGGAGGACTGAGCTAAATTTGAAAAGACTTCTAACAATAAAGTATAAACAAATTTGCACATTGTTGAAAACCACATCGTTCTACTATTTTTTGTTTTCATTCTGGAAGCATTTTTATGTTTAATCCTCAATTCATGGTGATGTCATCAGTCTGGAAGCGTGGTATGCTACTCATTGTCACTGTATTAGCTAGCCTTGCATTGCATTTAATTCCTGTTGTGATTTTGTATTTGTACTACAGTTTTCCTTTTCTAGTGTCCTGTGAGGTGTAAGGTCAAGAAGGCTGCGTGCAGTGCTTATGGTTGTGCAAATAATTCCAGCGTAAAAGGAAATATTGGTTATTACTCATTCCCTGATAGAGATAAGAATTGACATGTGTGCTATGAAATGCAAAAACTTTATACCAGTCAAAAATGATATGGTATGTGGAATTCATTTTAAAGAAAGTGGTTTTAATGAGGCTATAAAAACAAGAATAAAGAAGAGCGAGAAAGTCAAAAGCCCGAAATTGAAAGATAATGTAGTGCCTTCAAAATTTTTAGGATGACTATTTTGTTAAGTGTAAGCAAGTGCTACAGCTAGTTGATAATTCAGTAAGAAATTCTCAGCAAGAAATTAAAGCTACACCAATTTGTGAGTCTTTAAAACATGGAGTTGAAGATTGATGCTGAAATACAGTGCGAGTTGGGAACTGAAATTTTTAGTGTAATAAATTGCACTAATCTGAACCAAAGTTTGGCTGGTGACGAAGGCAAATCTTCAGCTATAAATGATGATCATAAACCAAATAAATATTTGAGGGAATTCAATGAAGATGAATTTTATTTAGTTTTTTATTTATGGACGCTCTTTAACTACTATGGTTCTTAGCATCCCATTCTATATTGGGCGTGAAACACCTGTAATTTTGCTCAGAGGCCTCTTTATCAGGCTTGAGGTTCTTTTACGTGCCGTAAATCTACGACACGGGACCACCGGCTTTACTTCCCTTCCGAAGGAAGCCGTGCTAACGATTTTTACGCCCGAAAAAATCCATCGCCCTCCGCCGGGTTTGAACCCGCGACCTTGGGAACAATGTAGATGAAGAAGAAAATTAGTATATCCAGAAAATATTCTTTTGTGTTTGTGCATAAATGCTCTCCTTGTGCTATTCAGTATTTGTCACCCATGTGATGAACTGTCACTGAAAGAAAATGTAACACGGGGGGCATTAATGGTAATTAAAACTCATTGTGTGAATGGGCACATTTATGGGTGGTGCTCTGGAGGCAAAAGTAACTCATTAAAACCACTTTCTCTTAAATGAATTCCACATACTTTAGCATTTTTAGTTGGCACAAAGTTTTTGCATTTCATAGTAGCAACCACTTTGTTGTATACATGTTGGTTCTTATCTCTATCAGGGAATGAGTAATAACCAACATTTCTTTTTACACTGGAATTATTTGCACAACCATAAGCACTGCACGCAGGCTTCTTGACCTTACACCTCACAGGACACTAGGAAAGGAAAACTGCCCTACAATCACAAAATTACAACAGGAATTAAATGCAAGTGACAATGAATAGCGTGCCATGTTCCCAGGCTGATGACATCACCATAAGGTGAAGATTAAACAAAGTGTTTCCAGAATGAAAACAAGAAGTCATAGAACAACTGAGTTTTCAACAGTGTGCTCAGATTTGTTTATATTTTATTGTTAGAAGTCTTGAAAAATTTAGTTCGGTTCTCCTTTCTTTCTTTATTTATTTTTATTTGTGCTAGCAATCTTCCTTGGAATATGGCTATACATCAGCCAAAGCTGTTATCTTGCCATATTCTACCCATATTACATTCCTTAATTATAACATAAAAAAAAAAATAATAATAATAATAATAATAATAATAATAATAATAATGATAATATAATTACATAACTTAACATCACATGATGAAACTAATTCACATCTCTTTTTATTGTCCATAACCATTTCTTTTTTACTTTGGACAGGTACTCTCCTACCTTTTTACTGTCTTTGTTAAAAATCTTGCTTAATGCTACTTTCCTATCCAGTTTTAACCATTTCCCGTTTATAGCTCTCTAACGCCTTCAGCAATTCAAGATTATGGTATTGTGAGGGAGCAGGTGCATTGTACACTACACCTAAACATATGGTTTTCTCATTAATAGTTTATCTTCCAATATAATCCACAAAACATTTTTAATCCTGGACCAAGTATCTCTTATTACTTTCCCTATGGATTGTCTTACAAAAAGACCCACTCCCCCAGAAGCTCTTCCCTTCCTTGCTATCCCCTCCCCTTCTATTCCAACATATGTATAATCCTTCACCTCTATATTTACCTCCCTTAGCCAGATTTCTGCTACCCCTAAATGATCTACCTTTTCTAGTAGATGTCTCAACTTCCCTGTAAATATTTTATTTTTTAATCCCTCACAATTCCAGAACCCAATCTTCCTCCTTCCTTTTTCCTTTCCCTATTGTGATCCTGTTCTGCTTCTAAACCTGTCCAACACTTTCCTACTCCGTAATTCTATTCCTGTTTTCTCCTTTGACGGTCCTGCTAAATTTCTGTCCAAAACCAGTATGCTCCCACTGGGTGTCGACACAATGTTTTCCTCTCCCTCCGTTCCATCACTCTGAGACCACGCCCCTGCCCTGCCCACGGCCAGGTCACATGCCAATGTAACTTCCTCCCTCCTAGGTGAAATTACTTTCCTTGTTTCACCAGCTGATGCCCTTGCGTCACTCTGATCTGACGTTCTGACTGCGTCATCGCCACGCCTACTCTCTAACACGTCAGCTTCTTTCCGCCAGCCCCACGTGCCGGTGACATAACTTCCATGTATCGATCCTTATCCTCTGATCTCCGATCGCTCTTTGGACTTCCTCTGCATTCCTTCTCTCTGTTCTCAGATGTATTTCGCTGAATCACATCCTGCTCCTGCGATCTGCTGTTCCTTGTGTCACTTTCGTATCCCGTCACCATGCGCCCATTGACCCACAATCGTAGATTCTTTATGAAGGTCCGTTTCCCTTCCATTCTTGCCAGCATCATTTGTTGTATTAAATCCTTCTTCAAGGCCCGTTGTTCCACTGATAAATATCTGTTTATAAAGATATTCGTTCCTTTTAGTAGCTTTGATTTCTTCTATACTTCATAAACAAACTGCACTGACGTAAATCTTGCAACTATCATTCTGACTCCTCTTGATCTCCCCACTGTAAATGCTTCTCTAATCTCCCAGCCCTGAAGCTTCAAACCAAGCTTTCCTTTTATAATCTCTCTGACCTCATCTACAGGCCATACTCCATTCCTTTCTTTCACTCCTGCTATAACCAAATTAAATCGGCGGTGTCTCTCTTCACGCAGCTCAACTCTTCTTTTAACTTCCTTACCTCATTTCCTATATCTTGTATTTCATTTCTGATCTCTCCCTTGATATCTATTAGTTTCTTTTCCATTCCATTGAGTTTATTTCCTAATCTCTCATCCATATCTTTAAAGTACGCCAACGTTTGTTCCACGACGTTTCGATCCCCATTTGGCCCAGGGTTGATTTCAACTCCACCAATTACCAATAGTATACCTATTACACATGTGAGAAGAAACATGTTTACCATCTCTTCTACACCTTTATTTGTTTTAAAATCCTTCCATTTTAATTTATTAAATGCTCCAATTCTTGCTCTGTGCACCTCAATACCAATTCCCATGGTTACTTAAGCCCTTCTTTCTTCCACTCCAGGAACTTTCTCCTCACACATCCACTCTCTTCCACTGCTTGCTTAGCACTCCCAGTTCTCCTTTAGCAAAGGGCAATTCCATTTTATGATACGCATTGCAGAAGGTCATTAATATGCATAACAGTTTTTAAAAAATCAGCAAAGAAAATGTGATGCATTTAAAAGCTTTTAAATACCCTGCTACATTTAAGAATTTGAAATCTGTATTCAGATATGGAAAGTAAGATTTAATCAATTGCTAGAACAACTTTGAATGAACAGAGTGAGATTTTGTGCTGAGCATTTAAGAGAGTACAGAATCATTTTTAAACCAAACAGCCAATCCTGTAGATACTGTATAAAAATAATGAGATTGGTTGAAAATTTTAAAGTTATAAAATTCAGTAGGTTACCCCTAAAGACCAAAATATGTGATACCTCATTTTGTTTTAGAACTTTAATGATTTAGGACACAAGCAGTAATGAAGAAATAATGCAAATGATCCTGAAGGTCTTCGTGAACATAAAAGCTGGTTCATAACAACCGAGAATGGTAACCAGAATGAGAATGACAAAGTTGAAATACAGTAGAATCTCGTTAGTATGTTTTTGCAGGGACCTAAGGATTTGGATGTCGTAGGCGGGAAAACGTGTTAACGAAAATGCAAAATCTGCAATTTGAGAACATAGGTAATAAAAATCTAATAATTACTACGTCTCCATGGACAATTTAAATCGATTTTGAGTACAATTTCATACTGAATACGATCCTGTTTCCATGTTAAATTCAATATGTTTAAATGGATTTGGATACACAAAGCCTGAGAATAAATAATTCAAGCTTTTATTTTGATCAACTTGGATTTTTTAGGTTATGAATGTTTTTGAGAAAATAAATTGCGAATTGTGGAAGCGGCAATAGTGGTTTTGCTGTGTGTTGTATTACACACGTGATAACAATTTCTGCTAAAAAAACAAAAAATTATGAGCGTGCATCGTGTTACGAGTACAATAGACGATATTATCTTTGGTGTATACAAGACGATTTGAACACGGAGGTGTTTCCATGCAACAAATTTCGTTCCGGTCCTCTTCTGATCCTATTTTCCAAGAGAAAAGTTTTGTTTTAGTATTTTTCCCTTCTTTAAAAACAGTTTCAATTAATTTAGGTTTGCTAACAATCGTGTTTAAGGTTGACGGAGGAATGTTTAACTTCCGCACTATATCGACATGTTTTATATTTGGATTGTATTACATCAAGGATTTTCAGTTTTTCACTGTTGGTTATTTACCTACTACTTTCTTTTTTTCATTGTAAATGAAAAGTTAAAATACAATCTACGGTTGTTTGGTCATCACTCAACATTAGAAACTATCGTTAGCGTTTACCGCGTTTACCACGCCAAGGTAAAGCATTCTCTATCCCGCCCACAGAAATCGTGTCACACAAATATTTAAATGCATGTATGTGATTGACTGCCGATATCCACCCCGTGACCAAGGATTGTCCAAAGTAGCAAATGAGGACGTCAAACTATGAACATGTTAAACGCCTACATCCACTGTACCGATCAAGGATTGGCCAAAACAGCGAATGAGGACGTCAAACTTCAAACGTAGTAAGCGGGACCGGGAAAACGCACTAAGCAAACATTATTTATTATATTTGGTGATTTGGTACCGGGACTTTTATAATTCAACGTAATACACGGGAAAACGTGTTAATGAGGAACGTGCTAACGAGATTCCACTGTACATGACTTTATTTTAATGAGAGTGTTCACAGTTAACGAAGCTTTCCCCAGCCCCAGGAATGGGAAAGAAAACTTGGGCAAATTTTAACTTTTTCATTCTCGTTCCTGAGCATGGCATATTATCCATATTGAGCATATTAGACTCTTCACTGTAGAGATTATTCTAGGTGGCAGTGACAAACAGCTGCTAGTGCTCTCTAGTCTCAAGCTGGAAAAATGAAACTGGAACAAATTATGTGCATGCTAACCTCAGACCCTGATACTCGCAGATCCATTGAGTATTGGTTCTTGTAGTGAAAGGATCATCTGTAGTTTGTTTACGAGGTCTGTTCAAAAAATTCCGGAGCTTTTTCCACAACATTTTTCTATGCTTAGCTTTTACTTATTGTGCATGGTCTCCTTTGAAATACTCTCCTCCACAATTGATACACTGTTCCCAACGCCTTTTCCACTTCCAGAATCTGTCTTGATACATCTCTTTCTGGATCGCTCAAAGTGCCATCTGCGAATTTTCTTTCATCTCATCTATCATTGCAAATCTTCATCCTTTCAATGGGGTTTTCAGCTTTGGAAATAATAAAAAAAAGTCTGCAGGAGCCAGGTCTGGAGAGTACGGAGGATGAGGCAACACAGTGATATCATTTTTGTACAATAGTCGCACACCAACAGGGATAAATGTTCGGGTGCGTTATCGTGATGCAAGAACAATGAATTGTCTCTCCACATTTCAGGCCGTTTCCTTCTCACATTTTCTCGCAGGCTTCGCAACACATCCCGATAGTCTTCAATTGGCACGCACAATTTGATTGGCATTCCTGACATGAGCATCGTCAGTAGACGTCGAAGGGCATCCTGAACGAGGGTCACCTTTAACTTCCATCCAGCCATTTTTAAACAACGTGAACCATGCGTAACACTGAGTACGGCTTAAGCACTCATCACCGTAGTCTTCCTGCATCATTTGGTGTGTCTCTGTAAAGGTTTTCTTGAGTTTCATGTAAAATTTAATGCATACGCATTGCTCCTCTAACTCTGCCAGCTCAAAATTCACAAACTGTGCGACACAACGTTCTACTCAATACAGCACTGAACAATAACTAACAGACATAATGAAACTTCCGGCAGTTACACATTAAACACAGGTGTGTTCAGGGATGCCAACCGCATTTCGCTCCAACACTCCATTGGTGTGAAATTATCAATATTCCGGAGTTTTTTGAACAGATCTCGTATATCTACTCAAAACTGGCTATTGCTTAAAAACAATGGCAAAAACTAGAAAGAACAGCAAAAGCTCATAGAAATTAACAAAGAAAATAACTTTAATATACGCCATTAAATAAAGGAATGAAAGCTTAATACGACTAGAGGAATATGAAATGTAATGGATCTGCATTTAAATGATGTTTATCCTTTCAAATTTTTATGTTGGCTAACCCGCATTATGTTGGAAGCAGGTGGTAAAAACATCATTGGTCAGTTAAAACAAATGAAATCCCAATGCACGAAATCGACTTTCCACTTTGTGTTCAATATGATAATTGATATGCATTCCTGCTCTCATTACTGGGCTGTTGTGAATCAAAATCTTAAATGCTGCATTGCCTCCCAGTCTCATTTCCATTTTGGTTACTGTTCTCGGGCTATTGTGAACCAGGCTTAAATTCTGCCAGGTGCACTTCTATGAAACATTTATGCTTCTTCCACAAATGTTACAACAGCATTTCTCTGAAAGAACACCATGATTTAACAAAATAAGTATCAGGTTTATTAGCAATGGAAAGATAAGAAACTTAAAAATTTAAAGTCATCAGCTTGCAACAATTGCAGGAAATATTCACAGGAGAAACAGATGTAGAAATGAAACTGGAACTTCCCATAATGAGAAGCAGCCATCAAAAGTTTATTCACACTAAAGCAAACCGACATGGATAGTCGAAGTTGTTAAGGCACTGACTCGTAAATAGTAGGTCTGCAGTTCAAATTCCAGGACCATCCTCCCTAATTGAATGTTTTCCAGGTTTTCCCCACTCCTTATAACTGGCAAATGCAAGGATGTACCCTAAACTTAGGCCTATACCGTTTTCTTCCCAAATTTTCTTTCCCAGTTTTCATATGATGTATCACCAATGCCCATCCCTGAGAGAACAGGTATTAAACAGTATTTTAAAATTACAAACACGTAAAGGAAAACATAACCAAGAAAAAGTTTTCAAAACTGTTGTGAAAGTCTACATAATTACTAATACTATTATTTGCATTAATTCTGGAAATGCATTCATCAGTCAAGAGAAATTAAATTTTTATGTTAGGTTTTCTGTTTTTTTCTCCATTTCTTAATTATTTTAACATCAATCATCTTTACTTTTGTCCTTCCTGTCAATTTTTTGTAACTTTATTAACAATTAATGAATTTTTAGAGAGTGGCGATGTTGGTAAAGTTCCTGAGATCCAGGCATTATTTATCACAGTGGATCCTGTGAGAGACACAACAGCAGTGGTGGGCAAGTACGTATCAGAATTCTCACCACGAATTCTGGGTCTCACTGGTACTGTTGAGCAAGTGGAAAAAGCATGCAAAGCTTACAGAGTATACTTCAGTGCAGGGCCACGTGATAAGGATGAAGATTACATAGTAAGTATTCTTGTTATTAGCAGGGTTAAACATTATGGAATGCACTTCTCTGGTATCTAACTTTGAGGGTTTTGATGCTTTTACACAATGAACTCATTTTAATTTATAAATAATGATAATAATAAAGATTAAAGACCAGAAATGATGTGCTACTGCTGATTTATCTGGCTGCTTTTGGTAAATGCATCTCATATGCTCTTTAAGTCTTATTTCAAGAATTTCTTCTGGTTTTTCCTATGTATACCAGGTTACAATCATTACAAACAATTTGATATATACCAGCTGATTTATCGTTGGGGATAGGATCTTCATTTGTGGTCTTCAAACCATGAAATCACTCCAAATATAAAACTCTTAAAACCGATCAACAGCAGCAGCGAATTGGACATCTGGGAAAAAATACATATCGCCAAACACAGAAATCACTAATGAATTTCGAACTGCTGCCACGCAGCAGCCTTTGGAGGTTCATCAGCCCAGCACCAGAGAACACCACTAGCCACACACATTCCCCAGACAATAACAGAGGCCTGTTCCGAAACATCTGATATATATACCTTTTTTATCGTGGATACATTTTCACTTTCTTATTGTAATATTAGTGGGCTGGAAACGTATTGCACTATTGGGCACAATATTTTGGTTCCACGCAATATTTGAAATACTTTGGCTGCTATAATCTTGCCTGTTTTATGTATTGAGCCATTTTACCATTTTCACCGCTTTGTTTGTGGCTCCTTACTTACCTCTCGGGTTAAAAAAAAATATTAGAATACCTGTTGCTCTTTAGTGCATGAGTTTTGTTATAGTTGGAGTTGCCTTTGGTAAAACGTTCGTTTGCCTAGGTTTAATGTTGAATAGTTTTCTTTTTCAGGATAAAGCATTAATGCTATTCAGTTAATCTTGTGAGTGCTCAAAAGCAGCTAAATTATTACACACTCTAGTGAGGGGTGATTTTGTGACAGGTGTTTATGGTTTCTTGGATTTATAACATTTCAAAATTTAGAAAAAACTTACATTTTCTGGGTGCCTTTAAATTTCATTTATAAGTATTAGATTTATGCTGCACCTCATCTCTAAAACATCCAGATATTTAAATATCACCCATAAGGGAAAGCTGTTGATGTAAACTTGGTATTTTCTTTTGTTTGTTTTACTTTAATTTTTCCACTTAAATTTTACTATATTTAAATTTTGCTTTAAAGTTTGGGTCAGTTGAAGCTTTGGTTCTATTACTATTAAAGCCATTTTTGTGTTCTTGTTATCAATATTAGTGTTGCTTTACAGTTTTGGTTAGTTAAAGCTTGTTTCACTATTATCATTAAACTACCTTCTGAAAATCTATCCCTAGTAGTATATTTATGAGAGTTATGGTTCAGTACTTATGCAATTGAAACTTAAATTTTCTTTAAGTTAAGCTTTGATAAATTCCTTCCAGCTCTTAATGTTTGAAGTTGTGATTGTCATTAGTTTGGTAAGAATTGTTTCAATTTCTGTGTTTTTATAACTTTAGTGTTTTCTTGTTATATTTTGTTGTTTTGTGAAAAGCGATGTTTCATGGCTACTGTTTAGTAAAATAAAACAGTGGAACTTACATTTTAGAAATTTATCTTTGTCTATATTGGGAGATACCCTCTGCGCCTTTCTTTATTCCTGTGTTAGCTTCAGAGCTTTGGGTTTTCACCTTAGGATTCTTATCCCCTACGGCACTCGTTAGGGCTTCCCTTTTCGTTTTGCCGGGGTTCCCTTCTACAGACAAGTCTGTCGTAAGCAGCTGCGTGGCTTCGCTGACCTCCTCATGCTTTTATGTTTTGGGTGAGATCAGCGAATCCATTGCAAAGGTCAAGTTCAATACATCAGTTAGAGCTGAGCTACAGGCACTTCAACATGGCCGCTCATTGATTTGCCCACCAAGTGCGAGTTGCGAAGCATCATTCCTTTTCTACAGGCAGAATGGAATAGTGCCACAGAAATTCATTGCAAAATGAGCCGTGTTTGACCTGTGGAGTGAGGGTGTTGTGCTGTGTGAATGGTGTAGGAAATTTAAAGAAGGCTGAACTGATATTCATGATGGTGGACAAGGATGCAAGTCTGTCACTAGTGGAGAGCTTGTTCGCCAAATTGATCAAGTGGTTTGAGAGAGACGGAGGTTTACCATCAGTAAGTTATCTGTGGACTTTCCGGACATTTCAATGTCAGCTCTGTACACGATTTACAGAAACACCTAGGCTATTGAAAGCTTTGTGCACACTGGGTTCCCAAAAAGCTGTCTGAGGACCACAAGCATGGCGAGCGTGGCCTTATACTTTCTCACACATTACGGATTATGGGGAAGTTTGAACTCCATGTAACAGGGAATGAAGTGTGGATTCTTTATGAAAATCCAGAATCAAAAGAAAAGTCCAAACAATAGATGCGCGCACACTCCCCAAAAAGTTCAAAGAAATTTTCAGCAACAGGAAGACATGGCTACTGTTTTCTGGGATCAGAAAGGCATGTTGCTCATGGAGTTTATGGAGCCAGGGACTAAGATCACTGCAAACATTACGTCACCTGCGAAGAGTCATTCAAAACAAAAGAGGTATTCTCTCATCTGGAATTGTTTTGATTCATGACAACACAAAGCCACATATTGCTGCAGTAACCCAGCAGCTGCTTACTCAGTTTCATTGGGAAATGCTCAATCGCGCAGCATACAGCCCAGATCCAACACTGAGTGACTTTCATCTTTTTTGGCAGCTGAAGAAAGACTTGGGAGGACAGCGCTTATGCACCAACAGAGAACTTCAAGATGTCATGAAAGCCTGTCTGTCAATATGATAAACGTCATAATCTTCACGGTGACTATGTGGTAAAGTAACTGTCACTGTATTTGGCTCTTAGTAGTAAAACCATTTTGTGATTCACATTTGTCTTTCTGTTATGCCCCATCAGAGGTTGAAAAAAAAAATCTGATGTGTTACACACACATGACTTTCTCTACTCTTGTACAAACTATTTTTACAAATGCTTATTCTCCATATGCTTCATGTTAATCGAGATGTTAATCTTATTGCTAATTTTCTTGTAGATGCAAGGGGAATATGGTAGAATTTAAGCGAGTCAAATCTTTTAAGAACTGGTTGCTATGTGGCACATTCCATTCTCTTTGTATGTCCAGGACATAGAAAAAATTAATAACGAATTCCCACTTGAGAAAAAGTATAGGTATTGGAAAATTTAAGGGAATAACAAGCAATATCTCGAAAATGGTTCACTCAACAAAAAAAAATGTATATGAATTGTGTATTTTAACGCGATCTACATTTTTTGTGTAGTAAAATTTTGTCTATCTCTTATGGTTTACCAGTTATGCAAAAGTCGTTCACAATGAAGAATACTTTTGGAGACATTCCCAGAAAATTCGAGATATACATTTCATTTGTCATGAAAATATCTTAAACATATGATATTTTAATCAAAATCGTTAGAGCCATTTTTGAGAAAATTAAAATTTTCGAAAAATGTTCCATGTAAAGGGTAATCTGGGGTGGGGGGGATTTTCTTGAAGACCTTCTTGTCGCATCTCTAGAAGAATACTGAACTTAAATACCAAGTTTGGTGTTTGTTTCTGAGTTATGCTGTTCACAGACACACACACGGACATTGACTAATTTTGAAGATTTAGAAGCTAGTAACAGTGATGTGTCATAATTTAAAATAGAGAGTTGAGGGTTGTTACACTACATCACTATAACATTCTTACTTGAACGCGTTTCGGGAGACGGCTTGTTCCCATCGTCAGCATTTTCTCTCAACTGATTTTTGCCGGTCATCGTCTGGGGGATGTGTGTGGTTTGTGGTGTTCTCTGGTGCTGGGCTGATGAACCTCCAAAGGCTGTTGGGTGGCGGCAGTTCGAAATTCATTAGGTGATTCCTGTGTTTGACAATATGTATTTTTTCCCAGATGTCCAATTCATTGCTGTTGTTGATCGGTTTTAAGAGTTTTATGTTTGGAGTGATATCATGGTTTGAAGACCAGAAATGATGTGCTACTGCTGATTTATCTTGCTGCTTTTGGTAAATGCATCTCATATGCTCTTTAAGTCTTATTTCAAGATTTCTTTTGGTTCTTCCTATGTATACCAGGTTACATTCATTACAATCAATTTGATATATACCAGCTGATTTATCGTTGGGGATAGGATCTTTTGTTCTGTTGCATAGTAGTTTCTGTATATTGTGGTTATTCTGTGGAGACAGGGTGATGATGTATTTTTTGAAAATCCTTTGAAATTTATGATGTGTCCAAGGGTGATAAGTGAATTTTCTATATGCTTGTGGTTTTTGTTCTCTGAGTAACGTAGTCATTTGTTGGATGTATTTCTGTCTTTCAAACCTTTTTATCTTCTTATCTATTGTTTTTTTCTGGTATCCATTCATATAAAAAAAAAACACATGGACATGTTTCCAAAAATGCTTTTTTTGGATTCAGGGGTCTCAAAGCATATATTTCTGGTGAAATCTCGGCATCCAATTTTTGGGTTGAATACAATACTTCCCCTACTTACTATACGTAGTAGAGAAAGTAAAAATAGGGCTCGTACTTTAAAGACATGTTTTGTCTTCATCACAGATTTCTTCTGACTCATGCCGGACTTGATCATAACTAATCATTTTAAATGTGTGAACAATTACATGGGAGCACATGTGTTCAACATAACAGAGACCAACACTAAGATTTCCAACACTTGGAAACACAAGCTGCATTGGAAATCATTTAGCAGCACTGTGAAAAACCAAAGTATTGTCTGGAACAACATGGGTAACTTATTAACTGTGGGCAAAAAGTTCCAGTATACCAGTTTTTTACTTTCTCTACCATGTATATAGTAGCTAGAGAAGGCATTGCATTCCACCCAAATAATTTGATACTGAGATTTCACTGAAAATACATATTTTGTGGCACCTTAATTTTAAAAAAAAAAAAAAGCGTTTTTAGAAAAAGATCCATGTGGTGTCTGTGAACACTGTAACTCAAAAACGGATAAATGGCATTTAAGTTCAGTATCTTCCAAAGATTTTCAAGAAAATCCCTCTACTTCCAAGAACCCTTTACAAGGAACATTTTTCAAAAATCTTTATTTTCTCAAAAATGGCTCTTAACAATTTTGATTAAAGTGCCATAGATTAAGGATATTTACATAAGATGCATATCTTGAATTTTCTGGAAATAGCCTGTGAAGGTATTCATTTGGAAGGTATTCTATATAGTGTTGTGTAACTGGTATATGTTAAGCAATAGAAAAATGTACTACACAAAAAATTTAGATCTCTTTAAAAATACACAATTTATATCAAATAACTTTTTTTTATGCCATAAGCTGCTTCAGAGATTTGTTATCGATGGTTCAGACTGTTCAATACTTTGTCATTCTAGTACGGTCCTGGTGATTTTCAGGTGTTTTTGTAATTGCATGGAAAGAGTATGGAGTTTAAAGGTCAGCATATAGTGTCCCATTCTTAAACGTTTGGCTATCACTGTTCCCTGTGTACCTATAATGAAGTGTGTAATGTAGCTATTTCTGCAAAGGTTAGAATGAAGTGGATAGAAAAATAAGCTATCATGAGAATAGTTTGTGTAGCCATTAATAAATGATAGCAGAGAAAGTCATGTGAATTTAACACATCTGATTTTTTCTTTTTAAAGAACAAACTTTTGTTTACAAATTAAATCATTAATAGTCATAAACCACAGCAGCGTAATGCAAATAACAAGCCTCACACAATAACTATGCCAGGGGTTTAGTTTTAGTCATCAATAATTTGGAATGTCGGATACAAGCATCTTTAACATGGGGGAAAGTTTTTTGGCTGCCGCATGGATCCATAAGTGGCCACATACTGAAAAATGCACAAGTGACATCATTTGGGATTATAAGGCTTGTTTTGGTAAGGTACAAGACAGAGCTAACATTAATTAATTTTGAAGATTTAGAAGCTAGTAACAGTGATGTGTCATAATTTAAAATAGAGTTGAAGGTTGTTACACTACATCACTAAAATGTTCTTACTTGAATGTTCTCTCTTTATTTTAAAAACAAAAGGAGCTAACATGTTAAAGAGAGGGAAGAAAAGCAAAGCTTTTAGAACTTGAAATATTAAAGATGCTCTACGAAGTGGGAGACCAACTCGAGAGGAGAATGTTGCTGCCATTTCCACTTAGTGGTTAGATAGCCAAAGAATTCAACAAGAAAACATGGCTCCCAATTTGGAAGGGCCACAATCAGCAATGTATGACCTCATTAAAAAGATTTTAAACCGAAAACAGTGATACAGTGAGTAGAACTAACAAGTGATTTTACATGCAATGTTTTAAGCTCCATATTTCCATTCCATTAATCACAGGCATTCTGATAACTTTTTTTGCAGCATGATTTTGGACTGAATTGCTGCCTACTGCTCTAGTGCAGTTGGCAGGGCATTATCACATTATTTTAAGTTTCACAATATTTGATATTATATAATCAAAATGGATAAATCGTGTTATTCTGTATAGCAAATTCATGATTTCGTTTACAACATGTTGCAGATCCTGCTAAATAATCTGCCTAGCATCAGAACCATTCTTAAAATCAACATCACAGATCAGAGTTGCCAGACATCCCGTATTTGTGCTAAATGTTCTGCGTCCCAGACAGTTCCTATCTGGGATGGTAATTGTTCCATTTTTTTTAGTATTTTGAAATTAAAAAAAATTGTTTTTACCACTGGAGTTGGTAAAACTGACTGCTATATTTCTTTATGCTACAAAAAGTAATTCCAGATAAGTTTTACCCTGTTATAACAGGTGTTAGTGTTGGTACTGACCCATTTACAGGTCGATTTTTTTGTCGTGACACTCTTATCTGTATGTGCAGTAGCTGAACAAGTCCATTTATCTTCTGGGAGGGATGTTGGGTCAGTAGCAACAGAGTAGCAGGCGTGTACACAGCTTGATCTGTGATATCAGATGTTTTGAGTGAGTGTTGTTCCACACAAGGGGAATACTGCCAGACATTCTCCCCCATGATAGACTACTTCTCCTCTGTATTTCTGCTGTGTCACAACAAAAAAAATCAACCTGTACAATTGGTTCATTGTCTACAAATTTGGCAATTTTGGGGGGTTGACCATCCCGGTGGATAAGATGCCTAATAATGAACAACTGCTGTGCTGCTTACTTTTCACTTTTGATGGATATTCGTCAACAATGAAGGGTGTTTGTTAAAAGCTTGAAGTGAACACGAACACATGGTTATTTTGTTGGGAAAAAATAAGTATTAAATTAATAATGGAAAAATGATAAAATTGAAAGTACAACAGTGATTATGTTAAAAAAAGGGTAAACAGCATGTGTTTTTCTAAGGATTGGGAAAACAAAACTGAATTTAGCAGTTGGTTAGTATGTAATGGCATTTTGTAAAATTTCCGTAAGTGTTTCCCAATTGCACTTGGGGGGGAAGAAATGTACATCTGTCCCTTATTTTGATTTCAGATATCTGGCAACCCTGACACAGATACACCTGGACATTGAGACTAATGCAGTAACAATTGGTACAATCATGGTCATCAGTTGTGGATTACTTTTAAGTTCTTGCCTACGGGCCAGTTTCACCAACCGATGTTAAAAATACTCTAACATCTAGTTTGTTAATAAGGTGTTAAAAGTTAAAAATAAGGTTAAAACTTTTGCATTTCATCAAGCTGTTACAGCAAATTGTTAGCTAACATTTTGTTAATGGCAAAGACAACTGCGAATGCTAGCTTTCGAGAAGGCGGTGGCTGAACTACACTGCTTCTGAACGTACTCCAATGCACTTTTGTCTACGTATCACCGCACTCTCTGTGTCAGTAGCCAACAACTATTTACATTCATGGCAATGTGATTTTCCCGGTTGTTTGAGGTTAGAATCATGATGTAAACTGAAATAAACGTTTCACCATTTGAAATGCGTTAATTAACATCTGATTAATAAGTATAGACGTATTGTCATGTGCAAAAAAGCCGACGGTCTTACATTAAAGGATAAGATTGCAGCCTGGGACAAAATCCACGAGTCGTTTAATTAGAATGAACGCGTTTCTCTTAAGTCCAGTAAGCAACAATAGCAATTTTATGCTAACATAAAGTGCTGCATGTTAGGCGCAAAGGGCGTTTAAGACGGTTTAAAACTGGTGGTGGATGCTACATTGAAATTAATGTGGATGAAAACGTTTATCACTGATTAACCAAGCAGACCCGAAGAAAATAGTTTGCTTCTTGAAGCAATTGCTTTGAAAACTTTCCGGATAAACCCAGAAACGGTAGTTTTGGAAATACCAACATTATCACAAGTAAATGAAAAATGTTAGTAGCATAAAGTCTAAGTATCTAATTAACGCTCTTCTATTGGTAGTATTCTAACCTCTCGTATTTCCCATAAAACCATGCACATGACTCCTTGGACAGTCTATATTGCTTTAAAAATTCCTCCTTTTGCAGGGTTTCAAATTTATTATGACATACAACTACTCCTCTATTAGGAATGACATTAAAAAAATGCCAGTTGTAGTAAACTCACAACAGCTTGGTTTGCAGCAGCCATTTTCCAGTTTCTAACATTTGTTAAATGCCTTAACACAGGGATATGGGGATGTTAACTTAACACTGAGTTTATCAAATTGTTAAAGTTAACATTGCGTGATGAAACAGAATTTGTGTTAACTTCAGTGTTAAAATTTAGCATCTGTTGGTGAAACTGGCCCTAAGTGTTTTAAATTTGATCAAGAAATATTCACTGTATAGTCAGAGGGAGAGTATCTGCATGTTGAGTGTCAATGAACATCTTGCAGCGCTTGTGCAAAGCATAATCACTTGTATGTTCTTTTTCTCTACTTTCAGGTAGACCATACTATTGTGATGTATCTGGTGAATCCAGATGGAGAGTTTGTGGATTACTATGGACAGACTCGTACTGTTGATGAAATTACATCCAGTATTCTTCTGAATATTGCTAAATGGGAGCAGCTTAACTCGAAGTGGTTTTGAAATGGTGTTACTTAACATTAAGCACACAATCTGCCTAACTGAATTCTCACAAGCATTTGATTAAAACGTGAAAGCAGGCACACTTTTATGTATATTTTTTATTTACATAAATAACAATATATTGCAAAAGATGACAATTTTTTTATATTGAAGCCGCACACTAGCAAACTTTACATTTATTTTTATTTTATGTTATAAACTAACCAACAATTTAAATGTTTGCTTTTTGTAAAAGTGTAGATTGCCAATGTTGGCAGCAGGTTTCTTTTTTCTTTATGTTAGCCATGTTTTTGTAGAGAAAAATAAAGTTGTTTAGTATTGTAATCAGTTATCAAAAGCATTTCAGTGCAGTAGTAGAATAACTAGTTTGGCTTTATTTTCTTCCATCTGCAACTTCCTTGTATAGTTATTCTGTGATTTTCAGCTGCTGTTGGCATTTCTTACTGTGAAGCAGTGTCAGTTTACACACCCCTGCTGTTTGATCACTGTAACATTAAATATATAAATTTTAAGCAGATAGAATTTGCAAATGTGTATATGATCTAGTTTTCAAGACAAGCGTGGATAAATAATTAAACAATATAGTTTCTGGTTAATAAAGTTAGCTGCCTTATTGAACACTTCTGAATTGGGCAATTTCAGGGGCATACTTCTCAAAACTTGTGACTTTCTTGTAGCTTTTGAATCTAACATCAAAATATTGGGAAGCAAGAACCATTAACTCCTGAGCATTAGATACACAGTCAAATACATATATTTTATAGGATATTTATATTTGCAGTTCATAAGTTCTGCTGTATAATTCCAAAAATTCTGAGCTTGCTGAGACAGTGCTATTTGTTTGTCCCATCACTAACACTTCACAAATTTTAAAATAATCACCGAGTGCTCCATTTTTTATTGTTTATAGCATATTTTATGGGGGATATATTTTCTGTTATTTCATGAGTGGTTGATCAGAAGTGCCGAGAAAAGGTGAATTTGTCCAGTTTATTTGCAGTATTTAGAGAATAAACTGTGCAGATTACAACAAACTATACATAGGAAAAACCAAAAGAAATCTAGAAACAAAATTAAAAGAACACCTAAGAGCAGTTAAATACAAACCAACTGATAAATCTGACATTGCTCACCACTTTTGGTCAGCCAGTGAAATAATACAAAATATATCCCTCATAAAATCTGCCAGATGCACAACAGAATTAGATATTTGGGAGAACATTCACATTTTGAAGAACCAAGACAGCTTACTGAATTTTGATTTTCTGCCACACAATCCCCAAACAACCAATCACATTTAAGTCAATCCTTTTCAAGATCATCAGGAAAGATACTGCATCAGTTGGAGTATGTTGATGATCAGGGAAACCGGCCTTAAAATCTATTAAGGTAAAATATTACCACTTTGGGAAGCACATACCAACTTGGAGTAAGCTCTACTTCCATCGTAAACTACTATTTAAGTCAGCACTCTGTGGCTTCCATATGAGAGTAGACTACTTCTGAAGCATTTTATTCCTTTCAAATACTCCCAGAGTAAATTACTACACAAGTAAATGTTGGAGAGCACTGTCATGTAGTATGTTACTACAAAAGTAAATACAGCACAAATATAGGTTAGGATTTACTCTTGCGACTTGGTTGGAGTAACTCACCTGCCGATTCAACTGCAATGCTGTATTTTATTTGGAGGAAGATATTTTGACGAGTTCATGGATTGCCTAGATTACATTGATCTCAATTAAGAAAACAGTGGGAATGCAATAGTGTGGGTAAGGCAAGATCCATATGATGCACAGAGTTCAAGGAATATTTCGTATTAGGGAACAATCTTTTGCATTCCTTTTGAATCTGCTTGGAGAGCATGAATTCAGCTGTATCATCCAAACTGCAATTGTTATGCATCCTAAGAGCGTTTCATACTGGAACATTTCAGATAGTTGCAGGCGATCTTATAAACGTTCACCGTGTATCTGCCAGTTGTAGCTTTCATTGCGTTGTTAGAGCACTTGTGAGGTTAAGTGTAAGGTACATAAATATAAATGAGTGTTCAGAAAATAAAAGGCAATTCTTCTTCACTTTTGCAGGTTTTCTACACTTTGTGGGTGCAATTGACTGCATACATGTTTCTATTTTGTGCCCATGAGGTAAAAATGGTGAACTTTTCTGAAATTGGAAAAAGTATTTCTCCATCAACATGCAAGTGATCTGCGATGCAAATATAAAGATTAGGTACATTGTTTCCAAAGAATTATAAGCTGCTCTTCAGTAAGTTCCTGGTTGCTCGAAGCATTAAACTTTTCCAGGAATTTGTCTTCCAGCATCATTACATCATGTTGTTTGCAGTCTACATTGTTTAAATGGATTTTCATTATCTCTACAACCAAACATTTATCTCTTTTGCTGATGTTTGCACCCCTTTTCTTATCACACATAACCTTATCCATGGATCGTTTCAAATAAATCATGCAAACAAAACAATACTCTGGGAGTAATGAGCTCTCCAACATTACTTCTGGGGTAAATTGCTCCCATAGTAACGTGCATGCTGCCCTTCTTTGTATTTTTAGTGTTACTTCCAATTCTTAAAAGAAATCTAAGCAAACTTCAGTTGTACGCCATGTGTTGACTAAAAGAGCAGAAATGTTATGAAGTAGAACATGTTTTGTACTGTATCAGGTACTTCAGCCATCTACAATGTTTCTTTAATCATTACAATCAATTGGAGTAATAAAACTGAATTGTTTCACATAAAATGTATTGTATATTTGCTATAAGCTACAAGTTCACAACTAAAGACCCACATTCCAAAAAGAAAACAAAATGTTTGTGACCTAGTCCCATGCATAACTGAAATTGCTCAATGATAAAAGTAATCAGCATACTGGAAAACAAAAGAGGAGTTATTCTTCTTAATACACATAAAATGTAATTTATCCTTTAGAATCACATAGCCTTGACCATTATTTTAATTTGTAAACCTTTTATTGCAGAGTAGTCTTCATCTCTGAAACATGCAGCAGGTATTAAACTAATATAATTAAATAAATGTTTAGAATATGTTTTACTATCCCAATAGTATGTGTTAAAAATTTTAGAACATGAGGATATTATAATTCCAGAACATAAAACACTTACAAAATACACTACATGTGCATTCTGTGAATTGTGGTATTACTTAATTCTTACTATTCTGCTGTATTTTTGCTATATTTACTAACTCTGATTTTTACTAGTTCTGATGCATATGTGCTATCTTTACCAAATTGGTTTCACAGGAGTTCAAAGGAGTTTTAAACAAAATCACGTGATAAGGGAGCATCTCATTGGCTACAACTTTTTCTGCGTAGTATGTCGTCTCCAGCTGTATATAACACAGTTTGGTTCAGATTGTACCGTTTTTTAGTTAGTTTTATGCAAATAAATTAAAAAAAGGCATAATTGTAACAGTTGAATTTATGAAACAAAATATTTTTTTTTTTCCAACATCACCTGTAACAACCATTATAGCAAAGCGTTTGAGGCTATGCACAGGTGTTGTAGTTCGTTTCTAGTTTCCGAATAAGCCATTAATGTACTCCTTTGCCACATGGTGCATTTGTTGAATGTATTATTTCCAAGAGTGTTATGGATGAGAATCCATGAATAAAATTGTGTTAAATGTTTTTAACAAATTCTGCGAAAAATACTACCTTTAACCGACAATGGAGGTGGTTAACTATTGTTTAGTAATAATTGAATTTCACTGTTAGTGATGCAGAATTGTTGCTTGGATTGTTTGCATGGAATTTGTGTTCTGATCTGTGGTGCACGCCGTTTTCTTAACTCATGGCACATAAAGGTTTAGACCAAGAGTAGTATACTAAATTATTTCTAAACCTAAAGTTAAGAGCATTTAATTCAGTATCTTTAATCACAGATGAAATATAAGCTAGGTAGAGCTGCTCAAATATTCAGTTAACACTTTTATTTCTCTAATCTCATATTATATGTTAGAACTTTAGGATGTAAGATAAAATATTCTTTTATATAGAAGCTGGAGAAGGTGCCATATTTGCATGGAGCAATTTCCTCTCATGGGTACTTGGTTCCCATCATACCTCCACTTGGTGCTGCCATGTGCTCAGAGGAGTAATGCATTAAGGTTTGTTTACTTCTACTTTAAACTTAGAGTGAAACAGGTTTATATCTGACACTTATTCTATATAGTGGAGGTTAGAATTTATATTTTTCTTGCATTATAGTCGTTACAGGTACCCTTCTGAAGTTAAGATTACTACTCTGTGCCTGTATTTGCCGAGTTCAATTCTGTTTACTAACATGTTTTTTATAACAGTTGTATTTGTTACTTCGGTACTAATTCTGCTTTAATGATCTATCTGAGCAGTATTTTCATTGTCTACATCCTATTTATTAAATCAAAATTTATTACCTTTTGCGATGTTCTAAATGTATCCTTGCCCTAACACTATTTCTTGGCATCTCCTACCTTCATTGTTGGTTTCTCATATAGCGCCCTCTAATTACATTGTCTTTCAACTGTTACTCTTGCATTATAGTAACTTCTGTCTGCACACTTATCTTAATAAGATTATCATTGATTCTGTTTTAACCCGTTACTTAGCTCATTTTCTTTTCTTCACCTTACCATAAGTCATGTATGCCCTTTAACACATATATTTCAGTAATTATAAAATTAATTTATTTGCATTAATTTTCTTGATGGACTATAAATGCTGATAATTACTTATTTTTCTTTTACCATTCTTAAATAAAGCATAATTACATTTCTTTTGCCTTGAATACTATTTATAAGCATAATAATGAACTTTAATTTTTTATTATTGATTTTTTGCATTTTTTAGGTGTTCTTAGTTTGATTCCCGTTTCAGATAGAATAGTAACAAACAGGTTTAATCAGGCTCAGTACCGTTAGTTCAGAAGCTGCTGATGGCATACTACAAGTTTCCATTGAGCATTATGCATTCCAAAAAACAAATGCAAATTCTTTCTGTGGAACGAGTACATGATAGATTAGGGCATTTCTTGTAAAAAAAAACCCACTTGTAGGAAATGAAGATATAGAATTTAGTGTCTAGCAACTATAATTGTATTATTATTTTTAATGAAATTTAAGGTTTTATTAAGTTCCCTTTGCTTTTTGTAAATCCTTATATGATTCTTAATTTTTTTTTGTGAAATCTATAAAACATATAAGAAAGGGCGTGTTAAAAGAACACACAACATTTCAGTCTTCTGCAGCCTTTTATTAGTAAGGTTTTTAACAAAAAAAAATCAAATAATTGAATGAATGCATTTGAAAATTTGTTTTGTATTTTTCTTGCAATAAATGAGCTAATGAAGTTTGCATAATTTAAAACAAAGAAAGAAAAGCAAAATCAAAGTTAGTTAGACATACCAGAGTCTGTCAATTCAATTACATGTGATGTAACATATCATGGATCCATCAATAAAGGGGTGGGAAGGAACGGGTAGAGCAGTTTTGTCTTACAACCACATTAACTCCTCATGAAAATGTTTTGGGGAATTTGCAGGTAGTTATCCACTGTAACACAAGAGGCAATGTGTGATAAACATGACAGTGTTCAGATGAGATCACAGAGCTACACAACACACTCATTAACTGATTATATAATGCTTTTATGTGCAGTTTTCTTTTCTTTATTTGTTGTTTTTGTAAATGTGCTTTTAAATTTAGTGTAGCACCAATGTAGATACAGTAATTATTTGTTACTAGCAGTTGCGTAATATCTTGATCAATAATACATGTTCTGAATCCTAGTTTCATTCTTTGTTGGTTACTAAAATTGCATAATGCATACACTTTGCATAATGCTGTATTATTTTTATATAGTTTGCATGTGTCTTGTGTAATTGTGCTGATTTCTTTTATCATACAGGTTTTCTACTGCATCCAGTACAAAATCATGTACTTTCACCCAATAGCTTTCCTTGATTTTACTTTTGATTAAAGTTGAGAATAAATCTCTTCACTGACATTTGGACATACAATAGCAAACTGGGAGTGGAAAAGTTTGTATCCATGTTCTAAAGTTCACTGGTTGTTTCTTCATTTCATTTAGCTCTGATTAGGTGAAATAGTTGTAACGGTGTAAACATGAGTTCAGGAATTTAAATATTGCTTTTTTATGTGTAGTGTTGAGCAGCTGCTGATATTTGTTCATGTTTACCTACATTGTGGTAAAGAAACTTAATGACTCATATGTTAGTCAGCCCGACAACACTGCAATTCTACCTAGCTTGATGCTGCAAGGACTTCACTCTACATTATCCCCCACCACATCTTAAACACATCCGCGGTATTATACAAGTTCAAATTTCCCCTTCCCTAACACTAACTTTGATTTTTTCCATGCCTCACCTGCCCTACAGAGAGTTCCTTTCTCAAAACCGTGAGCAAGATAGCTTACTCTCCGACATTACAGAGCATTCAGTTGGCTGACACTGAAGTATATGGTCTGAGATTTTCTGTAAATGACAAAAGCACTTGCTCCACCAATTTTTTAACCTTTAAGAATAAAAAATCTCTGCTATCCCTCTAAAATATCAACAAGAAAATTTCTTTCAGACTTTTACCAATGAGTTCATATGGAAAATTCTCAACATTTACACAAGTACTGAAAGCCCAGTTTATGGTCAACTACACTATAATACGCTGATTATATGTGAGGTAACTAAACTGAAATGGCATCCATTATGTTTCAGCGACTCATTATGATCTTACTCGACTGCATGCTACACCTCTCCCGTACCTTTTAACACTTTCAAAGTAGCAATCCACTGAGGTCTATTCCTAAAATAAACAATGAAATAGGTGTATTTAAAATATAATAAATTCTGTTCATTGTAATTTTAATATTCTAATAAATTCAGTTCATTTCCTTTGGTTTAATATGTCTTGTTTTCACATTACCTATCAAAAGTCAGTAAATATGGCATAGACTCAATAATACTGCCATCTGGTGCACTACTTGTAAACAAGTGAGTAGTGCAACAGATGGCCTGGTCTTGCAAGCATTTAATTACATATAATTGACAAGGTAAGATATTTTTGTAAAAGCTCAAAGTTTTGAAATTATAGCCTGGTCGATCAAAAACGGTTGTATGCAACAAGACTATAATGGTAATTAAGATGCTTGTATGGACATTATGAAACTTGCTATCACTCGTTTCATAAGCATGCACCTTAATTACTACCATTATAGCCTTGTTGCATAATATATATTTTCTAACTAAAGCCCTGTTAAATATAATGGTTTATGCATTAAATTATAATATTGTATTGATTGTTAATGCAGTTCAAATGAAATGCAGTGTCAGAAATGAATCTATATCTCGTTATACAGCAAATAACATGGTTAACTGGTTGAGAAAGCTTTATTGATTTCATCCTTAACCACATACCTGTTAAGTGTGAAAAAGTGCACTGCATTGGAAATAGGTAATAGTTGATTCACCATCTGAGCAGCCAGGTGTGTCCCAAAATCTTGAAACTTTTCTTTATTGCCTCTGATTGGCTCTAGAGCTTCAAGAATTTCTTTTGGTACAACAACATGACAGCGCTTAGTAACTTGTTGTAGTGATTCATAACTCTGCACATAAAATTTAAATGAATCTAACAAAATAGTCCAATTCAGAAATGTTGATTTTAGACACTCATATCTTAGGTTTTTGTATGCTGTCTGATTAAAAATTTGCAGTTTCTTACCTTTATTGGCATAATGCCTGGAATTATAGGTACAGTGATACCAATATATCTGCAGCGCTGTTCATATTTAATAAAGGTTTCACATTTAAAAAACATCTGCGTAATTATAAAATCAGCCCCAGCTTCTACCTGTGGGCAAAAGTTAGAAATTTAAAAAAGAAAAAGTTAACCATATATGAGTCATATAACATTTGTAAATTATCAGTTTTTGAATGTATTTGTTTAAATGCGGATTTCTGAGTAATACTGTCTGATAAAGGTTACTAAGTGTTGCAACTGGTAATCTTTTGAAAGAATTTGAGGTTACAGTTATCACTCACTGTGACAGAAATTTATGAGCATACACACAATGAAAATAAAAAGTTTGTTTCAAACTTTCTTGGGTTTCTCTAGATTGGCCAATTATTGGTACAGGTTATTGTTACAGACTGCCAATATCCTTCCTGCAACAGTTTTGGAGTATTTATTGGTTGGTGCAAATCACTCACATGGTTAATATTGTGTGTGTTCTTGAAACATAAATATTTTAATAATGTGAAATTGAATTTTCCTGAATTCAGTGTTTTCTTTCTATAAAAAGAAGTTAGGTTGGTCTTTTCTTTGTTCATTTTTTTTCTTTTTAGAATTTAACATTCTTTAACCAGGTAGGTAACAACAGACAGTGAATGAATAAAATGGGTGAAATTATGTCCAAGTGTGTCTATGGTCCAAAGAACTTAAGATTTAGGATAGGGTAGGTCTAGTTAGTGGAGGGGACACCTAGCACATCGATCTCCAATGGATTTTTTGTGTATACATCCTTGGCAGGATGAGGTGAGAGAACTGCAGGAGACACATGGATTGCAGAGCAAGCCATTGCAACTTCACAGAGATGCGCATAGTTCCCTAATACGAGGGCGGTTTGATAACTCAGTAACTTTTTAAAGAAAATATCAATTTTTCATAAAAAGTCAATTTTATTTCTCAACATAGTCTCCTTTCAATTCAGTACACGTCCAACATGCCTCCAATTTTTTTAACCTTTCCAAAAAGTATGATTTTTCGAAGTCTGCAAAATATGAGGTGGTTTCTGCCATGATGCGTTCACTGGATGGGAGTTTCTTCAGGTTTGCGAAGAGGAAGAAGTTGCTCGTAGCCAAATCTGGAGAATATGGTGGATGAGGTAGCAGTTCATAGCCAATTCCACAAATTTTGCGATGGCAATGGCTGACTTGTGTGCGGGTGCATTATCCTGGTGAAAGAGAACCTTTTTCTTCACCAAATGGAGTAATTTTTTTAACAATTCCTTGTGAAACTGATCCAGCATTGCAGCATAATATGAACCTGTGATTGTTTTATCCTTTTCCATGTAGTGGACGTCTATCACCCATTGTGAATCCCAAAAGACAGCTGCCATGATTTTTCCTGCCAACGGAATGGTTTTTGCTTTCTTTGGAGCAGGTTCGCCGAAGGAAATTCACTGCTTTGTTGTTTGGTTTCCGGTTGATAGTAATGGATCCAAGTTCCATCAACCGAGATATAACACCGCAAAAACCTGTTTGGGTTGTGCTGGAACGTGTTCAAACATCCCTGTGAAATGATCACACAATTCTGCTTTCTCAGCTGTGAGCAGTTGTGGCACCCATCTTGCTGACAGCTTTCTCATACCCAAAAATTCGTGTAGGATGTGATACATCCATTCACTCGAGATGTTTATGGTCTTGGTTATCTCATGGATTTTCACTTAGCTGTCTTCCAACACAATATTCGTGAACTTTGTTCACCATTTCTTCTGTTGTGACCTCAACCGGCCATCCTGTGCACACAGCATCTTTTGTGCTCGAACGACCACATCAAACTTCTGTGAAGCATGCCATGTGATGATGCAGAGTACCCATAATACTTGTTCAGCTTTTCTTCCATTTCCATCACCGTCTTACCACGCAAAAAGTAGTGCTTTATCAGAACAGGAAATTCACTTTTCTCTATTTTCTATGAAGCAACACACATCTGCTTATTTTAGACACACTCAACAATGTTCTAAGAAACAAATGACGATGAATTTCTGTGATTATACCCAAAATAGATGAAGACTTGGGTGCAAACGAGAAACCTGTGATTAGAACACTATATCTCATCAAAGTCATGGACTTATCAATCTGCCCTCGTAGTTCCAGGCTTGATCACGTAGCTATGGGAGGTTCACTTGGATACATCCCTCTAGTGGGACTGGGGAAACACGACCTAGCAGTGGAGGCTTGACAAGCTTCCCTCTAGCAGGGTCGAGAAGAAGTTTCAAATCGCAAGCCTCTGCACCATCTGTTTGACACCGACTGAACCACAGTCCTATAGTCAACCTGAAACATGAAAGGGAAATGAAATGGGGGAGAAAAGAAGTGCATGGTGGAATACACCACTCTGCATTCGCCTATGTCAACCAGTGGAAACCACGAAAAACCCATGCAGAGTGGGTGGCCACTGGGAATCAAATCTGAGACCTCACAAATGCAAACCTCACATGATACTGCAGAGATGTCACTCAGCTAACTTAAGAGTTACCCAACATGTGTGTTCTGAGGACAAAGGAAAACCTCAGAAAAACTTCATCCGGGTAACTCACCCCCAACTGACATTCAAACTTGGTACTACGTGAACTGTGAAGTTTCAAGTTTGACGATGCTACGTTGTTTAGTAATTGTTTGTCAGCCATTAATAATGAACTCTCTCAGCAAATTTGTAAACATGGATAAAACTGGTCATCGTTATGTGATACAATACTTTCATTTTAATATTAAAGCTGAGCTAGAGTCTACCCTGGGGGAGTCTGCTCCGTTTACAACAGTAAAATATTGTGTGACAGAGTTTAAGCGAGGCCATACGAGCTGCCAAGACAAACATCACACAGTGGTTGACCACACCAGAAATTGTGAAGAAAATCCACAAAATGGTATTGGATGACCGTCGACTGAAAATGTGCGAGCTAGCAGACATCATAGGCATTTCAAAAGTGTTGTACATCGCATACTGGCTGAAAATTTAGACATGAGAAAGCTGTGCACAAGATGGGTGCCGCATTTACTCACAATGGAACAAAAGCAGCATCGTGAAGAGGTTTCAGTCGAGTGTTTGGCGATGTTTCGCTGCAATAAAGATGATTTTTTGCGTCGATTCATAACCATGTATGAAACATGGGTCCATCATTTTCACACCTGAGACGAAGGAACAGTCAAAGCTTAGGATTGAAAGGGGAGAATTGGCTCCAAAGAAGGCAAAGACAGTACCATATGCAGGCAAGGTCATGGCGTCAGTTTTTTGGGATGCACGTGGGATAATTTTCATTGATTATCTTCAAAAAGAAAAATCAATCAATGGCGAGTATTGTGCAAACTTATTGCAGTGTTTCAATGATGAAATCAAGCAAAACTGGCTGTTTTATTAAGACAATGCACCAGTTCACACATTGATTATTGCCATGGCCAAAATCAATGAGTTAAAGTTTGAATTGCTTTCTCAGCACCCTATTTGCCAGACTTAGCCCCCTCTGATTATTTTCTATTTCCAAAGTTGAAGAAATGGTTTGCTGGTAAAAAATTTGCCAACAATGAAGAGGTGGAGTTTGCAGTTGATGGCTATTTTGCAGAACTCGATGGTTCTCACTATAAACAGGGTATCGAAGCTATTGAACATTGCTGGGAAAAGTGTATTGAGGTGAAAGGAGATTATGTAGAAAACTAAAGATGTTTTTTTCCCAAGATTTTTGTGTTTCCTTTGTTAGGTCGGGTACTTGTGGGACAGCCCTCGTAGACTGCAATTTTATTAACAAACATCAGAAGGAATGGAATTAAATATTCTTCCACACAAGCCATGTGTTGGGCAGAGTTGGAAAGGTAGAATCAGGCAACTGAAAAATTCAGTGCCATAGCTATAGTGGTTCAAATCCCGGCTATGGCATTGAATTTTTCACTTCTTTTTTTCAAGGCAATGTTAAGCATATTATTAACTGCCAAATTGGAAATGAAGGTTTTAAAAAAATGTCCTCCATCTTTGCTTATCATTATGTATTATTTTAATTGTTTAGTCTTCTGGTTTGAGCTGTGTATTAAAAAGTTACAGTATTATAACTTCAGAAACCTATTTTTTCAATTAGACTCACCTTCTGTTTAAGAAAAAATAAATCCTGTTCATCAGACTCACTCTCGGGGTGTCCTTCAGGATAGCCAGCCACACAAACAGTAAAATAGGAGCCAAAATGTTTTCGGATGAAAGCAACCAGATCAATTGCATGTGAAAAATCTCCCTGCGTAGAATGATCTTTCTTAATATCTGAAATGCATTCCAGAATTGTTCCACATTGTTTATGTATGGACTAGTCTGGAACTCATTATTTCGAAATTTTAGTCAGAAATATAACTAGAATATCAAATTAAAAGTTATCCTAAATGTCCCATGATTTGAGTGCAATTGTGAGCCCATCCGGTTTTATGCAATGTATGAAAGACAGGCACACAGAAGTCACATTAATAACATTCATGTAATGGGAATGATATTGCTGCCACTTGCAGATCAAAAATGAGGCCAGTTGTATTGCTTTTTGTAGTCTTCAATTGTTTAAGAGTCACTTTGTTGGTCATTGCTCATCGCCTTGAGTGAGATTTTCCTACAGGAAATGTGCCATCAAGTTCCAATGGTGGAAGTAGTTGTCATGGAATTGCACCAACTTCTGTTTCATGAGTTGCAAATTGAATTCAGTGCAGAGGAAAACAATGAAACAGATTACCTCATACAAATGGATTATCTTCAGTAAAGCCACAAGTGCTGATAGTTTTTCGGTAAGTTAATTGACATTAACAAACACTTTTCAAGATAATTATTTCGAGACTGAAGATTAAGTTATAATTATCTAAAGACAGCAAGCATTAATTTGAATTAAATTACCCAAGAAAAATTACAAGCCAGAGGAGAGGAGAGGGGGTGGGGGGTTGGTAAGCTAATTACTGCAAGCATGATGCAATTTTCTTGTACTTTTAGTATAATGATTGAAATGATTCCAATGAGCAATGTCTTCTGTGTGTGTGTGTGTGTGTGTGTGTGTGCGTGCGTGCCTTAATGTAATTACTGAATTTACTTGCCTGTTTCATCTTTCTGAAAACATACACTAATTTTATTAGCTTTTATTCCATGTAGATCTGAATTAAATAAAATACAATTGGACAATACATGTTTGAGAACTTTTTTGGGGGGAGGGAGTGAGATAATTGAATTGAAAAATTATCAATTAAGTTCAGTTCTGACAATGGACATTAAAGGCGGCATGTGTATGTGAGACAATAGTAGCAATGTTTTATATAAATTAAAAGCATAGGCATCAAATAAAGAGACAAGTTCTCAATCATTATAATATATTGCCTTATAAAGGTGACAACAAAGAAATTATCCTTACCTCCACGCAGAGCAAATATGCTGTTTACTCCAATATCCCTTGCATCATTTAGAAATTTAAGAGCTTGTGTCCTTGTTAATCCTGAAGCTGGTAGATGTAAAAGCAATGAACTCATATCTTTGCTGAACAAGCTGAAATTCTCAACTAATGATTCTAGATCTGCAGAAAGATGATCACACAGTCAAATTAATCTTTTGTTTTTCATTTAGGGTATTTTGCATAATAAGTTGCAAGATTGTTTTTTGGAGTTAAATATTTTGAACTATAATAGGATTATTTTAATTCCTGAGAGCCTGAAAATAAAATATGATCCAATCTCACAAAACCATATAACTTGGAAAAACCATTCTCCAATTAAAATACAGCTTATTTAAAACATTGCATTAAAATTTAAAACTGCAATTGTTCTCTTATTTGATTTTTCAATAATGAGTAAAATTTAGCCCTAGAAAAACCAACCAAGCATATCAGAAAGTGTTCTTGACATTGCCAATGTTTTCCACTCTTGCACTTCTAAGAAAAGCATGTCAGTTAAGTACATTGCTACATTTGCAATAATCACTTTTGCATCATGATACAGTAAGCTGCTGAGTAAGTCATTTCTATGTTAATACTGATGTACTCTGTCATTTTAGGGCTTGAAACAAGGAAATAACCACAGTACTGTCCTCAGGATAAGTATGCCTGGTTCCTTCTGCCATATAGTATGAGTATGTAAACATATTCATGCTGTAAAAAATGTAATTTTACAGGTTGTATATTTTGTGTTCCTTACTGGAAGGAAAAATAAAGTCTGATGCATTACCTTCATATGACTTTCTCTACCTACAACACATTTTATAAGTATAAAGCGTATTTTACTATCTACTTTGTTAATTGAGATAAATGCTTGCTGAAATACTTTCATTACACATTCCTTTATAGGTACAAGATACTGAAATTACAGTCAAAACTTTAAAAACTCTGTATGCTGACTTTTAAATTACATTCTTGCATGACACAAAGAGAAACAAATGAATGGTGACAGCATTTCAAAAAAGAATAAAAGTGGAAATTTCAAATCCATAACAACGAATATCGTGAAATTTCTGATGCCACAAACAAATTTGACAAATTGTGTGCTTTAATGCGATTTGTATGTTTTGAATAGTAAATTTTATTCAAGTTTTCATTTTTAAGTTAGCTATTCTCTTCTCACAAACACACACAGACTGACAGACATACAGATAGACTTTTTTCTAAAAATCCTTTGAGACATACATACATTGAATAAAAGAGATCCAAGTAAAATAATGCTTCAGGAACATAAAATGCAGTCACAAAGAAAGATGAGCAGTGGCAGCACATTTTTGATAAGAACATTACAAAATTAACTCAGAACCAGGATTACTCAAGGATATATCAGATGCAGAAAACTTGCAACATAGGAAAGCGTAATCATTATAAAATAACCAACATTGCCTGTTCGACTTTGAAGTATCTGCTGGAGGTAACCTCAATAAAAGGCTCACTAAACTGCTACCAGAAGAAAGCAGCACCTCCACAACTCCTTCCATCAGCATTTGACATCTGGTTGATAATCTTGATTCACAGTGTAACTAAAATTACTTAATTTACACTTAATTATAATCTTTCTGTTATTTATGCACAACTGATTAACTAGATTTTCACTGAGGGAAGTAAAATCTAAAAGAAGTTTACATCATGGACTTCTTGAATTTTAAAATTAACTGTTAAGCTTCTCTACTCGTAATTGTGGAATGGAATAGTTGGGTGACTTTATGGTCAGTCAGTAACAAGCTCTGAAGACAGCAAGGAGATTGTATAATAAGAATTCTAGGATTTGAACTGGCATATTCTGCTGAGAAAAATAGCAGGATAACTCCCTATCTCAACATTTGTGCAAAGATACTTTTTAAGTTTTCGGAATCACAGGACTCCCATCAGAGTTGTAAGAGCTTGTTTTAAAGTTTAGCTGCTGCTGCCTGTGTCAGGGTAGGTATAATTTAAGTTATATAGTTGTAGTAGATAAATGTCCCACCTGGTTGCTTTAGACATGCAACAGCAGTAAATAATGGACAACAAACTTCACTTAGCCTCTGGATTCTGCAAATAAAAAAAAAGGTAGTCAGCTATAGAGGTGTGTTGTTATTGAACATATGTTTGAATTATTAACTAGGCTTCAAGCTGTAGTATTGTGGTTCCTTGTTTATTGTGATGGTAAACATTAGGCTATTATGCAAATTGTTTTCTATAACCTTCCAAACTGGCCACTGTATACCTACTGGCTTTGAAATTCCAAGCTCTTTTTCATGACATCGCAAGAAACAACTGAAGGTTGGCAGTGCTTCAAAAAATTACAAAGTATTGAAAAAGGCAAATCAACAACAACAGATATCTTGATAATAGCTGATGACATAAAAAAAAATATTTTATGTAACTTGTTTTAATGAGGTCTACATTTTTTTCCCCCTGTATTATCCTTTTTTTCTATCTCTTATGGTTTATTAGTCATACAAAAATTACACAAAATTCCTTACAAATGAAGAGGGCTTCATAAGCTGTTCCCAGACAATTCAAGATAAACATTTTATTTTTCATAGGTACCTATAAATATGTTAAATACAGTATGATCATTTTATGCCAAGGGTCATATTTTTGTTTCATAATTCCTGCATTATTTAATCACCAGTGATGGTAACAAGCACTATAATGACTACTACCCTTGTTATAAGCAGCATATATTGGTCTGTGGCCTTATCTAAAAATGACCACATTGTATATGGCGTTTTAATCAAAACCATACCCCATAAATGTGGCCATAAAAATATTGTATATGTAAATGGGTTACATCCTTACAATTCCTGTGATCAAGATTTCGGTATCATAAATAGGCTGAACAAAAAATGACAGGATTTATAATGTCAGGGAAATTGTGCTAACATATTGCCAGTGCTTCAAGGAAATCATAATTGTTGATTACTTAGAGGCATAATGCCTATTAAAGGTCACCAATCCCACTTGGACAATTCACCATGCATGGAATGAAAGGGAATAAGTTCTCTATCAAGCTAAGAAGCAAATTATCAGAGTATATAAGAGACCACAGCTTGAAATGTTGCAACCCTATTTCCTCAAGACAATGGTAGAAATGGTGTTATATACATTCAAGTCAAATTCTCAAGGGAAGCCAACATAAGATTTGAGAAGGGTTTTCACTTTCATTTTAAATGAACTTCAAGTCTTCTGCAATAAAGTATTCCAAAGATATTCTGTTTCATAGGCTTATCTAGATTATAATGAATAAACGTGAGGAAATTTGTCTTTTTCAATGTTTTAAATATGAGTTTTGGTATTTTAAGTTACATATTTTGAATTCAAGGTACCAAGAATCTATTTGCAAGCTCATTGCATAATCCTTCACATATACTCTGAAAAATAGTGTGTGGGTTCAATGGAAATGTGGTAAATGTTTACTTTGAACAAAGAGAGTATACCCAGGGTGTCTACTGCCTTTAAGGTTTAAAATTCCAGTATAAGTTTTGACAACATTCCAGTATTGCATCGAGTCATATTGTAGTAAAAGTACAGAAATACTCAAATGTGTATTGTAGCTAGATTAACCTCTTTACTTTTTTTTTTTATGAATGCTCTTTAATTACTGTGGTTTGTTTTTTTTAGCTTTACTTGTTTGTACAGCGATAAAATGAAGCTGTGTTTATTATTAGTTGCTATCCCTGATCTTGCAGTGGTGGCTTTTTAAATCTAATGCAATTTAATTAAATTTACTCTCTATACTCTTTATGAAATGATTGTACAATGATATAGAATATTCCCCCCTTTACTTCTTAGAACTAATTTCATAAAATTTCTGTGCTATTCGTATAGCTTGTAAAACTGTTTAGGGGTAAAAGATTATGTAAATATTTAAGTAATTATTATATAAGATAAAATTATGCAAAAACAGATATCATGCAGAACAATAACAACTTATTCAAAAAATCTGATGTGTTACACTCACATAACTTTCTCTACTCCTGTACAAACTATTTTTACAAACGCTTATTCTTCTACTTCATGTTAATTGAGATAAACATTTGCAGAAACTATCTTATTGCTAATTTTCTTGTAGGTACAAGAGGAATGTGGCAGGCTTTAAGCAATAGCCAAATCTTTTAACAGTGGTTACTATGTGGAGCATTTCATTCTCTTTGCATGTCCAGGACATAAAAAAATGAATAATCAATTCCCATTGAGAAAAAGTATAAGTATTAGAAGTTCAAACAAATAATAAGGAATATCTCAGAAATGGTTCACCCCATAAAACAAAAGTATGACTTAAATTGTGTGTTTTAACGAGCTCTACATTTTTTGTGCAGAAAAATGTCTATCTCTTATGGTTTACTTGTTACGCAAAAGCCATTCAGAAAGAAGAGGACTTTTGGGGACATCCCCAGAAAATTCAAGATATACATTTTGTCATGAAAATATCTTAAATATATGATATCTTAATCAAAATCGTTAGAGCCATTTTTGAGAAAAGAAAATTTTAAAAAAATGTTCCTGTAAAGGGTAGTCTGGGGTGGGAGATTATCTTGAAAATCTTCGTGTCGCATCTTCAAAAGATATTCAACCTAAATACCAAGTTTGGTATTTATCCGACTTTTCGTTTTTGAGTTATGCTGTTCACAGATAGACATACACATGGAGCTTTTTCTAAAAGTGCTTTTCTTAGATTCAGGGGCTTCAAAACATGCATTTTGGGTGAAATCTCGGTATTGAATTTTTGGGTGGAATGCAATACTTCCTATACTTATTATACTAGTAGAGAAAGTAAAACTATTTATTTGATCAACAGACCTTCCAAAAACCAATCACTTAAAATACATCATTTGTTACTCCATAATGATAACTTTTTTTTTTAAGTTTAATAACCTTTAACCAGTAGTTTATATCAGAATAGTTACCCACTTTCTCTATTCCCAGAATGTAAAAACTTGACTTGGACCCCTTTTCATTATCTATTCAAATTAATTTCAACTTTTTGCTATTTCTAGAGTGGTGATTATGATAAAGTTAATGTAATGTGGAGTTAAGAAATGGTGCTAAACTAAAGATTTAATTAAGGTGCACTTAGCTTAATGTAATGGGAATGATTCTGATTGTTAGTTGTTTTTATTGCTCCATGCCATGCTTCAAATTAATCACATGACAACAAACTTAACATGGGAAAGAAAAATATTGACAGTGACATACTCTTAAGTTACATTGCATTAATTAAGTCATGAAAAGTCAACCCTAAATACCTCTATTTAATACAATGTGTTAGACATTCATGTTACGTTGCATTATGTTAAGTCATGTTATGTTAATTTCCAGAGAACCAAATATTTAAAATGTTGTTTATCTTTGTTAGCAATACCTTAAAATATGCGTCGTCCTCCATGGACTAGTGGTACCATGCTAGCCTCTAGTTCCCAAGGTCGTGGGTTAAAAACCGGCGGAGGGCGATGGATTTTTTCGGGAGTAAACATCCTTAGCATGGCTTCCTTCAGAAGGAAAGTAAAGCTGGTGGTCCCATGTCGTAGATTTATGGCACGTAAAAGGACCTCAAGCCTGATAAAGAGGCCTCTGAGAAAAATTACCGGTCTTTCACGCTCAATATAGAAGGGACGCTAAGGACCATAGTAGTTAAAGAGCATCCATATATAAAATATGCATGTTGATTCTCCATAAACCAGGTTATTTTATTTCTATTTGACACTCTTACAAAGAAATATGACAACTAGATAATGAATAGCTTAACAGAAAACTAGAAAACTCTGTATATAATCAATAGAGAATTATGTCCGCAGTTCATGTAAGCTAACATACGTGGAAGATAAAGAAATGCCATGGTTAACTTTATTGTATTTATGATAATTATAATTAATTCCTGAAATCATGCCATGTATCTAGTCATTTAGAAAGCTATCTTCTACCAAAAAAAAAAATGTATTTAAATTTCTTGAGCTTTAAACACAAATTATTCTAGACTAAATGATTTACCCTTCCAAAAAAGCCTGCTTTTTACTGCCTAGCTAAACATAGGTACCTGCTAAACACTGTGTCACAATCCTCCAATGAAGGAAGAAATACTTCTATTGAGCAGAAAGGAATTCCAGCTGCCATCCTCTCCTTTATTTTACTGCTTAGGGTAGTCATACTGAACAAAAAATTAATGGCATAAAACAATTACTCACCATGGATCTTCAGTGCTTTAATTACAGACAATATATGCAATTTATGAATAAGACAATGGTGTTATTCACAGCTCCTGATTATCCCTATTTGGTAAGATTAATTCTCATAAACTTAGAGAAAATTACATTTCTATTTTATACTGCCTGAAAATAGTTTAAACTTCTGCACACAAAAATAGATGGAAATGATAACATGCATTTTATTATAAAATTATATATAAATGAGACTAAGGATGTTTCTGATATTATTCTTAGGAAAAAGAAAAGAGATTCTTGTTTAAGACGTAATGCTATCTTCATTAACAATTATTGATGGCAGTATTGACATGTGATTCATAAAGTATGTATTAATAATGTTTGGGTTCCCTTATTTTTAAAACAGTTTGTTTACGTAACATTGAAGCAATTCGAATAATCAGTAGGTACTTTGTGTCCCTAGCAATTTATATTGTAACTGTAATAAGAGGTCTCCTTCATAAATTAGCATTTCAAATATTCGCCTTTATGTAACAAAATATTTCGAGGATGAGGCTTCGCCAGATGATGTCACTTTACCAGTTTAACCAAAAACATGACTTTTGTTATCATTGTAGTGATTATAAGTATATACTATCGCTAATACCAGCTATTCTAAAGTTGCAGTAGAGTATTAAAAGATGCATACATTTGAATTAAAATAAACTTAATAATCTATAAAAAGATTCTTTACATGTTATTGTCTGTAGTGGTCGTATTAGAGGTTTCGTGATGTGACTGCAGATGCCGTTCCGTTCGTACCCAAAGCACTTGCATTTTGTTTAGAGCGCACCTTGTTTACGCAACCTGGGTGCACACGCAACGCAGCACACGATTTTCTAAGAAAAAGCAGAAAACCTGTGCGTGACAGTGCGACAGGTTCTTACATAAGGAGTAAGTGGACAGCAGTTGACAAGTATTATTGTGTTTGAAACTTGAGACTGATACACTGAAGAAAAATGACAGCTATAGAAAACTTAGATTTGAGCAAGCTTGGAAAACACGAACTAAAATCACTTCCAGGCGGCGAGGTATGGAATTTATACTTCTGAAAATACTTTGTATTGCATATTAATATGCTGTAATTTATTCCTTGTCACAACGTTTGGGTATGGTTTAGACCTCATTAGGGCGTTCCCCATATATTTTCGAATCATAGTTCCAACAGTTAAAACGTAAACTTGAGTTTGATTGCTTTTATTTCACAACCGCGTGTAGACAGATTAGTGGATGGCTTGTAAAGTTTAATTAGAATTGATTGACTTTTTTTAATTTTTAAAATTTGATTAAACTTCCCAATGAAAACTTGAATAACCCAAGGCTTTGCGGATTTTTAAAGAAAACTGGGTAGGTGTATCACGAGCTAATCAAATGTGCAAATATAAAAGGGAGGCGCTGCGTATAGTTTGTTGCGGTAATATGTATTAGCCCATAGTCGTCTGCTATGGAGGAAGAGGGCGTGATGTCAATGTCCGTGGCAATGCCAACCAAAGAAACATCAACGTGCTGAGTACATGATATAAAAGTAGTCGCACACCAATGCACGTGGATACGTATAGTTCTTTTCATTAATGGTTTTGTGTGGGAAATAATCTAGCACGTGCTGTAATTATGAAATTTGGCATTTCTCCGTACAAATTCGATCTAACAAACTTGAAAAAAAATAATCATGGAAACTGAAAATAAGTACATTTTGTATTTATCTACTTTTCGTTTTTGAGTTCTGCGCTTTTAAACATATTTTTCTTCCTTGTGTGCGAATTTTGTGTGAATTGTATAGAGAGAGAGAGAGAGAGAGAGAGAGAGAGAGAGAGACTGGGTGTAAGAGACGTGTGAGGGTTTGTGAACTGTAATGTGTAAAAGAGAGTATGAGAGTGAAGAAGAGTTTGTGAGCGAGTGTGCAAGAGTCTGAGGGAGAGAGAGAGAGAGAGTATTTGTTGCGTTTCCGTGACAAGCATAGCAAAAAATTGAAAAAATGGATAAGTTCAAAATTGCTATTTAAGTTCGGCCACTTTCATAGGAGAGCCAAACTGCTCTCTTAGATGAATTTTTTTTTTCTTTTCTTTCTAAAACACAGCTTAAATGATTTTGATTATGATATGTTTGAGATATATATTGAAATTTCTGCGAATAGCCTGCGAAGCACTTCATTCTGAACGAATTTTGTGTGCATTTGAGTAACCAGAAAACTATGAAAGATGTTCTAAAATGCATAGAAAATGTACATTTTGGGGCAAACAATTCTTTTTGTTGCGCTAGCAGTTTCCGAAATATTTCCAGATTGTGCGATTCCTCCTTTCCACTTAAAAGCGCGTCATAGGATATGATAACTATTTGAAAGCAAGTAGTCAATGCAAACTTTTAAGCATCTATAATTCGCTCTACACATTGTGTTTGGGTTGGCAAGATCTGCTTACTGCGGCCTTTTAGAGCCGCACGTTTGGCAACAACCATTAAAGCCACGCCCTCGTCCGTTCATAGCTGAAAGCCGGCTGACCAAGTGTGATTTTGTTTTTCTTTTATTTGTAGCTGCATTATTAATAGTAGGGTCCGTTTGAAAATGTGATTAAAACTTAAAGGAAAGTGGTTAGAAAAATTAGCTTATGGGTGTGTTTTGGAGTAGATGTGTTACGGTAACGGTTAAATAAACAATCAGCAAATCATTTGAGTTTTAGACACGCAGATCCTACGGCTACGCCCACGCCCTGTCGTTGCTCTACTCCACTACTTCTAAAAAAAACATTCCCCGGTTACGCTTTGCGGCATAGGGCCCTCATTAGCATCTCTGGCCTATCAGAAACCTGTTGGGAACGCTATCACTTTGGCTGACCCTAGTAAAACAGCTTACCACTTTTTTTAAAATCCGTTTTGTTTCGTTTGCGAGTTCCCATTAATTTGCAGCCATGACCATCCAAACTCGGGTTGTATGATTTCTGTATGATCGTGCACACAGGGTTAAGGGGACCGATCTTTTAAAATTGAGAAAAAATGGCGCAAAATTCAGTTTGTCTTTTTAATTTAAGTCCGATTAATTAGGAACTTTTCCTTGCACAAATGTTTGCTATCCCAGTTAAATTGAGTTGATTTAAACAGTCCTTACCCGAGGGATAACCGTTCCCTATATAATTCCCGATTGATATGCGGACGAAAGATGATTTAAAGAAGGAAAATACGTATATTTCGCAGTTTAAGGAGATTTGAACAGTTGCAAAGCCCACCCGCTGCCCGAGAACGGAAACGACCGGAAGCAATACACCATACAAGAATTTTATTCACAATAGCCCGGTAACGAGAACGGGAATGCATATCGATCAAAAGTGAAAGTCGGTTTTGCGCATTGGGATTTAATTTGTTTTTAACTGGCAAAATGATATTTTTTCACCTACTTCAATTTAGCCAGCATAACGCGGTTTAGCCAACATCAAAATTCGATAAGAGTAAACATTATCTAAATGCATATCCATTACACACATACCGATCCCTTGTTGTGTCAAGCTTTATTCCTTTATTTAATTGGCATACATTAAAGTTGTTTGTTGTTTTTTTTTTAATTTCCAGGTTTTTGCTGTTCTTTGTAGCTTTTGCCATTGTTTTTTTTTTTGAGATAATAGCCAGTTTTGAGTTGCATATAAACAAACCGGTAATGTTACCAGAGGTCGACGTATCATGGCGGGTGCTTCGCAACGTCAGGCAGGCTACCTTGTATGGAAAAAAAATCGCTAAAATTTCGCGAATGTTTAGCACGTTGACCTCCGGAGCAACATTACCAAACTACAAATGACCCTTTCACCAGAGGAACCAACGCTCATTGAATTTAAAGGCTGGTTCACAACCAACGAGAACGGGAAAGTTGAAATACATGTATTCAAATGGGAGTGTCCACAACCGACGGGAAGCCTTCCCGGACCCCGGGAACGGGAAAGAAGAGTTGCCCAACTTTTAACGTTCTCGTTCCCGGGCACGGCATATTAGATCCCTATTGTGCATATTAGACTCTTCACTCTAGAGGTTATTCTAAGCGGCCGTGACATGAAACAGCCACTAGTGCTCTCTATAGTCGCAAGCTGGAAACATGAAACTGGAAGGAATTAGTAGTAAATGTGCTTTCTAACCTCATCCCGACACCCGCAAATCTAATTAACGTTGGTTCCTCTGGTGAAGGGATCATTTGTAGTTTGTTTATATGCAACTCAAAACTGGCTATTACCTAAAAAAACAATGGCAAAAGCTACAAAGAACAGCTAAATCCGGTGGAAATGAGAAAAAGAATAAACAATTTTAATGTATGCCATTAAATAAAGGAATGAAAGCTTGGCATAAGTAGAGGGATCGGAAATGTAATGAATATGCATTTAGATAATGTTTACTCTATCGAATTTTGACGTTGGCTTGGCTAAATTGGAAGTAGGTGAAAAAATGTCATTGGTCAGTTAAAAACAAATGAAATCGCAATGCGCAAAATCGACTTTCACTTTATGATCGATATGCATTCCCGTTCTCGTTTCCGTTCTGGTTACCGTTACCGGGTGGTTGTGAACCAGCCTTAAGGTTGTTGGGATAGGTTAGGAAGCAGCGTATTTACTACAATTTCTTCCAGTTTCCGACTATAGAAGGCACTAGCAGCTGTTTCATGTCACGGCTGCTTAGAATAATCTTTAGAGTGAAGAGAGTAATATGCACAAGATGGATCTGTGCCGTGCCCGAGAACGAGAAACGTAAAAGTTGGGCAACTGTTCTTTCCCGTTCCGGGGGGCCGGGAAGGCTTTCTGTCGATTGTGAACGCTCCCATTTGAATACATGTATTGAAACGTTCTCGTTCTCGTTGGTTGTGAACCAGCCTTAACTCTAAATGTCAACCAAGTACTCCATTTTGCCCATCTGCGCGTGCGCAGAAGAAAGTGCCAGTTAAGGAGTAC
Source organism: Deroplatys truncata (assembly GCA_030765065.1). NCBI lineage: Eukaryota > Metazoa > Arthropoda > Insecta > Mantodea > Mantidae > Deroplatys > Deroplatys truncata. Next base: position 121,418,494 of record CM060985.1, read on the forward strand.
TAGCGAAATCCGCGAAAATAATTATCTTTTTATGAGCTTAAGCTTTCTGACCACCACTAAAGATTTTCTCGGTTTCCAGCCAAGTGTAGAGTTGGTTAGAAACCGACGTTTCGGGAACGTACATAATTCCCATCCTCAGGGTAGTTTAATGATGCAAAATTAGTCCACCATGTGGGGCTTATCATGTGCCACCTACTTGCCCCCCCCTTTTAGGTGCCTCACTTTTATAGCAGAATTACGCTGTAACGACAACAAATATCGCCATCTTGTTACTATTGCACATGCACAATAGCAATTGCCAATCTAAATGAGAAGCGAAATCCGCGAGCTAGCAATATTTTCCACCTCTTATTTTTCTTTGTTATCTTCCTGCTGAGATCAAGTAATGTGAAGACGCATTAACCCCCTCTCTCTCTCTGTCTCTCTCTATATATATCCTAACCTGTCGTCCTCTGTGGTGTAGTGGTTACCATGCTAGCCTCTAGTTCCCGAGGTCACGGGTTCAAACCCGCTGGAGGGCGATGGATTGTTTCCTTAACCTGGCTTCCTTTGGAAGGGAAGTAAAGCGGTGATCCCATGTCATAGATTTACGGCACATAAAAGAACCTTAAGCCTTATAGAGGCCTCTGGGACACCTAGGACCACAGCAGTTAAAGAGCTTCCATAAATAAAACTCAATTTAATTTAATTTTTATCTCCTAACCTAAGGCTACCTTCCGTGAATTTAGAAACCTAAGCTTATATAATAAACATTATTGTGAGTAAATTAAAAGACTAAACTAAATGTGTCTTGAGATGCGATTAAAGTTCCTATTTAAGCACGTTAGAATATTTTATTTTTATAAAATAAAAAGAAACATAAAAATGGTCCTGCAACAATGCTAAAAGTGAATTCCTATACTTTGGCATCTTCATTCCACTGTTGCACTCTTTTATTCTCTGTGTTTCACTTTAAATGACTTTCTTGAGATGGTATTGTTCAGATATATGCAATATTATTACATTTTAATATCTAATCAGTATATTTTGGCTATTTTGATCAATTTTAAGGTTTTTCCATTTTCTATATAGCTATCACATTTTATAATTTACTTTAGGTTACAAAAGCAACAAACCTGTAAACATAAATTATTACAAAGGAATTGATTCCTATATTTTGTAAACTTCTTTTTATTTCTGGTATATTTTTACAAAAGAGTAGATTCCAATATTTTGAAATTTTCAGTGTTTTGTTTGTTTCTGTTTCTTTTAACATGACACAACACTCAATTTTATAAAGATATAAATTCATACCTTTCGAAAATTTCAGTCTTTAGTTCTGGGCATACTTTTAACTCTATTAGTGTGGTATTCTTTATTTCAACATTCTTTTCAGTTTCAAGATTCCGTGATTCACATCTATTAGGACAAACAAATGCACAATACTACAAGCAAAGATATTGGAATGAATATCTCATCAACTGAGTTTTTCAATGCTTCTGAAATGCACCCTCTGTGCCAGTAGGATTAGTGTTATCTTCTGAGTTAGGGAGTTCAGACTTCAAAAGTTCTTTGTTTCGGTGGGAAATTAATTGTGGCAGGCAACTGAGCTTAGATTGTTAACTAATTGATCTTCAATGAGTTCTCTAGACATCTGAGAAACAACCTACAAGGAGAAACTTCATTTCTATTTCCCCAAAAAATTACCTGAAAATTGATTCCAGCGATGTTGAGTATCGAAAAGAAGATAACCATAAACCAATCATGTGTTTCTGGCGACATTGTAGGACGAACACATTTTATCCACTGTATTGACTCCTGCTTTATGTTGTAATATGTTACAATCTCTGGTTTCTGTTTTTCCTGTCTCATCAATTGCATTATCATAATACATGCTTGATATCAAAATAACATTTCTTATTGCTCTTATTCTTAGGAACATAAATAATTGTACCCTCTTTTTGATAGGCAAAGATGCTTGAAAAGCTTTGTGCTTTATCTCTCATTTCATTGGAATTTGCCATTTATTCTTCTTTAAAGTTCCCACATACATCATCTTGTGATTTTCTGATAGGGTCTTGAGAAGACATACTTCACTGAACCAATTAACATTGCAACCAGAATTATGAATAGGCCCAACCATGTGGTTAACAACATCCAAACTCCTATTGCACACTGCAAATAGCTCTTTTGATTGTCTTCCTGTGTAAATTTCGAGGTTGCTGGTATAATAGGTTTTAGAGTCGTCAACAACAAATATTTTTATGCCATACTTGACCAGCTTTGATGGTATGTATGGTATAGAGGAACATCTTCCCCTAAACATTTCAAGTTTCTCATAAAGTGTAGCATTTTCGCCAAGAGTAACAAGAACAGCAGTTTTATACAATTCGTTCAAACATTTCTTGAATAGATGCTAAATGATCTATTTTTCTTCTTTCTGATCTAGTCTCTCGGTTATCAAATTGTATGGCTTGGAAGATAAATCGGGTAAATTGCTCTTAGGGGTCCCCGACAGCGATGGAAGTGATGTCTTATATGTCCTACAGATGTCACTGACATTCTCTAGCTCTTAACGCAATGCTGGCAACATATGAATAACTAATGCCGCCAAAGCTGGTAAGATACTCAGCCTCAAGGCGTAGCCGAGGGATTGAGGGCCCTCAGGCTCAAAGCGTAGCTGAGGGATGTTTTTTAGAAGGAGAGGAGTGTAGCAGTTGCGGCAGAGACGACGGGACATAGCCGAGGGATCTGCGCGTCTAAAACTCGAATGATTCACGTTTGCAGATTTCACCTCTTATTTAGGTTGGCACTTCCCATTTAGCATCTGTTTTAGTGGGAAGATGGCTAAGTTTGTTGTGCTTATATTGAAATTTTCTTATATAAGTAAAACACATAAAAGGGGCAGGCAGATGTGCACCAGCTACTGGCGAGATCACATCTACTTATTTCCTCACTCTTAAGGTAATTTATTCCATTCCTCCTTGCTTTTTTTAGCGTTGTCAACAGGGACCTCAGAAGAGCAAAATAGCTGATAAATCTAAATCTTTTCAGGCTCGTCAAATCTCAACACCAAATCCATCATTATCCCACAAATCCTCAAGATTCAATCTTCTGTTTTATGCAGACCTGCCAAGTACAGAAGACCAATAAAAGTGTGAATGTGTGGTGCATCTCTAGCACACGAGTAATTCTGTCTTATGTTATCAATGTACTGATTAGTGAACTTAACATAATGTCCATAATGCTGTCGTCAAACAAACATTCCCAGGTATCCATGGTTTTTAATTTGCTTGTTACACCTGGAAGCTTGACGATGAAATGTGCTGTGTAGGTTTTCTTTGGCTGGTGTAGGGCAAAAAGATTCAACAAACTTATTTCCCTTTTGCACAGATAAATAGAAATCTCGACCATCTTCATTAGTGCTTAAATCCATATCACTCTGTTCTACGAGGGGCACTATTTATATTTTGAGCCTTGGCAACCCTGAATGTTGTAGGTGCCATCTGATGTTTCCAATGGAAATTTTGGCATTTTTGACCATAATCTACTTCAAACATTTTGTCAATAGAGCGTCATTTGTTTCGTTTACACTTAACTTGAAGATTGTGTGTCAACAAAAACATGGAATTAACTCGTGAAAATGTTTATGCAATGCTTTATTATGACTTTTGACATGGATTATCAAGACAAGATTGCATCGATCAACTAACTTCCACATTTGGCAACGAAGCTCCATTCTTTGCCACTGTGAAATGCTGCTATAACAAATTTAATAGTGGCCGCCTTTCGCTCAATGATGAAGTTCATGAAGGTCATCCAAAATCATTTGTTGTGCCAAAAACATTGATGCTGTGCAAAAACTAATAATAAAAGATTGTCATGCGACATATTGTGAGATTGTGGCAACCCTCGGCATTAGTTCCGCCAGCATATATAAAATATTGCATGATTATTTAGCCATGAAAAAGGTTTGCTCTTGTTGGATCCCACATAATTTGATGCAATCTCAAAAAGATGCTCGTGTCGAATGGTGGCCAAAATGTTCAAGAAATACAATGGTGGTGCCTCAAAAAATGTATATAAGATTGTAACAGGTGACGAATCATGGATCTATGTGTATGATCCGGAACGTAAACAGCAGTCGACTATGGGTGTTTCAAGATGAAGCAAATCCAACAAAAGTTGTTCGCACTCGTAGCACTTTGAAGCAAATGGTCGCCTGCTTTTTCAGCAAAACTGGCCATGTAGCAACAGTGCGTTTAGAGGAATGCAAAACGGTCAATGCCGAATGGTACACAACCATTTGTTTGCCGGAAGTCTTCGGTGAAGTAAGGAAAACCAACAAAAACCGTAGGATTGTTCTTCATCAAGACAATGCGAGTGCACACACATCTAGTCTAACACCAGAGTATTTGAAGGCTCAATAAACCGAATTGATGGGTCATCCACCATACAGTCCTGATTTGAAACCCAATGACTTCTTTTTGTTCCCAAACATCAAGAATAAATTGCATGGAACAACAATTTTCATTGCCAGAACAAGCCGTTGATGTCTTTAAAAACCATGTCTCAAGAAGACTGGAATAAATGCTTTGACAAATGGTTCAAACGAATGCAAAAGTGTATTGATCATAAAGGATAATATTTTGAAAAACAATAAAGCAGTTTTCAATCAGCAATTATTTTGTTTTAATTATTAGGCTCAAAATATAAATAGTGCCCCTCGTATGTTGGAATCTTCTCTTTCTTCAATTTGTTCAGAAGCGTCCATATCACAATCTTCATTCTCAACATCGTAAACTGTAGTCACCTGCTGGCAGTAGGTGGTCATCGCCATTGCCAGAATTATCACTAATTTTGCTAACGGAAGTGTCTTCGAAAAATATTTTATGTATTTTGTTTATATCTTCTTCATTCAAATCAAAAACTTCCTTTTTCGGTGTCATTTTAACATGCAATATTGAAACCAAAAGCTTGAAGCCAAACTGTATTGCAAGCTCACTAAACTAACAAAGATGATCGCGCTGTATCTCCGAGATATCGTGGGATTACATGTGCTTGGAGTCTTTTAGAACTAAAGACAGTAATACAGATTAACTACTATACAGCACAATAAACATTTAAAGAAATAACTTATTTTGTAACAATAAACAATACTTAGAAAAGTAGTTGCACTGTATCCCACAGATATGAAGGCACATTCCCATCAAACATATTCAGTCTGAATTACAGACCATAACTATCTATCTCCTCCATTAAGCTAGGAAGATACAAGGAGGGGTATTGCCGCTGCTTTGTGTGCATTCTGGTGACTCAAGAGTCGGCTGCATATCTCTGACAGGACAGCCATATTCACCTTCCTGTGCAAACAGCGGAGCAGTGTGACATCATTAATATGCGGCGAGGCAGGAGCAGTGCATGTGAAATAAGCCTGCATTTGCAATGTGATGCACATTATTAATGTAAGCAAAATCCCAACTCGAAACACCTCTGTTGAAATAAATACAATGCAGTTACCTATTAGCTGTTCTTGGTGGATGTTTTGTTGTACATTGTATAAACATAGAAATCGTTCCACTATTGCTGAATGTAAACATGCTTCATATAAAACTGGATATACCTTATCATAGATTTACTAAAGATGTAAAATTGCAGCGCAAATGGGTGTCATGGTGTAAATGGGCTATCTAGTTAATGTCAATAATGCAAGAATTTGCTCGCATCATTTCCTTCCCAAAGGTTGCGAGCAGGACTTTTTTGGGATTGACATTAAAAAGAAAATTAAAAAGCAATGCCGTGCCTTAACAAAAAAATTTCAAATTGGCATGGAGATACATAGAAGACTGCTGTGGCAAGTACCAGCAAGGATAATGTGCATGTAATTAATAAATATTCATATTCTTAGGAAAGTGTTTTTGTACGTAATTAATTTTGTGTTTATTCATACGTTGTTTTATTTAGAAGAATTAGAGGTGTTGTGTCTGTATAATAATAAAGATAATTATGATATTGATATAATGTGATTTTTATTGGGTTAGAGCACCATTTACTTTATCTGCTTTATCCCCCCCCTCCAAAAAAAAAAAGCTTGAACAGTCAAGTACAGAGGTGGTTCCTGATTTAGGCATTGCTGTTAAAAACGAAATAGAGAGATTAAAAACAGACACAAACCCTCAAAAAGGAAAACTCAAATTTGAAAAGCAATAATGCCCTTAAAAATGCCAAGGGTTCAGAGTATGCGGTGAAACTAACAAAACAAGAAATTAGACATGTGCAGCATCTTGTCCCACTGTTTCACACCAGGCCATATTCATTCTTTGCTGAGTGCTAAAAAGAGAGAAATGATGTCCAAAAGATATTGCTAATGCTCTCACCTTAAGAGCCCTTTCCCCCCAAGGCTTGTGCCTACCTGCTTTTACCTTGCCGGTCCACTCTCTAAAATGGGCTAACAAATTCAAGTACAGACCTGGAATTAGAGAAGTGCTGCATCAAATGAAAGCTAAAGCAGGGACATTCAAACCTTTAAAGGATGTAGCAGTCATAAATTTTGACGAAATGAATATAGATGGTCGCATGTGCTATGACTCATATGATGTGTTTTTGGGGCCTAACAAAAACGTTGTGGTGGACATGGTTTGCAGTTTGTTTTTGCCCTGGAAACAGCCTGTGTATTTTGACTTTGATGTTACCATGACCAGTGAATTATTATTAGACTGAATAAAGCAGCTGGAAGCAGCAGGCACCAGAATTAAAACAGTGACTTGTGCATGGGTGGCAAGAACTCAAAGGTTTGGAAGGAGCTGGGAGTTACCACATGGAAAACCTAAAGCCAATTCAACCAGGTTCAAATCCCGACTATGGCATTGTACAGAGTAAGCCAAAAGACTCCAAACCACCTCGTGGTGTTTTTCCTGTTCGCGTCAGTGCTCGTTGCCATCTGCTGCTATCATAGAAAGGTGTGGATGAAACCATACAACATTTTTAAAACTACTTTTAAAGGCTTTACTTACCAACTTTATGAAAGGAAATGCTGAACCTGGCCACCGTCGTTATTCATACATTTTTGGCACCTCTTTAGGAAACTATCCATCATAGAATTTTTGGGGGGAATTTTCCAAACGATGACCGATGTCGTCTAATGTTTTTTCGGTAAGAACTGAACACCATCTTCTAGATTTGTTAGCCTGAACATTTCCTATGGCCTGAAATTTACTGTAAAGTTCATGGGTTGTTGTACGGCCTGGAAATATTTCTGCAAATCGTACTTTCACTTGGCGAGCTAACCGAGTTAACATACGAATCATAAATAAATGCACGCTGTGCAGTAGAAAACATATACTGAGCCATAATATACTTTGTGACTAAGTACAGGACAAAATAATAAATAACTCGTAATAACTGAACTACATCACATCACTGTCAACTCAAAACTGCACTTCACACTGCAAAGCAAAACCACAACAGCGTGACTTTGTTTATAGTAGCAGTCCATTATGTTTTTATCATATTTCCACCGCCCAGTGGAAAACACAGCGCAGCCGGTAATATTGTTCATAAAATACTCCTCCAGGGTAACTTAAAACATAAAGTGTACAAGACAAACCCACACACCCTGGAAGAATTAAAACAAAATATTTGCCAGGAAATTTCTCAACGTGAACTACAGCGAGTGATTGATAGTTTCCTAAAGAGGTGCCAAAAATGTATGGACAATGAGGTGGCTAGTTTCAGCATCTCCTTTCATAAAGTTGGTAAGTAAAATCTTTAAAAGTAGTTTTAAAACTGTTGTATGGTTTCATCAATGCCTTTCTATGATAGACGGCAACGAGCACGGAGAACGCGGACAGGAAAAACAGCACAGACAGTTCGGAGTCTTTTGGCTCACTCTATTTTTCAGTCCTCTGATTCTACCTTTCCAACCTTGTCCAACACAGCTTGCATGGAAGAAAAATTAATTCCATTAATTGACCTAATAATGGTTGAAACTATGAAGCCCGGGATTTAAAGTACTTACAGCATTGTAAGTCTCCATTGGGGTATGTCATCTCAATACAATTTGAGATCTCCTTGTGGTTTACCGGAAAAATGCGAGTCAGTTGGAGAATTTAATGTCATGCCAGCATATTGCCATGGTATCTCAGTGGTTAGAGCAACTGGACAGAGACTGGAAGATCCATGGTTCAAATCCCAGCTATGGCATTGAAGTTTTCAGTCATCTGATTCTACCTTTCCAGCCTAAGCATATATTTTTACAAAACTTAAAACTGATAATTAAAAAGTATTGTAAGAGTATGCTTAATTTTAAGTTTACTTCTTAGCAAATTTATTTTCTAGCCTAATAGAAGATGCTAATAGAAGTGTTTACTGATTACATTACTGATGATGGAACACTAACCTATGTTATAAGCGATGTTGAAAATGTTGTCCCTTAGCAGCAATACATTGATGACATCTGTATATGAAATTCCTGTTCACTTCCCTTAGCTCCTGAGGTTTAATTGCAGCAATTTGTTGTGTGGTATTTACTTTTAGGTCCTCAATTGTATGGGGGTTATTCTGATACACCTTGTTCTTTTAAGTTTCCCCATAAATAAACTTAACAAGGCGCCAAATCAGGGCTGTGAGCAGCCACAACCCAGTACTGATAATTCTGTCCTCAAAAATCTCGGCAACCAAATCAAGGGTTTTGTAGGCAGTGTGCGCAGTAGCAGAGTCCTGCTGAAAGCTGGCATTCAATGTCTGTCAATTGCTCAAATAAAGGCTGTAGAATATCTCTTCGATATCCACCGTCAATAGTGCTTTAAAAAATTTTATGCTGAGGAACAACTTTTCAACATTGCGTGTAACACAGGTTAGTGTTTCATTGATTTCAGTAATGCATTCAGTCAACATTTTATGCCTGACAATTCAGTATCTCTTTCTTACATAACCTACTGTGCTCTGTTGGCCATTTGGTCGGCCACTTGGCCGGCTACTAGTGTATTAACAACCCCCTGTAGTAAAGATTATCATTTTTATCAATACCAGCATTATGTTTTCTATTGCATATTTAAATATCAAATCTATTAATCCTAGTTACAGAAACTTATAATATAACTAGTATCTCTTAAAATTACAATTTATTTAAATATATAATTTCAATAGGAATCTCATATTTTATTAGCTTATGCTTTACATCAGTTATACTATGTTTAAACCATGGCTAAGATGTATGCACAATTTCTGTCTAGTATCAAAATTATGAGGATGTTTATTAAATGTAATATTAAGACTACTATGTGAAAGTTGGTGCAATACCATTATATTTATATTCAAAACTTTTTATTTGTATCATTACACTAAGGGGATTTATGTTTGTAACCTTTACAATGGTTGATGCAAGTGAGTGAAACTCATGTATTCTATTAATTGTACGAATTTGATAAAAAGCAGTAACTTAGGGAAGGAAAATGCATGTAATAGTGGCTTTGAGAGTAGATGAGAATTCTTAAGAAGGCTCTAATCCACCCACCACCACATTTTAAGATACTTTCTTAACTACAGTAAAACCGTGATGATTGCAACAAATCATTTAATTTTAATGATGTGCATATGCAGAGGAAACTGCCAACCCAACCATATTAATGTAATCTGCAAGGATAGCAATATTAGATATGACAAATACCCAGTTACTGATATTATACCTGCATTTGAACTCTGTTAATAATATACCAATCTCAACCTAACTTCAGGTAAACCTCAACTACAGGTCCTTAATATTTCACTGTGGCTTGCTATGGTTTGATGGCCTGTCTCTTGACAATTACTGCATTTGGGATCATCAACCCTTCTAGCTTTTCCCTTTCCACTAGAGAGAAGTAAATTTCTGCTCTTTTTCATCTCCTTGATAGTTTTCAGTATTGTAGAGAGTTTTGTCGATCAATGATACTTATAGTATGTACAACTTGCACTCCTCTGAATTATTTAGAAAGTCTGACAATTAATTTCTGTGTGTAGTTGCAAGTCTGCTGCTTTTTGAGGTGTTTATCACTCTACGAGGTGTGGCAATAAAGAAACCGGACTGATGCTGTAACTCTTTATTGAAAAAACTTACACAACTGAAATGTTGTCCCCTTCAATGTAGTCCTCTCCCTGATCCGTGCACTGCTCCATATGAATTTTCCACTGTTGGTAGCAATGCTGCAAGTCTCTCTCTGTTATGCTGTTGAAGAGTCTTGTTTTTCCTTTACTGCATCCACAGACTCGAACCTGGTTCTGTTGAGTGTAGACCTCACTTTTGGTAAGAGAAAAAAGTCGCATAGTGCTAGGTCAGGTGAATGCAGTGGATATTCCATCACTGGAATGTTGTTTTTCTCCAAAAACCTCTTCACAGACATCCGTTATGGGCCGGCACGTTATCCTGATGAATCCAAGAGCGATTCTTCCACAGATTTGGTCTCCTTCGTCGCACATGTTCACGTAGGGTCTTCAGAACAGTTGTATAATAAACTTGATTGACAGTCTGACCTTCAGGCACCCTCCTCAAGCAATTCTACCAATGTTCTCCACATTTTCTTCAGTTTTTGAAGTGGAAGGATGGCCCAATTTTGGATTGTCTTCGACTTCTTCCCTCTGTCCTTGAACCTCTTAATCCACCCAAAAACTTGCTTACAAGACAGACACTGATCACCATAAACTTGTTTCAACAAATTGTAAGTTTCTGTGGCGGGTTTTCCAAGTTTTGTGAGGAATTTGGTGTTAACATGTTCTACATTAGAGCATAGCATAATTTCGACGGAGCTCATATACACGACCCTTTTCTAAGAAGGATCACAGCCGGACTAACCACCACAGCGGCATGAAATTTTGTACACATGTCAGGGAAAGCCAAGGCCAATTCCCCACCCTTCTTTGTCATCGATTAAGCCAGAAATGCGCACACCAATCACTCCAGTTTCTTTATTGCCACACCTCATAGTTTTAGAATTTAATTTAGTTACTCTTGAGATTGTAGAGTTGTTTGCCAAAGTATCTTTAATCCTGCTCTGGTATTAATTTAGTTGAACTTGGACCATTCTATTGTCAGGGTGCTAATCTTAAAATTTAAATCCTTAAAAGAATAATAAATTGCATCCTGGTACTATTTAAATTATTCCAAATTTGCAGCTAGAGTTTTGATTTATTATTAAAAATAGTTTGAGAGATACCTAGGTGTGACTCTTGGTACATGAAGTAGCATACTCTTTCAATTAAGTTGGCATCTAAGTTTTTTACGTACAGCTTTAAATAAACATGATGTAATGTGTTGTATACAGTTTATTTGATATCACTAGCTATTGTCATATTTGAAAAACAAAAGAACTTAAATAAAAGGATTTTTCCCTGTGATGTGATAATTTCTTTTGTGGTTATAAATAGGTTATTTATCTTGTCTGTTAAAACTATTGTGCATGAACTCTCGAATGTTTACTCTTTAAGTATTGTTTCCAGTGTTGTAACACAAGTAGGGTTTGTGAATAATGGTACCAAAATCACAATGCATACTCTTTCAGGAATATTCAATGGAAGGAAATTCATACAGTACCCAAATTCCAGAATGTTTTAGACTATGTGGGAAGTAGTGCAGTTATGACGACATGGCAGACAGGAAATAACCTGTTCATTGGTTCAACAAATTTATCTGAATTGCCAACATTCATATACCAGAGGCCCTTGGTCAGGATGTAAAAATGCTTTTTGATGAAAATTATTCCCTACTGTCTGTAGTGTCTGAAAGTATGAATGCAAGTGTGTTTCATAGGAAAAATTATGAAATCCAACTTTAAAACCTGAAACCTGCAGTTCAGAGTTGCTAACACAAGTAGTTCCTTAATGCAGAATTTTTCCTACTGACTAGTAATGTTTGCCAGGATTTAAGAACCTGGGTTGGAATCCATCATTATAGGTAGGATTGCATACACCATGGATTTCATGGACTGTCCACAATTTTGTAGTAAATGAAAACATCCAGGCCGAAAAGCCAAGTCAATGAGTTTTACTATTTTTCAACTCCACTCCAACATATTAAAAATTTTTTTGGAAATTGGATTGTTTTGAGAGTTTGTTGTCACATAAGAGATGGGTTGCCTTCATAATTGCATTTCTAGTGAATAATATTCAGAGTTGCTAAAAACTGTGGGGTATTATTTCTCCATTTCTGGCCGTAACGCCAATATAGTTTTTTCCCTCATGAGTACTCATGAAAGTAATAGGTTAACAATTAGTGCAGTGCTGCAAATACAGTACAGTATGAAAAATATAAGTTGTGAGGCTCTTAAACTTATAGTGAATTGTATCAAGTTCCTTTCTTCTGTTCTAGGTTTTGAGAAATAGGATTGTCCTAAAAAACTTAACTCTTGATATTGAATATATTTAATATATTTTTATAATGTATGCTTATTTAAAATAAAATATAGTTAAGCAGTCCTCCTAAAACTCTGGATTATTAATTGAGTGCATATTTCTCCTAAATTAGGGTTCCTTGTTCCTCAAAACTTCATTTCTGCAAATCGATTAAACTAACATAAAAAAGTCTTGGTTTCGGATTATCAGATTATAGCAGCCTTATAAGTACAGTTGTGACCTCCTTAGAGGTGTTTTGTCTGACCTAGCGTCTATTTTTGTGTCAGAGTTTAAACAAATATCTTAGAACGGTACCTGTTTTTATGCAGCCAGCACAAATGCTATTGCTAGAGGAGCAAAAGTAATCTTTCAGTTGCAGTACCTGTGTAGGATGAATCCCCTTCCAACTTTCATGTAAAAGAACTTTGATGTCTCTTAATTATGTTTCGTGGAGAAACAGCACAGTCTTGGCTGAAATCTTTGTAGCAGTTATTATAAGCAATCAGCATCATTGATATTTACTTGTAAACCTTGTTATTCATATCTATGATAAGCCAAACTAGGTCATCAGCAGTGCCTTTGCTGTATGAAATGGAAAGATATACCCACTCAGCCATTGACCTAAATAGGTCAAATATGTCCAATAAAACAAATATGTATATTACTTAATCCATGTATACTGGCTCAGAAAATTATTTTCATAGGATTTTATAAATCCATAATTATTTTAAAGTGCCGTTAACCTTATGGTAGATAATGCATAAAAAATTATTTTATCTATAAAATGATTTATCCTTAAATGGATAAACCTATGGAAAAGGTTGTTCATTAGAGGCCATCTTAGTCATTGTTTAAGCTTTAAGTTCTGTAAAAATGTATTATTAATGACATACTTCATAGTCAACTAGAAGTTATAATATTGTTGTACTTGTGATACTGTGTCGTAGTTAATGTTGGTTTTATCAGAGAACATTTCACAGATTTATTAACAAAATATTTTTAGGCTTTTTTTTACAAATATCAAATGCTTTTTGTATTAACTTACATTATCCAATGAATACAACAAACCAAGATATGGATGTTCAAATTTATCAGCAGCAATAGGTCTTTTAGGAAATACTGTTACTGCCAGTGTACTTCAGCTATTGAGCCTGTATAAAATGAATAATCCCAACGATACTGTGGAGTACATAATTCAGCTTAGGAAACATAAGTTTCTTATGTGTCCTATGAATCTTAAAGCATGCTTATTGATTGGTTCAACTATGCAAAAGACTTGGTATGTTGCTAGCCTACCTACTAGGAGCAGCGTGTTTATAGTGAATAAATGGGAAAAATGGAAATATTTTTACTTTCTCTACATACCTATAGTAAGTAGGTGAAATATTGTATTACATTAAAAACTTGTTACCAAGGCTTCACTGGAAATACTTGTTTTGAGACTCCCTGACTCCCCCAAAAAATAGAATTTTTTGAAAAAGGTCTGTGTGCTGCATGTGTGTATCTGTAAACAGTACAACTCAAAAACAAAAAGTCCACTAAATACTAGGTTTGAAATAATAAAAGCATTTAAATATAAATTTATTTATCTATTCCCATTCTTGACAACTTTTATGAAACTGACATTGAGCAAAGCTTGGACATCCAGGTACCATTACCCGCATCTTAATTGAAGTCATTTACACCTGTCCTATCATGCAGACACAATTGGTGAAAGGTTGCCACAACTTGAAATATTAAGCTTAGAGATGTTTTCTTTTGACTGTTACTTATCTAAGATCTTACTGTATGCTGCACAGCAAACATCAAAATATTTTGTGTAATTTATAGCATTCACAGCTTTGCTTAATTTGTTCTACAATATAATATTAAATAAATTAAACAAATATAAGTAAAATTAGCTGTCTCTTAATTTTGGGCTTTGTTCTATGTCTACCATGATTAATTAGTTGCCGGCTTGGCCAGTAGTAATCGCTTTGTGGTTATGCAGTTTATCCTGAAGAGCCACTAAAATTTGAGCAAAAAAAAAAAACAAAAAACTCTACAACATCGAAATGAGCTATGTTAATAATTAATGTTCAAGGCTGTCATTTAACAAAAAAGAAAGAAAAATACAAAGGAAGAAAAGAGTATGAGGTGAGTGGAGGCTGTAGCGAGTCACAATGAATTGATAGGCTCCTCGTTTAGAGATTTACCCGAGATTAGGTTTAAATTAGTGTATATTTATATGAATTTATTTCAAATAACAGGTATAATCTCAGAAATTATGTGATAAGGGAGGCAAGAGTGAACTTTGGATGCTTGCCTAAATCTTAACTCAATGATGATGCATACAGATGAATTCTTAACGAGTGTGTTTAGAAAAAGTAAAGACATTGTTGTTTTTGCACATTGCAGTTTCTTTTGCACATGCACAATGGAGTACTTTGTTGACATATTGCAACGACTTTACTATATAAGGAGGCATTAGGGAGGGTGGGTGGTTGGTTGGTTTACAGGCTGTCTAGATGTTCTCATCTCTTAAAGCTACTGTTATATGCATTTTCGTTCCTTAAACCATCATATTTTAGCATCTCAGGTATAAGGTAGTTATGCAACCATAAACCTAATTACAACCAATACCTAAGAAAGCAGTTTTATCATTATTTTAGAGACATTGCATGATCAGATTTACTGCAGACATTGGGAGAGGCAGCATGGAAAAGGTATTTCATCACTTTGGCATAATGCAAGCAAAGCTTCAGGTTTTACTACTGTGTATAGGTTTCTTATTAGTAGGTTCTAATTTTCCTGATGATAGTCGGAACTTAAACTCAATTTGTTTTTATTTCAGACAGTACAGATGGAAAGTTTATGGAAGGACAAGACTTGTGTGATCGTTTTCTTTCGTCGTTGGGGTTGCGTTTTCTGTAGGCTATGGGCAAAGGAAATAAGTGAAATAGCACCAGTACTGAAAGAGAATGATGTTAGGTTTGTGGGTGTTGGTGTGGAGGATCTTGGAGCAGATGAATTTGTGAATGGAAAATTCTTTGATGGTGGTAAGTAACTGAACTTAGTTTAAACTAATGTATCATTAATGTATCCATTCTGTATACTCAATGTGGAATGGAATTAAAATGTGAGATACTTAAGCTTTCTATACTTGTATGTCAGCTGGAATTAAGATGTATTGTGGCCAAAAAGCTCTTAAGTGTGGAATTGTCAACTATCCCTTTTTGTCTCCTTTGCTTAGCTCTTCTTTAAACCTTGTTGCATTGTTCTAATTCTGAAGCTTTCTTCATTGCTTTTAAGGAAGCAGGCATCCTCCCACATTGCAGATTTTCCAATTCAAAAGCTTCCTTACAATGTGTTCAGCTTTGTGCTTAGTTTCCAGACAATTCTAGGGAGAGTAGGAGCACATTGAACATAATGGTGAGATGGAAATGTGCGTCTGTCTCTACTGGATGAGAGACAGGGACAGGCAATGTGTGTTGTGATTGAGGGTGTTATACAACAACGAAATGAATAAGTGTATATACCTGGAAGTGAAAGAAATGGGGAACTCATTGCCATAGATGTTCCAAGAATCTGAAGAGGTACCTTTACACATCCTTATGGCCAGGGTTGTGTCATTAGAAAATGTGTAATCTTTGTGTATATTTTACTGTTGGGATGTAATGATTATTTACTGTTAGATGACTCCTGTGAATAATTTGTACAGCCCTATAAATTTCTAAATAGAACATAAATTATCATTCACCCATGTTTAAATATTGGACTTGCCTAGCTGACAGTAGTGATTTAGAGTATAAAAATGCTAACTTCTAGTTCCTAAGGTTGTGGTTTCAAACCAGGCGGAGGGTGATAGATTTTTTTGGGATGTAAAAATCCTTAGCATGGCTTCCTTCGGAAGGGAAGTAAAGCCAGTGGTCCCGTGTCGTAGATTTACAGCACGTAAAAGAACTTCAAGCCTGATAAAGAGACCTCTGAGAAAAATTTCCGTTCTGTCATGCCCAATATAGAATGGGATGCTAAGAGTCATAGCAGTTAAACAGTATCCACAAATAAAACTCTATTATAGAGTATGAAATAATTGTGTATACAGTTTTGATACTTCTGTAAAACTTTAAACTCTGTCAGCAGGTAACTGATTTTTATAATGAGTTGCATTATTAATAATACCGTATGAGCTATCTCCACAGATGAAATCAGAAGATGTGTTAGTGATCAATGTTTATTTTTTCTTTCTTTCTTTTCTTTTTAATTTATTTCCACAATTTTGAGCCTTATCCCATTGTGCTTGTCACTATTATAAATAAAACAAAACAAACACCTGAATCAACATTTGTCCTCAACAATGACTTGACTAAAGTTCATACTCTCACTTGCATGAAAATTCCCAATGGTTTCACCGTTGGTGGTTGATGAATAACATTTGCCTGTCCTGGACTGAATGATTCTCTCTTTGGCCAGGTTTCTTTTTTTTACATAATGGCTGCTTTTATCTCTACTATCCCACATGCACAAGCAACAGCAAAATTTTGTGTAGCCAAATTGTAATCCAAGTGAGATAGTTATCACTTTAAAATCTGCACATATCTGCCATGAATAGTCATCATATTGGATACTGGAAAGCAAGAGGTGCTTGTTCATGTAACACTCCTTAATACCAACTGCATGGGCTTTAGGAACTTGTTTCCATAATGTAGCAAGACTTCTTTCAAGTTTGTTTTCAAGAAGTCGAACAAACACAATCCTGAAGTTTATGTTGAACATCTGGGGACTCCATCAAAGAATCAACATTATTACAAAAAACTAGGTCTTCCTGTTTAGAAAATAAACACTCAAATTCCTTATGGTGTTGATGGAATGAATTTACTTTGGTGCCATCCTGCAGGAGGTGTCAGCCTTTCAATCTTGAAGCAAGTAACTCAGCTTTACTTTTAGATAACCCAAGATCACGAACCAAATCAGTTAGATCCTCCTGTGTTAGAAAGTGCAGTTCATTTATGGTACCCCCCAGGGGCTCACCTTATGTGAGTACGGGTTTGGCGTACCCGGGGTGCCTGAGCCAATCATCGCTATCATCATCGCTCCACCCTCGTCCGGTCGAGGTGGGTTCGTCCTCGTGACCGGGGGATTCAAGGTAGGCTCTCGTGCGTTCTTAACATTTCGTTCCATGCCACCTCTCACCATCGTTTTTTTCTTGTCTAGTCTCTTTCTGAACATTTCACATCACGACCATTCATTCACACATTTCTTTTCCTTCCTCGCCGGCCTACCTTGCATGTGAAACGCCCACACAGTTTTATTTATTTTATGCTTTTAATCCTCCGTGGACACAGCCTGATGGATACCCGCGCACTGGGTGCGCAGCTGGGTGAGTGGGTAATGGCGTCATCCCCACCACCCAGGGTCGTCATGAAGGGTATGTGTTCGAATCCGCTTTTCAACTGCAGTCCCGCGGGGGGGGGGGCATTGCATGAGCTGCTGACTTCCGACGGCCATTGGGTCCCTCTGTCTATGCTCTGGGAGGTGTGACCCTGGGGTGAGTCTGGTATAGATAGGCCACTCACCCAAGCCGGGGTAACGCCCGAGGTCGGAGACGGTTGCAATGGTGGAGGATTTCTTTCGCTATGGAGCCCCCTTTCTCCATTATTAATAACAAGCGCCGAAATGTATTTACAACAGAAGTAGCACCGCCAACATCTGGTTGTTACTTAGTCATTACACGAACAGAGGAAGGACAATCATTTGAGGTGAACCTTTTATAGTACAGAAGGGTATTGACTCTATTGCTGGTTCGGTTCATTCCTGCACTCGACTTCGAAATGGGTCATTATTAGTACAAAACAAGTCCGATCAACAAACTAAGACCTTGTTGCGCGCTACACTTCTCCACGGTTATCCCATCCGTGTTGAGAAGCACCGCACCTTGAATTCCTGTCGAGGCATCGTCACCACGCATAGCCTCGATGGTATATCGACGATGACCTAGTGGAATATCTTTCAGAACAAAAGGTGACAGCAGTGCATCGTGTGCAGGCCAAATGCAACGGAGTATTGGTATCCACTCGTACCCTGTTTATAACATTTGATGGCGTCGATCTGCCCACGAGCATTTCAGCAGGGTACGAACGTATTGCGGTGAGCCTTATATTCCTAGACCTCTGCATTGTTTTAAATGCCAACGTTTTGGGCTTACGCAAGTCTCATGTAAGAGTGCGTTACCATCTGTGCATCATGTGGCCAGCCCTGCTCAACAGCCCCCGTCTGCATAAATTGTAAAGGATCTCATTCTGCATCATTTGCCGACTGTCTGCGGTACTTGGACGAGAAGGCGATCCAGGAAATCCGGGTAAAGGAGAAACTCTCCTTCGCCGAAGCCTGGGGGCGTTACCATGCGTGCCAACCTTCACTCCTGCAATCGGGAACATTCACCTTAATAATATTTACGCAACCTACTATCTGCAAGTTGAAGAAACATACTTCAATGTTGTGCCCAGGTTTCTAGAGCTTTCTTCTTTGTTCTATGTATTACAATGTACATGAGACTGATACAAACATGTTGATATAAATCAACATTAAAATGCTGTATGGTTAATTGGCCTTTTTGTATTTATGTATATACTAATAAGAATCTATGTTGAAATAGGTTAATAGTGGCCGTCTTCAAATGATTCTTTAACTCTACAGTTAGTAAAATTGCATTAAAATAACACAGATTTTGTGGATAAAACACCCCTTTTGGGGAACACTGCTTTTGATCAAATAATAAACATGCCTTTTGCATATCCCTACTCACTACACATGCTTAAAAGTAGATGGAAAACTTAAACTGAGTCTCTCTTTTACATTAGCCGTTTATAATCCTATAACTTGGCAGAAAGATAAAATTATGCCAGCTAGTGATCTCTTATAGCCAACCTTATCAATTTTCAACTATCCTGTTAACAAGACTGATCACCTGCAAGTAATAACTGGCTGTTATTTTTCTTCATATAAGTAATTGACAATGGGATATAAGTTTTAAATGTAAGTACATTTATTTTGCAGAGGCATAGGATAAAACATTTTTCTTGACTGAGATTGTTTAATGTATTTTCTTAAATAATCTGCTCTTTTTTTCTAATTAAAGAAAAATTCTTCTGCTGTGGTACCTCTTTTGTTACTGTGTAACTAATATATCAATACATTTTTATACACACACAATTGAAAGCTTGCACTATTTTTTTCTAGAGCTATTTGTGGATAAAGAGAGGACAATCTACAAAGAACTAAAATTCAAGAGATTTAACTGGCCAAGCATATTAATGTCACTCTTTAGCAGTGAATCACGAGCAGCTGTGCAGAAGGTAAGGAGCATGCTAATTCATAATTTCGGTATGTTTTATTATTATACTATATGTAAGTGGTAGAGTGCTTTTTACTGTAGTAAACAGAGTTCTAAAATTTATCTTGAGAGAATGCAGAGCTTGAATTCTATTTACAGTAAAACCTTATTCATCACTTGGTTAGCCGTTTGGTTCATCAAACATCTTTTGTGTGTGTTTGAGTATGTTGTATTGATGGCTTCAATATTCTGAAAATTCTCAAGCGAAGTGCACTTTACAAATAATGGAACATAAGTCTGTAATGTCACTTCCCACGCAAACACAACAACAGTGTTATGAAGTGAATATGGAACGAACCTATACTCCAGTCAAGAGGTTGTTCTGATACCTTCAACTGTGCATTAAGTTTTAGTTTCAAATCACAGGTGGTCATGTAATCAGCCAATAGTAGTGATTAAAGTACTATTGTTGATTACCATGTACCTACAAAATTGACAAAAAACGGATGTGAGTAAGTAAGCGTGCACACTTTCATTGGTTTTATGAAACAGAAGTCTGTTACCTCTTACCATGCAGTCCTGCTCCTCGGACAACAATCACCTTTATTGCCGTTTTTCTAAATATACAAGAAATGTAACAATGTTAAGTGAGGTTTTGCGTAATTGCTTATTAAACCTACTATTCATATCAAGATGGATCAGCTGTCATTTTTGGTTAACCATCAACCCCGCCCCCTCCATTATAACAGTTAATCTGGGTTCCACTGTATCATGATTCTTTCATGAATAAAATTATGAAAATCAAATAGTATATCCATAAATTGCACTTATAAAATATTAGAGCAAAAATCTGATGTTACATTCACGTGGAATTCTTCACCCAAGATGATTTAGTTTTATATAGCTTGTATAAACTGCTTTTAAGAAAGCTTATTTTTCTAACTATTTGACCTTAATCAAGAAAACCTATACAGAAATAGCTTCACAACACATTTTGCTAAAGGTACAAGGGAGATAAGAACAGAGGAAATCAAATCCATAGTTCCTGCTTAAAAGCCAGATTGTTATGGCCTAGAAATTCCATACTCTTTCCATGATATCATGAGAAACAACTGAATAGCAATAACATGACACAAGTATTGAAAAAATTAAAACCAATAACTGATTGCTGATGCCACAAAAAAGTTATTAGAAATAAATAGTGCGTTTTAAAGAGATCAATATTTTCTGTGTAGTATATTTTTTTTCCATCTTTTATGGTTTATCAGTTATACAAAATTCCTTTTGCATGAAGGGACAGGCTATTCCCGAAAAATTAAAGATTCACATTCTATTTGTCATATATCTTAAACACATTGTACTTTAATCAAAATCTTTAGAGCCATTTTTGAAAATATCAAAAATTTTGAAAATTTTTCCATGTAAAGGGTAGTTTGGGGTGGGGGGGGGGGATTTTCTTGAAAATCTTTGTAATGCATTTTTGGAAGATGCTGAACCTAAACACCAAGTCTGGTATTTACAGACATAGGTTTCTCTTTTTACACGCATGTGCACACACACCTTTTTACTTTCTCTACTACGTATAGTAAGTAGGGGAAGTATTGCATTCCACCCAAAAATTCGATACCGAGATTTCACCGGAAATACAGGTTTTGAGACCTCCTGAATCCAAAAAAAGCATTTTTGGAAACATGTCCATCATGTGTGTGTGAACAGCATAACTCAAAAACTAAGTGTGTGTGTGTGTGTGTGTGTGTGTGTGTGTGTGTGTGTGTGTGTCTCATAACTCAGAAACGAACAGTCGGATAAACACCAAACTTGGTATTTAGGTTCAGTATCTTCCAGAGATGCAACATGAAGGTTTTCAAGAAAATCCCCCCACCCCAGATTACCCTTTACATGGAACATTTTTCGAAAATTTTAATTTTCTCAAAAATGGCTGTAACGATTTTGATTAAAATACTGTATGTTTAAGATATTTTCATGACAAATGATATGTAGATCTCAAATTTTCTGGGAATGTCTCCAAAAGTATTCTTCATTGTGAACGACTTTTGCATAACTGGTAAACCATAAGAGATAGACAAAATTTTACTACACAAAAAATGTAGATCGCGTTAAAATACACAATTTGTCATATACATTTTTTGTTGAGTGAACCATTTTCGAGATATTGCTTGTTATTCCCTTAAATTTTCCAATACTTATACTTTTTCTCAAATTCGTTATTCATTTTTTTTATGTCCTGGAGATGCAAAGAGAATGGAATGCGCCACATAGCAACCAGCACTTAAAAGATTTGACTATCGCTTAAATACTACCATATTCCCCTTGCATCTACAAGAAAATTAGCAATAAGATTGACATCTCGATTAACATGAAGCGTATGGAGAATAAGCATTTGTAACAATAGTTTGTACGAGAGTAGAGAAAGTCATGTGAGTGTAACACATCAGATTTTTTCATTTGTTATGTAGTTGATCAATGATCTCTATCCTCTTTTGTCCTTGTAAATTTGCGAATACCCTTGTGTTTAAAAAATGTATTCAATATCTTTAACTTGGTGTATGAGTCAATCTATTAGTTGCTTTCCATTGTCATATTGTTTTTTCTCCATAGGTTCATATTACATTTTCAATTGGTAGATGTCCTACCCCTCCAATGAAATCTCATGCTAATACTATGTAAACATTTTTATTTAAATCTTCCAAAATATTGGGTCATCATGTATGCCTATTCCCAGTATTTTATTAACACTAATGTTTGTTCAACTTAAATATGATAAGTTTTTCAAAATCTGGCATCATAATGTCTTACATTGAAAGAGACCTATTCATTAGCAAGTAATAAATACCAAAATAAAATTGTTTCTGTAGGGAAAGTCTCTCCAACTTGGAGGTAACTACCGTGGTGATGGCTTGCAAAATGGAGGAGCCCTGGTGGTAGCAGCTGGCGGTGAAAAGGTTTTGTTGAGTTTCCTTCAAGAACGACCAGCAGAACATCTCCCCAACTCAAAATTTCTGGAAGCACTTGGTAAGAAAGCTGTTTACAATTGTAAAATTTAATTTTATAGCTTAGACCTTTCACATTTCCTAAAGGTAGTTAACAACATAATTTACACATTAATAAAACATAAGCTAATTATTTGTTAATTTTGCAGTTTGGTTGAATAACATGTAATGTGTGTTACAGGCTATACTAAAATAAATAAATATATAAATATATATAACATTTTTAAAATTGCCTTAGTGTACATGTGTGAGAATATTTTCTTTTCCTGCCGAAAAGTTTGAACTGATTAAGAAAACTTATATATGCCATAAGTTAGGTACCATTTAGAGATGGAGCCAAAATTATGCTTGAATTAAATGACTAAAAAAGTGGAAGATATAAACATCATATTTCTTACTAACCTAACATACTACTTAAATTCTTAACCTTAGAATAGTAATTTACATTTATTAAAAGTAATGTTTTCTATGTTAATTTCTTATTTCATGTTTATTTTGTTCTTTTAACTATTTTACAATGTATTTATTAATGTGCTTACAAACAAGCTTGCTTGGTAGTCTTTGAACCAAGCACCCTGATTGGTTCAGTTGGTTCCAGCCAATGAGCTATTAGTGCTTAGAGGGCCAATGACCAATCAGAGGCAAGCTTGCAAGAGTAAATCGCTCACTAGAAACCCAAGCCATGCCATTTTGGTAACTTACAGACTGGAATCAATTGGGAACAGACGCCTATATATGTGTTGCTAAGAAAATCATTAATTATGTGACAAAAATATTTATCAGTATAAAGTTTTGTGTACAGTGAACTGGTGTGAAATTGAATTTGATTTAGTGAAAATGTATGCATTTTTGAAAAATTACTGAAAAAAGGTGTTGTTCATCCAGAGCTTCTTTAACCAAACATATTCCTATCCCTCTCAAACAAGCTTGCTATGCTCCTTGAGATAAATTTCATGTATACTAGCCCAAAAGGTAATAGTGATAAAGTCGGGACCGTGCGCTTACCCGTCATTCTCCTCGCACGAATGGGAAGAGTGCCCCCACTACTCTTAACCACGTGATAGCCCCCACCATAATGGGCGTCAGCACTGGCGATCACGTGATTACCTTTTCCCCTAATTTAGTTCTCCACCTCTGCGTTTGAAAACTTTAGCGCGAATGCCTCATTCTGCTAGCACATTTAGTCCTTTCTTTTGCGTGCAAACTATTCCTTCTTTGCCCCAATTCTTTGAAATAAAATAAATTGCATATCATTCACGTGGATATGGCAGGCAAGCACAGGGTCCCGACAATTTCACGTATCAGTGCGTGGTGAAATTGCCGCCGCCGTGGACTTGCAGCCATTAGCCTAATTCTTTAAAATAAAATAAATTATATTCTTTTTGCGTGCAAACTATTCCTTATTCTCTAACCTAGCCTCTATTTATACTCCTACACACCGATAGGCCTAAAGATTATAACTGAACTGCAATTGGCTAATAAAACGCGCCAACATTAGCGTCTATTTTAATATCCAATGAAAATTATGAATACATATGCTCTAGGGAAATATTCCAGAAGAATCTTAATGAAAAACGCGCATATTCATATTACAATCATTATTTACATTTAAGTAATTTGTGTTATAACTAAATGATACATAAATAAACTGACCATGTGGACAACCCCTCCCACTTCCATCTGAGCCATAACATTAGTGGTGGGGGAACCATGTTGCGTGGAGGGGAAGGTGGAAGTTGGTGGATATGGAAGGTAAGCGCAGGGACCCGACTTTATCACGTATGCCGCCCAAAAAATGGTCGAAAAAGTTGTAAAATCAACAAAAATGAACTACCCAGGGTACCATGAACAAATTTGACTGTTGTGCTTTGCCCCTCACCATTCAGTTACAAACCAATATCTTGTGTGGGGCATTCCACATCGGCAACGAGGTGCTCTGACCCACAACTTCGAGCTTCTTTTGATACATTGCTTTTGAATGCATTTCAACGTGGCTGATTTCCAGGTGACACAGATATACCCGCAATAAATACCTGTTAAGAATCCTGTTAAGTGTAACAATACGATTTAAGTACAAGATAGTGTATTATATTTGCACCTACTGACTTCCCAATTTTGAACCACCCTCCCCCCCAAATTTGGCAACTAACATAACAAGCCTCGGAGAATAGGCGATATACATTTGTTTTTCCAAAAGTGATAGTTTAAGGCTGGTTCACAATAACCAAGAACAGGAATGACAGCAAAAGTGTGTGTATTACAATGTGATTCTTCACAATTAATAGTAAGCTGATTAGAGCCTGAAAATGGGAGATATGGTCAACTTTTCTGTTCCTGGTAAGCATATTGTATTCATATTGCTGTACATAGCTGTTTACATGGTAGAAATTAGGTAGGCACAGCTAGAATCGCCATTAGAACTCTCTGGTCACAAGCTTGGAAAAACAGGAAGAATAAATGAGAAAATACCAAAGTTTAACATATGTATGCTAGCATTAACATATGCTCTTTACTATAAATGGATAAGGATGGCACTTGCATAAAAGGAATCAGAAATATAATTGCATAGCTTTTAGAAAATGTACTATGTCATATTTCAAAATTAATCTGCATTATACTGTCTGAATTGCAAATAAGTGAAAAATCTGATGTTGCATTCAATGGCTTTCTGTAACCACTATTGATTATTTTTATCTCTTTCCTACAAACTACTCTTAAAAAATATTTTTTTCTTTACCACGTACCTAGCAGGTAGAAAACTATTATATACTACCCAAAAATTTTATATTTAAATTTTAGCAGAAATACACATTTTAAGGCTTCCCGAATCCAAAAGTAGATTTTAGAGAAAGATGTGCATGCATTTGTTCAACATAGTTGATTAAATACCAAATTATTTTAAGTATCTTTCAAAAATGTGTTATGCAACACAAAGATTTTCATGAAAATTTCCCCACCCCAATCTACTCTTTACATGAAAAATCTTTCATTTTTAAACGATTTTAATAAAAAATACTATTGGTTTAAGATACATACTTACCATTTAAAATCTATATCTTAAGTTTGTTGCAAACAACCTATGAAGTCATTCATTCTGAATAAACGTTGTATACCTTGTGAACCATAAGAAAAACCTACACAAAAAATAAGTAGATCTTGTTGAAACATACAGTTTGTCTAATTTTTTTTGGCATTAAACATTTCAGAGATATTCTTTATTATTGGCTGCAAGACTTCGCATCATCTTCCTTTCAACTATTAAGCTCCATGGCCTGTTATAACTGCTCAGTTAAATTTTCAATCTGTTTCCTTGGACGACCTAAATATCTCTTCCCTTTGGATGATGGTGAAACATGGTTTTTGGTTCTATTTTTACGAAAGCGATGCAGATGATTATCCATTTGTTCTTATCTTGTACGCTGTGGCAGTAATTTGTATCACAATAATGTAAATGCCAGAGTGATTGTAGTGTAAATAAGCATTATTGTATGACATTGATTTGAGATGTTTGTTAATTTAATGCATTGTTAGGAAATAAGTTTACACGACCTCACTGAAACTGACAATAGGAGCGGATAACAATGTGCGAGGGGGTGAGTTGAATATTAATTAGAAGAGACAAACAAATGATGTCAGATTGGCACGCTTTTCTTAGAAATAGCGGGAATATTTTCCCTAGAGCATATGTTTTCATAATTTTTGATTGGATATAAAAATAGACACTAATGTTGGCGCGTTTTATTAACCAATAGCAGCTCGGTTATAATGTTTAGGCATATTGGGGTGTGGGAGTATAAAAAGCTAAAGTCAGAGGCAGATTTCACCAGTCCAACAGAAACATTTGTGCATTACACGTCGCTGAGTCCAACAGAATCATTCAGAAGTTAAACGTCGCGTAGTTCATCAGAATCGTTCGCGAGTTACACGTCACAATTCTACAGAATCTGTCGCGTCGTAAAGTTATTTACAAATGTGAAATACGCGAATTAATAAAGTGCAGCAAATAAGTGATTATAATGATATTAGAAAATATAACAGTTTCTGTCTGGTGTGTATCAAAAGTCAATATATGAAATTTAATGATGTGTGACGACAATAAAAGTGTAAAAACAAATTCTTTTATCAGTGTTATCTTTTAGTAACAAATCCTTTCCGCTTACACACCTTGTGCAAGAGATGTGCTCGACCGAGAAATAATAGCTAGCCGGAGGACAATGAACCCAACATTCAAAATAGTAATACAATAACAGGCGGTCAGCAAAAAGATAACACGAAGTGACTGCGACAAATTGGCTTCCATACATGGGGCATATAAACATGAAGCATCTTCCAACTACCTAAAAATATACCACTTCAATGCAATGAATTACAGGTTGTAATTGTAATTCCACTACCACCTCATGCTTATGATCCCATTTGGCACATCCTGCTGTGTATTTCATCAATTTCACTTCATTAGCAGTTATTCTTTCATCTTTTGTAATGTTCATGCCTCATTGCCGTAACACAGTGCAGGTCTCGCTAATGTCTTGTGTAGTGAATTCTAATATGCCTTTGTACTAAGGGAAGGTTCAATAATGTTATTAATTATTCTCATTGTTTTGGTGTATTTGGACATTTTATGCATGTCTACTTCATCGCAAAATACTAATATGCATCCGAGATGTTTAAATGAATTTACTCTTAAGATTTTTTAATCCAAGCATATTTTGCCAAAAGGTTTTTTCCTTATAAGGTCATAAATTTTGTTATTCCTTTATTGATTTTCATATCTTACTTAAAGGAGGCCTGAATTAAAAATTCATATGCCTATTTTATTTAACATTCTACAAGATCTTAGGTTGTGTATAATAATGTTTAAAACCGGAATAATGTAAGACTTACCATTCAGGATCTCAGGGTATTTTCCACCTTTTGCAGTGATGTCATGTGGCTAGCCAGCATTCTTGAAGCAAACATCTCCTGCCAGAACAGCTCATTAGTCGTAGCGTTAAGTTATAATGGGAATGTGTAGTCACTGTAGTGCCTTGAATATTTTCATAAGCGATTTAACAAGTTGCCGTCATAAATTCATGGTGTAATGTGGAAATTTCCTTTTCATCAAAGCTGTAATATCCATGTATCTGTCGGGAATAATTTTATGGGCAGGTTTTTATTCGTAGAAGTCAGTATATTTTTTGCAAGTAACTTTCTCAATATCACCACTTACAATTCCTCTCTGTACAATTATGAAGTCTAATGTTTTATTTGTTGCCATTCATTATAGAGTGTCACGTATTTAGCAGAACATCCTGGGAGTTGTACTGTCCATCCCCACATAAACATAAATTTGAATCATTCATGACAATTGCAAAATTGCTTTCTTTTTCTTTTAACTAGCCTTTATGTAAAGAAAGGAAAAGAATTTTTTAACAAGTGTATAAAACTATGATTTAGAAAAAAATAATAGTTTTTGAGAATGCCATGAAACTGTTACATATCATTCCGCAAAGATATAGGCCAGAAGCTATGCACACATTACTTTTCAGAATTTCTTTCTTGCCTCCAGGACACCACTCATAAGTATACCCATTCACACAATGAGTTATTTGCATTAATGTCCCTTGTGTGGTAGATTTTCTTTCAGCAACAGGTGCACCACATGCAAGACAAATACTGAATGGTGCAAGGAGAGCAGTTACACATACAAACACAAAAGAATATTTTCTGGACTACCTATGTCTTCTCCATATCCACTGGATTCCCTCAAATATTCAAGCATTTTTGGTTGGCACCAAGGTTTTGCATTTCAAAGCAGCAACCTATTTGTTGTCACACATGTTAATTCTTATCTCTGTCAGGGAATGAGTAATCAATATTTCTGTTTACGCCAGAATTATTTGCTCAACCAAGCACTGCATGTAGGCATTCTTGACCTAACACCTCGCAAAACACTAGGAAAGAAAAACTGTCCCACAATTGCAACACAAGGCTAACTAATGCAGGTGACATTTGGCAGCGTGATGCAATCCTAGCCTCATGACGTTATTGTGAGGTGAGCATTAAGCATAAAAGTGCTTCCAGAATTAAAACTGCATGTCGTAAAACATGCATTATTCAATAATGTGCTCAGAATTGTTTGTTTTATTGTTAAAAATTTAGTTCAGTCCTCCTCTAAGTCCAGTTTTGTTAAAATGATGCGCAGGACATTGTAAATCATCTTCTGAGGAAGTTATGAGAGCTAAATCATCTGTAAAAAGTAATGAATCTAATTGTAAATTTCTATTAAATTGTTTTTAGCTATGAACCAATTGTTTCCATTCTGTAATTATTTGAATCATGTATGTAATAAAAAGCAACTGTGAAGCCTTCCTTAGTAGAAAGACATACTAGAGTACCTTATACAAGACCTTGAGACCTGTACTTTAAGACAGTGAGGCACGGACATTTACAGCCCCATATTTATGCATGGACCACATGGGCTCGGACCCATGGCGGCAACATTGAAAAAATAATAAAATACCTCTGCTGAAAATAAACTTCCACATGCACTAAAAAATAGGAGCAATGGTAGTGGGAATTCTTATTATTGAGAGGGAAATTGTAGGTAGTCGGACAGAGATCTTATGTGCAAGGTGCAACTGGCAACACTGCCTTCTTGCATGCTGCCTGCACTGTTTTTGAGTGGCATTGTGTGGACGGGGGGGGGCAGAAAAATTGTTGGACCCATGGGTGTTACATTACCTAAATACAGGGTTGGACATAAAGATAGATGGAAGCAGAATAACTGCTAATGAAATGAAATTCATGAGATGCGCAGCAGGGTGTACCAAATGGGATTATAAACATAAGGAAATAATGAAAGAATTATAATTAGAACCTGTAGTTGATCACATACAAGATTACAATATACGGATAAATAACCTGCATTGTATACATACAAACAGAATCCCAAAAGTCATGCTTCACTATCAAAATGGAAAGAGATCTTTAGGTAGTTCGAGGAAATGTTGGATTGAAAATTCAACTGTGAAGCTGTAACAGGCCATAGGACCCAATACTTGAAAGGAAGAACGTAATATCAACGAAAGTCTATGTTCATTATCACTCCAATGTATTCATTTATGAAACAATTTTGTTTGTAAATTTTATGGCTTGTCAATTTTCCCTGTGAATATAATTAGAATTGCACTAATTTTTGTCTTTCTATGCTGTTTGCAGGACTGACAGAGAAAGCCGCTTCACAGAATGAACAGCAATGAGAAATTTGCATTTTGTTTCACTTGGATTCCAAAGATGCTTATGCCATTTTTAATATAAGTCTGAAAGAAGAGCTGTGTTAAAGAAGAAATTTTTTCATAAGCAAGGAATGTTCAAAGCAATGGTGTACCAACATGAACCAATCCTTGCAAAACTCTTAGAAGTAATTAGTAATGCAGCATGGTTTAGTATCTTGAGCAATTGTTATGATTTAATAATTGTTAATTTTGTAATTTTTGTATCATGCCATGTAAATGTAAAACAAAATATGTATTTTTGTATGACTGTTATTTGTTGTAAACCGTTAGCACAAAGATAAGCCATAAAGATTTAGAATTTATTTACATTTTTATATATGCATTAATTGGCAAATAAAGTACTTTTTAAATGCATGAGATTCAGAAATATTTGATATCTGTGATTTCATGAGTTCATTTTCCTTTAAGTAACATAAATGCCTATATTTATTCAAAATAATTGCTTCTGTCATTGCATACTACAGTTTGCTGGAGCATCTTTATTGAAAATGCAAAATCTAACCCTGTGTGTTACCATGCTAGCCTCTAGTTCCCAAGGTTGCAGGTTCAAACCCAGCAGAGGGCGATGGATTTTTTTTCAGGCATAAAAATGTAAAGCCAAATGTTATAGATTTATGGCACGTAAAAGAACCTCAAGCCTGATAAAGAGGCCTCTGATAAAAAATTATTGGTCTTTCACGCCCAATATAGAATGGGATGCTAAGGACCATAGCAGTTAGAGCATCCATAAATAAAACTCATTTTTTTGTGTTTCAAATGGGGATTCTAAAGACGCTTAGTTATAGCATTCTATTGAAATACACAAAGTTTTTACATATTTTGAAAAATCTAAAGCATGCAAATTATTGACTCCTAAATGATTCGAGACTAAAATGGATTTACAATGCTGGATATTAGAATATGAATGTGTTGGAATCAATTGCTACTGTTGCTGCAGAGAATGTAAAACAAAGGCAAAGTGTGTTTTATTCCGACCAGCCTGAGCAAAATATAAAGCAAAATTTGTTACTGGTACACACGTCATTTTTGTCATCAACTTGAATCAGAGGAAAATAAAAGCACATTACTAAATTATTGATTTGTGTTTAAGGGCGTTCAACTGCAAGGTCATTAGCACCCACGTCACTAAAGGTTAGGATTTTGCAACCAATGAAACATTAGAATAGCATAGAATATGAATGTGCTTGTAGCATGTGATTTTGATGTTTTTAAAGTTTGATTCATTATTTATGCCATTAAAGAGTTTTAAACATTGTCTTGAAATTTTTATTTATGGTAAAGCTATTTCAGGCCTTTGGAATATCAGTATTGACAATATATCACAATAGCATGGGTGTGAGTGCAAGACTAATTTTGCAGGCTAAAAGGAAGTGGTTTTATCAATGCCAAGCACATATCCTAGAGCACAAATTTTGAAACTGATTAGCTGAGATGGCTTAAGGGTTTTGAATGTTGCAGAGTTTGTACTTGAGCATTCTTTAGGAATTAGTGGGTTTATGTGTGTGTATGCTTTTTAAATAGTGTTTATGGAAAAACTACGAAGGAAACTTTTACAATTTTAATATCTCAACAGGTTTCTCACTAGTATTTTTTTATTACAAAACTAACTTCATTTAATCTTACCTATGTGGAACATAATTTTGGTCACATTATTATTATTATTATTATTATTATTATTATTATTATTATTATTATTATTATTATTATTATTATTATGATTATTATTATTGTTGTTATTTTCACTACTTCACAATAACATTGCGAAACTAGACTTTTCATTTGGATTAGTTTATTAATTCTAAGTAAGCTTGAAATAATTGCCAAAATAGTTATTAGGATGCCTGGCATAATTAAATAATGGCATTTGTATTATATACATATTTCCAAACAGCCAATAAAAACAAAAAAATTCTCCTGTCCATGTTCCGCTGTCTTTAGTAGTTTGTATTCAAGCTGAAAAGACATGTTCGTTGCAGAAATTTATAAGTTTTCTAATTCAGTTTCTGGAATGTTGAACTTCGATGACCTTACTTTTTTACATCGCCTAGCATATTTGTTCTGAGCATTGAGCATACTTGAAAATGTAGCAACTGGCAATCTAAAGTTCGTCTCCTTGTTCAACTGGACTACAGTTGGATGGTTTATTTCCTTGGAGCATTATAAGAAGTGATAGGATATGTCCCACCAATCAAATTTTGTCATGTGACATCTTTCCACTAATCTGATCATTTTGAGGGGGCAAAAAAATTAAATCTGAAGATAAGTGAAGACAGATTCAAGTAACCAATCAGAAATTTTAAACTTAAAGATAATTAACCTGACATGGAGTTCTATGTATGAATAAGGGAAAAGGTATAGGTAAAATCAAACATTTTTAAATATTTATTTTCAACAAAATTTATAATTGATTACAGATAAAACAAAGGTTGATATGTTGTTAAAAGTTAGTAAATATGTAGACTGGAAAGTAGTCTCACAAGCTTAATAGAAGATGGATGACATGCATAAACCTTGCATAATCTTGCCATGTTTTTGTGAATGTCTTTGGTAGGTATTGCAATTGACCTTAACATGTTGCCATAATGAATATGAATTATGCTTTTGACAAAGACTTTTGAAAGTGATATCTGAGATTAAATTGCAAGTACACGATCTTGCATGATTTCTTACTAGTAACAAATATTTAATTTGATATATCTTTGTAATTCTTTCACCAAAATCCTGTTAATAACTCCTTAGTATAAATAGTTACCTTAAATACATCACTTGGATGGCCTTAATTTTTCAAATCTTCCAACATTTTTGTTTACTTACAATATATACAGCTGATTTAGAATTGATTTTTTTTCACCTTATAACCTTTCTGATGTCTACCATTCAGGTGATGTTTTGTTGTTTAGGCCACGGTCAAAAAGACCTGTTTGTTTTAAGAATTTTAATAGTAATTTTAATAATGTAGTCGATAACTGTTTTGAATTTTATCACACCTTATACAATGATAGCAATATGATTGTTCCATTTGATTTAATCAAATATAATCTGCAAAATCTAATCAATATTTATCTGGAGAAACTTTCTACAAAGAGTTTACAAATATGATCAATACACATTATAGTTTACCTTCCATTCATGCATCAAATGAGAATCTTTATAATGTACTGTACATTAGACTGAAAGCTATATTTTCACGATTAAAAATGTCCCTTCCTTCAAGAAGTCTGAAAGCAAAACTAGCAATAATTCATAGTTTTTGGTTATGTATAATGTTCTACAATTCTGAAAGGATGGTTTACCAGCAAGATACAATAAATATGTACCAAACGTTCCAGCAATTCTATTAGGACTACAGTTCACGAGCAAAAAATGAATCAAGGTGTTTTAACAACCTTAAACTCGGGGAGCCAATTGACATGTCCACAGTAATTTTGATCATGAAATCATGTTAACTTATTTGTTACACCAAACATATTTTAGCCACTAGAACCAAAACCTTTACCATTCCTTTGAGTGTTTGCACATGTCTTATAATGTAGGTATAAAGACTCAGTTGAATGATTAAAAACAATACAAATATTTCCTCTACGATCAGAATTGATAATTCCACCTCCAAACCCTATATGATTAAATGGAGGTAGTCCAAATCTTCCAGTGATTCGTTCATAATGCCCTCTGGTATTTCAAAATAAATAAGGTTTCCAAATGTAACTACAGCGAGTGCAAAAAGATTTGTGCATCTTGGAAGTTGTATCAAACAGGACTATTGATTGGAAATGGAATATACAAAAATAAATAGCTGACAGTCAAGAACACTAGTATACATATATTTTGTACGTCCCATACAACAGAAGAAATCAACCCTGATTTGTTAAACATAAATTGTTGCTTGTTTATGCACAAAGTAATTGTGCGGGGTCATTTAAATAGATTTTAACAGAAATTTAATATAATCTTTTTGTAATTCAATATTTATTTGGAAAGCCTTTTGCCTTAATTGTTGTCGGGGCATTGATTCAATCAAGTGTGCTGTAGTTTTGGGGTCAATTGACTCCCATTTCTCTGGAAGAGCTCGTTTTAAGCTTCCTATGGAAGAAAAGCCATTCTCTTTAGCCTTTCTTCTATTATACACCACAGAAGTTGTATAGGGTTGTCAGGAGATTGACTTGTTTTGGTATTGCAGAACAGCCATAATTGAGTATTTATAGCAGTATGTTTAGGGTTATTATGCTGGAATATACAATTATTTTCTATTTTGAGCACCAACATGAAGACCTGCTTTTAAAATGCCCATATAGATTTTTGGGTCCATTTTTTTCCCTTTGATAAAGTGTAGTTGGCTACTCCTGAAACCCCAAACTATACCTATAGCACTTTTCCTTCAATGAAGTGTAGTTGGCCTACTCCTGAAGCACTCGCACACGATAGCACTGAACTGTCTCCATGTTTTACTGTAAGCAACAGATTTCATGGATCCAGCTCTATTCTTCTGCCACATCATTCATCTATCATCTGAACCAAAGAGATTAAACTAGGTTCCATCCGAAAAAATTACCCTTTTCCGGAAGTCCATCTCTTTATTTTGATGCCCTCTGGCAAATTTTAATTGTTTTATGCAATTTTTCTTGCTAACCTAAAACTCTTTCCATGGTACTTGACCAAGATAACCTTCTTTGAAAATGTTATGCACTGTGCTGGCTGATACTTTTAGGCTATATCTTTCCAGTCTGTTGTCCCATACAAATGTACTGTTATTGAATCTCTCGGTAAGATATGACTTCAGGAAATACTCTCCAATACATTAAGTTGTGAATATGGTAAATATAAACATGGCTCTCTAGCAAAAGTTGTGAACATGTAAAAAGTAGTAAAGGCATCTGACCATTGCATGCACACAAGACATGTATTGGAACTTAAATTCATATGGTAAACAAGTGTTGAGCAATATTATATATCAGGCAGATGCAGTAGCATCTGGTGATATCAATCTGCTTCACAGTCGGAACAAAAGTAGCTACAAAATATAGTAACATGACAAAACAGAAATTTGGCAGTAAAATTTAAGATACAAGGGCAGTCCCAGAAGTACCAGACGACATATATATATAGAGCGGTTGTTTCAAACAAATGACTATGGTAAAATGTACCACCCTTATAAAGCTTAAGTTTGAAGTTTGACGATGCTATGTTGTTTAGTAATTGTTTGGCAGCCATTAATAGCAAACATCTCGGCAAATTTGTAAACATAGATTAAACTGGCCATCCTAGCGTGAAACTATACTTTCATTTGAAAGGTTGTAGTTCAACTAATATTAAAGCTGAGCTAGAGTCCACTTTTGGGGGAGTCTGCTCCTTCGTTTACAACAGTAAAACATTGGGTAGCAGAGTTTAAGTGAGGCCATACGAGCTGCCAAGACGAACATCGCAGTGGTCGACCAAATGAGGTGATCATCGACTGAAAGTGCACAAGCTAGTATTGTAGGCATTTCAAAAAGTGCTGTACATCGCACACTAACTGAAAATTTAGAAATGAGAAAACTGTGTGCAAGATGGGTGCCGTTTTGACTCACAATGGAACAAAAGCAGCGTCGTGAGGGTGTTTCAGTCGAGTGTTTGGTGATGCTTTGCTGCAATAAAGCCGAGTTTCTGCATTGATGAAACATGGGTCCATCACTTCACACCTGAGACAAAGGAACAGTCAAAGCAGTGGATTGAAAGGGGAGAAATGGCTCCAAAGAAGGCAAAGACAGTTCCATCTGCAGGCAAGGTCATGGCATCAGTTTTTTGGGATGCTTGTGGGATAATTTTTATTGATTATCTTCAAAAAGGAAAAGCAATTAATGGCGAGTATTATGCAAACTTATTGCAGCATTCGAATGATGAAATCAAGCAAAAACGGTCGCATTTAGCAAAAAAGAAAGTTCTGATTCATCAAGACAATGCACCAGTTCACACATCCATTATCGCCATGGCCAAAATCAATGAGTTAAAAGTTCGAATTGCTTCCTCATGCACCCTATTTGCCCCCTCTGATTATTTTCTGTTTCCAAAGTTGAAGAAATGGCTTGGTGGTAAGAGATTTGCCAATAATGAAGAGGGAGAGCTTGCAGAACTCGACGGTTCTCACATAGGATATCGTAGCTATTGAACATCGCTGGGAAAAGTGTGTCGAGCTGAAATGAGACTATGTACAGAATTAAAGATGTTTTTTCCCAAAATGTTTGTGTTTTCTTTGTTAGATCGGGTACTTCTGGGACAGCCCTCGTATGTACAATGAGTACATACTGCTGCCACTTCTCATCCAAAACATACTAGGCAGCTTTTCTGCACACAAAACACACTTTTCACACAGCCAGGGAGGTTGCTTTATGAAATTTATTCACTGAAACATACAAATGCTGACAAACAGTAAGCGAGTCACTACCTTATGTTCTTATTCTAACTGAACTGGATTAAAGGGTTATAAAATAGGCAATATTTAATTTCAAATATGAACCTAGCAGCTACATTTTGTTGGAAGACTAAAACATGAGAGGGGTTGGCATCTTGTAAGAAGAAATTTCAGAGAAAATATCAGTGAACTAAGCCTAGAAAAATTCAACATAGAAGGCCATATAGAAACAGCAGGAGTTAACTTAAGCTCCAGACAGATAACACAGGCCTGCGAAGATTTTGCGGTATGGAATATTTCACATCATAATGGTTAAACTGGATGCTCTGATTTCGAAAATAATAATAGTTTTTGCATTCAACAGAAAATTGAAAGTTCAGTACGTTAGTATTAACATCACTGCATATCCAACTTACAGCATGATTGATAAGAGTATGTAAACATGCTAAACCATATGACATCATGTTGTACCACTGTCTATCTCTGTTTACAGGTATCATTGAACCTATCTCATAAACATTTATTGCCCAAGATATCAACAGGAATGTATCTTAGAATTTTCAGTACAGTTTTAAACTTCTTCGCAGCAAGTCTCTTTTGAAGTTGTATTGTGTTCTGAATTTTATTTGTGGAAAAAAATGGCAAGTTTGAGTGGTATCTCTAGGAGGGGCTGTATGAATAATCCTAACAATTTTTGTTATGTCTGTGGGTGTTATATGATAGAACAGCAGAAAAGAAACATTACTGCATTTATCAAGAGTTTGTATCTGGTCTATTTTAAAATTAAATTAGGAGATTAAGACAAGAATTTTGCTCCTTATATTGAGTGTAAAAGTTGTATAGAAAATCTAAGACAGTGGTACAAGGGAGTTCGTTCATCTGTGCCCTTTGGTGTTCCTATGGTATGGTGCAAATAACAAAATCATTTTAATGACTCTTATTTTTGTCTGTGTAATATATCTGGATTCAATAAGAAAAATAAGGCAGGCATTATATATCCAAGCTTGCCATCAGCAAATAGGCCTATGCTTCATGGACCCGATAATCCTGTTCCATCACCACCTACGGTATTACCAGAGAGTAGTATTGATATTTTGAGTGTAGATGATGATTTAAATTGGTCCCCAGACTTAGAAGATGGCATTCCAAATCCATTGAGTCATAGCATTTTAAATTGTACTTAAAAACTAGAAATAAATTCAAATACTACATATTTCCTTTCTGCATGCCAAAAAAATGGTATGTGATATGAAAAAATGGAAAGCAGATTAGAATTCAGCTTACCAAAATTAGGTTTAGAGACTTGTTTAACCCTGTGCTGCAGAAAAAAATTTTAAAACAGGTGTGTATAATTATCATTGGAATATATAGACTACTTAACGGATAATATATCTTTATTATTAGATCACATTCTTAAAAACAATGCATCAAAATTAATAATAATAATAATAATGCGTGATATAAATATTAACTTCAAAATTTGCTAAGTAAAACTGGGTTAATGGATAAATCTCATCCATGGCGTAGTGGTTACCATGCTAGCCTTTAGTTTCTGAGGTCGCAGGTTCAAACCCGGCGTAGGATGATGGGGGTGCGTGAAAATCCTTAGCATGGCTTCCTTCAGAAGGGAAGTAAAGCTGGTGGTCCTGTGTCGTAGATTTACAGCACGTAAAAGAACCTCAAGCCTGATAAAGAGGCCTCTGAGCAAAATTTTGGTCTTTCACGCCCAATATAGAATGGGACGCTAAGAGCCACAGCAGTTAAAGAGCGTCCATAAATAAAACTCAATTTAATTTTCCTAAATAAATTCAATTTAAACCTACTATAA
Organism: Deroplatys truncata; assembly: GCA_030765065.1. Lineage (NCBI taxonomy): Eukaryota > Metazoa > Arthropoda > Insecta > Mantodea > Mantidae > Deroplatys > Deroplatys truncata. The sequence goes on from CM060985.1 coordinate 121,456,649, forward strand.
GTGAACTGACAAGAATCACCAACAAATGTAGCTCTGAAATAGATATAAATATTGTTGAAAATGCACATAATGTAAATGTGATAAATTTGTCTATCCAACCATACAGCACAACAAATCATATTAAGAACTGCTACATACACACAAAGAGAAACACAGAAAACAGAAATGTTACCATTCATAATCTATAAAATGTAAGTTGCATGCGAAAGGAGGGAAACTGGGAAACAATGTATTAAGCACAAGACTCAAATAATAAACTTAGTACATTTCATAATATTTCAAACTACTATGTAAATATTTGCTGTTCACTTGCCTACGCTAGAAATCAAAGTCCAGAAAAAAAGGAAAATTTTAATTGGATTATCCCAGGTATAAACATATTGCATATTCTCATTAAATTAGCTACAGAAAAATTAACCACAGTAGATCTTAATTTATTAATATTGAATTAAAGAAACATATAACTAAACGAAACATATAACTTAGTCAAACTCAACTTCATTAGTAATCAGATCCCTGAGTCCGAAAACATTAGTATAATTAGCTGGCAAATTATAAATGGATTCTGCAAATCTCAGTCTACTTTTGAAAAGGCTTTTATAGAATTAAGTGATAAAAGTAACAAAAGCTTAATTACCGAGCAAAGAGAGATTGCTGAAGCCTTTAATAAGCACTTTGTCTCAATAGGAAGAAACATTAATTCAAACAGAAAGAAATCTGAAGCCACTGCCACTAAGAATATACCCAAAAACTCAAAAATAGATTCGAGTACTTAATCTATTCTGCTCATAACGTGAAGATTGTTAATATTATTAGAAATTAAAAAAAACTGTATAGGTGTCCAATATGCAGATGATACAAATAATCACAATAAGAGATACAAATAATTTAATGCTAGAAATGCATTTGATACAGTTAAAAAGTAGCCAAAGTTAGTAAAAATCTCTATGTTCTTAGATGTCTGAGTAACTCTGTCCCTACCTCTAAAGATAGAATGATCTATTTTGGGTTTATTCACTGTTTCCTTTCCTATGGGATTGAATTATGGGGAATGCATGAAAACAAATCTTCATATTGCAAAAAAAAAGAAAGAAAGAAAAAAAAAAAGTGTCTTGGTAGGAGTAAGTACAACAGATCCTGCAAAAGCACATTCAGAGCACAGAAAATTCTCACATCACCTAGCCTTTTTATTTACAGAAGAATTTTATACTTATTGAGGTACAAATTTCCAGTGGAGATTATGTTGAATCAGATTACATTTATCAAAAAAGGTGCCTAGTTATATGGGAGCACAGCTTTACAATGCACTGCCTCAACACATAAAAACTTGAGTAAATTGTAACACATTTATAAGAACTGTGTTAAAAACTACTTAATAAATTAAGCTTTTTATAACAGTGGATGATATTTAAATCTTACATTCTTAATCTAACTTGTACATACCTACATCATAACATTAATCTGTAAACAGTACATTTTCCATTGTAATATCAATTTGCACATACCTTGTAATTTATTATGTATAACTTGTGTATATTCACGAGTGTTTGATTCTTCCATAAATGCGTAATCAAAGCCATTTAGACTGCGTTTTACTTTTAATATGCGACACTGTTTTTATACACTGCATTAACAAAATGCATAAATGTACTTGTATATCTGGTATTTTAAGTGTGTATATTATATCTATACTTTGTACAATTTATTATCTGTATTTGTTGTATATTAATGTAATGCATATGGTCCAATATATTGTACCTAAATTACATACTTGTACATAAACAATGTATAATACTTGAACATTAACAATGTATCTAATTATGTTTCTTGTCTCTACATCTGTTCCCCTCCGCTGCTGCACTAATGACCAGCTACGCTTAAGTGTTGTTACTACTGCACAAGGACATACAAATGACAAATCCACCCTTTGAGCTCTTCGTTTAGTATCATATCTCCAGGTGTACGATCATTTGTTCTGACTTGCCTGCATGCACTATCTGGGTTTATTTGTAATTTATACATATTATACTTGATTTATTGGTAGCTCCCACAGATATTTATATTATTCGTATTTTGTGCATAATTATAGACCCTATATTTTCTCTTACTGGTGAATATAAAACAAAATTAGCATATACATTACAAGTGTACGAACACTTTTCAAGTCCTTTTTGCATTCATTGTATAAGCTGCAAATAAGTCCAATCCAGCCTGTGTTTTGTGTTTCTTGTGGGAGTTAAATTCTGTGCCCGTAACGTTATTGAAAGTTAGTATGGGTGCCATTCTGCTGAAAATAAGTTCTGTATATGTCAATAAATTCAATGTGCAGAAGTATCTAGAAGTATTACTCGCGCAAAACTTCTGGAATCGTGACCTTGATTGCCATCCCAGCTGCCGAGCCTAGGAATGGTTTATGTTTAGCTTTATCAACGAAAGCGATATAATACCTTTGCTTACTCACAGTGCGTAACACATACAGTCTGCATAGAAAGTGTCTGCATCTGGTTGTAATTTTAAAGAGAGCTGCAGTATCTAAATAGTACTTATTTTATATTTGTTATATTTATAACCATGGCTCCTATGTTTTCAAAGTTAAGTGGTAAGGTGTTACATAGTCAAAGTAGGGAAATAATTGCAAATGTCCTCGACTTCATGAAGCAAGAAGCAGAGATGAAGGAAGAAAATATATGTTCATCCGATTTCCACAAAAGCCTTAAGAGAATGAAAGAAAGAGTAGTCAAAGCAACTGGTGTTTCACCGAGTTCCGTTTCCAGAGTTCTCAAAGATAAAAGAAAAAAACATATGGAAGAAAGAGTACCATTTGACACACCTGAGAAGAAACATAAGGTCCCTGAACGTATTACAGAAATAGACGATTTCGAATGCGTCATTCGGCGCACGATTCACAATTCCTATGTGGAAGAAAAAACTGTGCTAACAATAAGCAGATTGCTCATCCAGCTGAAAGACAGCAGAAACTTTCAAGGTGGTGCTACAAATCTCAGAAAAATTATTAAAGATTTAGGGTTCAAATGGAAGAAACTGAAATCAAATAGAAGAGTTCTAACAGAAAAGCAAAATAAATAAATAAAATAAAACAATAATAATAAAATAAAAAAAATAAAAAGTAAATGTTGCCATGATAGCTTAGTTGGTTAGAGCAACGGCACGGAAAGCCTAAGATCTGTGGTTCAAATCCCGGCTATGGCATTGAATTTTTCAGTCTGATTCTACCTTTCCAAATGACTATAATTTTATATGTACTTATATCAGTGTGTACTTATATCAGCATCAATTTTCAAGGTGGTGCTACAAATTTCAGAAAAATACTATAATGTATGAAGATGAGTCATACATACACAGCAGTCATACAGCATCTAAAAGTTGGAGTGACGATAGCGAATTAGGTTTGCAGGCACCTGTTGCCAAAGGGCAAATACTTATTATCGTTCGTGCTGTTGGAAAGATCGGCTTCGTTCCAAATGCCCTTCTTTTACAAGTCGCGACAAACAACAGGAGATTTTCATCAAGAAATGAATACAGAAAATTACATGAAGTGAATCAACGCCATGTTGATACCTAATATGCCTGCTGGGTCTGTTCTGGTCATCGACAATGCTTCACAATGCGTCAACACTCAAATTCACCTACCTCAACTTCCTTGAAAGAAGAAATGAGAGCTTGGTTACTTAGACATAATATAGCTTTAGATAAAAGCATGAGTAAAACAAAGCTATATAACTTAATTAAAGCCAACAAACAGCTTCAGAAGTCATACATACTTGACCAGATAGTAATACAACATCGCCATAATGTACTTAGACTGTCATCGTATCACCCAGATCTAAACCCAATCGAATTAATCTGGGCTGATATCAAAAAATGGGTGACATGCAGAAATATCACTTTTAAATTAAAATATGTGGAGCAGTTATAACGCAGCAATTTGCTGAAATTGGAAGGCCACAATGGGAAAATGTATGGCGACATGCTGAATAAATTAAGAATCATTATTTCGAAAAATACGGAATTGCAGAAAATCAAATAGAAATAATTCTCATCCAGGATAATGGTGCAGAAAGTAGTGACAGCAGTGATGACAGCAATAATGTGAGTGAGGAAGGGGTGTTAGATGTGGAAGAATTGGAGGCAATGATAGACAGTGTTTTTGTATATTAAGTGCTTTTTACAGCGTGGATTTTAATATACTGTATATAACTAAGTTTATCAGCGCAACACAGTGCATAACCGGTGTGAATATTTGACGATGATTGTCCCACGCACTCCTGCACCATGCAGTCACCACCTGATGTGGTAAGCAACTCGCATCATAGCTCTCATTAAGATTTTCACGTGTCTAGAACTGTTGCGCCGATTATAATGAAGAGTTGGTTTAGTTGTAAATATATATTTTGTCCAAAGTAATGTTATATCATACCTGTGAAAATACCAGATGCTTTAATAATTGAATTACTACTATCCGAGCTTGTAAGTCGTGATCCAGAAGGCATTGTAGATACAGACATTTCGCCAAGCGCTGTACTTGGTGAAACGTCGCTATCTACGATGCCTTCTAGACCACAGCCTTAAAGCCAAATAGTAACGGAGAGGCAAGAAACTACGAACCGGCTGCGCAGTGTTTTTCCACTGGGCATGTGGAAACATGATAATGCACTGGTGCCATAAACAAGGTCATGCTGTTGACGTGGTTTTGCTCTGCAGTGTGAAGTGCAGTAGTGTTGATGGTGATGTGATGTAGTTCAGTTATTGCGAGTTATTTATTATTTTGTCTGTACTTAGTCACAAAGTATATTAATATGTTTTCTACTGCATAGCGTGTATTTATTTATGATTTGTATGTGTTAACTCAGTTCAGCTCGCCAAATGAAAGTAAGATTTGCAGATTTAAAGTTCCAGGCCGTACAACAATCCATGAACTTTACAATAAATTTCAGGCCACAGGAAGTGTTCAGGTTAAGAAA